>JAWZSL010000003.1:41702874-42316640 GCA_034769285.1 Lutjanus argentimaculatus | reverse complement strand
GGTCCCTCAACAAAGGGTTACCAAAACTTTTTGTTAAATTTATATTTTCAGGACCCCAGTATGCCAGCCTACGGGGCAGATGTGCTGCGTTGGTGGGTTGCAGAGTCAAACATCTTCTCTGAGGTTCAGATCGGACCCACTGCACTCAACTCAGCCAGCGACAGCATCAACAAGGTACCAGAGCAGTAAGGACACACTACAAGTGACTGATTATTTTTATAAATGATATTCACACACTGTCCGTACTTCTCTCCCAGTTGAGGAACACTCTGAAGTTCCTGCTGGGCAACCTGCAAGGCTTTGACCCTCGTGTGCAGGCTGTGGACCCCAAAGAGATGCACTACATCGATCAGTACTTGTTGCACTTGCTCCGCGAATACAGCATCAAGGTGTGTTGATGTGTATGTTGTTCATCTCCGTCAGAACAGAAGCAGCTGCTGACTGAAATGAGAGTACCTTAAGCGTGTGTGTTTCTGTATTTGCAGGTGACAGATGCTTACAGTGAGTTTGATGCGGGCAGGGTCATCCGTGTCCTCCAAGCCTTCATCACCAGAGACCTCTCCAACTTTTACTTCAGCATCATCAAAGACAGGTAAAGGCTCGCCACAACATGAAAACCACAATTACCACACTCTGTTTAGCTGTGCTTGTGCTCTGCCAATGGCTTTATTTTGCGTTAAAGAGAGAGTTTGGATTTTTTTTTTTAATTGTTTGAGGTACTCAGCCATAGTTGGTGTACTACCTACAGTAGATGGCAGCTGGCATGCCCTGAGTATGTAAAAGCAACTGGTGTACCAGTGTAGGAAGCTAAGCAATGTTAAGTAATGTACTGCTGTGGTCAGGGTCAGCAGCAAAATGTATTTTACACACCTGAAAAAATCAACATCAGTTTAGTGTGTGCTATACTTAGAATATTTTCTCAGCTTTACCTTGTTGTCAGATGGGAAATCTAATGGGAAACCATTGTTGTATATAGAAGCATCGCTGATTTCAAAGCAGCCAGACGCAAAAACAGCAATTTTAACATGGCGGTTGTTGGTCTAGTGCTGCCTTGATTGGTTAGTTATTTGTTATTGTGTGACTTTGGTGTTTCAAAAGGTTATTCAGATTCACCAAAGTTACACAATGACACAAACAAATTCACAGGTCGAGGCAGCGGTGGGTCAGCAACTACAATGTTCTGTGAGGAAAAAAATTTTTTCCAGCGGAGTCTGACTGAGCGAGAGGCAATATATGGCTCACATTACTGCAGTTTCCTGTCAGAAAATACTGTCTGACAGCAAGATAAAGCTGTGAAAGTATTAGAAATATGGTCTATGCTTAAAACTATGTGTGTGGATGGTTGAGCAGGTTGTCCACTAATCGAAAGATTGGCAGTTCGATCCCCGGCTCCTCCAGTCTGCATGTCTAAGTGTCCTCGGCTGTTCCGTGAACGTGTCTTATTATGTGACATGTAATTGTAAAAGTCGATGGACTGGAAAAGTGCTGTATAAATGCAAGCCCATTTTCCATAATATGTAACATTCCCACATCAAAATGTCTCAAAATGCTAGACAGATGTTATTTTGTTTTGTACTTACATTTTTCCAAATGTTTCCAACAAGCCAAAACAACCCAGAGAAATCAGTAATTTATTCAACATCAAATGTCAGTACAAACAAAGTTTTAAAATTACACAGCACTTTGTCTCTCCATCCACTCGTTTACTTCTGTTGTTTTTTTCATTCCTCTCAGGCTGTACTGTGCTCCAGAGGACTCGTTGGGCAGAAGATCTTGTCAGACCGTTTTAGAGGAAATTCTGGATGGAGTGACCAGATCTATAGCTCCCATCCTGCCACATCTAGCTGAAGAGGTCTATCTGCATGCACCAGGACATGACAGTATGTGCCTGTTGGGTTTGTGTTGTTACACTTCTGAGGTTACTCCTTATGACTGTGCTTTATTTGCTAATATAATTCTAATACAACTACAAACTCTACCTGTTACTGCAGAGGAGGAGACATTATTCAAGAGTGGCTGGATCAAAAGTAGTTCAGTGTGGCGGCGACCAGGATTGGAGGAGGCAGTGGAGGGGGCGTGTGCCATTAGGGACTCCTTCCTGTCTACCATTCCAGGCAAAAATGCAGCTCGGTATGACCTCACCATTGCCATTGAACCCGGTTTGCTGTTTGAACTCATGGAGGTAAATCCAAAGTTGTTGGCAAGGCACTACTCATGATTTGAAAAAAGAGATAAAAAGAGTTACGTAATGTTAATTGTATATCGTCAGTCTGTTTAAAGGGACAGTATGAATACAAACTCATACCCTCCTCTATTTCATTCCCAGTCTCTCCAGGAGGAGCCCAGCTCCACCTCCTCACAGCTGGCTGAGCTGATGATGGTAGCGCGGGTCAACCTGACCAGTACGCTGCCCCGTGACCTGCCCCCAGATGCCCTGCTCAGCCACGGCAACTTCCTCATCAACCTGGAAGGTGAGGAACATCGACACTATGCTAGTCATATAATGCTGCAAATGTTAACTAACCGGGATTGGAGAAACTGTAGAGTTTGTCTGATGTCATTCTAGACCTTTCTCACAGCAGATGTTTCCACCTGTCAAACACAGGTGTAACTAATGACACTGCCAGGCACTGTGCCTTTTTAATGCTGTTTGTTACACAAAGCGAGAGTTAACCAGCTATCTTTTGGCTTTAATGGCGTGGATCACTATGGTAACCTATGCTGCATGACCAATTTCTAAGAATCAGATCAAAACCTAATGGCAGCCTAACTACTGACTGATCACATCACTGCAAAAAAAAAAAAAAAAAAAAAAAAGTAATAAAGAGCAACAGAAACATATCATTCATGATATTAATGTATCAGTAGAATAGAACCTTTTCACAGCCGTTGTTTTGACCTGAAATAGTTGTGTGAACACAGGGGTTACAAGTGATAAGGTTCCATTCCATTCAGGTTAAACAGTCAGAGTGCTGCTGTTGTGCATGTTGGCTCACTGGAAAGACTCTGCTACACTAAATGGAACGAGCCTTTAAGCAGAATCAGTGTTAACACCTGTTTTTACCCTTTTATTTCATTAACAATATGGTTGCTGTGAAAAAGGTCTATTGCTTTGATTTCTATGATAAATAGAGCTTTACTCTAACTGTTTTATGTGTCCATGATAATTCATTCACAAGACATAAAATAATACTGTAAGTAAAATGATAGTATTTTTGACTGTTAAAAGTACAAACCATATTTAAAAAGTCATTTATTTATAACCTTATTGTTAATATTCATATATTATTCCTACTTTTTCAACAGCTTCTTGTATTTTAGATGTGTCATTATATTTCAACATGCTGAGTATCACTTTTAGCTACTTCAGTTACCAAATTGCCCTGCAGGTATCACCATTTCATCAAATGTCATTTAGTATCCAACTCATTGTTCTGATGATGTTGCTGGTATTAACTGTAAAAACTCCTCTTTCACATTAGCATACTAACCCCAGTGTTAACTGAGCAGGTGATAATCAGTTCCGTCATAACAGTTATTCAGGGTCACCTATGTTAGTCTCAGGGAACCCAACGAGAGCCAGACCACGTTGGGCTTCATGCTTGGATGTTGAAATGTCTGCAGTGAAAAAGGTCTATGTACGATTGAGGAATGACATGACTACGTGATGACTTCCAGTTTGCTGTGTGTGTGTGTGTGTCCTTTCAGGTGGTGTTATCCGTGAGGACAGTGCCTACAGTATAGCAGTGGTGCCCACCTCTGCTGCCCGGTGCCCGCGGTGTCGCCGCTACACTGCAAAGTCAGCAGACTGCCTTTGCCCACGCTGCCAGACCATCGTGTCACAGGCTCACTGACAGACCAGACGTGTCACCATGACGACCAGCACACATCACCTTGGCTGTTTGATTCTCTTGCTTCTGAGCGCTGAATACAGACCTGGTTTTATCCCTGTCTCCACTGGCTGAGAGATGTCGAACTGTCGCTTCACTCTGGTTTTTTCTCAGTTTGGCCACAGCCAGATGAGAGAACCTGCAGCTTGGCACAGGGCTGCACTGTAATGGCAGATAAGCAAACTGTTTTTCAATGTGCTTCAGACTTCACTGTCCTTTTACACTTACACTCTCCTCTTCACAGCAGCAGGTGTGAACTCTAAAACCAAAGTGTCCGAGGCGGCTGTGCTTACTGTGGCTTGAATGTGCTCATTATACATTTGATCTTGTACCACCAAGCACTCTGATACAGCATGAATAACATGGTTTACTGTATATACAGTTGGAACTGAAGATGCTGACTTGATTTTCAGTCTAGAAAGGATGCCATTCAGAGGGCTGTACGTTTTTTCTGAATGTGCAGATATACTGAAAAGGAGTATGCTACCATGAGTGTCACTGTGTGACAACAGTAGAGACTTTATATTGGGTGTGGGTAAGTTCTTGTAATTGCCTGCGTTTGTATAATAAATCATTTTCCTTGTAAACTTTCCCATAAAATTGAAGGTGTATAAAAAATGTCTCTAAATTATAAATAAATTGAGTTTTATCTCTGAACAGCCTTGCTGTTGCATGTCTCTGCCAAACAGTCAGGTTACAGTTTACATCCATGTCTGTCCAGACTCATATCATGTATGAAGATCCAAAAGGAATTTAATAAAACGTATTGAGTGTATTTTTTGGTAAAATGGAAGTCATCCCTATATTGACATGTATGATTCCAGTTAATTTCACGCAGAGACTTTTTTTTGTGTAGAGACTGATACTTCTGAAACTTTTTTTCTAACAAAATAATTTTAAGGAACACAAAGCGCAAACAAAGTGCCGGGGAATTCAGTTACGTACAGTAATGACATTCAGTAAAGGGATGGACGGTCAGTATCAGACTGATAAAAAGCAACAAGTATTTTTGCAGAACATTATGATGTCACAGTGAGGTTGACCTTTGACCTTGGATATAAAATGTCATCACTTCATCATTTTAATAATATTAGATGTTTGTTGAAAGTTTTGTCATAATTAGCATATGAATTCTTGAGTTATGGCCAAAAATGTGTTTTGTGAGGTGACAGTGAATTTGACTCTATCAGTTCATCCTTGAGTCCAAGTGAATGTTTGTGCCAAGTTTGATCACGCTACAAAAATGGGACTCATGGACGTACATATCCATGAACCACTGACATAAATTAAGATTGATGCCACAGCTCCACTTCCTCCAGTTGTACAAAATTGAAGCTAAAATGACTGATTTCACTAATGGAGTTTGAGCAGAGCAATATTTGGCTTATACAATGGAAGTTTCCCATCAGAAAAGTCTGTCTGATGGCAAGGAAATGTGGTGAAAATTATAAATACAGCCTACATTTAAACTAATTATGATGACAGTTTTCCTGACCCTGTCCACAGCAGTTCATTGTTTAGCTTTGTTGCTGTTGCAAACTAGGGATGTGTCGACAGTACAACCCTACATCAAATGATCTGAACTATCCCTTTAAGGCTCCATTCCACTCAGGTCAGACAGAATCAGGGTGCTACTATTGCGCATGTTGGATCATTTGAAAGACTCAGCTATACAGAACAGAACAGAACACTAATTAATATCAATGATAACAGCTGGGGAGCATACAGAATGCAACGAGTTCACTCAGTATTTACTTTCTTGACCAAGTCCAAAGCTCATACTCACCTTTTTCATCCAAAGTGAACAGCAGCAGCTCAGGTGGTGGAGAAAGATGAACGGAGAGAAAAATAAATAATGGTTATTAAGATGAACAGTCTCTGAATTACAAAATAATTAACATTATATAGATAAAGATGAATGTGGATTATTGAATTAGTGATAACATATTGTTAAACTGGAGTAGAATAATATGTGGTGGATCACTTTGACTTCGAGTCAGAAGCTCAAACTCACTTCTTTTGTCCACAGTGAACAGCAGCAGCTCAGCTGATGTAAGAAGATGGAAAAACAATGGTTAGTAAGATTTATCATCTCTGAATAGACCTTTTTCACAGCAGCCATTTTGACATGAAATAGTAGGACAGATACAGGAATACTAATTAAGTCCTATCACATTCAGATCACTGAATGTTGGCTCACTGGAAACGCTCTGCCACACTAAATGGAACAGCACCTTTTTTTTTTCTAACAAGTGTGCTATAACCAGCAAAACTGAAAAAAATTAAAATTAAAAATTTTCCTGTAGAGCTGGGAAAAAAAAACAATTGATCTTAGCTACAATATCATAAAATCCACTAATTTTAACTTTACTTGTAATTGAGGATATCAATATTTGCTGTATTTCAGATAATACAAAACGTTTTGAATTTATAGATTTTTTCCAATCTCTATGGGGAATGCCATATTCTGTCAATGAATGATTTTAACTGAGTGTTTTTATAAAACAACAAATCTTTTAATTGTTTTATACCCACATTTGTCCGTTTGTCTATACTGAATGATGTGTTTAATTACCGTTCTATTTCTTATCAATATGGCTGCTGTAAAAAGATCAATTGTTAAATAAGTGACACTAAATTGAAATCAGGTGTAGCATACGATAAGCAGCTAGTTCACACAATATTTACTGTCTTGACAATTTAGAAACTCATACTCCCTTTTTCATCCAGTGAGCAGCAGCAGCTCAGGTGGTGGGGAAAGATAAGAGGAGAAAAAAAAAAAGGTTAGTAAGATTTATAATCTCTGAATTATGTGACTTAAACTGATAATCAGGTGTAGCAACTGGTTCCCTCAATATTTCAGGTTACTGTCTTGACAAGTTAGAGGCTCATACAGTCTTAAAAAAATTGTTCACAGAGAAACTTAGATACACAGCCTCCTACCTTTTAGCTAGCTAGTAAATGATGTAAGGTTTTGTTAAAAAATAGAAAACAGCTGCAAGTTAACAGTTTCATCCCATCTTTTGTACTTAGGGACTGTCCTCTGATCAAAATATATTTTGCCTTGATCCACCTACCGTGTCCAGGAAATACATCTACATGCCCGAAATCTACATGTTACTGTAATTACCAGGATGTGGGGGTGGAAATTATGATATAAAACAACAGACAACGTGACACATTAGTCAAGTGTTTATTTTTGGCAAAACAGACAAACCAAAAAAAACAATAGGACATACTGTATATATACACACACACAAAGTTAAATCAGGATGTTAAATAAAGCAGGGTTTTTGTGACCCTCCTCAGTTCTTCATATCACCTGTTTAAACAGTAAAATTAGATAAAACCTCAGTGAAACTACTAAATTTAAAAATGAGCAAAGTCTCCTTAAAAGGACTTTCATAGTTAGTGAAATGGAAATATATCAGGTTACAGTGGTCTTCCTGAAGTGTCCTCCTGTGGATGAGAGTTTGTGATGCTGCTGTGTCGTCTTTAGGTTGATGCTTAGACATATATACAAGACGCCGCATTGACCTTTAGACTGTCTGTGAATGTTGGCAAGACTGATGTTTTTTTCCTACTCCACATAGATCATAAACCCTTGAATAGAACATGACTCATTGAAATTGGTTAAAACATAAAAATTATCGTACTTTTTATGCAGAAAAACCACAGCTCCCCCGTTTAAATGGATCTGCTCACACATATATTTTACTCCCTCCAATATGGCAACGATGCTGATGTAATGCAGCAATAAGACAAAGTAATCAATGCTGTGTCTACATATATGTCCACCCAGCACTAACTTCTCCTCTGATTGGTCCAAGAACAGCTGAGTTTCATCAGGTCACTCAGATGGGCTGTAGAACATGGCAGATTCAGTGTTAAATGTAAAACAAATACATATTAGACAATATTACAGTATAAGTACAACTACTGCAGGCTGCAACAGCTCATTTTAGCTCATTTTTTATATATCATAATAAGAGCCTATGAGCAGGAGATATTACACTGGAACAGCACTAATAGCATCAGTAATACTATCAACATCAGTAATACTGTTAACAGTAACGCTGAGTCTGGATCTTGCTGCTCTTATCAGTCTCATTTTGACTTTACATACAGTACAGTCCAGCTGCCTGCTATGAGTGCTAAAAGTTACACAATGTTACCAAGCAAATTAATCCTTTAATTTTAACAATTTCTTGTTCACACTTAGCCAGATCATTAAATTTAGAGCATGATGTAAATTTATATACAGCAGCAACAGTCACAACTTACCGAGCAGTGAGGTTCAGCAGCGAGGCTTCACAACAGCAAATGTTAGCGTTAACTCATAGCCCAGAGACTTTTCAGGATGGTGTTCTTTCCTCCACTCTTTTCTCTTCCTCTAGTCCTTATGACGTCCTCTCACAGAGCAAGATGTACTATCCATGATCAACATATTTAGCTAATAAAATATGATAAACTTGAAAATGCTATCCACAGTATACTACTTCTGCTCTAAAATGGAAGAATACAGTATGATGAAATGTGGAAGTGCTCCTAGTTTAGCCAAAGAATAAGGTGAGTATAAAATATCACATGCCTCATGACTACTTTTTGATAATTCTGTGTAAACTAAATACAAATAAAAGGCTCTTTCTCTTTTCTCCTTTTATTTAAGTGATGTTGCAATGTTTCCACACACAGACTTTATTTGGGCGGGTACCCAACTATATTTTACAACCCATTTTGGCATTTTATTTATTTATTTTTTAATTCATCTGAAAGAGTGAATCCATTCCTAATGTTTATAACTGACCAGTAGGGTAAGTTGTCAAAATAGAACTTCTTGCATTTGACATTAACTCACATAAAACTATGATTGAGTAGTAGACAAGTGAGTTTTACCTAATTGTAAGATACCATATATCAAAATTTGAAAGATCTAGCACGACCAACCCCTGAGTTACTGGTGCTCAAACAAAAACTACTACTACCATCCCTGGTCTCCCCTATTTTCCCATTGAGGCAGTTCTAGTCGAGTGTTTATTTTCATCTTCATTTTAGCTCTCCTCAAGTAAAGGATGTGAATCCTTCTTCCACCTCTGGATTTTCCATGACACCATGGGAACCGTGTGTTTAGAAGAGGATGTCACTTCCTGTAGGTTTAATAAGCTGTGTAAAGCACTGAGTTGCAGCCAAAATGTTTGATTCACATGGCCCACTGTGTGCCATTGCACATGCTAAACTGATCAAATCATGCTCAATTAACAACAGGGCCTCTCCAAAATGACCACACAACAATCTGTGCTTCTTGGAACGGCAGACTGCAGTAGTTGCTTATATTTGGTTATTCTCCAATTTATGAGGTACAAATCATGCAGCATGGAGGAGATGGTGGTGTCTTGGCTGCAGGATGAGCACAGTCACTGCAGGACAAACACAGTCTTCCTTCCCTTTAATATTTTAATAAAATTAGATTTCTAACGTGTCCAGTACAAGGTCTAAGTCAGGGCAGATTTCTCAAAATTGATTTTACTTGCTTTCTTTATATTATGTGTATCAAGCTGAGATCATTCCTTAGTTTATGGGATCTACATTTTGTTTTACAGGTTTTTATGATGGTTGTTTGTATCTATCTTACAGATGTTAGGTTGATCTACCTCAAATGTTACATTAAAACATGTAAAAATTGCACACATTTTTAGTTTAGAGTATCTTTAACTTTACTGCATCTTAATGATGTAAGGTCAGTTTATCTCAAAGTCGATTTAACTTACTGTCTTTATTTAATGTGTATCAAGTTGAGATCACCTTGATACAAGTCATTAAAAATGATTAATAATTATCGATAGGTTATGAAACTTCACTATCATGACAGACTTTTCAGCTAAATCATCCATTTTGTGGCTGAAAATGTGGTCACAAATGCCAAACATTTTTAACTTAAAAGATGCCCCCCACAACATTTTAGGATACATGTAAACCTCCACAATCATACTAGCAAAATCAGTTATCTTCACAGAAGACCAGGGTGTGTGTGTGTGTGTGTGCTTACGCCCGCACGTTCTGACGTACTGACGTTTGAGTTCCACCGTCTCCATGGTGCACGAGACAAATATATTTTTGGCATTATTTGAAAAAAGGCCCAGTCGCCATCTTTTTTCCTAAAATTTCGACGACGAATGTAGGAAATCTGATGCCCTCAAACCAAAATAACAGTATTTTCGAATCACTACTTGATTGTTAACATATTCTTCACCTGTCCCGGGACTTTAAGTACATTCTTATCATCTAATAATCATTTTACACCGGGAGAAACGTCGAATATCACCCAAACTATGTTTGCTACCAGGCCATCTAAAATTATATAAATGATTTATCTTTACATTCAACAGTTTACATTAATTTTGTAGTATATTTCGTCTGCAAATATATTTAAGAGTTTCAGGAGGTGAATAAATACATTTGGGATGATACTATATATATTATATATGACTCTGGCCAGCAGGGGCTCCACCACAGGGCGTCCATGAGGAGACATGTTTCCAGCACGTGTTGTAGCAGCTAGTTGTCCTCAGGAGTTTTCTTCAGCTCACTTGTTCAGCAGTCTGTTTTCCATGAGACGTTTCCCAGTTGGTCAGATATCAAACTTCAACTTTCCAACAGAGAGACTTTGCTTCAGGTCAACTCGTGTCAGGTCCAAGTGCAAATGAGATATGAGACAAGTCTGAAGCTCTACGTCACCTCGGTGAAACGTCACCATTCCATTCCTGACGCACGTGTGCATCCATTTATTAACACTGACTGGGAACAGACATGGTTTCTCCCTTATAAACTTGCAAATCCCCAACAAAAGGAAATAAGTACATTACCAGATAGTGCATAATATCTATCCCACCAAAAAAATCTTATCAAGTTTAGTGGATATTGATTACAAATGTGAATTCTGAAGTATTAAGAATGTCAGTAAACGTCAAGATTTTGTGGAAAAAAAAGTTGATTATTTTGTTAGACAAACCAATCATTCAATTAAGTTGGAAGCCAAAGATTTAAAAATCAAAAAGTTCAGTGGATTGTAAACCTATGTGACTGTGGCAATAGTGAGAATATATATTGGTTGTGGGCAAGTTCTTGTAAATGTCTACATGTGTGTAATAAGTATGTCCCTTGTAAACTTTACCATAAAATTATAAAAACGTATGAAAAAAAAAATCCCAATTTTAAATAAATGGTGTTTTATCTCTGAACATGTTATGTGTGTAGCCAGTAGCACTGCATTATGTCAACAGAAAAACAACATCTAAGCTTTTGAGAAACCTCTTTATTCTGCATTAGATCATCCCAGTGGGAGCAGCTGGACGTGGGACTACAGAATAGGAGGCGTACAGGCACAGCTAGTACAGTACTGTCTGCGTATATAAATAAAAAATAAGGTCCATATTTCTTTATGATACATCTCTTGTGCACGGGAGCGGAAGAGGAAGGAGAAATGTCAAACAGAACGCAGATATGGCACACAGTTAGGACACCCACACACTGACATCTGACTGTTAACCAGACTGAAAATGAGGGTGAAGTGACAAAGAAAAGACATGCCCCATTCCTTAATAACATCTCATAAACATATCCTCCCCACAACACTTTTCAACAACACAGGTAGTCAATATAATTTACTGTATGTTACATGCGGCAAAATATGATGGATTAAAAAAGTTAAAAGCCTATCATATCCACTATATATACCTCCTACAATTAAGTTGTGAGGACGAATTGATCATATTAACATGAGCTGAATAACAAAAAACAAAATCTCCATGATAATGATGAACGACGGTGGGGTGGGGGTGGTCATATAACAAGCAGAACTTTCCTCTTTTATTTCCCGCCGTATCATCTCTCCATCTGTCCACTGTGACCACACAGATACCCACACAGGTATCTGTACCCCCCTCTCTCCCTCTCAGGGTCAGTCCTCGGTGGTGAGGACGTCCACAGCCTCCAGGAGGTGCAGGGCCAGGCTGTACTGGGCGTGGTTCTCTGGGAGGATTTCAATCAGACGGCTGACCAGCCTGCTGGTCTGCGGCAGGGGGACCAGGGGGCACCGCAGCTCGCTGGGGTCCTGCAGCACACAAAACATATTGTATACAGATAGGACTTTCACTGCAAAATGTGTAGCTTCCAATTAGGTGATATCAATATTTATATGACAGAAATTGATCCCAAAATACATCTTTTTTAGTAAAGAAGGAAGTACTAACAGTGGCTAGCACTCTTCTAAATTGACCCTACATGTGTCTCTCTTGCCTCTCCTATTTGCTTAATTTTCACTCCTGTGTTAAAAGTCTTTGTGGGTCCACTTGAGTCAGACTGGGTCCAAATGATACACCATCTTAAAGGCGTATAATAATCCACTCTAACCTGACTGGATATATACAGTATTGTTGGCATCAGCTCTGAGTATGTGGCATGTTATAATCACAGAAGGAAAAAAAATACTCTATTGAAATGGAAAAAAGAAGAAGTGACTATTTTTCCCATTTCAGTCACATATTAAATAGGTTTCACTTTTTTCTATTAATCAGTGTTTGAAGCAGGTAAACAAATTCTTTTTGGAATTAACTTCTCTGACTTAACATTCATTCTTAGGACATCATTAATACCATAGTTACTCAAATAGAGGCTATTTACCTCAACTGCAGAGGGTACCAGGCTTATCAGAGAAAAGCTTTTATTTAAAAGTCCTTCGTTTTGACATCATGATATGAGACTAGATATTATCTTAGATTTTTATATATCATTATATTGTGATCTGACATAAGTGTTTCCTGGTTTTAAAGGCTCCATTACAGTTAAGTGGTGTAATTTCCAGACTGTTGTAGCTGTTCTATTACTTGCCTTTACCAGCATAGTCATTATATCCACGTTAATTATTTAACTAAAATTTTATGGTGTTAATATTTTGTGAAAGCACCAATACTCATCAATCATCAACAAATATCTATATGAAGGTATTTGGCCAAAAATATTGTGATACTTGATTTTGTCCACTTCACTCAGCCCTAGTATGAAGCCTTCTTGCTTTTGCATCTGCTCCTGTTTGCCCTGTTAAATGATTGTTTTCTGCATTATGTTAACACAAGCCCAACCCTTCCTGTATCAGTTTCAAACTAAAAGCCCACTAACAAGGCTTTTTAAAAAAATCAATTACAGCAAATATTTCCTCATGGTCCTCTAGCTCCCCGTTCTGTGTGCGCTAAACAAATCTGATGGGAGAGAAAAGTGTCTTGGACCGAGCAACACAACACTATTCCAGCTGATCAGCGGGGTCAGCCAATCAGATCATGTTTGTGCCCGTGCACAGGACTATGGGAAGGAGAGGGGGAGCGCAAAGGGACGGTAAATCTTCTGAAAGAGCACTAAAGGAGGACTTAAGTTTGAGTTCAAAAATATACTAGAGCTGCAACTAACAATTACTTTCACAGTTGATTAATTGGTCAGTCATTTTCTCCATTAATTGATCAATAGTTGTTTGCCTACATAAAGTTAAAAAATTGTGAAAAATGTTTTCCTGTTCACTGTTTCCCAAAGCCCAAGGTGACAAATCTCTTGTTTTGTCCACAAATATTCAGTTTACTGTCATATGGGGCTAAAGAAACCAGAAAATATTTACATTTGAGAATCTGAGATCAGAGGGTTTTTATGCCTTTAATATTTTTTACAGGACAACTGTAGAAATTACAGGAAAGGGGAGAGTGTGGGGGAATTACATATGGGAAGGGCCATGGGCGGGAGTCGAACCTATGGCTGCTGCAGAGTGGTGCAGCCCCACCAGTTGGCGATTAATTTAATAACCAATTAATAGATTAATTGTTGCAGCTCTAATATAAAAAACCTTTCTCCAGAATAGCACACCCCAACTTTAATGTGAAAAATTCTGTGACTTGCACTGTTCTCCTGTGGAACTTCAAATGTAGCTACTGCCATCTTGTGGCAACTGTTTGTACTGTACGTTCCTACAAAATACAGTTCGGCTGAAATATTGGCTCAATCTCACTCTCTCCCCAAATGGAACGGGAATGTGACAGCACTTTGTGGCATTCGTGTATACCTTGATGATGCCAAAACATGTTACGTACAATTGTGAGTCTGGGGACTTTTTATTGGATGGTTTTTACTGTCTTCACAGTCAGGGCACCTGAGCAGACAGGACATCATCCAGGTTCTTGCTTTATAGAGTAGATGAGAGGTAATTGTTTTTTTCTCAAAATACCATCACAGCTTCGCATATATAAACTTTTTTTCTTGTAGTTGTTCACTTCATTTTTATTTTATATTCTTTTTAATGCTCCTAGGTTTTTCTGGTAAGCCTGTGTTAAACATCACCGCGCTGTGAACTGTGGGTAATTCCCTCCCATCAGATCAGTCCTGTAACCTGTATCTTCTTCTTGTCGTAATTATTAGTTAAAAGACACAGCCAGTAATGTTGATTTAAGGATTTGTGTTTCAGGATGCCTCTGTAAATACTAGAAGACGAGGGTTGAACTGAATGAAAAATTCTGGGTATACAAATGCACTAAGGAAAAGAGTATCTAGCTTGTAAGAACCTGTGACTGAATTGTCTTCAGTGAACAAGACGACATGTTTTGGTGTCTCACCATAGCCTTGAGCCATGTGCAGAGGGTGGGGGGCAGGCGGGCCAGCAGCTCCATGGCGGCCTGTGTCTGGCTCTGGCTGTGGAGCAATGAGTAACTCAGCCTCTGGCCAGTCAGCACCAGCAGCTGGGAGCCCAGCACGTCCTTATCCTCCACCTCTAACATCACCTGGGTGAGAAGATGAAAAGTCAGAGCACAACATCTCACGTTTAGTTTCTGTCTGCCACCAAAAAATTTTCCTCCCTACCTCTTCAGCCCGGAGGTCCAGGCCCTGGTTGTAGAGCTCGCAGACGAGGTGCCGCCTCAAGATGTCAGGGTTGACCTGCAGCAGAGAGCCCAGCTCCAGACACAGCGAGGGCCACCAGTCAGCCTTGGGGCCACTAGAAGGTAGAGTGGGGGACCTGGTGCCAGAGGTTGAGCTGGAAGAATCATCTATAGCCTGCACCCAGCCGGTCAGCACCCGCAGGAGGAACTGAGACAGAGAGGAGTGTTGAGACAACAAACCATTGTTTCAATAGCTTCATTTTCTATTGATATACAGATTTGAAGGGACAGTTCACTCCAAAATCAAAAATACAAATTTTTCCTCTGGCCTGTGGTGCTATTTATCCATCTAGATCTTTTGAGTGTGAGTTGCAGAGTTTTGGTGATATCGGCCATTGAGATGTCTGCCTTATCTTAAATATAATGGCACTAAATGGCTCAAAGCACCAAAAAAATACATTTAAAGATTCAAAACCAGTGTCTCTTTCTAAAAATCATGACCCCATTTTTCAAGATAATCCACAGACCTTGTTGTGAGCAGTTTCATGTCGGAACTACTTTCTTTCTGCAGTAGAATCTACCAGAACTACTTCAGAATTGACCAAAACTACTTTCTTTTCTAGCAAAAATTTTGAGGTGAACTGTCGTTTGAGACCACCCCTCACCTCTTGTCGTAGTGAGACCAGACTTGGGTCCATGTCTCCACTGGGCATCAGTTGGATGGTCGTCAGATCTCTGAAGAAAGCATTCTTCCCCTGGAACAAACACACACGCCAACCATTTGAGGTTTTTTTTTTTCCCCCAATTTTTAAAACAGTACTTATATAGTTATTGTTCTTGGGGGCAGCCCTTTAGCCCCCTGTTAAGTCAATTTTCAGGGGATAACTTCAAAAACTCTATGCTAACCCTGCTTTGAACAGAGCCTGGAAGCCTTAGGCTAAAGCCTGGGGCTAAGGTGGTTCTAAGAATATATCACCCCTTGGCTGTGTGCAGCGCAGTGTAAAAATCCAAGAGGTCTGTGAACAGACAATGTGATCAAAAAAACATTTATATAATAATCTGTGGACACTTCAGTTTGGAGGATGTAGACAGGATTTCATTCAGTCAACTACAAGATTTTTGTGTGTTTGAGTCTGTCTCTGTGTCCTCACCTTGCTGTCAAACAGGCTGAGTGGTTTGACCTTCAGACTGAAGGTCATGGCAGCATGTAGCAGGGAGGCTAACAGGCAGTGGTGTTGCACCAGGGGGTAGTGGACGCCTCTCTGGTCCAGGGCGAGTTCAGCTATAGACGCAGGGCCCTCGGCCCCAGACCACGCCTCCTCCACAGACAGCTCCGGAGCGGAAACCTCCTCCACCGCCGAGTCCGCCTGCGTGAAAAAGGAGGCCGAAGGGTTGTGTGCATGTAAAAACATGTGGCCAAGTCATATTAAAATCATAACTCAAAGTAAAGTTCACAGTCGAGTGTGGAATACAACACATGCACAGAATTTAAAGGGACAGCTGATAGATATTTTTCCTCTGGCCTGTAGTGCTGTTTATCCGTACAGATTGTTTTGGATGGAGCTGCAGGGTTTTGGAGATACCAGCCATAGAGATGTCTGCCCTCTCTCGAATTTAATAGAATTAGATGACACTCAGCTTGTGGTGCTCAAAGCACCAAAAATACATTTGAAAACCTCAACAGCAATGTTTCTCTCCAGAAAACATGCCCACTTCATTCAAGATAATCCTCCACAAGCTGAGGGAAGGCAGACATCTCTACGGTCGATATCTCCAAAACTGCAACTCACACCAAAACTATCTAGATGGATAAATAGCACTACAGGTCAGAGGAAAAACATGGATTTCGATTTTAGGGTGAACGGTCCCTTTAAAATCCCCCTCCAGTGCTGACTGATAAATTGTGTTTTTATCGTCCTTGCGATATGAAAATGCGTGATAAACACATCCAAAAAAAAAACAAACAAACAAACAAAAAAAAAAAACACTGCCTGAAATGCAATTAATAAAGAAATTTAGTTTATTTACGCCTGCCATGCATTCACACTCTGCATGCAAACACCTGACTATCAGATGGAGCCCTAGGCCTGCTTTCACACACAATCGTATGCAGACCCAGCTAGCTGTCAGCTATCCTCACATTAATTAGTGTCAATTTGGTGGCGACTGCGAGGTTAGCTAACCATGGCTGAGGAAGGAGAGAGAGCGAGGACAATGTGGTTGATGACAACCTTGTGGTGAGGAAGAACAGCTCTTCTGCTCCTTAGAGTTATTTTGGATTCAGGAGAGATTTTATTTATTGTTATCACAATACTGAACAATGTAACCACCTAAAATATTTTCAGAAACATATTTTTGTGACTGTTTAGTTGCAATACAAGAGACAACCAGGAGGGCAGGCATTATTTTCTGCTGAATGTGTGAGCCAGAACCAAGCATTCATGATCAGTACGTCACCCACCAGCTCCACACTCTTGTCAGTACTGCACATGCTCTGGTTGGAAAAGAAAACAAAATGGCAACCACTGTAATGCTGAACTTGAGCCTTCAAATGGTACTCTTCAAACCAATGAATGATGTGACTGTGGTTCTGTCCACGGATATGTTGTTGCCTGTTAGTTATTATTCATAACATGCAGCAATTTTCTAAGCAATGTTTATAACTGGTTATATCTTTGTAAGCTTATTTCTTTGTGAGCCCACAAATATCAGCTGTGCTGCATAAACTTCTCTTAGTCACCAGAATTTGATTTCCCCACATGGTTCTGATGATGCAGGACAACAATCACCAAAACTGTTCAATTCATGAGTCACTTTCATTCTGTGCAACTTCAATGTTTATTCCTCTTGGTTCGTTTGTAAAAACTCAATGGAAACACAAACTAAAATACAACGTGTGATTTTTTTCCCCTGTGTTCAGACCAAATGAACTGGATTACACGGGTCAAAGCAACCTAAGAAAGCTAGCTAGCTAATAAATCAAATCCATATCAAGCGTTGCTGTGGTTAGTAGTGCTGATGATAGTAGCCGTAGGTTTCTCCATGCTTTTCTCTGGACTCTTTTTACTTACATAGTAATTTATAAAAGACAAAGGGCATTGATTTTTAACCAATACTCCAGTCACCTCCATGAGGATCTGCAGCAGCTGGACACAGCAGCCCAGGAAAGACGTCACAGCTTTGTCTCCCATCCCGACATCCTGCAAAGAGCAACACATATCCTCAAAATATGCAGCTCAATACTTTAATAGCAATACTTCACATCTGAAATAATCTTAGGAACTAATAAAACTATTATATAAAAACTGGTATCATATATTTGAATCTATGTTGAAGGGGAACACACTTACCCGTCGACATAAGCGATCTTTGGGTGCTTTCCCCACCTGGCAAAAGAAGTGTAAAACAGCTTATATATGGCATCACAGACTGAACACTGCCTTCCCTCAGATACACAGTCATACTGTCTGTGTGACTTACCTTCTCCATCAGGTAGGATGCTGCTGACAGACGCTTGACAATGAACGTACTCCACATCATTGTAGAAATGCCTGTGAGGAAAATTCAGTGAATAAGTCAATCGCACATTAATAACTATTGCTTTCAGAAGGCACTGATTGGGGGTGTAGAGAATGCCATTTTTTCACATTCAAAGCTTCTATAAAAGCTTTTGAATGAGGCTTTGAATGTCTTTTGTCATATTTTACGACACTGTCACCCTAAAATGTTGTGAAAATGTTGTTTTTGTAAAGCTAAAAGCCAACAAATGTGGAATCTACATGTATCTTTTTTCAATGAAGTTTAACTTTTGGACTTTACAACATGTTGGAGTTATTGTAAATGTACGGATCACACAAGTTGGAAAGAAATTACACCTTTTTCAACAGTTATATATCACTAGTTCATGAGAATTGGGACAAAACTATATTTTTAAAGGTTTTTGATCAAATGATTAAACTCTTGGTTATTACCCCTTGTAACAGGCCAACCTCCTAGTGATTACATTTTTTATTAAATGTAGAATGTCAGCTCCGTCAGATGGAAAATCTTGACGGAAATCTGGTACACAAATTTGAAGGGACAACATTTTCATTAAAAAAAATCGAATTTAGAACAAACGTGATTATAATAGGACATTTTCTACCTATGTTATCAGTAAGTATTGTTAGTTTTAGAATTTGAAGTCTTATAACACATTTTTTAATGGTCAGAAGTTGTGAATTCATGTCTGGGACAAGGCTGTTTTCTGGCACAGAGCAAGTTTAGAAATAAAAAAAAATTAGAGCAAACCAAAACATTTCATAAATTACATATATTTCACATATGTAAATTCTTAAAGAATAATTTTTCACCAAAAAATTGGAGTTAGAGTGTTGGTATTATTTTTTAAAGTTTTTTTTTTTAGTAGAACATGATTTGTCACAATTCTCAAGAATAAGTGAGATACAACATTATTATATAGATTAATATAAAAATTAAAGAAATATTTGCAAGCATGTGAAAAAGCCACAGAGCCCCTCACCTAGTTGGATATGTGGACTGGAGACCAGCTTCAAATGTTCCACAGCCAAACATAAGTATCGACCCTCCTGGGAAGAAAAACAAATGAAAGAAGAAAAGTGATTCTTCGTTCATGTTCCCTGGATTTATGAAAACCTGCCTGTCCCTCTTTGGTGAAACTGGCTTGTTGTAGCAAGTAGTGACAAAATACACCAAATGAACAGGAACGGGAAACTAGCAGAGAGGGGGTCATAACTGACAATGTTACATGACAGATGAGCAAAAACAGAATCCAGCAGTAACATGAAAAGGGTTTTAAAAAGTTCTTTTTTAAAAGCTATAGTAATGTGCACCTCAGGGTCTTTGTTCCACTGCACTACATACTCCCAGCAGCAGTGAGCGAAGAGCAGGTCAGGTGAAAGGGAGTGTGGGAACCGCTGACATACTGCCACCAACAGCTCTGAAAAATTAACCAAGTATTGTTGAAGTTAAACTTATGCACACATGATTAGAAGTTAAAGCTCTTTTAAAGTGAACCTCAGTTCTTGTCAAGACATCATTCCTGTAGCTATATTTTTTTTTAGTCCTGACCTGCTGTCCTCTCTGTGTCCTCTTGGCTCTTCTCCTCCTGCTCCTTACGTTTGTCTCCTGCCTTCTGCTCCATTTTATCATCTGCCTCTTTGTCTTCTTTCTTTTGGAGAATTTCCTTCAGTCGCTCAGGGGCCAAGTTGTGCCTGAACACCCACTTGGAGACGCTGTCGGCGATGCCACCTTCACAGACAGATGGTGAAAAAAACATAGGAATATATGAGAATCTCTCTCATGCAGTCACAACCAGAATATGGATACTGAATGTAGAAGAAAGAAACAAAACAAAAGGAAAAAGAATAGAAGAAGGAAGTGAAAGATTAAATTCCTGAAGATATTATTCTTTGCAGCCTACCTGTGCCTCCCTCCAGCAGCGTCTTGATGGAGCACTGTGTAGCAGCGGCCCCTGCTGCTCCCTGAGGAGGAGGCACCAACAACAGCGTCTGCAGCACCAACACGTCCTCCAACTGGCGAACACACACCACCCACTGCTCCAGCTCCAGGGACACCGTCTCCCATTCTGACTGCAACTGTCACACACCAAAACAGACAGCAGGCTGAGTCAGTGAGTGTGTTTTATGAGGCTGATATTATATCTGGCAGTGGAAGAGTTATATTTGTGTAATACTGAATAACTTTAAAGTGAGATATTCTCATATTCATGTGAGACATTGCTACAAATACTGCATGGCCCTGTTTGCGCCTGGTGTGTGTCTTGGGTGATCTGATCACATGTGGACAGCTCTTAGTACATCAGTTCACACATGGCATTACAATGAGTCTCCATATGTGTCTCGAGTGACCACTTGTGATTAGATCTCACTGCCCCGCTCTAAATGCAAATAAACATGCAGCTACGTCATGTCAGTTTGCCAAGACCAGACCATGATTTCAACCAGCGTTCCAACAGTAGTAACCAACATGGTGGCACAGATGGAAACAAAGGAGGAAATAACATAATTCATAACATTTGAACAATTTACAAGAAAGCCCAAATAAATAAGACATTTGTCATAGGCAGCAGAGTTATAAAGTTTTTCCTAAATCAACAACTAACAGAATTGCAAGATTAAAAAAAAAAAAAGTCTGGGTTCCACAGGTGACAAAGAAGTAGCCTATTGTGCTCAAGGGAAACCAAAGGGCAAACCATAATCTCAAAGCACAACTGTAGTCATATCTGTAAAAATAGCCTCTATTTATAACAGGCAGATAAGAAAATTAAAAATGAAGTACTGGAACTGAAAAGAGGAAGAGACAGACACCATCCAACAACTGCATGATGGCAAAAACTTGGGTTAGCCTTTATTCGACAGGACAGCTTGATGAAATAAGACAAGCAGCAAAGGGCCACATGCTGGAATCAAACCCACGGCCAGTGCAGAGGACCCAGCCTCCGTACGTGGGGCGCACGCTCTACCAACTGAGCTACCACGGCGTACCTGAGGGAAGGTTTTTAAAGAAAATTTTCTTAGGATGTAGAATTTGCTTCTGTGTTGGGAAATGAGTGTACTGATACAGTAAATAAAAATTTATTCAGAACTTGCATAGATGTATGTTGCAATAATAATTTAATAATAATTGCTTCAAAATCAACGCTTAGACTAATCAATTCTTATTCTCCATGATTTAATTTTTCTGATGAGTGCACTTGTGCATGTGCTGTATATGCATGAGTGTCCAGGAGGCTTCTTCACCTTACTGTCAGCCCGGCTCGCGATGCTTGCCTTGGCGGCACGGTGAGCAACGAAGGCAGCCAGCAGAGCGGCGGCAGCGTTGTGGGACTGGATGCATGTGCTGCGAACTTGCTGCCACCAAGGGGAGACAGATTGGGGGTCCCAAGACTCATCAACAGCACCTACAGAGGAAGAAGAAGAAGAAGAAGGGGGGGGTCACCCTCCACTCATCCTTCTTTTTGGTTCAGTTTGATTGGATGACAGATGCACACACTGATAGGGGTCGGTATCGTTCAAAAACTCCTTAGGTACTGAAATTTTGTATTGAATGACAAGGCATTTTTTGATCCTTCATTGTACTGAAACAATTCGATCGGTATTCAGTACCATAAAAGTATCAAAGTTTGATATCCAGCCTGACACACTGGACACACACGTACCTTTCATGTTGCTGAGGGCAATGAGAAGTGTGTGTAAGTTTCTAACGGTTTCTTCTGGTTTCTGTAGCATCTCCTTCTCTCTTTGCAACCACACACTCAGCAACAGAGACTGAAAGACAGAGGATGTGTTAAAATGAAAAATTAGAGGAAAAAAAATTCATTTTGAATGTTGGCACTACTAAAAACAAAATGATAAAATACGTTCTTGGTAGCTGCCATTTCCACTCTTTTTTTTTTTACTGATTTGTGACAGCTGATCAGCTGTTTTATTTCTTAACCCAATCGAGACATTTTCATTTAGAAAAGCCACATTTTAACCTTCATTAACAAAGCTCATCTTAATTTCATCCCATTCCATCAATCAGTCTTTTCCTCCATCTTACCAGGAGCTGCTGTGGACTGACACCGGCCTGCTGTAGTGTGTCACAGACTTTATGTAGTGGGCTTTTTCCACACAGACAACCCCAGAACATGAAATTCCCTGCAAAGGACACACAAGAACAAAGTATTCAGTCAGGATTTGTGTGGTGTGCTCCCTCTCTGCCTGATGTCATTGAGATTTCTATGTTTCTATGTTTCTTTTCTCCTCCATATACACATATACCAGAATGGATCACATCTGCTCCTGAGAAACTGCCACTGCCCCACAACAGGTATCAGTTCACTTGATGTGCCATAATGAGATTAACAAAATGCTACACAATTCATTATTAATTGTGATCAAGGCATGTTTTAGGGATGGCTCAATACCGCTTTTTTACGTCCAATATCGATACCACAACCTTAAATATCTATTGATACTGATCAAGCCAATGTGTCTTCCTTCCTTCCTCCTCTTTATATGATCCAGTTTCCTTAAAAAACATCATGCTCAAACTGTGAACGCATATTCTACTACCATGAAGGAGGAAATACATTCCCACAAACATGACTCAGTTGTGCAATACTGCTGCTTATTTTTGATATCGTATCGGCTCATCCTTAAATGTAATATGTATAAATACAGCATGTTGCCATATTTAGCTCAGAGCTTCCCAAACTTTTCCATGCAAAGGCCTTAAACTAGCATTAGCTGATGGTTCCTTTTGCAAGTTGTCTTAAAAAAAAAAAAAAGAGAAAAGTCAACAGTTTTTTTCTGCCTCTGTAGGTGCTTTTGTTTCATCTGCCGCTGAAGTTCAAAGGCAGTTTTAAACACTTATCTGAGAGGGTCTCAAAATAAATCCATACACTCTGTATGCTTCATCATACTTGTGACAATCCCAGGCTCCCTCGAGTCAATGCATTGGCGTGTCCTTGAGCAGGATACTTTACCCCAAATTGCTCGTGAAGGCACACCCCTCAGTGTATGAATGCGTGTAAATGAATTAGACTTTGAGGAGCAGAGGCACCTTGCACAGCAGCACTCTGCCATTAGTGTATGAATGTGTGAATCAGTGGGTGAATGTTAATGTGACATGTAGTGTAAAGCACTTTGAGCAGTCAGAAGACCAGAAAAGTCCATCCATTTTCCATGAATGATGTGTTCACTACTACTTCACAAGCAGGCAATTAGAATGGGCACGGCAAATAAGATTTTGATATGTTACTAATATTCTGAACTATATTTTCTGATAATTCACATGATAATAATTCACTTTAATATTTAAAATATTTTTTTAGCATTTTCCAAAGCCCCCCTTGTGCCCTCGGATGCCCCCACTTTGAAAATCACTGACCTAGCTGATTCCATTCAGTTTCTGATGCCCGGATCACCCTCAGCTCCCCGTCCTCAGTGCACTCCATCTGGGACAGAAAAGCTTGGGGAGGCAGGGGTAAGTCGGGCGAGTCCTGGGCAAAGGAAACACTGGGTCTGGAGTTGAGCTGGGCGTAGCGTTGCAAGGTGGGGCCAACACGGGACAGTTCTTCCTCTATGCCCTCAAGGGAGTCCTGCTGGGTGGGAGAACATAGTGTGTGAGTGTTTAGTGAAGTTATGAGGAAGAATAGTCAGGTTTATGGTAGCCACCAAGCAACAACACTGACTCAGCTTGTGTCATATTATGTCGTGATTTGATCTGATGTTTTATTATCGTGTCTGCATGAATAATATATCCAGGGTCACAAGACACAATTATTTAGACACAGACCAGAAAGCAGAGTAGCAGCATAAGTAGCAAATAATACTGAACAAAAAACCATCCTGACGTTTCATCCAAGCAAACAAAGGAAGACAAAAAATAAACAACCATTCCATTCTGTCATTGTCAGTGCACCAGAACATTTCATTTAATATAGAAACTCTTAACTCATGATAATAAGGACAATACAGAAGAAAATGTGATTCATTTGCAACTTTCCCTAATTTGTATAATTCACACAACCTGTTGTCCTCCTGGACGTTTTTGAATTTTCACACTTTATGGTCCAGAGGAAGGATTCCTGTTCTCAACTGTTCAACTAAAGACTTTTAACTTCTTGATAAGTTTGCTATAACATATGGTTCAGTGTTATAATTGTTATTGATGTGTGTGCCATTTTGGTTTACACTCATTCTTGAACATAGGGACAAATTGGGACGTTTTTGAGGGGATTTTGATTTTTACTCTTCAATTATGCTGGAGAAATATATTTTAAAAGATTTTTCTTTTTTTGACAGCATGGTCGTAGTGAGCAGCCATTTTATTTTTTAAAGTGTCTCAGAGTTCTCTTAATGCTAATCAAAATACACATTTTAAAACCATAATTCTTATTTAGCTTTGATTTAGTAGGGCTCAGAGTTGACATTTTGTTGTGGAGACACATCTGTTGTGAAAAATAGAAAGTTGACCTGTGCTTGAGCAGTATTCCTGCCTTTTCTAAACCAGGAAGTCAGACAGGAGTCCTTAGGGTATAGCTAACTCTATTTATGCCTGATTAAATTATGTTTCAGTAGAAACCTGACAAAGCTGACAGAAATCTGGGACACAACTTTAAAGGACCAACATTTTAATAAAAAAAAAACTATTTTAAAAGATGATTATGATGGAACATTTTTATACCTATGGTATCAGTAGGTATTGTTAGTTTTAGATTATGAATTTTTAAAGTTGTGAATTCTTGCCTGGGACAAGGCTGTTTTCTGACCCAGGACAAGCTTAGAAATTAAAAAAAATAAGGCAAACCAAACATTTCATATCCAAACATGTGAATTAGAGTGTTGATATTAATAATTATAATAAGTCTCTGTTGCTAAATACTAAGATATTTTTCTTCAAATATCTAGCAAGTACCTTATCTCTAACTGTGTCGATACTGCATGATAAATTATGACTACACATACACTTATATAGTACCTGAGCTTCCACAGCATTAAGTTCTGTGCACATGGAGAACTGTGTGATTTATGCCAAAGAAAAATCTTATCGACCCTGTTGTCTGACATATCAAGCAAACAATCCTGGAGTCTTATTATTTCATATTTTTGCCTTATTGATCCAGGAATACAACCCAAATCACCCTGAACAATCAAAGAAGGAGCAAACTTTTGACAAAGAAAGACCAACATGCAGCTCTTTTCTGCATAGAGTCTGCTATTTTACATTCTTTGAATTCTCTGAATACATACATGCCTGAGGGATATATATATTTTCCAATTGTAGTATTACATGTTCACAGGAGTACCATAAACAAGCTGTCTGCATGTGTATGTGTGTGTGCGTATGTGTGCGTGTGTCCTCTCACATTTGTAGAAGAGGCCTCTGTGTCTGCAGCAGAGTGCAGGGACTGGATGTCAGTGTAGAGTTGCAGCAGTTTCAGCCGTGAAGAGCAGAGCTGCAGTAATGCTGGATCCACTTGCTCAGGGTCTGTAATACAGAAATACACAAGCATAAATAAACAGATAAGAAAACACTGATTTATGTTGATGTATATATGTACACAGCATTTTAGATATCAGGCAAATCATTTCAAAATCAGTTCATGACACTTTAGTTTTCAACATTGTATATTAGAACAGAACAAAAGCTTTTCTTCTGAATAATAAACTGATTCTTTACCTTGTTGCTTCAGAGTGTCGTATAAGGCGCATGTGATGTTAGTGAGACATGAGACAGGAGCACTCTTGTTTGACAGCAGAGACTCCAAAGCCTGAAAGGAAGTGTGAAGACTGCAGTTACAAATGTGGCTGTTACTGCAGAGGACAATCTGCCCCTTTATTAGTGTGTGAGGCCGTTTGTACTGCATCTTTGGTCATACCTGCTTCTTTATGGCAGGATGCTTGATGTCCAGTAGCACACTTTTGGCTTCGCTCTCCAAAATATCTGTAAAGAGATTTAAAAACTGATAATTTAAAAAACACATAGAAAAACATTCACATACTGTCTCATTTCATTTCACCTGTCTCTACATCTCCATTCTCTTGGCTCTCACTTACCAGGCTCCACCGCTCTGCTCCTCAGTATAGTCGTCAGTCTCTTTAACAGGTGCATATCTTTGGCTCGCTCGCTCTTCTTGTCACTGAAATGAAGACAACATAGACAGATGGCATTTGGACGGTTTGTTGGCAGTGGTCATTAAAAGGACATCTTTAACAGCTTTTGGACGAGGGGACAAAATATCATTGTGATTGAAAACCTGGGCTATAAAAGTAAATGATGACAGTCCAGTTGCCATCAAAGGAGCAATATGTGGCCATTGCACATGCAAAAATGACAGCAGTAGTCCAAAATAGTGAGTTGGAGCCACAGACTCTGAGTTATATAGGTTGTAATCCTCTTTAATATACGATCTATGGTTGAAGTGAGTTGTTTCCCCCCTCTCCACCCTCTCCTCCCCAGAAACAGAAGAGACAGGCGGCTGCAGGATATCGTACGTTGACAATAACAAGCGAGGATGAGGCCTCCACTGTAAGTTGATCAGCTGTTTATAACTGTCAGTTAATGTCAATGGAAAGTTTAGCTCATTATTCTGAAAACAAAACCCCACTGCTCTGAAATAACACACGCTGGACGATGAGTTAAGTGGCTGTCTGTCTTACTGCCTGCCAAACTCCATTAACATTTTGCTCAGTTTAACAGTTATAAACTTCTGCTCCCTCTACAAGACTATTAATGATTTCTTAGGACTCATAAACAGACTCATTCACCAAAAATTCTGCATTAATATTGAACTCTGATTAATGTGACTAAGTGTTTTGTGGACTAAAAAACTAAACCTGATCTTCAATTGGCATGAGGGGGAGTAGATAATGACTGCATTTTCATTTCTGGGTGAACTATCCCTTTAATGCAGCAATAGTATTAATCCACTCATTAATACATCAGATATGATAACACTGGCAGGGAACATTTTACTGAACATGACTACTTTTTACTTTTACCTGTTCACTTTTACCTTCACTTTGTAGTGAGGTATTTTTTACAGTGTGGTATTAGTAGTTTTGCCTAAGTAAAGAATGAATACTTTTTACACTCCTGGCTGTAAATAAACCTTAGCAAGAGATACTCATTGCCTTGTTTTAAATCAAGTGCAGCTATCATACCCATATTTGTCTGGACAGAGACAGACTGGTTCACAGAGGTTGCTGCTGGAAAGCGTTTCATTTCATGCAAGTTTACCTGATTAATGTTCACTCAGTTAACTCTTGTGACGCTATTTTCCCTGTCTCTTTATGCTTCATCCTCTTACAAAGTAAATCAGTCAACAAAACAGTAAACATTGACACCCGCTTTGTCACGAGGGGGAGGTGGGACCCTTGTGTATGTCACAGGGGCCTTCGCAACTTTTGTAGTGCACATATAGGCTGACCGACTCTGAGAGTATCTGTGTGTGTGTTTCTGTCTGAGTACTAAAGACTCAAAAAGCAGCATGCAAATCCAAGAGTGATGAATACTGGGTGCTGGACAAAAAAAACAGATACAGAAGTACAAAATTAAGTCTGCATTGTATCTGTGTACTAACCTGAGGGCCAGGTGGAAGGGGATGTTCACTGTCCTCAGTGCTCCTGTGATGGGATCCAGCAGACACACCTGCTGGGTGTGGAGCTGCCAGCCCTGACTGGTCACACTGTTCACCCCCATCAGCCGGTAGCCAGCATACAGCAACCTGAAGGTGAACACACACACAATGTTGTTCAAATACTTTATTGTGTGCTATTCCCCAGTTTTTGCATCCTGTGTCCTAGTTTACAGTAAATGCTTATGTGGGATGCTAAATACGGAGATGCACAGGTGCTGCTTTGTTTGTGAAGACACAGCTGTAAGAAAAAAGCTCACACCTTCATTTAGAGAGTGCATTGTTTATACCTGCAGTGTTTGCCCACAGTGAAGGCTCCGACTCGAGGCCCCTGCTGCATCGCCCACACCTCCAGGATCCCCCTGCGGGGGGCGTAGATGACCAGGAACAGGGCGTGGCGTCTGGGGAGGGAGGCGGACGGGGAGAACTCCCGATCGCCTCGCTCCTCTGGAACCTGCAGCCAACCCAGCTGAGCATCACGGTAACCTGAAGTTAAATCCACCAATGAATAGTTAGATTTATATTACAGGGACACGCTCAGCAACTTTTAACGGATAACTTCTGTATTTTTCAACCTATTTTCCCTTGTTTTTGTGACTAATATGCCACTTTTTTTTACATTGTTCTAGTACCAAGTGAGATTCGGTACAGCCATCAGCTGTGAAATGGGCTGAAATGTAATCCTTACGGGCAATAGTGAAACAGTCTAAGTACATCCTATACTGTTAGTTCTGCCATTGATAGGCTGAGATTGTTATTCTAAGAGTCTGACAATATTATGAAAAGTTTTTTTTTAATACAAAAATATATGCGTACATATATATATTATATATATATATTATATATTACATATAATATATACACAACACAACATATAAGAGGAGATCCATACAAGAGAGGGCACATGCCGTTTCTTCCTGCTGCTTCTCTGACATCTGGCCTCCCTCTCGATCTTCTCCCAGTGATTTTTACAACTAATGCGGTGAATTAAATTTTTGTTTTGACAAAACCAGAGTTGTTGATTGTTGGAACACTGGAAATATGAACCAATGTGGTTTTGGTGAATTTTATTTTGTTTCTGTTGAATTTCAATGAAGATGACGATGATAAAAAAGGTCTCTCTCTGTAAGGATCCTGTCCATCATGTTGTCAGACACTTAGAATAAAAATCTGAGCCTTCAGCAACCTTCAGTTGACAGACTTTGACAGTGTGCAGTTGCTGATGGCTGCAGTGCTCTCCCTCAATATTGGACAAATTCCAAGAATTGTTTTCCCCATTAGTCACTCAGAAACAAAAGCATGATAAAATAGGGTCAAAAAATACCAGAGTTACCCTATAAGATGAATGCGTGACTTGGCATCACAACAGATTTTAAAGAAGGAACTGGAAGTATGGATATTTGATAGACAGCATGTAAGGGTTCAATGTTCTGTGCTCTCGGACCACATGAATACCTCTCTACCTTCTTCTCACCTTTCCACATGCGAACAGAAATGCCTCTGGCCAAGTCCAGCAGCGTGACTCGACCAAAGTCATCCGTCACTCCAGCCAGGGTGTTGCAGGGGGACAGGCAGATGGACTCGCCGTGGCGACGAGAGTCTGGGAGACCAAATCTGGACGGGAGAGGTCAGATTTAAGACAGGACATGAACAAGCCTCATATTACCAATATTAATAAGGCACAACAGCTAACTGCTGCGATATCATGATTGGTACCTGATTCCCAGGGGCGTTGCAGGCTCCACCTTGGGCTTCTGTTTCTGAACAGCCTCCTCTTCATTCTTGTGCTTGTTCCAACCTAACCATCCACTGAGAGAGTAACAGCAAGAGAGAGAATCAGAATCAGTTTTGACACCAAAAGGGTTATAAATGAGGAATCTGCCTTGGTGATTTGGTACATAATAATAAATATCAAGAAAGATAAAAAGCAAGAGTAATGAAATGATGAAAAACAGACAGCGAAAATGAGAGACATATAGAATGATAAGCCCACATAAGGGGAGAATTAAGGGAGACTAGAGTATAAGAAAAGGTAATAAAAGACAGAAGGTGACTGACAAGGAAGGATGAGAGCAAACTAGCCTCCTGTATGGATTAAATCTGGCACTGAGCAGACACCAGGCAATAATTTTATTGCTATTGAGTATTGATCAGGCTGCTTTGTGCTGTCACAGCAGCAGAGGATTCTCAACAGTGCAGCATTCAGTCTGTGTGTGTGTCTGACAGAAATCAAATGCACACAAAACAGGCGCACTAAAACAGTGGACAACCCTATTTACCTTTTAAACAATGTACCACACAAATTAAGATGTGCTTGTTAGTTTTGTCCTGATCCTTTGTTAGTTTTTCCTCCTTGACTTTACTTACAGTAGTTTCTTTGACTACTGTTTGTTTTTATTGCTATATGTTTCACAAAGAGTTATGTAAGTAAAATTATGTTTGGTAAAATGATTGTTAATTAATGCAGATAGTGTTGCTTAGGCCTATACAGCACACGCATGAAAGCTTAGTTAATGGTTTTACACACACCTGGCAGCACTGAAGAGGGCTGAGGTGAGTTTACTGGCCACAGCCAGAGCCACGTGAGAGAGGAGAGGCTGGGTGCTTCCCTGAAGACAAACAGAGAGACACAACAAACAGCTGCATTTACCTACAAAATGTATTTATTGGCACATTGATACATAACACTTAATACTGAAAGGGTGACTTCTTCAACCTGGACCCGATGTTCCCATGTTTTTGTTCTCTTCTTGCTCAATTTATTGAGCGAGATGCTGCAGCCAGCAGAAGCAAAACTGAGCTGCAATGTAATCCCTCCAGGCAACTGCAGCATGAATACACATCCACTATAAGTGCTTATTTTGCCACTGACGGGCTCAGACTATTCTAAGTGTCTGACAATATTATGGAAAAGATCGCTTCAGAGGTAAACCTTTTTGTTAAAGAGTTTGTTTAAAGCATCTGTTTGTTTAACTACAAACAGATGCTTTATTGCTCTGTCGAAAGCAACCAGACTCTACTGAGGAAAATAGTAATTTTACCTCTTTGGTCTACTGCTGCCTCGATCAGTTTTTAACCCTTTTAAAACACCAAGGGCCAGTTTCACAGACAAGGCTTAAGCCTAGTTCCACACTAGAATGCTTGTTTAAGCTGTCTTAACTCAAAGCCATTTGCACTACAAGCAACTTGCACAAAAATAAAACAGCATAAAAAATGATTTATGTTATAATTATTTAAAAATTCTTTTTAGCTAGGAACATCTGTCAGGCCGAATCAAACTTTATGCCAGCCCAACTTTGATCCATGGTTCGTACTTTGGGCAGCTTTTATCTAACTGAAGACCAACATGCTTTACAGAAGCCAGCTGAGTCTGTTTTTTTACTTTCAGTCACTGGTTGGTTGGACACAATTTGTTTTAGTAGCGATTTTTCATACTCACTAAAGTTTTTTGAACAAATTCTTTTTGCCTCTGCCATTGTTTTGTTTCAAGATCCACACCAGTCCTGGTGCTTTCTATTTCACTCCGGGATTTTGTGTGCAGCATTAGTTCCTTACCTTACTCCAGGTCTCTAACAAAGCATAATTAAAATCACATTCATACTACTCCTGGATTAATTTAAAGTGATATTCCACTCTTAGATAATCATCACCTCAATATGTACTCACCCCTATGCCGATGTGAAGATGGGTGAAGGTCTTCAGTTCACAAAACAATCCTGGAGTTTCAGCAGAAAACAGGGTTGCAGCTAAATCCAGTACAATGGCAGTGAATGGAGACCAAATGTAAATGTAAAAAAAAGAACACAAAACAAACACAAAATGTCTCCATCCTGCTCTTGTGGTGTAATCCAAGTGTCCGCGAGCCATGACTTTAAATTGTGTGGTTAATTGTGCGAGTTGTGTGGCTCGCGGACACTTGGATTACACCACACGAGCAGGATGGAGACATTTTGTGTTTGTTTTGTGTTCTTTTTTTTTACATTTACATTTGATCTCCATTCACTGCCATTGTACTGGATTTGGCTGCAACCCTGTTTTCTGCTGAAACTCCAGGATTGTTTAGTGAACTGAAGACCTTCACTAGGGATGGGCGATATTGGCAAAACATTTTATCCTGATAATTTATGGCATTTAGCCGATAACGATAAATATGACAATAAAATACAGCAGAAATAATGTCTAGAAGGTAACTCCTGATTTGCAAAACTCTCGCGGGATTTGTATCCGTTGTTTCTACTAAAATATCAAACTCGCGCGATCATTCGCGGGTCTAGGGTTCCCTTCTAGACACTACCCTCTCTGTGTCTCTGTCAAACTAATGACAGCAAACTGTCTGTGAGCAGCATGTTACACTCTGCAGTGTTTCACACACAGAGACTTTATTTGTGTGAACACCCAGGCACAGTTTTTGACCAGTTTTGGCATTTTTATCTTTTTAATCAGTCCGAGAGGACGACGGCATCCACAAGTGATTAACGATCAATCTGCCCTCCTCCTCCTCCCTCACCTGTTCGCTCTGCTGTGAGAAGGTCTGACAGTTTCTGACAGAGAAACACAGACTCTCCTGTTTAATGTAAACGCCTCCTTATACAGTTGTTTAATCTTATAAGTGCACCTGGTTGGTGTCGATGTCATTCACCATCACGTTTGTTTCGATTGTTTTAATAAACTCCGTCATTAACAACAAGTCTCCTCCACATGCAGCTTCTCTGCTGCTGTGAAAACTGAATCGCGGGTGAATTTATATGCGGAAAAAAACAAAAAAGGGAGTTGGGTTTTAGCTCTTTGGCTTCATAAAACATCCTGCTGATGAAGAAAATCAACAGATCAGACAGACAGGGTGAGAGAAACACTCTGACCTCCTCTGTGTGTGTGTACTGTACGTGTGCGTATGGAGGAGCTACACTGATGCAGAGAGGAGAGCCGCTGCAGCTGTGTGATAAATTACATCAAAATTCAAATGTCGGCGCTTACCAATACTCTGGTCTTTAATAATTCTGCCGTTTAATACAGAATTTCAGTACACACCCTTTGTGTGAAACACAGTGCGCTGTACAGTTGTTCGGATTTAAACAGATTTTTTTTGGCGAGGGCGTCGCACACAAAAATGCGTCATCAAGTGGCATTTATCGCCATTATCGCAAAGTGGCAAATTTTCATCGGTAACAGTTTTTTTGACGATAAATCGCACGCGATACGATTTTGCCCAAGCCTAATCTTCACCCATCCTCACATCGGCATAGGGGTGAGTTCATATTGAGTAGATTATGAGTCTGGGGTGGAGTATACTTTTAAGTCCTATCTGTGAAACTGGCCCAAAATGTCATACAATAACACAAACAAAAATTAACTGACTGGGGCAGGAGTAGGCCAGAGAGGTAAAATTACTGTTTTTGGCAATGGAGTCTGATCACTTTGGAGAGATCAATACAGCGTCTGTTTCTCTTATTCACATTAGTCCACTAAAATGGGGAAATATACACAAAAACACAGGAAAATAGGGCACAGGATAAAAAAAAAATACAAAAGTCACCCTTTAACATAAATTTACAGTTATGTTCATTCCTATCAGAAATGAACAGCCTAACGTGCTCCATCTTTTTCTCCCTTTCACTCACCTCTACAGCATAATAAAAGCCTGTGTACGGCCCACCTCCCACAGTGACATACTGGCTCATGGCGGGGGGCTGCCCTTGACCGAGGCATTAAACCCCCCCAGGATAGATGCGTTCTTCATCTGGTCGAACACACACAGCGTCATAATGCCTGACAGCAGGAGAGATGAAAAGAGAGCAGGGATGAACAGAGATGTCGGGGGAAGACAAATTAACAGGTATTAATGCAGTGGAGACACTATTCTGCTGAGAAACATTCATTTGATTTTGATCCCAAAGACACTCAACAATTCTCTTAATCTCTTACCCACACTACTGTGGTCCACAATGGTGTCCATGTCCTGCAGACCCCACTTCTTATAGGCCAGGGGAGGAGGCTGGATGACATCACTACCTGCTGCTGCCGCTGGATGAGAAGCACAGTTGATTTATCAATTATTTAACAAATCTTTGAAAAGGGATTTCATCATCTATTGCCTTTAGCTTGTACTGCGCTTTAATACTGTAGCAACAAGGACTACTTTAGGCCACAAAGCACATTCATGGGAAGGTTTACACACACTCCCACACACATGCACACAGCAGCACTGCTTATTGCTCAGACCCTGCTGAAGCTTGGCTATTAACCTTCTAGACACTATGGGTAGCTGTGTGTCTGTCTCCTGAGTACCTGAATGCTTTCCAGCAAACTCTATCCACCCAGCCAGCAAGTGAAGAACACAGTTGTAGTTAACACACTCAATTCTATATATTATGCATGAATACTATAATATTTAACACTGGAACCCCATGACTCTCATCCTAATGTAAACACACAAGCATATGAACGTAATGTAAATACTCCCAGCTGGATGCACACATACACACAGTTACACACACGCCTCACACAAGGAACAGTACCTCTTGCAACCTGGTTCCTGCAGGCTCGCAGAGACTGAAAGAGGCTGAAACCATCGATGGTGACCAGGGCAGCAGGGTAGAGGATGGTTAATTCTTCATGCTGTCATAGGAGAGAGTCCACAATTATACATTTTTAGGATATGGTCAAAAGCGCTAGTGAGTAAATCTGAACTATATTTGATCACAGAAATATGTTCCTAAGTTCAAGAATATTCATGCAGGACTAATATCACCAAAGGACCTAATCTGATTCACTAGAGTTTAGTGACACAATCCCCAAATATGACGTCAAGACTCTGTGGAACATCAACATTTCAGAAGTGGAGCATCCATTCTGCAGCAGCCACATTAATCATATAGTTTATATCTGTATTGCACACTTTCTGCATGTGTTACAAGCATAAACACACACTTGCAACTCCTTTTTTTTAATCAGGTAACGGATGCTTTGTGGCTGTATTTGAATATGACAACCTTTTATTGCTCCTAACCTGCTCTCTCCTTATCACTCTTTTTAAATGTCAAAATATTGGATTCCCCAGCTCAGCTGTTGACTGCTCTTCATCATATTGTGAACTGTGATAAATTTCATACTTGTTCAGTTGTCTGACACCACAGAACTGATTTTATTTGCTTTCTTGTCAAGAGTTTTATTAGAAGACTGATACCATTCTTGAAGCTGTATAGTAAATATTATGCTACAATCAGCAGGCAGTTAGCTTAGCTTACAACAAGGACTAGAAACCAGAGGGGAAACAGATTCAAAATTGACCTGCCAGCATTTCTAAAGCTCCTTAATTAAGACGTTTTAGCTCATCTATTTCGTCACTAAAAAACCAAAGTGTAAAAGCGACATGTTTAACAGGGTGTTAGTGTGCCAAAACTATTTCTGACGTGGAGAACTGGCTTCTGGGAGCCCTGTCAACACCGTGGTGCAACCAGCAGGGTAGACTGTGTTAAGGTAACCAGCTGCTGGCTTTAGCTTCCATGCAGACATGAGTAGGGATGGGAATTGATAAGATTTTCTTGACACCAACGCTATTATCAATCCCGCCTATCATCCGATTCTTTATCGATTCTCTTGTTGATTCCTGATCCTTTTTCTGTGTGGGCGCAAAAAAAAGTCGGCCTACACAGGTTTTCAGCATCAACACAACTGTTATGTATGATCCAAGTCTGAGCACAGTGTAGAAACACAATAGAAAAAAGGAAAGCATGTGACTCAGGTGTGCAAAAACTCCACTGTTTAGCTGCTGTTTAATTTGGAACCGGTTCTCAACTGGAAAGCTAGAGTGTGAAATACATGGCATTCCTGGAATCATATTGCCACCCTTACTTGAAATGATCAATTTACAGACATTAAAATTAGCGCTGTTTAAATATTTTTTCATGAAATGAAGTCAAGCTTTGAACAATTTCTTCCTCTCAGCCACAACTCCTCCTTGTTGCACGCTGAGTTTGACGTCATGCAAGCATCGAAAAAAGGAACTGATAAACTTGGAGGCATACAATTCTGAACTCCGAATTCCGTTGGATCAGTAACGAACAATTTGGAACCGGTTCTCTATTCCCATATTAATTTAAATTCCTTTAAATGCGAACATCATTTTCAAACGCAGTTGTGATAGGAGCGTTCAGTGTGTGTATTACCTGCTCAGTTACTCCAGGATGACGAGGGATCTCATATGTGCGACACTTGAGCCTCAGCACAGGGTCCTCATGCAGCAACTGGGCCAGGAGCAGAACGCCATTCTGACAGGAAACGATGGGTGTTACGTTTAATACTGTCAGTCCTGACTATTTATAGACCGTATGGAATGGTTTCATTTTTCTGCTGATCATCTGACAAATAAATTGCTGCACAAAAGCATTATAGTACACAAAAACAAGAGATGACATAGTACTTTAGATCGACAAGGTACCTCTGTGTAGAAGCGGACGTAGCCAGACGTGAAACCCACTACAACACATGTCCAGTCGGGCCGCCCTGTGGAGCTCCTACATACACAAACATATACAGTAAAAACAGCTAGTATTACATGTATGCACACACACACACACACACACACACACACAAGCATTTTGCATTTCCACAGACATCTCCTTCATGAGTTTCCTATTTAAGTAATTGTTACCTCTTCTGGCTTGCCAGTGGTATACAGATACTGCTGCTCACACACTCTCTGTAGTGAGAAAACAAACAGAAAAAAGGATGTAGTGTCTGTGTCACTAACAGCGCCGTCTCTCAACAGCTATGAACCTATCCATTATCTCATGTGTCATCTATTTCCTTGACTATCAAACAACTGTTCCTTTACAAAGTGACCCTTCTTTGTCCTCTGTGGTTTTCTCTCTCACTCTGAAGTTCACTTTCTGTCCTGCCTCTAAGTTTCTTGCCTTTTGTCTTCCAGTCTAGGCCGGTATTAACATGCGTCCATAGTGATCTGATCACAAGTGGACAGCTGTGAGTATGTGAGTTCACACCTGGCATTTCAATGTGTCTCCAGATACGTTCTGAGAGACCACTTGTGATCACATCTAACTTCCCTGCTCTATGTGCAAATAAACGCTGGGGCTGTTCTGTCAATTTAATGTCTGTAACAGTCCATTAAGCTGTTAATTTGTTACTTTCTTTTGTTTTGTTCAGTGCCATACAAAACTCATCTACCAGCTAACAATGAGCCTCATATTTTGACCTGTGCTGTCTGCAGCCTGCCAGGAGAGAAGCTATGTGGTCTAGTGGGTTAAGTAAGTGGTCTTTCACTGTGGCCAAGGACACATTTGCATTCACACTGCTAAAAGGATGTGGTCACATGCACTCCAGACCACTTCCAACGCGCCCTGAGTGCTTTCAGACCTGTACTCAGAGCTCTCTGCTTGTGCTCAGATCACTCAGGATGCATGTTAATACCAGGTCTGAACAGGGCCATAGCGCCATCTTCCTTTATCACCTGTCCTTAAATATACTCTGTAGCATTTTCATTCCTCCTCAATCTATTTGTTCTCTTAATCTAGTTTGACTCTTACCCTTCGTCAGTGCTGAGGATTCCAGTCCAAGACACAGCCAGGGTCATCTCCTCTCTGCCGCTGTCATCTGAACGCCACTTAGCTGGAAGAATCAATAATAACAATATATAACTCCACTGTGTATTTAGTCAGTGATGTGTTCGTGTTTGTTTAAATATCTGACCTGAGAGAAACACAGCCTTCTGTTCGCGAGCCACGACTAGCAGGTCTGAGCAAGGCGACATGGACACCACACAGTCCTGCAGCCAGGGTCCGCTCTGGCCTGTGGTCTCCTCCTCCACCTGCAGGGCAAAGAGGAGAGTCAGTGGGAGAGGGGGCCTTTTACCACCTCAGGTCAGCTTCAAATACTGGACAAAATTTCTCACGAATTTGAAAATGTCCAGTACCCCTTCACTCTGGGACCCCTGCGCTCTGCCCCTGGCCTCGGGTGGGTGATTTGCCCCTACTCTTTTTGAAGCTTTTAAGCTTGTCTTCAGTACTGTACCAGATGCTTTGGCAGGACATCAAACACTCATTAAATATTCTGCTCCACTCCAAAAATCCATTAGTTGCTGTTCAATGTCAGTTAATTTCCTGACATTTTTCCAACATCATTGAACAATTCAACTGGTTTCAAAAATGCCTTGAGTACAAAATATAAGGTGATTATGGGATTAATGGGCAATATCTGTCAAATTTAAGCAGACCATAATGAAATACTACTAAAGGATTATTATTCTTAATGATAAAATACAAAAGGACAAACCGTTGTTGGAGAATTTGCTTCCTCTTCTTTGTTGTCACCACTATCCCACGCTGACTCCCAATCAGATGTGTCCCAAGACAACTCATTTTCTGCTAGGGAGAAAGGAAACAAGGAAATCCAGTCACAATTCATTTTAATTTGCGACACCATGCTGACAGAGACGCTTGTGCTGCAGAGGTTCGGACTTCCTACATGGTCGATCTCTGTTTGCTTGCGTCTTTCTTTCATGAAAATCTCAATCATTACATGAAGCCAATGGTGATGAAATTCTAGGCTTTATTAGAGCTAATACAAGGAACTTTCTTCTCCCAGATTGCCTCATTAACTTGTGTAGGTCATACAGAGGCATCAGTAATAAACTGAGACTGTTTCATGACCAGTTAAAAACTCATTGTAGTAGCTTTAAGTCTTTATTTTAATATGACCAGGCGCCTTCTGACAGGTTATTCACATTTCTGGTAGCAAACATAACAGTGAACATAAGTCCCAATATAAGACCGTAATGACTGATTTAACTGTTATAGTGGTGTGAAATTACTGGCTGAAGTCCATAAAAATTAAATGAGAGAGGACAAGACGGGAAGGACTGACGAAGGTTGTGCTACAGGGACATAACCTAAAAATATTCACAAGTGGGTGGAAGACAAAGTGACAGAACAAGTAGCGAAATCCAGGGTGAGATCCCGTTGCCATGGACATTTACGGTGCATTATGCCCTGGTGCTGTGTGTGCGTGGTGCTCAATGTCACTTCGCCACGAGACTGAGGTGATGACACATTCTGGAAGTCTGAAAGCATCAACATGAAATGAAGACAACAAACGAAGGCCATTGAGCGCAAAAGTGCCCTTTCTGTGTGTATATCTGTTCTCTCTTTTGTTGAGCATCCTGCAGTGATGTGTTCAGGTGCCTCATGTGGGATGACTCATAGCAAAAAGGGCAGGCGCATTACTCATCCTCCCCTTTCACTGCCCTGCAGGTATTGCAGTGCGCAGATGAAGCTTGATTCATCATTTATTTTACAAAGCCTTTTCATCAAAATACAACTTGTCTTCCTTAAGACAGCGAGGCCACTAGATGCAAGTGTTCTTAATGGAATTCACATTCGATGCATTTCCTGTATATCTCAGATATGCATCACTGCTGCAACTATTAGTTGATTTATCGATTAGAAAGAAAATGCATTAGAAAACCAACTATTTTGACAACTGATTAATCGTTTCGGTCATTTTTGAAGCAAAAATGTCAAACATTTGCTGGTTCCAGCTCCTTAATTGTGAGGATTTGCACTTTTCTTAGCAAATGAGGAGACTCTGGGTTTTAGACTGTTGGTTGGAGAAAAGAAGAAATTTCAAGACATCACTTCAGGCTCTGGGAAATTGTGATGATGAGCATTTTATTGGTAATACCTGTTTTTATCCTATGATTTCACGTAAAAATGACTGCTGTAAAAAGGTCTATTCTGCTTTATGTTTATTACTGAAGTCATGGAGGGATGTAACTATATATCCAATATGGAGAGATTACAATAAAAATGTCTCAATACTGTGCCAGACTATGGTCATATATCTATATATCCACCGTGATAGTACACGGATAATTATTTAATTTTATATTGTTTTTGTTTTGCACTATTGTAAATACATAATTCAAACATTCATTGCCAAAGACAGTTCATGGAAATTTTTCTGCTCATTTATTAAAGATGGAAAGCAGACATACTTAAAGTTAAAAGGAAAAACAAATTTTATAATAAAAAAAATGCTCCATATCAGATTTCTTATTTAATAAAGGACATTTTTATGTCATTCATTTTCTTTGTCTTCTAATATCACAATAAATATCACATTATGATCTTTTTACCATGGTATTATTGTGTACCATGAATTCTACTTTCATTGTGTTGATACTGTAGGAAAGGAAATAATTCTACTTTATGTTTATGGTTGCAAAGAAGGTGGTAGTGTTGTACTGGAGTTGATTATATTGAAAGGTGTTGCGTTCCTCACATTCTACCCCATCTTGTGCATGTAAATGGGATGGACAGAATATTAGAAAAACCTCTCATTATAATGCAGTCCAGTTTAATACCACTGCACACTACAATCTCAATAATAAACATGTATTAGTTAAATGAATGCCTCTCTACAAGTGTAAATCAAAAGTGAACATTGTGTACTAGAGTCAGACAGATGTAACGGTCTAGGCCTATCACTGCTATATGAGTATTAGGGCTGAACAATACGGTATGGCGATTATTTTGACAGATATCGCAACTGCTAAATGATTTGCAATTAGTGCGACTGTTTTCTTACAAGATTTGTAGGCCACATAGGGCATCTCTGCAGCACCAGACAACTTCATAATAATGCTATTTTGTCACACATTTCCCCTTTATCAAATTGCAGCTTCTGCAATTTTAATATTGCATTTGGCCATGCTGTGATCTCTGACAATATTTGATTAATTGGGCAACCCTAATTGGCATATATGTTGTCCAATATATGGTTATACATTTTAAAGAACAAAATGCACATGGCTTTTATTTATTATTTATTATTTTCTTTTTAGTTTTATAAGCAGCATTTTAAGCATATATGATCCTTTACATATTTTTCCCATTTGTTTTTTTATTTATAATAATTAAATATACAAGTGAAAGCTTACTGTTTCAGTAATCTAATGTCATTTTAGTCAGCAAGCTTTATTGTTAAACTTGTTGTTGTCCTGGATTATATTACATCATACAGATGCACATAATGATTGTCAGTGAGTGTACAGTCCTTTGACCAGTGAGCCACAGACCTTTTTCACTGCAGTCATAGTGACATGAGATAACAGAGCAAACGCAGGTGTTAACAATGATACTAATGAAGGTCCCGTTCCAATCAGCTCAGAGTCAGGGCGCTGCTACTGGACAGAAACAAGAAATGGAACAGGACCTTAGTACGTGTTATTAACGACACCTGTGTTTTTCCTGCTATTGCACACCAATATGGATATGCTCTATTATTCTGTTAAAATGAATGCTGTGACTAGCTGGTTCCACAGGCAGCTGACAGGTCTGTGATCACTTTCAGTTCACAGTTAAACGCTGCAGCACGCTACAGACAGGCATCTGTCCTCGGTAAAGTTACCTGTTTGGGTCTTTTCCTCCGCCGGCTCGCTTTTCTGGCTCTGGAACAAGTAGTCCCTGACCGTTTTGAGCTCTTGGAGCCGACAAAACTCCAACAAGCTGCAGGACATCTCTCTCACGTCCCGTCAGGACCCAAGTAAGCAGGGAACGAGCCAGTTAGCCTGCTTGCTAACAGTCCAGTTGTGGCAGATCAACGTAGCTTAGCACTTTAAGTCCGTTTACAAGTCGTGCTGTCTTCTTAACTTTATGACAGCCTGTTCACAAAGACATACTTCTTACTTGTCTTCACCGCCCCCTGAAGAAAGATTAAGACGAGCCTAATACTCTTATTTTTCCCAACATTTGCAGTTCCCACCCTAGTTCTGCTCCTGATGTGTTGATGACACACCGTTAGCATAATAACACTGGTGAACTTCCGGGTCAGAGCTGAGTCCATTTTTTCAAAATAAAAGCAATATGTGAAATATGATCAAGCTTATTTTTGTGTTTTTCTGTATTTTCTATTTACTATATAAGTTATTGTTTTTTTCTACTGTGCTACTGTAACATGGCACTGTCATTCAACAGTGCTTTAACATTATTGTCAATTTGTGCATAAAACACTGAACAAAATTCATTAAAAAAAAAAAAAAAACAAAAAAAAACAAAAACACACACACACATTCACAAACAAACAAACAAAAAACAAATGAAAACTCATCCGATAAAAAATGAATACTCCGTATATAAATTCAACATTTTTTTAGCCTAAAATGTGATTTTTTATTTATTTATTTATTTTTTGGAATTCAAAAAGTGTATTGTTATAGTTTTTTCACCAGAGGGCGGTAGAGGGTCGTTTTCCAGGAGGCTGGCTGGCGCTTGTGCATCTTTCCTCCTACCAGCCCCTACATATGTTTTTTGCCCGAATAGTCAGCTTCAGTTTTCTCCACTAGAACGTTATGTGATATTTTTCCATTATAGTTCAGAGGCATACAGTAGGCGTGTCAAGTTCCAAACTCAATCTTATAGATAAGTCTGGTTGCTGCTTAGTGATTTGTTAAGAAAAAAAAAAAAAAAGTGATCAAACTTATTTTTTTATTCTTTATACAAATTTTATACAGGTACTTCATTTGGAGTTCAGTATGTTCATTGAAGTTGGATCAAATCAAGTTTGTTTATGTGTTTGTTTAAACAACTGAGGGATTGATTCCATGCACTCATCATCACACAATTACGCTATTTAGGCCGTTATGGGGTGAACAGGGGCCATTGTGACAAGGAGGCGATTGTAACAGTTTTATTCATCATAAACAAGCTAGAGTGATGACACTTCATCTGCACATGGCACCTTTATCATGTCTGCAAGGTCGGTGGTAACTGTAATACAGCGACCCACATGGCCCGCTTTAATGTGTGTTGACATACTTTTCTTTTAGGAAATGAATCACAGAATGTTTTAACGGTTTGGCAGTACAATCTTCCGGAACGACTGCTGCACAAAAAAAGTTCACACACCACACAACACAATTTGTTAAAATCAATCATTAACAATGAAGTCAAGGCAAGTTATAAAAAGTTGAACTTGAGTAAAATAAAGGTCAGCATGATAACATCAGCAAACTCTTGTTTTTTTTTTGTTTTTTTTTTTTCCTGACATAAGTCATATTGATTCAACTTTGTTTCACTCCATATTTTTAGCCTGGTCATCCACGCCCACAGTTTGAGAACCACTGTGTCAATATGGTATGTATCTAAAGCTTGGTCAAACTCTGTTCCTGACTCATTAGCAGCTCAACAATTTGTGTAAAATATAATTTTAACCCAGTTCAAATAACTAAAATCTAGTTTCCACTAGAATAGTTGTCTATCTTATGCAAAAACAGAAATAGACTTTGAATGCAAATGAGCGCTGACATCCAAGAGAATTCAAACTATACAAGAATAATCTAATAAAATTATAGATACTACAGCTGTAATGTGATTACTTTGAGTTGTGGTTTACTTGAGAAACAGTGGGTTAATATGACCTATTTTTTCAGTTTTACAATTGCCCCTAACTACTGTTGCAATTGCCCTGACCAAGGGTAAAATCATAACAATCTGACCTCTTGCATCATATTTAAGGTTATAGTCTTATCCTTATTACTGAAATTATAGGCAAATTTATTATTAATTACAGCAAATATATATGTATAAATGTTTCTTATATCAAAAGATGCCTGGTATATTTCAAGTAAAAGCACACATGTAATAAAATGTTAAAAAAAAAAAGTTACAATTGCCCCCACTCTCCCCTACTTCTCAGAAATAGGGTCACACCCTCAAATCTTCTTCTCTAAATAGTTAGATACATTTATGTCTATCAATTTGTGTCAGTTATTTCCCAGCAATAACAGAATATACACCATTGCACAACATAACAAAGAATGCAAGCTTACATTTGCCAACAGGAATTTTGATTTCTGATTTTTTTTTATACACACACAATACAGAGAAGACACAGCTTGAAGGAGATTCAGTACATATGCAATGACACATGCTTGTTTTAACTTATTTTTGAGCACACATATTCGACACTACATCAGTCACACCACCAATGAATTACCAATACAATAACTATATTATGAGCCAAACACACCTTCTGGCTTAAACATAACTTGTGAAATAAAAAACAAACAAGTGTGCTGGGTATAAATATACAATAACAGTAAAAATACAGTAAAAGTAATGGGTGGCCTTGTAGCTCAGCTGGTAGAGCGTTCACCCATCTACTGAGGCTGTGGGTCCTCTGCAGTGGTGGGTGTGGGCTTCACTCCTGCCTGTGGACCTTTGCTGCATGTCATCCCACACAGCTCCTCCCCCTTTCCTGTCCTAACTTCAGCTGTTTTATACATTAAAGGCTTAAAGCCCCTAATACTAATCTCAGTGTGTTTTTCTCCACCTTTCACCCCCTCTCTTCGGAGCTGCAGCCATGGGAGTAAAATTGGGCGTGGACAGCAAGGACAAGTCCCCACCAATACCCTACAAAAAAGAGGTATACCTCAAGTTCATTTTATTAAGCATACTTACATAAAAGTCAAGTATATTTCCAAATTATACTTTATGTAGTAAGTATACTAATATCAGTGTGCTAGTAGCATGTTTATAAGTGTGCGTGACGTGTTGCTTGCTCACCCTGGCTCTATTTCAGCCAAGTTTCATGCACCTCCAACCTATTTCATCTGGTTAAAATCGATGTGACATCCTTGATGTTTCTGTTTCCCCTCATCAAAGCAGTCAAAGGGAGGATGAGAGACTAATTAACGAGGACGAGAAGAAGCGGCGCCTTTTATATGATCCACAGCAGCCTTTTTATATGGATATCCTCAAAAAGGATTTTTGAGGGAAAAAAGGAAACTTTTGGGAATTACTATTAAGTGAACTGTCTTCCAACTGTGTAGAAACAAGGCTGATTAAAGAAAATATGTTAGTTATGAATTAATAACTCAGACACCTAATTTACTCATCTACAGAGGGAGGAACCTCAAGTGCGCCGCTGCGACATCACTCGTTTATGTGGACAGTTGTTCAATCACATCACCTCTAGTTAGGAAGCAGTGTTTATGTGTTATCAACTGCAGCAAACCAGCTGAGTTTGGTTGTAAACAGTAAGTTCTTACTCCATAACTTTTGATTTTGGATGCAAAACTTTCAGCAAAAATTCTGTGAATGCTTTGATTTCAAAATGTTGGCAAATGACCATGGTATAAGCAGGATAATGAACTTGTAGGTGTGCGATTTTAGTGACTTCGTGTCACGTGGTTCTTCACCTCCACATCATGCCTTCAGACCATTTAACGCACACCTGCTCTGATTATCCCTTGCATCATTTATTACCATGCATGCTGTAATCTTAGTCAGCACTCCTCTGGCAGCTGCACAGTTCTCTATCTCCTCTTGCACTGTGTGCCAGGCAGAAGAGTGAGCTTTTACTATGGTTATGGGGAAACTCTGTGTCTCTGTTGCTCTGAAACTTTGCAACAACAGGCAACAGACGAACATACACAGAGGGAGAACAAGGTCAGGTGGTAGAGAACATAAATGCAGCAGACTTTGCAGTATTTAGAAGAAGTAACCGGTTTGTTGCATTCACATTCACCATGGGCAAACGGAGCTGCTCGCTAACAACCCCCCACCCCCACCCCCCCACACTCTTAGCTCCGGTTGTGATATGTTTATTGTCCCATCCACCCGTGACATGAAATATCCGCCCTTGGCTGCAGCTTGAACCAGGAAACTGTTATCTCTTTCTTTGCAATTGATAAAGAAATCAAATCTCTATCCATCATATTATCAGGAAGTCTACCCAGTATGAAGAGCGCTGGATCTTAAGTAAAGTTAGTACTCGAAATCTATTTAATCTCTTTTTGATCACTCTTACAGAAGTCCAGAAGCTTTGGGCAATCCCAAAATTTATTCATGTGAAGTCCCCCATCAATGCACAACATAGTTTAGAAGTATTTCTGTATTTTGGAGTCAAAAGAAGGTGTTTTGGGGAAGTTTTTTTCTTCAGGTGGTGCACAGTTGCACAGTATGATCCTACTTATTGACTAACTGGTTGCATTAAAGCAGGTCACAGCCTATTTAACACTATCTTGTTGCCCTATGAAGGTGATTTATTACCATCCTGTACTCTATGAAGTAAACTGTTCAAAAGTTCCCAAGGCCAAAACATTCCGTTCTTTCAAAGTGACTCTTAGACTCCCTTGACCCCATATAAAGTTCTATATTGGTGGTTTTTCAGGGTCAGAGGTCAAGGACAGCACTATCGGTCCTCTGTGAACATACAGTAATGCCTGTTGTCAACATGACCAGCTGCTAGCAGCATTGTTCAACACCGCTCGGTATCTTTCTTTCTCATCCTTTCCTACGTTCTTTAAAAAGCAATGTGCATTTTCCAGTGTGCTTCCTGCATCTTCACTAACAATCCCACACAACACCCAAAACACACACATACAGTACAGAGAATGCACACATACATACACACACTCACACACACAAACTCACCTCTGGGGGGTGCCCAACAGTTTCCGGTTCGGAAGGCCGGACACAGAAACTCAGGAAACAATTGGGTGTCAGAAAGGTCCTTGGGCCTGTCTCGGTCACATTTCCCCCGCTCTGTGCCATTGCTTTACTGAGCTGTTGTTGCGTCAGCTGTTTTACGGTCCACAGAAACAACTCTCCATCTGGTTCCCCCTTTTCCTTTGTTGACAAAGAAGTGAGCTGGCATCATTCTGTCCCAGGATGGACGTGTTGTTGATACACAAAGAGAGATGGCATTGATTTATTCTGACACACTGAGCTTTAGTCACTGTTATAATACCTTAGGCGCTTTGAGGATTGGTTTGTGTTGCATGATTCTATTATATAGCTATTATACAACAACTGAGTGATGTGCACGTCATATGGTACCACTGAGACTCATATGGTGGAATGAGAGTGAAATCACATTTATTTTCATGTAAGACACAATGACAACCTATAGCATGTCTAGTGATTTGGTGGCTGTACTGTATGATCTGACCTTAAGGGTAGGTTGCACCAACCAACCAGGATTAATTTTTAACTAGAATAAATCATGGCTTAACATTATATTATAAACCAAACTTTAAAGCTTAAAATTAACAAAAAATAATGTAAAAACTCTCTTGAAACTTATATAGTTTTTACTCTAAACCAAAACTTTAAACTCAAATTTAAAATCTGATGTGAAAAAGAACTAACTTTAAACCTACCTTTGATGAGGTTTTTACTATTAAAATGGCTGCCTCTTTATTAAAACAGTCTGCATGTTGGTGCCAGACAGTCTCTTTTTTCCTCAGTTTGTTGTTGTCTGTTTTAAAATCTTCTATTCCTTGGCCATATTGCTCTCTGAATTTGGCCAAAAAGTTTTTCTCAAACAAGGTGAAATTAAGAGCTTTTCTACCAAGCCATCACAAGTAAGTTTGACAAAGCTAACTAAATTTTTAGCTGGCTAACAAACAATGTAAATTTTGTTAACTTTTATCGCTAGCAAACATTCAGCATTTTCGTTGAGAAAAGACAAAGTATTGTCTTTTACCCCGTACTTTTATAGGTCCGACAGCACTCAACTTATTTTATTACTATATTAAGCGTAAGTAAGCGTCGACTGATTATCCTCTCTTAATCTGGTTATATTAAATAAACATTGATTTACCAAACAGTGATTAGTTAATTGTAGCAAACAGTGCCCTAACTTAATTTGAAATCTGTATTATACTCATTTTTAAAACTAAACTCTGATTAGAACTAGGCCTAATCTTAGATTAAATTAGTCTCTTGTTTGGTGCAGAGCCGAAGTCTAAGTTATGTTTGCCAACCAGACTTGAACGCTGCCTTGCTGTAATCTCTTCACAAGCACACTCTACATCTGGGAAACACAAACTTTGAGGGAAGTGGCGCAGTGTGAAAGACGGAGGCTGGCATGCTGGCTGGGCTCAGGACTCCTTGCATAATCTGACTCTTTAGATGAACAGTACACAGACAGACACACACCCACGCAGTCTGAAAACCCCACAGGTCACTGGGAGGTCAGTATTAGGCTCCTTATCTAAACTTGTGAAGGAGGAGATTAGATGTTTGAGTTTGATAAATTCAGCCGCATATGAACGGAAATCTTAAAAAATGTCAAAGCACTTCAGACTATTCTCACATGTTATAATATAATATGTTAGCTTTGGCCCATGGAGGCTGCCTGTGTTACGCCATTCAACATATCTGTGTAACATTTCAGCAGCTCATTGCACCAAGGGTTCATTTTCTGCTCTGCTTTTTACATCTAGTGGAAATCACGGTCCTCTGGCATTCTTACATGTTAATGTTGTTGATACATGTAACTGCTTAAATGGATAGTGGACTGTGCTGCTAGGAAGCGTATATTATGTCCATAACTGCATACCAGAAAACTAAATCAAGATCTACACTGTAAAAATACAAGTTGAGACAACTCAAAATTTCAAGGCAACTTACTGCAATAGATTTTTTAGTTTTGAGCCCAACTTAAACTCTTATGATATAAACTTTTAAAAAAAGTTATGCTGACCTATAATCTTTAGGGGCTTTTTTAGATAAACTTGAAACTTTGAGTTTTAGAAACTAAAAAAAAAAAAGTATTTCAAAAATGGGTGAGCTCTTAACCTTACTTGTCATGAACATTAAATGGTTTTTAACTGAAAATATTAAAATATTAGCCTTTATACACTTTAATGAGTTTGCTCAACATTTTTTGAAATTCAATTCTTCCGGGTTTATGAAACTCAAAGATTTAAGTTTATCTAAAGAAGAAATGTAAATTATCTCAACAAAAGATTAGTAATTGGTTAAACTTTTTCGAAAACTTGAGAGTCAAAACTCAAAAATCTATTGCAGTAAGCTGCCTTGAAATTGTAAATTTTCTCAAGTTTATTTGTTTTTACAGTGTAAAGGGAACTTCCCCACATTTCACATTGGGATCTTTGAAAAGCACTTGACCCACTTTTTACATATGCATCTTACAGAAATGTGATTTTTTTTTTTTTTTTTACATGCTGCAATCAGCATATCCAGATCTGAATGTTTGGAATTCATCACGTGTGGGACCCAGTTCGATATAACTTCATGAATAACTGCAAGACAGTTAAGACAGTAATATGGATCCAAAGGTCGAACAGTTATGTTGTAACTCTTTTACGACAAATAAAATCTGTTCTCTGACCTCAGCAGAGGAAGCTTCTGGATTTTCAACAACAATATGTAGCCAGTTTATGTTGTGTGGCTTTGGTGCAAGTTTTCAGATCCTCTCAGCATGATAGACGATGACAAACTGAAAGGAGGCATTTTATTGCAGAAGAGCAAACATCTCCTGATCTCTTATCCTCATCTAATCCACGCCTAAAAATCCCCTAACCATACAAAATCATCACTGCTGACGTTGTGGTAAAATGTGCAAACTTAAAGTGCTATGAAACTGAGGACACAAGGCTCTCTGATCCTCCTTTACCTGTGGGTGCTGCGAAATTAGCGTGAGGCCATTCACAAACACGGAACAAGCGTATATACTGTTGCTCTCTTTCAACAGACAACACTGGCTATGAATCATCCCTTTGAGTCCCATCACAGCGAGTGACTGATATTAGTCCAAGGGCACATGCCAATTTGAACTTTCCCCAGGCATCTCCAAAACTGTACTTACTGTGATGATGAGTAGTACATTCATCCACTTAAGTGCTTTTGATGACAAGATTACATGCCCCCCATTGCCCATAGAAAAATTGAATTCTTACAACTTATAAAGTAAGTGAGGCTGTATTAATACCACAGACGAGTGGAATATTTTGCTGTCTTCAGCTCTTGAAATCGGTTGCCATGATTAAAGACTTTGAAAACCTATTTCTCAATAAGCTTCTCGGTATGAGTTATGGAGTCCTACGTGAACACAAACTTAACGGCCAAAGTTCAGATAGTTCTGGTTATTTCATTTGAAAGATTTGGTCTGTGCTTTTTCTCACTGGTTTGAAGTGGACGGGGGTTCTGTTGGAAAAGTTGATGTCATATACTCCCACGAACCAGCTGGGATTTAACAATGTTTTAAAGATTTATGGGGATCTATTAGCAGAATATGTCAGAAATTGAATTTAACATTCAACTCATTCTTGAGAACAGGGACAAAACTGTATTTTTTCACTTTTTCTGGGAGTTTAAAAGATCAAACTCTTGGCTATTAAACCTTGTAACAGGCCGACCTCCCAGTGATTAAACTTTTTATTAAATGTAGACATCAACTCCGTGAGATGTACAATCTGAGGTTCTCTTAACACTAATCAAAATATACACTTTTGAACCATAATTCTTATTTAGCTTTGATTTAGAGGGGCTGCAGAGTTGACATGTTATGGTTGAGACACATCTGAAAACAATATTATTTAATGAATTTGCCCCAAAAAATTTAAAAAGTTTACCAGTGCTTGAGCAGTATTCCTGCCTTTTTTAAACCAGGAAGTGAGACAGGGGTCCTTAGGGTATAGCTAACCCTTTAGATGCCTGATTAAATCATGTTTTTGTAAAAATTTGACAGTTGACGGAAGTCTGGGACACAACTATAAAGGGCCAACATCTTCATGTAAAAAACTGATTTGATTGATAAAACAAAGATTATTATAATACATTTTTATACTCATGTTATCAGTAGGCATTGTTTGTTTTAGATTTTGATGGCTTTTAACACTTTTTAAAATTAAAATAAAGTTATGAATTCTTGTCTCAGACAAGGGTATTTTATGGCACATAGAAAGTTTAGAAATGAAAAAAATTAAACAAACCAAAGTGTTTCATAGATTACATACATTTCATATGTATGAATCCTTAAATAATACATTTTCACCAAAAACTGGAACTGGAGAGTTAGTATCATTAATGTTTAAAGCTCTTTTTGGTGGGACGTGATTTGTCCCAATTCTCAAGAATGAGAGATTCATAAGTATATTTTCATTAGTGTATAATCACCTGAAAATAAGAATTGTGTTTTTGTCGCCTTAGAATGAGACATTTGTACCTGCAGATGGCGCAGGTCCTCTTCCATGTTGAACTGCCATATATCTACTAGGGCTAGACCTGAATATTTGACTATTTAAAGACATTGGTCTGCATGGCAGCATATGTTGCTCCAAAACCTGCATACAAATCAGTGACGTACCTGTCAGGGTTATTTAATATGCACACCTACACAACCCAGGGCTAATCTGCTCTGCCAAACTCACAAAAATATGCATCAATCAACAACCAGAAGCACCGTATTGCGCAATCTGCCAAATTATGCAGTATAGTAGAACAATTATCAGGATTGAGCAGCGTCTGATCTGCTGTCAGAGTGCGCTCTGTCTCTCGTCGTCACACACACAAACATCTTCACAGTAAGTTTGAACAAAATAGTAGCTCCACTGTAGGCAGCATGTGTGATGTACATGAGAGAGAGTCAGAGAGGAGAAGGTAGAAGGTGCACTCTTGCACGCAATTTTTCTGGAAGTTATTGATGACTTAAAAACTCAGAACGCTGCTTGTCACTTGACCCTGCTTTACCCAACCTGTGATATTTTCCTGTGATGAGGGCTAACAGTGTTTAGCTGCGCTGTACAATGTTCAGTTCTATTCAGTTGGTCTTCAGCAAAGGGTATACAAACCTCAGGGGATCCTCAGAGTAGGTGAAAGGTGGGCCCTTAAATTATTGTTTAAATTTTTTTCTCCATATGTCTGTCAATGCACATTAACGTTAATCCATACATATTATTAGCAAAGATAAAGTGGAATATTTGTTAAAAATAAATACCTAAATAATTTACACAACATCGACAAAAGGCTACTCATGAATCCTTGTGCAATCATGTGAGCTAGCTGCTTATCACTGTGCAGCGCCTACACAAACCAGCAAAGTTGTGTGCTATGTTTTATTGACGCGTATTGGCTAATTGACTGTATTATTCTCACAACTGTACAGACACTCTTGTGAGGTACAGCTGATCATTTTTGTAACTTCACAAGCGACTCTGACAGACCCTCCACCTCAGAAACCACAGATGAAAGTGCAGAGGGTGATGCTAATGCAGCCACACTACAACTGCTGACGTAGCAGACACAGGTAAGAGCAAATGAGAGAGAACCTGAAAATGTTCAATTAACTGTCAGTTGTCTGTCAATTTAAAGTTAAGCCCGTTCAGTGACTGCCTGCCTTACTTCCTGCCAGACTCCATTAACATACTGCTAAACATCTACGACCTCGACAAGATTATTCATAATTTCTTATGACTCATAAACAGACACTTACTCATTCTGCGAACATTTGGCATTAATGTGGATTCTAACTAACATTAAATGGATGTACAAAAACAGTTGGTCCGGCTTAAGACAGAAATTTCAAAGGGGGACACTGCAGCTGCGACGATGTTGTCTAAGCAGTGGTGGAAAGAGTACTGAGAGTCTGTACTCAAGTACCAGTGCTGTTACATTGCTAAAATTTTACTCATTTACGAGTAAAAGTACTGCTGCTAGAAAGATTCTTGAGTAAAAGTACAATGTATTTGTCTCAAAAACTACTCAGAGTATTAGTTACTTTTTTGCATTGATCTTTAATGTATTATGAATAGGGGTTTGCACATTTTGTGTATTTTCCTTAACCAATAGTTGTAAATGCTAACAAGTGATTAATCTTTCATAATTTATTAAATACAAACATTTTTTTTGTCATTTTCAATTATTTTCTGTTTTTTGTCTTTTTTTTTTTCTCATTTTAAGTTTAAGTTTCCTTATTTGACAAATGGCTCCACCAGACAAAACAATGCCAAATGAGGTGCAATTACAGTCATGACTATTGATTAAACATTGATTAATACATTTTTTAATTGGTTAAATTCTTAACAACAATTAACTGATTAATGATTAATCATTAACATGCTGACTCCAAGCCTGTGCTGCTGCAGCATTTTGTCTTGTTTTCTGTTCATAAGTCCTGGTTTTCTTGGCCTTGTTTGTGATTAGATCATTAGATATTGGCTACAAAAATGCAAATGAAAGTTTCGGAAATTAATTCAAATTGTACTCAGTACTCAACTATGATTATAAAGTAACTAAGTAGATTACATAATGTAATGCATACTTAAGAACGAGTAAAAGTAGAGACTTGAAAATCTACTCATAAAAGTACAAGTACCACAAAAAACGACTTAATTGCAGTAACTTGAGTATTTGTAATGAGTTACTTCCACCCCTGGATGTAAGTATTTCACCTAAACATGTTTCCTTGATCTCAGATGACACATCACAGCCATTTTAAGATTTATTACAGTAAATATATTACAGATTTCTCCTTTAATTCATTGTAGCTATTTTAGTGTGGCTATAATATATCTAACTGACTCATGAACCCTCCTATCGCTCCAACTTGGACATGTTTATTGTCCCCACCAACTATGGCATGAAATATCCACCCTTGATAAATTTTAATACAGATATATTGGAATTGTTGCTTCGAGGCCAAGATGACGACCATGAGCCACAACATAATCAGTTTAGCCATCGTTGCATCCCTCTGTCCCTTGTCTCCTGTCATCGTCTGCCTGGTTGTCATGAGGCCACAAAAATGCCCAAAAATATACCAAGGAAACAGAAGCTGTTGACTTTGTGATAATTAAACAAGGATGGCTCCAGTGTCTGTAATAATTCATCCGTACACATTGAATCACACTTCCTAGTGAGGAACTTGAAGACATAAAGAGAGCTGATATACAGTATGTTGCGCCTGGAATCCCACAGTAACAGGAGACATTCTGGTTTCCACCAGCCTCAGCACATTTCCACAGTGAGCCCTCCCTTTAGTTTGGTTCATTAACCATCATCAGTTAACATTTATAAGGGCAAAGCTCTTCTAACACCACCTATTCTAGTCAAACATTGATGGCGGAAATGCAATGAAACGTTTCCATTGCAGATTCTTAAAGGGACAGTTCACCCCCAAACTCAAACATATATACGTGCCCTCTTCCCTTTAGTGCTATTTATCCATCTAGATTGTTTTAGTGTGAATTGCTGAGTTTTTGAGATTTTGATCATATAGAGACGTCTGCCTTCTCTCCAATATAATGGGACTAAATGGCACTCGGCTTGCGGTGCTTAAAGCAGCAAAAAAAAATACACTTGAAAAACTCAACAGGAATGTCTCCTCCTAGAAATCATGACCCGGCTACTCAAGATAATCCACAGACCCTTTTGTGAGCAGTTTCATGCAGGAACTACTTTCTTTCTGCTGTAGAATCTACTGGAACTACTTTAGAATCTACCTGAACTACTTCCTTTCTAATATAAAGAAAGTAGTTCCTAGAATGATTATGTGAATCAAGTGGTTCTCAAACTTTTTCAGGCAGGCCCCACTTCAAAAGCTGAAAAAAGTTCACACATCACATTTTTTTAATCAATCACTATCACTGCTTTGAGCACCACAAGCAGAGTGCCATTTAGTCCCATTATACTGGAGAGAAGACAGACATCTCTACAGCTGATATCTCCAAAACTCTGCAACTCACACCTAACAAATCTAGATGGATAAATAGCACTACAGGCCAGAGTCAAAATGTGGATTTTTGATTTTGGGGCAAACTGTCCCTTTAACTTTTGAATCACCAGACTGAGTGCTATAAAAGCACCATAGCACAGCACCATCAAAGTTTTAATAAAGTTATAAAAATACAAATGTGTTGTTCAGTTTCATCTTCCTCTAAATGCATGTTGACAGGTCTGTGAGGTAAATTCTTCAGTCGGTGTGGAATGAGATGAATCCGTTGAGGCAGTGGTGTTCATTTTCAGCCTGTGCCAACAACAACTGGCTGTTATGCACACGCTAATCTCATGTCTCTTTGGCAGATCAGGATGTGTCAACAGCCCGGCTCCGCTGGCTCCACACTTTCACCCGCATTCCAATCATTTAACTGATACTCCAACATAAACTGATCAGGTAACTTTCAAACAAGCGCTGATAGTGTGTGCGTACAACAGAGCTCATTATTCCTTTCCCAGCATCATTATTTTGGCTATGTTTGCATGTTAGCTTTCGCCTGCCTTTGTGCAGCGCGGTTCAGCTTGTCTGGAAGCCCGACCTTGAAGTTTGTGTGCATAATGACTAATGCCAGGTGTCACTGTCATGAAGTACACCACGCACAAGAACTTGTCGACACTGAATGAGGACTGTAATTTCATAAGAATATCCTCACAAAAAGGCAGGCGTCCTCAGGTAGATTACATCAGTGGGTTAAAGTGTTTTTATTGTGATACCCTTGAATTAAAAGGTGAATTTAGATGCTGCTCAAAGTATAATTCAGTAATACAGGTTTAACTGTACAGAATACACCTTTAATACTTGATAAACAGCCCACATTTTACAAAAATAAAATATCTACATTGTGTATATTGGACAAATACACTTATTTCAAAGGACTGATATGTTGTCTCATATATTATTATTTTTATTTTTTGCACTTCCAGATAAATGGTCATTCTATGGTTTGCTGGCTTCTGCAATGTGATTTTTATGGACTTGCTCAATACAGCCAATCACAGACAGGCATAAAAACAGGGTCAAAATTCACACTAGCAAATGTGCCTCTTAGCTTTGTAACTTCAGTGTCACATAAAATGATAGGAAATTTGAGCGTCAATCTCTCAGACTTTGCGTAAACTCACTGTTTAAAATATTTCAGCACAAATTTTTAAATACAAATACACAAAACACTTCTACAACTACAAAACCTTTGTGCACATGTGCAAATTATACCCGTGTGCACAAAACCTTTTCACATATGCACAAATAATTCTACGGCTACAAAACTTGATTGCACCTTCACAAGCTTGTATATGTGCATGGATTTTTTTGCGCATGCACACATTTAGTGATATACAACCGCAGGCTGTGAAATCATTTATGAACGTTTTACAAGCGCAAAATATTTATGACCATAATTTGTCTCCAAAAAGAGATGGCATGCATTTGGCTGTAAAGCAAAGAAATATCAGACGATATGTTAATTCTGTTACCCCGGCTACTTACATGTAAAACTAAAAAGTAGAGCCAGAAATTATCAAAATATCAGAAATTTATTACGCTCTAATATCAGTATCAGGCCCATAAATACAGTATCAGTAAGGCTGTATTAAACAGCTGACTTTTCAATTGAGTTAAAGGGCAACTCTAGCATGTTCAAAAAAGTTGTGGACCTACAAGAGAAATTATTTTAAAAAGAATGCCCAAAATAAATTGAGCACAGTAGACACTTGATCCCACATTTTTCATCACATAGCTCAGTAGCATCCTTCATTTACCTGCTAACATGACAGCTACCAAACTCAAAATAGTTTTGAGTGCTTGTCCCTTCAGTTGTCTTTTAGGGGCTGTTGTAGAGTTGCATGCCACAATGTGTTATTTTATTGTTCGCAATCATCTGGTGGCCCCAACAAATATCCCGCAACCCCACTGGGGTCCCAAACCACTGCACTACAAAAGCGAATTGGACGTTTGTTTTGGGCATGCAAGTACTGTACTCCCCATCCTTGGTCCTATTCTCGTTAAGCTCTTGGACACATTGTTTCCATGTTTCCATGTTGTTCAGCATAAAACAAAAATCCATTTTTCTGTTTTTTTCCAATATGTGTGTTAAAAGTCTGACAACTTCTCTGCGTACAGTTTGCATGTTCTTACCCATGCCTGCATGGGTTTCCTCTGGGTGCTCTGTCCCCTCCCCCCAACCATCAAAAACATGTATGGGTCAATTGTCCAATCAGTGTCCCTGGCCAAGGTGCTGGCTTCAATCTGGAGTTGGTCCCAGCTGCCGTAATACCAGGACAGTTTAAATGCAGAGACTGAATTTGACTGTATAATTGTACCCTGTATGGTTGTATTATCACAATAAAGTTGTACCCTTTACCCTTGTGCTTGTGCAAGTCCACAGCAGTCAGCATTTGTACTTAAGTATGATTTGGACAAGTCATTGGAGTGCTGTTTTAATATGTTGCAATGATCAGAAACACACTCAAGTTTTATTAAATGTTTATTTACATGAAATATACAGTTTTGTTTGGAATTCATATATAAACTTTTACAAACATGAATAATTTAATCATAAAAAAGACAACAAAAAACAACTATACTGGAGTTTTACACAATGGAGCAACACTAGGAGGAAAACTTGGGACAATGGGTTCTAAACCAGCCTAACCTGCTCTTAGTTAATTATCTTAGAGTCATGCCTGACATTCAGTCCAGATAAGTACCATAACAATGCTGCTACAACACATCAAGGAAAAACAGTGAAGATGAGACAGAGGAATGTTACAGAGACAATAGTGGAGGCCCTGTGGTGAAATAAAAGACATAAAAACACCCAGTGTGAAAGATTTCACCTTTTCAGTGAAACATTAGAAGTACATTCAATAGATGTTAAGTTGTACTTTGTACATCACTGTGCTCTGCAGTGGATTTAAGGCATTTTCACTAAATGGCAGATATCTGTAAGGCTTAGAGTTAGAAGTTAGCTGGTGTGGTCCACGTGTTCACAATACCACATTTACAGTATGTTATGGCTTGAATGAAGAGACTTGTTCTACAATCAAAGCAGCACTGTGTGCCATCTTACTATTCAAAGTAACACTGTTTCAAGTTTTTGTGTGCAAGTTAATGTGTGCAAAAGGCAGTGGGTGAGCAGGTCCCTTTCAAAAAAAAAAAAAACAAGACTGTGAAAAGCAATGGACATCAAATTTTGGTCCCTCAAGTTTATAGGTGTGTTCACATGAAACGAGGGGGAAATATTCTACAGTAAATGAGAGCACAAATACTGCTGACACTCCGTCTCATGACTAAAACACACGTCAAGAGAGCATCGATCCGTTACAAGTTAACCTTGGCTGCCCGACATAAGCGGTACTTCAGTCATTCACGCCAGGACGAGCCCCCAAAGGCAAACATGAGTAGCAAGGCCGTGTCCTGAGCAGAGCTGTGTTTGTGACTACTGATGGGCTTCCAGCCAATATTTACATGGCAAATACAATGAAGTGAAAGGGTGCTGAAGAGACAAAAAGGGAGAATTTTGTTGCTGGGAAGGTTTCGTTTCCCCATTATGCACTCCCATGTCAGAAGGGCCCCAAAGCCACAGAGCGCCGCTTGACATGCTGTCAGCAGAAAAACACAAAATGTGTTCGCTAAACCAGCTTGAGTGTTTTCTGAGAGGCATCTACTGCATGTCACAATGGGAGGATCATTTCCAAACCAGATTCTTTTTTACAGCAGTCAAAAAATCTTGGAACATAAGTGTTAAAAAAGGAAAGTATAGCGTGTCTATCCGGCAGGATAGTGAGATTTTGCCAAAAACATTCTTCTGATTTCCTTTTTAAGTTCACTTTGGTTGGTTCTAGACGCCCAGATGCTGCCTATGCATCACCCCTGACCTCTAGTGCAGTCACAATTCTATTGCTTACAGTCAAAATAAACAGCAATCTCAGACACAACAAGTTATCAAGGACTTCACAAAAGAAACACGAAAGAAAGGGAGGGAGAATTGGCCCTTAACCTCCTTCATTTTCTTTAAGGACAAATGTTTGGCTCAGGTTTTAAAAAGACAATCTGCACTGAAATGGACTTTGAACGGTCCGCATTCGGTGTAATTGTGCAATGGGAGAACCCACGTAGCCAGTGAATAAAAGCTACTATGTCCTTCATTTTAATAAATATTATAAAAAAACACCAATATGGTGAATACACATAGAAGACACTGTGGGAAATCAAATATATTTCCACATATAATTTCATATAAACCTATGAGTAGAAAGAAAGGACTTGTGGAAAGTAGGTATTGGTTTGGACATTACAATAAATGTGTGGCATATAGTTTCTCAAACCGTATAAAAAGACATAAATAGAGCTGATGTTAAATACTCATGTCATGCTTTGCAGTCCATATCAAGATGTAGGACATATTTGTTCAAGAGTTTGTAGGAAACTAAACGAATATGGATTTTCATTTCTCAGCCAAGAACAGAACATTCATTTGAAATTCGATCTCATTTTTGCAGTCTTTCATTATCAGACCCCCAAAACATCGATGGGACTTCCAAAGTTCTTTCAAACAGTTCATATAAGACTGCATATACTTCAGTAAGTCAACAACAGATGATCAAGAGTCTGTATTTTCTTCCTTTGCATATTCCTCAACAAGTTTTTCATAGGAGTGGCTGTGTTCTGAACAGTCACTAGTGAACACAGAGCCGTCAGATTCAGAACTCTGTTCCTCCTTGGAGTTCATTTCAATGTTTTCGTCACATGTAGTAATTGATAGTTTCGCTTTAGAATCATCATCGTCGTCCTCATCCTCATCCTCCTCCTCCAAGTTATTGCTGAGAAAGTTCTCCTCGTCTATAAAAGTAATGTTTGCATTTTGGAAAGTTAGGGGATGGTACTCTTTCGAGTCCCATGTCCTTCGACCACCTGCTCCACAATCTCCCACTCCTCTGTGCTCCAGGTCAACGTCCTTGTCAAGCTGGTTCTCGTACATTTGGTCCTGGTCGAGTTCTAGGTCACCCTCTACCTGGTCCTCTGTTAGCAGCAAACCATTGTCTGAGCCCAGGAGGTAGTTCTTAGACTTTGAAAAAGCAACAGTGACACGGTCACTGAAACTGTAGCGTCTCTTTTGGCGGGGTGAACGGTCCAGACTGAGGATGGTGTGACCATTATACATGGGGGCATCGTTGCAACTCTTGGAACGACCGATGTCTTTGGCTTTATTGTTAGTGTTGGCACTGGTGCCGTTGCTTCTGCCATCTTTCTTGGTGCCAATCTGCTTAATCAAGTCATTGTAGCCTTCTTGCTTCTTGGACAGGAAGCTGAAGATGTTGACATCATTAGGAGTGGGTGGCAAGCGAAGAGCAGCCTTGTGAGACTCTTTATAGTGGCGGAGCTCATCAAGAGATAGCTTGCGCAGCTTGCGGCGTTTCTTCAGTGCCTTGTGTGCCTCGATCACCATCCGCACTTTCCAGTTGAAGAACAAAGAAAGCCACGCCAAACCAAGATAAATCCACACTTCCACAAAGTAACGGTAGAGGGTTGGGTATTCTTTATTTGGTTCCACACCTGCAAGGACAAAGAAGTTAGTTAAAGATCAGTTGAATCCAAAGTTCTGGCCTGGTTTAATTGATTGGTTCAATTAGAAGAATCGTCTAAAGGCCCTTTTCCACCAAATTAGATGTTTCTTGAAGTGGTTCCATTCAAGATTCTCGGAACCTTCATGCTATTTAGCAAACCAGCCCACATTTCCACTAGTTGTGGGTGGAACCATTGTAGCCAAGGGTCTTCATCAACAGAGGGAGCTGTACAATGCACAGTACAATATGACATACCCACTATGGTTCCCAAGGAAAACCTTTTTTTGTTTCATCTGGGAACCAACTTTTTTCAGGTTCAAACCAATTTATTTTTGTTGGAAATGCTCAGAATGGTTCAAAATGAGGTGCGTGAACTTGGATGGGGCTGGTTGAATGTTGGTGGAAAAGGCTTGTAAGAGATGGATCATGATGCCCTGGTATCTGTGTACAACTTGGATGTGATTAAACAATTGATTGGCTGTCGTGGAAATGTAGTAAGTTCAAGGTGATCAAGGACTGCCGTTTATTTATGCTTTTAACAACAGGTTTTCTGGTTTAAGTAAATAAACTAGAAAGTATTTATTTCTCAGCTTACCTGCCACCAAGTCCCCAAAACCAATTGTGGTCAAGGTGACAAATGAGAAGTATAAGCCTTCAATGTATGTCCAGCCCTCTTGCGACATGAATACAAAAGGTGGAAGGACTAAATGGACCAGCACACCCCACAGGAGAAAAATAGCTGTGCAGGTAAATTGAGCCTTTCTCTGGAAAAGAAAAAAACAACATTGTGTCAGATGAAGGCATTGTGACACCACAGAGAGATCTGAGTGCTTCTCCAAGAAGTTGAAATAAAAAAGTCACACCAACTTACCAATGAAAATCCTTTCTTGGTTAGATACTGGCCCAGGTGCTTGGCTCTGCCACCGAAGAACTTTCCCAGCTCACTGATCCACGTAAGACATAAAGGTACACCGAACAGGCCATAGAAGATGCAAAATACCCTGCCTGCTGACGTTTTAGGGGCAATATTGCCATATCCTATAAAAATCAAAAATGGAAACAAAATGGTTAGGGTTAGGTTGTTCCAATTATCTACAACCACGTACGTCTCTTCAGTATGTCTTTAAAAAAGAAGAAGGAAATTGCAAAAACCATGTCGCCATTACAGACTTCCTGGCCGCAACAAGTTTATTCCAGTGTAAGACTGCCTGGAAGCTCAGAGCAAGTTCTGGCCAAAACTAACATTTCTCAGCTGCGTTCCCTTAAACATTCAAGCAAAGTTTGGCACAACAACTAAAAATGGCTCCTTTCCAATCGGAACTAGATCAGTCACTGCTGAACTTCCAACAGCACTTACCGATAGTAGTGATAACAGTGGCGGCAAAGATAACAGCATTTGGCCAGTTCCAGTTGTTGAAAGTCTTGCTGCCAGTTATAGTGACCCCTTGGCCGGCAGCATCAGACACCACCTGAGGACAAAGAAGATTAAAGACCACAACTGAGTATGAGCTTGAATGCATATTCATCCGATACCCATCATGTGAATAGGAGCATTCCTGAAATAATCCTTCCGCATTTTAAGCATTTATTTTCATCAGATGCAACAGGCGTGTGGTATAACCGTACTTGGGAACATTTTGGTGGCATTTTGGCACGCTGAACTGCCAGCTCTGTTAAATACACCACCCTTCACTTCAATGCACAACACTGCAGTGCTGCAGTATTGGGCAGATCACACTGCATTAAATCAAAGAACACTTGTGGTGGATGGCTGTGAGCAAAACCATACGAATAGAAATTTTCATTCAATAGTTTTTTCCAAATCTGAGTATGAAAAGGATCGAACGCAGGCCTAGTTTAACTGGATAAGCTTCGATACTACTTGGAACTGGGTTATTTTGGTCGATACCATCGAGCACCGATACCCAGCCCTAGTTATAAAACAGTCCAATCTAGCTAAGATAAAGGAAAACAGGAAGTTTGTCGCGCATAAGCTCCATTTCTTCCACCACATCCTTCCTGTGATATGTTGATGGTATCTCCAGTGGTACTGATGAGCTGAAACGACACTCAAGTACCCTGGAGAACTGCAGTTAACCTGAGGGCTTTATAGTTCCAACCACTGCTTACATTGTTAGGGAAACAGGAAGGCGAGCGCTGCATCCCTAAACAGCTATTTCATAATCACATAATGATACACGGATTAAAAAACAGCACCAGGTGGTTCTTCAGTGGATGCTCTCGCTTATGTTTGTTTTTCTTTTTCAAGATCCAAAGTTGCATCTACAATACAAGACATTCTTCAGATAAAACAAGGCAGTTATTTTGTGCTTAATCCTCATGCAATGTTCGTTTCCAGCCACCTAGAGCATGGAGGTGCATCAGCTCATTCTTGTAAGGAAGTTTTTGACATCCCAAAGGAGAAAGAATATGCTTAATCAATCATTCCCAACCATATGTGTGCTTGAACGGCCGCAACAGAAACTGAACTCCCCCCACTGGGTATTCCCAAACACCCGGCCATGTGTGGTGGGACAATGCATCCCCCGCCCCCCGCAGCAAAGTTGTTGTTTCTCCAAATGCGCTTGAAAAAAAAAGAGGGTAAATGTGCAGGGGTTGACAAAATTCACATAAGCCCTTAAGTGCTGGAAGATGCTTGGTTCTTTAATAATAACAGGTCTGTGACAGTTCTGCTCTGCAATTACCAGCGCAAGGGGAGGCCATTCTTTTGTCTGCTGAAACAACAGTTGGGCTTTAGGGGTGACAGCAATGATGACCAAGTCTGCGTTCAAATCATGACTAGAAATTAAAAAGTCCTCGACAGTCCTCCTCATGGCCTATAATTACTGGTTGCATTCATATGCATGGGGTAACCTCATTGTCCATGTTCGGGCTTAAATCTGATTACAAGAACTTTGCTACCCCACAACTGCATACCCCTGTTGACCTGATGAACACGAAAGTAATGGAGATATAACAGTCTACCTGCAAAAAGAAAGAAGGAAAATGTTGGGCTCTATTTACTAGGGTTGGGTACGAAATTTGGTACTTGTTAGGATGCAAATTACAATGGTTCCACCAAATAATGATTCACATTAAACGGACTGGTACTATTACTGGGCAATATACCAATTATATTTGTTATATTCGAGTATAAATTACTGTGTGATATAGCATTTCAAGTTTTCAGTGTTTTCGCTTTACTTACTTACATGGAAATTTCTTATCAACATGCTGCTTAGAAGTCTAAAACGGTGTGTCTGCACCCTCAGAATGAAACCAATAGTATGTGAATTGCATAATAATGATAGTATTACAGTTTAAAAGCTCTGTGGTAGTTACAACAACACAACTTAACAGGAAAGAATCATGTATGCTTCCTCCATGACACAAATGACTACACGCCCTGATGACAGACTGACAGGTTGGAGCTCTACATAAGTAACCACTGACAAAATGGAAAAGTTTAAAAAAAATTTTTTTTTTTTTACGCATTAAGTTACATTTTTGTTATTTTTGTTATTACAGAGGAAAGTATCAAAAATAGCATTGGTACCGAATTCCAGGTACCAGTATTGATACAAATGTAAATAGTACCAGACCCTTCTGTTTACCCTGAAATCTAGAATTGGCTATATCTTACACACAATTGAAAGACACATCTATCTCAATTGTAATCATGTCATATTTTTTTAACATTAAAATGTTCCTGTAACAACATTTTTTGCTCACATGGTGAAAACACTGGTGCAAGAAGGAGACACGCCACATCAGAGTGTATCAAACCAAAAGCACGTTACTTTGGAAACTTGATAAAGAACACGTGTTCACTCCTCAAATCTGCCCACAGAAGAAGGGTAAAGGGCATTACATGTGCACTCAGTTTCCAGCACTGCGGCTTGCACTAATGGAAAGTGATAAGGCGTTTACAATAACACAGCTGGACAAGTTTTAAATGAAAGTTAAAATTCAAATGACTGACTGCTTTTGGAAAATCCCCCAAAACAATCTCTCATTCGTTCCTCTGTTGTGGCCAATGTGAAACGATACTCCACCAGCGATGACTGTAACAGTTCGGCGTGTTTTAGGTCAGTTCGCTTGTGTGGAACAAGTGGAAAAAGTGACATACATTATGTTTTTGCATCTGCGGTCTGTGTGTGCTCAGCTCCGCACCTTATTCTCGCCTAATGAGGGTGATTTGCAGTGTTCACAGACCGTCTGCCAGATAAAAAGTGCTGAAGTTTGAGACATTCAAAACGCTGATTCACAGGAATACAATGAGGGCAGAGTACATGCTAAATCATGGGAGTGAGTGTCGTGCCCTCTGTGCATGTGACTTAAATAGAGGACAAGAGATATAAGACTTAAGAGGCTAACATGTTCATGGTTAATGCAAATCTTTAAATATTGAGTAATTCTACAATTAATTGGCTTGCCTTCCACCTACACAGGCGAGGAAGGAGACATTCTTCCTGGGACCACAAAGCACTAACCAGAAATGAACAGGCTTTGCATTGCATGAGGTCCTTGAGGGGTTAAGGGGTCAGCCACTGGTCAGCTCCTGGTTGCCTCAGGTCACAAATGACCCTGAGAACAAGGCAAGAAGCACAAGCACTGGGGGGAGACATATAAAAGGCACTTTGTGTCATTCTGAACACAAACCAGTTCAGGAGGAAGTTGTTAAACTGGCTTCTCTGCAAGCCTGACCAAGGCTACCAACATACTCTGTGCTCAAGGCACAGTTCACCCCAAAATCAAAAATACAGATTTGCTGTTTATCCATCCAGTGGAGTTTTGGAGTTATCAGCCTTCTCTCTAATATAATGTGACCAAATGGCACTCAGCTTGTGGTGCATAAAGAACCATGGAAATACATTTGAAAAATTCAAAACCAGCTTCTTTTTCCAAAAATCATGACCTGGTTAGTCAAGATAATCCACAGTGCTTGCTGTGAGCAGGTTCATGTAGATTCTACTGCAGAGAGAAAGTAGTTCCTACGTGAAACTGCTCGCAACAAGGTCTGTGGATTATTTTGAGCAACTGGGTCATGATTCCTGGAAAGAAACATTGCCGTTGAGTTTTTCAAATGTATTTTTTTGGCACTTAGAGCACCACAAGACAAGTGCCATTTATTTACATTGTACTAGAAAGAAGTGAGAAATCTCTACAGCCATTATCTCCAAAACTAGGCAACTCTCATCAAAACAGTAAAGATGGATAAATAGAACTACAGGCCAAAGGAAAAATATGTATTTTTCATTTTGTGGTGCACTGTCCCTTTAAGAGCAGCTAATTAGATCTCAACATAGTAAAAGAAAAAAGCTACCATGACCTTAGGAAACACTGTCTGTAGTAGATGCTTCTCTAAAAGTATTTCCTTCTCTAAATGTCAAAGTTAGTTCTGGAAAATAAAGGAAAAACAACATAACATCTTGGTTAGGCCTAAACTGCAGTAATAAATCTTAAGTGATACTTGACGCTCATCAAAATGTCAGTTTGCCAGTGGCACACCAAGTGCATGACCAATTAAATAAGGAGAGAAAATATCTGAAAATGTGTTAAATAAAATGAAACCACAGACAACTAGAGTTACCGCCTGCGGTTGTATCTAGCCACCAACCAGTCACATTGCAGTTTATATCCATGTCTCTCCAAGACTCATAATATACTGTACTATGTTGTGGATTTTGTTTTGTTTGTTTTAGGAGAAACAGAAGTTATCACTGTACTCCTCCAAGACTTATGCCAACAATTCAGTCGCACCAAATGAAATATGATCAGAATCTCTCCTTTTGCTCCTGAGTGTTGAATAATGGCCAGAAAAGTGTTTTAGCAGAACATTATGATGTCACAGTGGAGTTGACCTTTGACCCCCACAAAATGACCTCACTTCATCATTTCATTCTACTAAGTATTTGTGTGAAATTTTGTCAAAATTAGCACATTAATTCTTGACTAACAGTGGCTTCGACCTTTGACTGACAAAACATAATAAGTTCATCTAAATGGACATTTTTCAAATTTGAAGAAATGAAGAAGAGTTGTGATCCCAGGGGGGAAACAGGGAGAGAGCCTGGGAAAACTGGGAGGGTTGGTAAATATGGTACTCCTGTTGCTTCTCTATACGAGGGTGTTTCGACCGTCATCTGCTGGAGTTAATATACTGACTAGGGATAAGTTCCCTCATAGAACCTCATGTTCACACTGTCCACATTCATCAGTCCCTCCAGGAAGTTGCGATCACAACAATTTACACAAATTCAGCAAATCCCTGTGAATTCTGCGTGACCTTGCAAATTTGTCACAGGTACTGAAAGAAGAACAGAAGGTTTGTCACCATTATTGACATTTATCAATGCTCTTTTTGGTGAGGTTACTTAGAACACTCAGAACCGAATGTAGCTTTATTCTCTCTGGAACAAGTTGCCTTTGATTCTAATGAATTATATATATAGATAAACGCAACTTTCTTTTGCAACTTTCACTTCCTCCCCCAATTTCATTGCAAAAAAAAAAAGCCTAAAAATATTGCAACATGCTTCGCAATTCTCAAGAAAAGCTGCTGTGAAATCAGGCATTTTAGTGTGCAACAATCCCCAAAACAGCCTGCGAAATCTTGGGGAGGGGACTGATTCATATTGAAAATTACAACATGATGCCATAGAAAACAGCTGGTCCTTTTACACATATCACACAATCCCATGACCCAAACAGAGAATGTGCCACACTCGTCATGTAAAGGATCCCCCTACTTATACGGAACTGAAAATATTGCCAAACTGCAGGCACAGCAATCTACCCCTGCCACACTATGATAACCAAAGAACAGTAAAAACCACAATGACAAACTCCAACTGTTATCAGGGCAGCTGGTGGCCCAGTGGTCCACTCCAGCTCCTAGGTACTTTTCCACTTAGACACGAGCGCAAATGACCAACAGCTGCTTGTGGGAAGGATTGACTGACTTACAAACAATGAAGTCACTCAATACTCGTCCATGTCATTATGTATTGATTTCTGATACGAGATGGATGGGTTGTAAACAAAGCGTCCGGAAAACAATGCCGGGATTTCACTGTGTTCACTTTGCAAGAGATGGCACATCTGAAAAGGTGTGAAGAGCTGTTTGCACGATGCATTCCGACACAAAAAACAATCACACTTTAACAAATTTACATTAAAGGTGAAAGAAAGTGATGCTGATTGAGACAAAGTACAGACGACGTATGTCCGTTTTACAGCTTTGTCTGGATTTGGTGCAGACATGCAGGGGCGAGCTGTAAAATTCCCAGACAGTGAAAGGATTCTTACATCTTACATCTGTTCAGCAGAACATATGACACCATTAACAGATTTGAGAGTGCCTGTATTAAACTTGGCTGTTAATACCACATGAGATTGGAAGACTTACTTCATTAACATCACATATGGTATTTTTATTTATCCTCCAATGTCTTTGTTGGGCGATAGACATTTTAAAGTTTGTGTAAAGCAACAATAAATGTGTTCTGAGTTTGGCACACCACAGGAACACGTGTTATTAACCATCCAGCTGAATTTGAATGATTAAAAGAAAATTGCTACATATATATAAGATCATGATCAAAATATGTAAAAATGAGCAGTTTCCTCTGCTCTGAAAAGCTGGGGGTGTCGCCGCTGTCTCAGTGTCAAACACCACTATGACCTGAAACATGGACGCTCCATCTAGCACCTTTATTGGACAAGTCCAGACATGTTTTAGCCACCAGAGCCAGAGGACGGTGACAGAATGGTATCTTTTTCCTTCTGTGTTGGGATGTTGGAACTGAAGTGAGCTGAAGTGAACTGCTGGGCTGATTTGGTGAGGCAGTGTTGTTCGTGTGTCGGTTCATGGGGCTTATATAGTGTTGGGGGACCATGGCTCTGGCACGTCACCGAGCCACGTTTCAGGTCTGCCCAAAAACTCCTGGACACAGAAATGGTGAGAACATTTTCATGATCTAACTCCACAACTCAGTACTATATAGTACTCACTCTATTCACATGTTTTCAGGAGCTATTTTCTAACATGTATAATGTGTTTAGAAGAAAAACTAAAAATACACTGAATTGGGCTTGTTGCAAGGTCACTGCTAAACTAGATTAACTTCCAGAATAGTGCGGATTGGTTTCAGGTGATTTGCAGGGCCTGAAATAAAATCTAATGAAGGCATACAAGGCAATTTCTTGATAACCAATTACCTAAACCCAAACTCATGACATGAGAATACATTGCTACCTTCCATGACTTGTAATGTAATTTATTTTTTTTCTCATATTTCACAGAGGGAAAGAAAGACTTTGCTATTTCAGACCAGCAGCCCCAGACAGCACCCTAGGCACATGACAAAGTTAACTATCCCTGCAAACAGAGTGCTACTTTATTCACTTGTGCTTTTTCATCCTCACTGGGGGCCATGTGTCCCTTTACACATGTGACAGCAGAGTCTTGAGTAGTGTTTGCAAACTTCTTTTTGGTCACACAGATGAGATATTTATGTCACGTGCACCACTATGACGCAAAAAGCAAAAGCTAATAACCCTGAATAACCACCGCAGAAGCTCCACTGCCAAAAGGCAAATTTAAAGTTTGCATCACCGAGGGAAAAAAAAGGCAAAACTCATTTTTTAAACATGATAAAAATTACTGCATGTTTCCTTCAGAAGAAAACTAGCACACATAGCTGCTGAGCTTTCCTTATTGAATCTGATCTGAATATTTTCCTACCACCATACATTCACTACTCACAGTACTGTGTGACACCCATAGTATGAGGTGTTGTCAAGCCAGGCCTTCAGCATGTTCAGTGATAGATCATGCTGCGTGGGTTTTGCTTTTTTTTTTTTAGAGCTTACAGCAATTAGTAGATCAAGAGACAATTAATTGGTGGTTAGGGTTGGGCGATGTCTACCGAACTGGCATATGATGATGTCCACAGTGAAACTCTGTGATAGATGATGATATCTTTGGATGTTAATTACAAATTGGCCAGTACTTCATGCAGCCCTACTGGCATATATATGATGATCAATAAATCTTTTAAGTCACTGTTTTAAACATTTACTGGTTCCAGCTAGAGATGTTCTGAAGATTATTTACCAACCACTCTGATTCCCCTGATTTATAATTACTTATTGAAATATTATCCCTGTCGATTTCTGATACTGGCACTGGAACAACTCTAGTTACAGCTTGTCAATTTAGTCAATTTAAGAAATTGTGAACAGTATTTTTCCCACAAATTTTTCAATATAACATAGACTTAACAGCTAACCAATTAATTGAGAAAATAATACTGAAAATAACAGTTGCAGCCCTGCTTTATATGTATGAAAGTACCATTTACATGCTAATAATCGAATACATAAACAATGGCAAGTTTCTGTGCAGTTTGAAAGGGTCTTTCTTAAAAAGGTTCACCCAGTTCACCCAAACGTCAAAACACATATTTTCCCATGTGGCCTGTCGTGCTAGTTATCCATTTGTACTGCCTTGGTGTAAGCTGCCTAGTTTTGGAGATATCAGCTGTAGAGATGTCTGCCTTCTCCCCAATATAAAAGGACTAGATGCCATTAGTCCTGTGGTGCTCCAAGTGCCAAAAAACACATTTGAAGAACTCAAAAACAGTGTCTCTTTCCAGAAATCATGACCCCGTTGCTCGAGATAATTCAGAGACCTTGGTGTGAGCAGTTTCATGTAGGAACTACTTAGATGAATAACTAGCACTACAGGCCAAGAGGAAAAATAATTGATTTTGATTTTGGGGCGAACTGTTCCTTTAAGGTCCCCTGACTAATCAGATGAATTAAGAGTAAATAATTGTTCAATTTAGAAGTGTTTGGGCCGTGGTGTTGAAAGTATCAAAAGCCAAAACTGAGGAAATGATGGGATACTTGGCAGTTTGTGTGGTATCAGCTCAAATAAAAGGAGTTGTGATGCACCACTTCTCTGACTGAGCTACATGTATATTTCAGAGAAGTATGCGCTACACTGTAAATGTTATAATGCTTCTGGGCAATACTACAACACACAGCACGCTACAGTATGTACACACCATGCTATGTGCAGCCACCCCACCTCACTGAACTTTTCTAACAGCCTCTCAAGAGCCAGCACTGATGGACCATAAAATCCAATCTGTAAACTGTGACCACTTCAAGGGTCCTATAGTTAATAGTAAACTCCTTGTTAATAAAACAGAGGAGACTAACTTTTACGAGAGTGTCGCCTTCTCTTGTTAAGCCTGCTTATATATTTTAATTGTTCACAAGCTGAGCAAAGTTTCCACAATGGAAACCTAATAGAATCCATGCTCCTAACGCAAATAAAGCTGATAAAGGCAACTCAAGGGTGATACACTGTATGTTTATCTGGTTTAATAGACCGACTCCAAAGCCTTTGCAGCAGGTGTCTTGGCAAACACTAACAGAGGAAAAATACCACTATTGATAAACCCTAGAAAGATGATAACAACGGACTGTGTAACTGGGGAAAGGGTTAACAAGTCAAACATGTGATTTTATATTATCTTTTGAAACACCCTTGGAACCCCACAGATGGTATTATGTGGTCTTTGTTCCTCGGAGAGTGCACGAGAGCAGGAAATATTTCAGTTGAGCCGCCCCTAAGAGTTCAAACAAAAATCACAGCTCTTTACAGCAGCTGCAACCAAACAGAAATGTCTAAAACCTATCAACCATAATATTCCTGACTACCATTGTTGGGGGAGTTACTTTAAAACCATAGTTTACCAAAATACTAGCTACTTCACAATGAAAAGTACGCTTAACAAAAACTATAAATGCAACAAATTGTATGTGGGAGGTTTTGCTCCCATTTTTATGACTTGAAGTAAAAGATTTATGACTTTCTTTGCACTTTCTCTCAAGTTTTGTTCACAAATTTGTTAAAATCCATGATCACAAGCACTCCTCCTTTGTCAAGGTAATCCATCCACCTGACAGGTGTGGCGTATAGAGATGCTGATTAAACAGCAGGATTACTGCACAGGTGAATCTTGGACTGGCCATAATAATGTGCAGTTTTATCTTGAAAAAAGACAGCACTGAATTGTGGCTATTTCACATTCGGCTATAGATAGCAAATTCAAAAATCTACTTTCAGAAAGTGGTTCATCTGCATCCAAACTGGAGGCTGACAGTTTTTTCAGGAACCCACGGGATGGCGGTCAATTTCACTATTCATCACAGCAGTGGGACGGAACAGGGGAAAAAAATTCCAACGGGAGTGGGCAGGGGTTGGAATCGCAATGACAACAGGTCATGGGATGGGAATCATTCTTCCAGGATTGGAATGGGACAGTAGCATTTTTGTTGGAGTGGGATGGGACAGGACTGAAAATCCAGTCCCCTGTCAACCTAATCCAAAATGCATCAAGGGAAACATTTCCCTAATTTTCCTGCTTAGTAATAAAAGCTACTGACTACTGCAGAGTCATTTGACTAGGGAATTAATGCTGATTCAACCCTTTCCCATTGAAGACAAAAGCCAGATGTTAGTCGGTGTTAGTGGGCTTTTTGTCCAGTGTAAAAGGGGCTTTAGGCAGCCTGAGGATGTGTTTTAAGGATCAGATAGGGAGAAATTGGTGAGATGGAATTAGTGAAATGCAAAGGGAAATGCATAGTATTCAATCGCACATCTTGGTCGCAAACCACAGGTGATTTTAATCAAATGACAGTGATACCAGGGCTGGGCATCAGTACTCAGTACCTTTAAAGGTATGGATTGAAATGGCCCAATACCAAGTGGCATCAAAACTTCTCCAATCAAATGATAGCTGCATTCAGTCCTTTTGGTATCCACATCTAGATGAATATGGATCTATGGTTTTGCTCACAGCCAGTCACTGCAAGCGTTCCTCATAAAGAACCTTTGAAAAAAGGTACAGAATGAAGTACTAGAATACAGTATTAGAATCTGTATCATTTTAAGGGTATTGGTACTGATATTGCAATTTTTTAAATGACACCTGGCCCTAGAGAATACTATACTGTATGAAGACTGTAATGAACTACCTAAACTATATGACCCAAAGTAGTTAGACACCTTCTGCGTTTGAATGTGGTTAAGCTACCACTCAACTACTGCAACCTGCAGTCCAACTGGACTGCATGTAGTTAAAGGGACAGTTCACCCCCAAAAAAATCATGACCCAGATACTCACAATAACCCACAGACCTACAAAGAAAGTAGTTCCAACATGAACCTGCTCACAACAAGGTCTGTGGATTATCTTGAGTAAATAATAAATGTATTTTGTTGGTGCTTTGCACACCACAAGCCATTTAGTCCCATTACATTGGAGAGAAGGCAGACATCTCTATGACTGATATATCCAAAACTTGCATCTCACACCAAAAAAAAAAAAAAAAAAAAAAAAACTAATGGATAAATAGAACTATATGCTGGAGGAAAAATGTGTATTTTTGATTTTGGGGTTAACTGTCCCTTTAAACTGGACTGCATGTAATTATCAACACCTAAACACTGTTGACTACATTCAGAAGCAGACTTGGCCACTGCAGGGAATTGGCCGTTACAGAGATGCAACACATGGGGGGAGGTTCATGGGTATATCCCTTTCAGTCAGTCACCCCCCCGTCACCCCCCGCCCCCTAAAACACAAAAAGGAAAAACAGAAGGAAGTGAAAGGGGGGATGGGGGAAGAGGGAGTAATAAATCTCCCTAATACTGATGTGGGGCCAAAAAGGGGGCACAAGTTGAGACATGCTCCTGGTCATAATTGCAAGTGCAAAAAGATAAGCGCTGTCAGTGTTATTAGCGCGAAAAGAATTCCTCTGAGATGGTGTGCCGCACATACCAGTGCAAACACATAAATCAAGTCTTCTTTTCTGCACTCTTCTTCTGCACTGAAGGATTTGCCCCAGACACACTAGGACCATATCTGCTTGTTGCACTGAAACATCTCAGACAAATGGCAAAATCAAGGTCAGGCAGCCTCCACATTTCAAGGAAGTGAACAAACAACACCTCGCGGGGCAAACACCTGTGAAGTCACAGGAATGCTGACTTACTGTGTTCATTCAGCGCTGATGGTAAAAGCTGCAGAGGTCAATGGCACCAGCTTCACTGCTGGTTACGGAATTGTCATCCTGACAAGAAGTTGGCAATGGAACACCATGTACTGCAACTTTTTAAAGGGCTGAGTTTACTAGATTGGCCCTCCACACCCAGTATCACAGCCACTGCTACAGACACTTAGTCTGTCAGTTTTATGACAGAAAATTAACTAAACTAGGCAATAAAATAATTAGCATCATTGGGCACGGACACAAGGACGCTAGCAAAGATAATAACAGATAATATCAATGAGCCTTTCCAAATAATTTGTAACGATTCAGGGAATTTTAATGATAGTTGCAGATAAGATATGTTTCTGTGGTGATGTTTATTTATTTCAGAGGCCTTCAAGCTCATAAATTACGTGTGGGTGTGTTGACCCACAAAGATGAACCATGAACCGACAAGATCTCATTCCTAGGAATCGCAATCAGATTTATTGCCAACTAGATTTACAAACACGAGGAATTTGCTCTGGCGATTTTGGTGCATAAAACGCAACAGGCACAAATGGAAAATCGAAGATAAGGTATGGTAAAATTTCTAAAAATATGCACAGTGTTTTATTTACATTAAAGAGATGTACAGTTTCACGCAGGAATGTGCAAAGTCTTCACCAGGGAATGTGCAAAAGAACCCCCAGGCGTTCTGTTAGTGTTTGGTGAAGGCTTACCAGCTGAGGCTCATTCAGCCCTCATGTCACCCATTTTAAGTCATGCAGCAATACCATATTTAAACAGTGATTAGATGATTCACTTTGAACTCATCTTCATGAGGACTGAAATAAGCGTACAGCAGTTACAGTGTTTTTTTTACAGAAGGATGCCTGTTCAGAAGTTCAATAGGAAAAATGTTGAGTTTAAGATTGTGTCCATACCTTTAATATTCTGTCCAAATCATCTTGCGTCAGACAGGGATAGTCCTTAAGTATTTTATCCTTCTGGGCATTATACTGTTTTGCAGCATCTTTCCAATTGGGCTCCTCCAGGACTTGAAAAATTGCTGCCCCAATGGACAGGTAAAAAATAATGGCAGAAGTCAACAAGGGGCCTTTATCTACCATACTTATGTGCAATGCCTCAACTTGGAGAGCGCGGGACAGGGGAAGAAGAGAGAGAAAGGAGGGGGTAGATGGCAACAATACCCGGAGTTAAGCGGGACTCATTCTCAGCAGGTCTTCTGCTTTACAAAACGTTTCTTCTTCCGCGCGACGGATCTGAAAAATGACTGAAGCGTGCAGCAGCTGACAGCATTGGGCTCGAGACATAACAAGATCAAAGTGGACATAAAGCGGGCCGAGCGCGCGTGGAACCGCAGCCGCAGTAGTACTCTCTCCACGTGCGCAGTCACAGAAATACTGCCGTTAAAATAGTGACTGTGAGGAGGAGCAGAGAAGATCCGCCCAGAAAACACGGCAGGCCGGCCCGGGGGGAGGACACGGAGGTGGAGGAAAGGGGTTATCAACCAACCTGCGGTTTGTTCGTTTATCTTTTTTTTTTTTTTTTGACTACAGGTGTGCAGCTGCTGCCATGGCATCCAAAAGAAAGTTTAACGCACAACTTCAAAAAGTGTCCCAACAAAACCTTGAGTGTTCAATGTTTCGACAAGTTTCAACCACTTCGTGTAAAACTATAGCCTATGACAAATGTAATAGATTATAATTAGACAAAGTTAATTTATTTTCCACTTTTTTTCTCCAATATCCTTTCAGGAATTTGCTATAAACAAAAGTACAATAATTACACTGCAAAACTAAGGAACTAATAAAACTTTGTTTAGTCTTAAAATCACACTTTTGTGAAACAAGAACCTAGTGGTATGGAAGCCCATTTCTGCCAATATGATGAAAAGAAAAAGATCCTGTAGGCTCCATTTAATATATAATTTAATTATCAATTTGTCACATTATTACATTTTGTGAAAGTTCCTCATTATGTTGAGATAACTCATGATTTTGATAAAGATTCTTATTATTTTGGCATACAAAAAAAATATTTTGAGATAAGTATGTCATTATTTAGAAAAAGTTTTGGACTATTTTGAAATGACTTATTATTTTGAGATACTAACATGTTATTTTCAGAAAGATTCATATAATTTTGAGATACTAACTCAATATTTTTACACAAGTAAGTCATATCAAGTTTCTCATTATAATGACTTAGGGGATCTTTTTTAAATCATACTGGCAAAAATGGGCTTCCATAGACTTGTTATAAACAGAAGTACTATAATTACACTACAAAACTAAGCCGCTAATATAACCTTGTTAAGTCATACTTTAGAAAAATAAGAGCCTGGTGGTATGGAAGCCCATTTGTGCCAGTGTGATAAAAAAAAAAGATCCTGTAAGTCATTGTTATGAGACATTTTCTCAAAATAATGACTTAGTATTTCAAAAATAATGATACAGTATAATTTTTGTATCATTTCATCATATTATTTTAAGTAAGTTTCTCATTATTTTGCGATACTACATCATCATGTTAAGGTACTAATTCAATATATGGAGAAAGTTTCTCATTATATTACATTATAAATATTGTGTTATATTATATATAACTTACAGGATCTTTTTTAATCATATTGGCGAAATGGGCTTCCATATGAATTGCCATAAACAAAATTACAATAATTATACTGCAAAAGCAGCTAATATAACTTTGTTTAGTCTTAAAATCATACTTTTAGCAAAATAGTAGTATTTATTGTAGTAGTATGGAAGCGTATTTTCGGCTTTTATTTTGTAATCGCCAACATTTTGATTTGTAATTGTACAACCTCAATTCCCCCAAAATTGGTACATTGTGTTAAACGTAAATAAAAACAGAATACAATGATTTGCAAAAACTTCTCAACCTATATTCAATGGAATGCTGCACACAGACAAGATATTTAATGTTCAAACTGATTAACTTTATTGTTTTTTGTAAATATACATTCATTCTGAATTCACTCTTTCAATGGCACTCAGTAAGCTTTGGCAGGAGACAACACTAATGTCTAAATTCCACCAGGCATGGCTGCATCGCCCCGTCAGCCAGAGCTGATCGCAGCCATTCTGCACAATGCTTGCGATTCCACCAGCAGCGCCTCAGCGTGTCCCAGAAGCAGCTCTCCGTCCCGCTCCGCTTCAAAAACGCGCCGAGTCTATTTTTGACGGATGCTGCGTTTAATAGCACAGAGCAGATCAAATGGGTAGGAAGTCAGACACAAAAAAGGCAGGGATAGACAGACTCATGATCATAAAGACAGACAGAAAAGAAACTATTTAACCATGTAGCCTGCTTATCCATGGTAGAAGCACAAAGAGCAAGGAAAGAGGATGTAATCAACAAAATCTGAGCAAGTAAACATAATCAGGTGGGCAAAACGCTCCACTGCTGAAATGCCTCTGACATGCTGCTGGTGGGGCTTACAACCATGCGGGGGACGGATCAGAACTGTGGCACAGACGTGCCGTGCTTGGTGGAATCAACCGGCGATTGTTGAAGTTTTGAAAGTGAAATTTTTTCTCATTCTTGCTTGATATACGACCTCAGGTGCTCAACAGTTCAGCAACTCTGTTGTTGTATAATGTGTCACACATTTTCAACAAGTCTAGACTGCAGGTCAGTCTACAACCCAACCTCTTTTACTTTGAAGCCACGCTGTTGTAAACATGTGCAGAATGTGTCTTGGCATTGTCTTGCTCTTGGATGGCAGCATATGTTGCTCTAGAACCTGTATGCACCTTTCAGCTCTAAAGGAGCCCCCACAGATATGACAGTTACCCATGATGCCATGGGCACTAACACACCCCCATATCATCACAGCTGCTGGCTTTTGAAGTTAGCGCTGGTAACAGTCTGAATGGTCCTTTTCCTCTTTAGCCCAGAGGACACGACGTCCATGGTTTCCAAAAACAATCTGAAATGTGGACTTGTCAGACCACAGCACACATTTTCACTTTGCGTCAGTCCATCTCAGATGGCCCAGAGAAGTCTATGGCCTTTCTTAGATGCAGGGACAAACTCACAGGCATTTATTGTTGTTTTTCGTCCTTGCCCCTTATGCACAGAGATTTCTCTGCATTCTCTTAATCTTTTAATGATAAGATGCATTGTAGATATTGAAATCCATAAATTCCTGGCAGGCTTTGTGTTGTATTCTATAACTGTTGGACTATTTGCCTACGCAGGTTCTCACAAATTGGTGAACCTTACCTATCCTTGCTTGTGAATGACTGAGCCTTTCAAGGATGCCCCTTTAATACCCAATCATGACACTGTCACCTGTTACCAGTTAACTTCTTTACCTGTGAAATGTTCCAAATGGGTGTTTTTGAGCATTCCACAACTTTCCCAGGCTTTTGTTGTCCTTGTCCTAACTTTTTTTGGAAGGTGTTGCAGGCATCAAATTCAGAGGTGCACTGTATTCATTTGAATATAAGTCAAAAACTATTTGCAAGTCATTGCATTCTGCTTTTATGTATGTTTTACGCAACATCCCAGCTTTTTTGGGGGAAATAGAATTGTAAACAAATGACATATTTTCTCTCAGTAACTGTAACAGATTACAATTACATTTATTTTGGAATTTAATTACACATAACTAGCTACTTCCCAACACTGATGAGGTTGAATGCATAAAAGTTTCCATATTCAATAGAGTGCAGATATCAGGTTTTTGTGGCAGAACTGTCATTGATTACATTGATTTCCAGCCTCAAAACTCCAGCCAGATTGACTTTTTTCTTTGTGTATTGTTATCAACTGTGCAACTCTTAAATGCAAAATATCATTGTGATTTCTCAAGAAATCCTCCTCACAGCTCAGAACCCATCTGATATGTCAAGAGCCAGGTGTGGCCTGGGGTGTTTGATGAGATAATGTTCATCAATATGCAGCAATCTTGTAAATGAATGAGTGTAGTTAAAAGATGGAGACTAGTTGCAGCACCTAACAGCGGTCTGTGTCAATGTCCAGAACTCAAACCTCAAATGTTTGCTGAAGTAACCCGTTCTGTTTTCTTTGTCAATGCTGCAAGGAGCAAAGCTCAAACAAAGGAACAAATATATTGATTAGTGTTTAAGTAGGGCCACTGATCCTCAGACTGAGATTGCATGGTTTATTATCATTATCATACCTGCCAATCAAAGTACACAGTCAGACACTGCATGTCATTTGCATTAGTTTGCATCGGAGGGCGCGGGAAAAGAAACCATATTGACTTATGCTTTCAAAATCACTGGTTTCACAAGACATCAAAGTGGTCTTAGCAGCACAAGTTGGGGGCTGTGTGAGAATTCATGACATGCAAGGCAACAAGATATTGCATCATGATCACTGGTGTACGACTTGCCCAAGGCCATTTTCTCAGATTGTGTGTGTGTGTGTGTGTGTGTGTGTGTGTGTTGTGTGTGTGTTGTGAGTGGTGTATTTTGGTTTATGTTGCAGCAAGTAGAAGTATAAACTCAAGCTGCCCATTTTTAGACTGTTGTAACCCCCACATATTTCTGTGGTGCTTTGCTGCCTCCAGTTAAAGGTGAAAATTATTAATCTTCTGTAGTATGTCAAGAAGGATAGCAAATGACTGACATAATTATGCCTTTCATTTACACAATGGCATTAGAGTAAAGACAAAGCACTACATTTTAGTTTTATGACAACTTTTCTACTTTTATTCCCAACAGCTGAACACAAAATATTGAACTTTCTACTCCTTACATTTTCAAAACAGGTTTGTTACTTTAGTTTGAATGCATAAGAGGGGATTTATTGATTATTTTTATATTGCATCATTAAGTGTCATCTTTCCAACATGAGACTGATTTCACACTAAATGGATTGAAAAATAACACATGGAAAAGACGATTCCTTGGGGTATCAACCAGTGTATTTCACAACAAATGTAACAAGATGAAAATCATGTAAAACATTTGACAAGACAAAAACAACGTAAAAAGATGTAACAAGTAGAACATGAAAACAGCGACATAACATTACAAAATGACATAAAGTTTGTAACAAGGCAAAAACCACATCAGGATGTAACAAGACACGAACAGCATAAAAGATGTAACGACAAGAAAAATGGAAGATAAACATGACGAAGACGACTTAAAAATGTAGCAAGAAGTAACAAGATGTTACAAAACAACATAAAAGAGGAACAAGATGAAAACAATGTAAGAGATGGAACAAGGTGAAAACAGTGTCAAGACATATAAAAATAAACAACATAAAAGACGTGAGAAGATGAAAATGATGTAAAAAAAACAAAACGTAACAAGACATTACAAGATAAACATGACAAAGGTGACATAAAAGACGTAGTAAGATATTAGAATGCGAAAACGGCATTGACACATAACAAGACAAAAACGACATAAAAGACGGAGAAGATGAAAACAACGTAAAGGCTGTAACAAGACGTAAGATAAACATGACGAAGATGACATAAAAACCATAGCAAGACATAATAAGACTTTACAAGATGAAAGCAACGTAAAAGTCGTAACAAGATTAAAACAACATAAATGACGTAAGACAAAAACAATGTAAAAGTCGTTAAAAAGATGGACACAACATAAAAGACATAAGACAAAAACGCAAGATCAAAGGTTACAGGTGAAATTTTTTAAACACGCCTGTCAAGAGAAGCTCCCTGTCATAACAAATGGCGAACTAATTATACCCTTCCTTTAGACAATGGCATTAGAGCAAAGAAAACGCCCTGTAGTGCAAATGCTCAACATGCATGAAACTGTTAAAAGCTAAAATTGCGTTTACAGGTTACAACTCTGTGCAAGTTGTGGTAGTACAACTGTAACAACCAATGGAATGACAGATGAATATTCTGAGGAGCTGCTTGTATATTGTTGGATATCCCACAGCAAAAACACCTTCATCGTGTCAGAGAACACCTTTGACATTTTATTATTTTAGGAGTCTAAGTACATAAACATGCCAGCACAGTTTAACAAATTATACACAAGATCTTCTTTCATTAAAATATTTAGGTTAGACTCAGAATAGTAAACGTGTGCGTTCAGGAGAAGATCCTCCTTTCATGTCTGCAGCTGGCTTTTCAGACTGTTCTGACACCTCCTGAGCATTTAATTAGTGAAGATCATTAATATTATTAATCATAAGAGACACAAGTTCAACACAAAGACTTGGATTAAAACTTGCTGACAGCTGAGATTTAAACACACTTAATAAGCATGAAGAAGATGTCTTACCCTAAGTCATTCAGTTTCATTTACTATCATTTCAAGTTTCAAAAGCTCGAATTTACCAGTTTTGCTGTGTGTGTCTGCTTTTCTTACTTTATGAAGTTCATTTCAGCCTTGACTGAGGCTCCCAATCTTCTGCATTTCTCCAATTTGCGACAAAATTAAATTAGAGCTGGGGTATTTTTGGCATCAATGGGCAAAAGTTCTATAATAACGTTCCAGGATAATGTCATTCAAGTGACCTTAGAGAAAACTAGATATTTCCTCTTTGCTCTGTTTACCAGCCTTTAGAAAATCTAGCCTGTGACAGTAGACTTTGGCCAATCACAGATTAATAACATAGTTGATTGTTGAGTCTCATTTGGGGGTTTAAGAAAATATCAATACACTTAAGATTAACAATGGTTCATTTTGTGTTTTTGTGTGTGTTTAAACCCCCGAATACTAGATAGCAGTGTTGTTAACTTGCCTTAACTTGTTCTAATTGCATAAAAAAGTAGAACTTCAACTCAGATTTTATGCATATGGTGGTGTGTTCTTCATAGTGTGACAGTTTTCTGAAAATTAGATTCTGAAAAAAACAATATATCACCTCGCTTACAGTGGTGCAATATTTTAAATCGTAACCCCTGTACCCCCCATTACGAGTTCAGGAGTAACATTTGAACGCAGCAATTGTTGCACAAAATTGTCAATTTTGGTCAACCAAATATGAGCTTTGTAAGACTAAAAAAAATAGTTTTTCATCACTTGACATCTTTAATAAATTGGTCGAAGAGGGACATTTTGATTGTTGAATTGTTTGATCCAAAAAGTTTAATATTAGACTATTGAAAGTCTCAGAAAGAAAGAAAGTGCGCTGAGATAAATTTGGTATGATTTGGTGCCATTTAAATAAAATGGAATTACACTCAAATGAACTGAACTGATTTGAAATTAATGAACACCAATATGTAATTAGCATAAACATTTTTACCTTATGCTCTTACTGAGAACTTTTTAAATCAGCTGACTCAGCTTTGTGCTGGTGTCAGGGCCACTGTCAGGCAGATCTGCGGGTGTTGTGGAGACAGAGATCAGAGATGAGACAGAGACAGCTCAGCATGCTAACAACATAACAAAATCTTGCATAACACTTGTTCCTCCTTTGTAGTATCAACACCCAGTGGAACACTTGACCCTCTTATCTACTGTACAAGGTAAACTCACATGTCAGTCTTAAGAAAATGCAACACATGGAAAAGAACTTCAAATGGCATCCTTCTCTATTCTGTAACATTACAAAGTCAGTATTTGAGTTAATTATACATTATTTTATTCAGCTTTCATGATGCTATGAGTTGAATCAGATGTGCTTCACTTAACCGTCTTAAGGAGTACAGGGTGTTTTCACATGTTGCTGTAAGTGTAGAGAAAGAATGCAGCCCACTGATTGTGACATCAAGATAGTTTCCACATAAATATAAAGAGATGTATCTTTTCTAGCTGTTGTCCCATTGTTCCCTCTGGGCTCTCAGTATACGCAGTTTAAGGCCAAACATCCGATCAGATGTTCAGAGATACCACACACTGCACTGCAGGGCTGCTGAAGGCCATCATGGTGGTCTGGTGAAAAGGCCTTTGGGACACGAGGGGACTTCCGGAGTTTCGGGCAGGCCAGATAAGATAACCGGAAGAGCAACATCAGACAACACAGTATCTGTGGACACATTAACACATGTTTAATTTGGTGGCTGAAAGTCTCAAAAGAGGACAGAATCTTTGTAGAGATCTTAGACAGACCAGAGCCTCTGCTGCATTAGTATGCAGTGATTACCCCAGGATTGTCTTCAAAGGTCTTTTCTTGGCAAGTTGGGACCATTACCTTATTTAACATATGTAAATGTTTCAATTGAGCCAGGAAAGTGTGTCTGTTTACTTCAGCTACTATCACATTTGGGAGGGTTACTTTAAAAATCTATTCTGATACAGTTACTAATTACCTGTTAAAATGTAGTCAGTAACCAAGTATCACAGTATTAAAGTAACTTCATTACTTACAAACACCATCCTGGTCACCAGCGTCACCACCTACAGTGGTAGTAATGGCAGCAGCAGTGCAAATGGTATTGACAAGTCAGCTGGATTTTTGTGTAGCTAACGTTAGCTCATCATTGAGTGCCGTCTTCCCAACATCAAGACAGATTTCACGGAGAAAAGGTACGATTCAGTTAGCTTTGCACAGAAACAGCCACTAGAAATATCCATCAGAGGGCAACTTTTTACTTTTACACTGCAAGTACATTTCAGAGCCTGTACTTTATCACTTTTACTTGAGAAAAAATAAAAAAATAGTATAACTCTTTTTTTTTTACACAAGTATACATACTTCTTAAGAAAAGAATGTGTGTACTTTTGCCATCTCTGATTAGATGTTCTGTCCTTGGATGATGACAGTATTTTCGTAGCTGGAAGCAGAACTGTCACTGTATTGTGATGCTGTTCCTCTTTCATTTTTATTAAATGTATCTGTATTCTGGTTATGTCCTTTTTTTTCTGTGACTGCAATAGAAAACACCTTTACCTTTTTTTTTTGTATCCTAATTATGTAATCAAGTCATATCGTCAGGAAGCAACCATGCCCACAAACAGTCATACAAGACAAATTTACAGCACTGTTCGCCGTGTAAAAATCAGGTTGTAACAGCAAAGCGGGGAAACGCGAAGTACTGATTTAAAAGAAAAACTGTCAGCTGCATACTTCTTCTCAGTATGTTTGGTTAGGTCCTCTTTAGTTTCCTGGATGGTCTCCAGGAGTTTATTTAGGGACATATCTGCTTCTTTTTGCCTGTCCACATGTTGCAACAGGAGTCCAGATTGTGAGTGACCGTGAGGTCAAAGCTGCAGTTTTACTTTGTTTTTTGTTTTTGATTTTTGCAAATTTAGCTTGCCATACAAAAGTTTACTATATGTCTCGGCCTGTTGTTTGTAGATTTAAGTTTTGAGGAAACTATGGATGCTGTATACAGTAAATAGAGAAAATGAAAGTAATCAGAAAGAAATTCCAGGTAAAGGCTGGCATACAGAATGGCAGTTACTCAACAGTCAAGCTTATCTCAACAAAAAGAAAGACACTAGTTCACAGTTTTGGGAAGAGGCCACAGTGATGTTCAAGCAGTAAAACTGCAAGTGAAACCAGTAGGGAAATTTGGAGGGCTGTGAGAGCTGATTACGTGCTCTCTCGTATGATTTGGTCAGACTAGATGTGAAAGTTGAGTGTCGAGGTGGTTTGGTGAGTTATGAAACTTTTGCAGTTGTTTGCATCAGCAGATCGGCAGTATTTCTGCTGCAGCGAGATGTTAAGTTTGTTTAATGGACTGTTACTCAATCAGGTTACTCACGTTCAACATGAGCACAAGCACCTGCTAAGTGTCCTTAAGCAAAACAGATAGTGCTGTTCAGTAGCTGGGGCTGCCCTCTGACCTTACAGGTAGCAGTAGTCTAGTCAAAGTCCAGTCTTGCATGCAGATGATACATTAGTCCTTTCCATTAAATTCTCCATGCAGTACTAAATTGTGGAGTTAGACCGTTAAACTGTTGTTCATGATTTTTGTGTTCAGCATTTTTGGGCAGACCTGAAATATGACTCGGTGATGTGCGGTGATGTGCGTGACATCCCCCATGAACCGACACACGAATGTCACGACCTCAGCGACTCTCTCAGTCCCAATCAGTCCAACAGTTCACTTCAGCTCACTTCAGTTCCAACAACCCGACACAGAAGAAAAAAAACACCATGCTGTCACCGTCCTCTGGCTCTGGTGGCTCAAACATATCTGAACATGTCCAATAGAGCTGCTAAACTGAGCGTCCATGTTTCAAGTCGTTTTCAGGTTGTACTGGTGTTTGATACAGAGACAGCAGAGTGGATACGCCCTCAGTGTTTCAGAGCAGAGAAAACTGCTCACTTTTTCATGATTTTGAGGCCTGATTATACATAGATTAGATTAGACATGTTTTTAATCATTCAAATTTGGCTGGGTGGTTAATAACACATTTCTGTGGTGTGACAAATTCAGAACACACATTTATTGTTGATTTACACAAACTTTAAAGGTATTACGTGGTGATATCCTGCCCAACCTGGACTCGAGTAAGACTTGACTTGACAGAATCAAAAAAGACTTGCAACTCAACTTTAACACCAATGACCTGCGACTTCACTTGGACTTGAACCTTTTCACTTGTAAATACTTGATACCTTCCCCCAAGCCTTAAGATTTTAAAGGATGTTATGTAAAAATGCACCATGAATCAATTAATTTTGCTTCCTTTTCTGGATCACCTAACATCAACACTTTTCATTTTTCAGAAAGTTGACACTTAATTCCCCAGATCCACTGTGTTTGAAACAATTTGACAGCATCCAATCAAGTTACAGGAGAGAACCACGAAGAACTTTATGTTATGAACCTTAGTTAATGAGCACCACTTGGAAAAAAATGATGCTATAGATAATTTCGTTCTCGTACAAAAACTATGTGGTGGTCAACAAAAATATACTGCAGTATACCAAACGTGTGGCTTAAAAATTACAGACAGAAGTGCAACAACTTCCAACTTTGTTCAACATTTTCTCAAAGACTGGTAAGTCATGGCTAATATTAACATAGTTAGCGAGTTTATGCTCAGCTAACATTAGCTTCAAAGTTGAACAGGTTAAAATCAAAGAGGCTGGAAAAAACTAAACTCGAAGTTCTGGACTTGCCTGTATTAACTTGGGACTTGAGTGCAAAGACTTGATACTTACTTGTAGCTTGCAAAACAATGACTTGGTCCCACTCTGATCGCTATTATTATTATGACAATGATTAATTGATACTGTCAGTAAAAAAGAAGCCACTGATTCCACTGATAATAGCCAGAATAAACAGTCACTGAGTTTTCTCTCAATCACTGAAATGTCGAAGTGTTTATAGTACGCGCTTCCTGTTTGGTGAGTAATATTGTACGCCATCTCTTTGTAAAGGATTATTTTTAGTGTGCGTAGGTGTGTACAGTGATTTGACCATGTGAAATGACTGAAGAACCGCTTCCTAGTCCCATTGTTTTATGTTTGTGTTGTGGCTTTTTTCCGAGCTTCTTGGTGGGAAGGAAACCTGCACAATCAGCCAGCTAATTTGCTTCTGGTTGGTGGGCATGTGTTACTTTGAGCGTGCTTTTTTACAGTATGTGTTCACAAACACAAAAATTGGAGAAGCCAAAGACTGAATCAGATTCATAATTATGGTGATACATGCTTTCTGTTAAAAATGCATTTTCAAAAACATAGGCTGATGACCTTGGTTTATTTGATCACACACTGATATTATTTTTATGTTTTAAGTACATTATGCACTGTAAAAAGAAGCTGTTGGGATGGTATATTTCCTCACATTTACTACCTCATAGTATTCAAATAGATGCCAACTCACTTCAGTTATGCTGGAAAATATATATTTTAAAAGAATAACCTCTTGGCTGTCAAACCTTGTAACCGGCCAACGTCCTAGTGATCAGCGTCACTGCCTCTTCATTCAGCCCCACCACCACCCCAGTGTCCACCTGCAGGGTCCAGGATATGTGTTCATCGCTCCTCAATATCTCTATGTAAACATGATCTGTGAGTAGTGATGTGGTCAGAGCCTAGACGCCAAACCCTAACTATATTCTTAAATGTGAGTTGTCTGACTGAAATGTAGAAGTCAAGTCTGTCAAATGGAAAATCTGATGGAGTTCACAAATTTTTTTTTTCATTTAACAGCACAGTCGTAATGAGCAGTCATTTTATTTTTTAAAGTTGCTCAGAGTTCTCTTAATGCTAATCAAAATACACATTTTTAAACCATAATTCTTTTTAGCTATGATTTAAAGGGGCTACAGAGTTGACATGTTATGTTTGAGGCACATCTGACAGTATTATTATTTAATGAATTTGTCAAAAAATAGAAAGTTTACCAGTACTTGAGCAGTATTCCTGCCTTTTTGAAGGATGGAAGTTGATGGAAATCTGGGACACAAATTTAAAGGGCCAACATTTTCATTAAAAAATAATCAATTTTAAAACAAAGATGATTATAATAAGACATTTTTATACCTATATTATCAGTAGATATTGTTAGTTTTAGATTTTCAAGACTTTAACACATTATTAAATTGTTTTAAGTTGTGGATTCTTGTCTGGGACAAGTGTGTTTTCTGGCACAAAGCAAGTTTAGAAATAAAAAAGTAAATTAAACCAGAGCATTTCATTTATTTAATATATATAAATCCATAAAGAATACATTTTCAATTTTAAAGAGTGGAATTAGAGTGCTGTATTAATATTTTTTAAAGGTTTTTTTTTTTTTTTTTTTTTTTTGGTAGACATGATTTGTCCTACTTTTCAAGAATGGGTGCAGTACAAAACTACCAGTTACTGTTAAAGTGACATCTGTTACCAGATGAACAGGCATATTTTAGAAAGTGCAGGTTAGCATACAGTGTGTACACTGAGTCAAACATAAATGACTTGCCTCAAGGCAAGGTGCTGCACTAATGTTACTGTTGAGGATTCTGTGACTTATTGCACTGTGGAGGTCTAAACCGCAAAACCTGTTAGATCACTGTGCAAATCCTGAATCCTGTAAAAGATCCTACACTGAATGTGAGACTGTAATGTTAACTTGATAGCAGGTTAGTGGACTTCAGCAGACTGCTGTGGTTTGTCACGATGACTCATTTTATGCTGAGGGAATAGTGAAACCACTTTAATACTTTGTTTACTGTGTTGCAGATTTTTATCCTTGGTCCTGCGTTACAAGCCAGCTCTTTGGCAGCTTTTTGTCTCTCAGCTCTGCTTTTGTGTAACCGTGCAACATAATCCCTCTGCCATGTACTGAAGGCCTCTAACATGACAATGAGGACAATGCAGGTTCAGTTTCAACAAAATATCAGTTGGATCAAAGGAAAGTCCCACACCTTTTGGTGGTACTAACAAATATGCTAAACAACTTTAAATATCATGTAAAGCAACAATAAATGTGTGTTCAGAGTCTGTCACATCACAGAAACATGCTATTAAAACCCACTAAGTATATAAAATTAGGTCTCAAAATAGTGGCAAAAATGAGCAGTTTTCAGAATCTGATCTGAAACACAGCAGCTTTATTGGACATGTTCAGACATGTTTGAGACACCAGAGCCAGAGGACGGTGACAGGATGGTATTTTTTTTCTTCTGTGTCAGGTTGTTGGAACTGAAGTGAGCTGAAGTGAACTGTTGGACTGAGAAAGTCGCTGAAGGTACGTTCATAACTGAGCAGGGGGCAGTGCCATTTGTGACGCTCATACAGCGTTGGGGGACCATGTGTCCAGCATGTCACCAAGTCACATTTATGGTCCATCCAAAAAATCCTGAACACAGACATCGTAAACAACAGTGAGTCTAACTTCACAGTTCAGCACTGCATAGTTCTCAGTCTTTTCATATTTTTGGTTGTTTTTACTAAATAGTTTCTAACAAGTAAAATGTGTTCAGAGGAAAAACTCCCTTTTTACTTTACATAGGCTTTAATACAGAATTCATAACCAATTATAGTGAAAGTGGTGAGACAGTCTCTATCTTAGTGTCCTTAGTGTGGAGGGACATGGGACATGAGACAAACAGACGCATTCATTCTGACTAAAATATGTGGACTCTGAGGTTTTGTTTTACGTAAACCTGTTTTCTGGTATCACACTGAAAACAGCACAATCATCATGAAAGTCAGCTACCAGGTTGTGTCACCAGAGAGGAGGCGGGGTCTTTTGAGGCCCATAGATATTCATGATCTCCTAGTCTAGCATGAATAAATGCTATATAATGTATCTTAAAGGAGCACTCCGCCCTGCTTACACGTCAAGATCTGTTAACTTGTGGTGAAACCGAACAAGCTTGTTAAAACAGTTGCACATTTACAATTAATTTTGAAAAATAACCCCAGTGATGTCATTGGGTTCTAATGGTTTGGGCTTGTAGACTACAAATCTTTAACTGGCAGCCTAACTGGAGGAGTGGAGGTTGAACAACATGGTCATTTACATTACCAGGCGTGTAAAGCCTAACCAAGAGACGTTATAAAGCATCTCGGGACACATTTTTGTAGTTTGACCCAAAAGTCTGGATATCTTGGCCTCTGTTGCATTGATTTTGACCATTCATTTTTGTATCTGCCTCTTACAAATTCCACAACTTTATGGAAGTGCAATACTGAATCGCTGCAGAATCCTTTAACTTGGATGAGAGCAAAGTGGGGCAAGTAAAGAAGAGCTGATAACTGATTAACAAATGCAGAAATTCCAATATATTATTTGCACTTTTAGTGACTTTAATCACTTGATAAGACCATGTCTATGTAGGAAATCACTCACAGACACCATTTTATTTGTTTAACCATTTTTTAAAATTCTGATTTCAGGGGAATTTGTGGTTAGAACAGTCTAAATCTATAGCTAGAGTCTGTCAGTATCTGTCGTCCACAGCTGCTGTAACCATATAAAAAGCTTCTCCTTCAGTTGATTAAACCCCTGCAGCCATCTGACGGCAGCAGGACACATATGTTGATAAATCTGCAGCCTCTGATTTGAGAAGTGACATTTCTCACAGCTGTCCACTGTGTTTACCTTGTAAAAACACATGCAAATAACACCAGACCGCTGCAAAAGCAACACACAGAATCAGAGACATTGCATTACTGGAGTTTATTAATCCTGTGCGTCACAGCCTCCTTTACAACTTTAAAAGAAATTCACTCTTTCATGTTTTAACCCGTGTAATATGTGCAATATGTGTTAATTGGGGTTCTGATTTGCCACAGTACGTGTTTTGTGTCTTATTACATGGCTTTGTTAAATACCCCACTCTGATTAGTCAATTAAAGCATTCTAAGGTCTGTTATTTCTGTATAAAAGACTGTTGCTATGGACACGCATCTGATCATAGACTCTGTCCACAAAATCATTTTCAAATTAATATTTTGTGTCAGTTTATTTATTTATTTATTTTTATATGTAACCATGTAATTATTGCGAAAAAAAAAAAAAACAAAAAAAACTTAAGGATGATTCAAGACAGGGTCCAGCATCAACCTATCAGGGTTTATTTGGCAATAATGACCTGCTCACCGTATATTATCGCTTATGTATTGTATCGTATTGTACTGTAACGTATCACATCTTACTGTACTGTATTGTATCATGCAGTGTCGTATCATATTCTATCATATCGTACTGTATTGTATCAGACAGTGTTGTATGTATCGTATCATATCGTGTCATATCACGTCCTATTGTACTGTATTATATTATACAGTGTAGTATCATATCGTATCATATTGTATCGTACCATATCATAAATGTGTTAGGCAGCAAATGCTTTTTTTGGAGATGCATGCATAGTGTTTACTCCATAGTGAGCAGTAAATTGGGAATTTAGACATTTATAAATCACAATTTTTCCTCACACTGACCATTGAAGTGTCACATGACTGTAATTTTTACATCTGTCAAATGTTACATGCTGCATTGTAGGATTGTTAGCTGAAATGTGTGTGCAAACCAATGGCCAATACATTTTTTTCCCATTGTGATAGTTTTTGAGGGCACAGTACAGTGCATATTAAGAATTGCAGTAAACAGAAACTGATTTATTGTCCGTGTGATTTTGAGTGACATTTGAACTACAAATACAAATCTTCAGATTTAAGGCTGATGAAGCCTAACACAAACAAAAGTCTGATAGTGCAGATAGTGTTGTAATTGTATGTGAATATGGCAAAGATGAGGTCCGACTAAGATTGGATTTAGAAGAATATCACATGTTCAAGCTCCCACAGCTCAAAATTCACATGCTTACAGTATATAAATAAATTCTGGTCAGTTGAAGGACAAGTGGTGTGATTACATAAGAGAACACAAAAGGTCAGTGTATCGTCAGTGTATCAAGTAGCGACAGATTTACCAGAATACCAAGCTGTTAGGTTTCCTCCAACAATATGCAGTGGAAAAATCATGTCATTTCACGAATGGGAAAATTGGATAAGGATAAGGTGCTGGTCTTGAGTATGCTTCTCAAACATCAATATTGACCCATTTAAAATGGCTGTGATTATCACAAGGTCTCCTCTGAGAAGTCTCATTGAGTTCATTTTTGTGAGTCACTCTTAAAGGGGAAATCTGTAACATATTTAATATAGTTTATCATAAAATGTTCATGATATGTCAAGAAAGATTAAGAAAACATGCTGTTGAAATACTCGCTCCTCTGATGACAACACTGCAGCCGCAGGGTCCTCCATTGAAATTTCTGTTCTGGGCTGGAATAACTGTTTTAGTTTGCCTGTTTCACGTTAATCAGAGTTCTAATTAAAGCAGAATGTTTGCTGAATGAGTAAGTGTCTGTAAATAAGTTGTAAAAAATCATTAATAATCTTTTAGAAGGCGTAGATGTTTATAACGGTTAAATTGAGCGATATGTGAATGGAGTCTGGCAGGCAGTGAGACAGGCAGACACTGAAGTCCAACTCCAGAGTGTGTATTTTCCAAGCAGTTGGCTTTTGTTTTTAGGAAAACGGGCTTAACTTAACATTGACAGACCATTAACTGTTATAAACAGCTGATCAACTTACAGTGGAGGACTCATTGTCACTTGTTATTGTCATTTTACAATGTTGCACTCGTCTTGCACTCCTGCAGTGTTCCTGCAGCCTGCCTGAGCCTCCTCAAGTCTGGGTAGGGGAGGAAACAACTCATTTCAACCATAGATATTAAATAGGGATTCAACTTATTTAACATAGCTATTTGGATGGCAGTACTCATTTTTGGATGTGTAATTGCTGCATATTGCTCCTTGAACCTGGGTTGATGGATTGGTTGGTTGATTCATTGCCCAAAGCTTTCTGCATTCACTCCAAAAGCCTGTCTGGGAAGGTTGAACAAGGCGAGCAGAGCTACTGAGTCAACGCCGCAGGTTTTATATGTTACCGCTCTTTTCTCGTGTACAGGCTTGTACTGAGGGCATCAGCCAGAGAGGAAATGCTGTGGGATGAGCAAGGGCATGCACAGGTCGCTGGTACAAACTCTGAATTCACCAGAACAACTGTTCCTGAAACAAAAGATAAGGCTTTCAAGTGTAAGAGAGGCACACAAGTCCGGGAAACAGCTCGAAAAATCATAACACACTGCATGTCATATCAGAGCTCAAAGTTTGCTCCCATTATCAGGAAGCTTTATCACCAGCTTACATCACGAACAGTATATCTTTTAATGGTAAGATTACATTACTAATTACTCAGAGATAAACATAACCCTGCAAACAAAACCCAATTTCCAATATTAATCGCAGGATTGTATTTTCCTGTTTTGATCAAGTGAAATTCCTGACTTCTTAGACTAATGGAATGTTCTCAGAACCTCTTTGTTTAATGCTAAAAATATATTTTCCATGGATGTCAAGAAAATCTCATACAAAGCTTTCATTTAACAGTCGCCATAAATCAACAATAAACATACAAAAAACACAACAGGCATTTTACTACAGACCCATGACAACAGTCACAAGTTTACAAGCTGAAGAACAGTTACTGTTACTGTTAGTGTCAGCATATAGACATCTTTATAAATCTTTGCCCTTTACTCCACAGTGGACTTGAATGTGTAAGCCAGCAGTCTGAGGAACACAGAACATCACTGTACATTGAATTCAGCATAATTTCCTTTTATATCATATGAACTTTAAACCTGGATTAAATTTAATTCTGTAACACCAAACACACTTGAGGAGGTTTACTTTTAAAATGGCTGCATTCTTGTTAAAACAGTCTGCCAGTTACTGCCAGGCAGGCTCTTTTTTTATGCTAATGTACATTTTTTAATCTTCTATTATTAGGTCATATTGCTCCATTAATTCAACCAACAAGTTTGTCTCAAAGGAGGAGGAAATTAGAGCTTTTCTGCCAAGCCATCATGAGTATCCCAAACAATGTAACATTTTGTTAACTCTTTAGCTACCTAGCAAACAATGTGTTGTTAAGTGAAGTCAAAAGCTAATGTTTTCCCCCCGCTATACTCTTGACTAAATTAACTACTAACTAAATTTTATTTAGATTCATTTTCAATTGTGCAACAGAGCTCTGCTTATTTTAAACCTGGATTTAGTCATTTTAAGCCAAGTTTGCTAAATCCTGATCAGAATGAATCAGATAACTCTTGTCGGTGAAATAAGTCTCAAAGTGACAGCACTGTAATTGAGCAGGACAAAATCAACAGGATAAAACACTGTATCTTCTGTAAACCATTAGCTGTCCCCTTGTTGGTTCAGACACTTTAACATGTACCAGCAGGTCCAATAAAAACAGTTTGCAAGTGTTATAACAATAAACTCTCACTAATAAAACCTTTTAATCATCAATCATATGGGTTTTTGATTGTTTCTGGTAACCAGGGTGGGGAAGGGACTTCAATTTTCCTTGGGTTTACAACATTGTTTGACAGTTACATAAGGATTTGTCAGCTGGTGGGGAGTGACTTTATGGTGCCTTTACTAGAAGACGCCTTTACATGGAGTTCAGACTAGGTTACACACAAGGTTAAGTTTTCCTTGCATGTTTTGCCCTTCAGATGTATTCCCACAGTGGAACAGTCAGCCTGTACTGCACCGTGTGTTTTTTCACCCTGGTGACAAACTTGCAATTATAGTGGTTTTCAGAACTGGCTCAGTGCGACACACAGATGATGAACAAAAGCTTGAGATTTTTTTTTTTTTTTTTGCGCCTTTTTGAACACACAATACTTTGCTCTTGAGGTATTAAAACTTTCAATTGCAGATGATTTTAGCAAAGCATGAATCTCTGTGCTCAACAGGAAAGGGGGCCCCGAAGTCAATGATCACATCTTAGGTAGTCAGAACAACATGTTTAGACTCTGCAGCTGTGTGCACTGTCAACAAGGATACACCCACTTGTTGTGTTCTCAGAACTGGTTTGTAACAGACCGTGACAGTTCAGTTAAAACTGTTAGATTCAACTAGATTTGGCCTGTTGCATTTCAAACTTTTTGACACATTATTCAAATTTCAGCCTGAAATTGAATGAAATGCACATTATTTAAATTATGATTCACTCATTATTACGAGACTTCGTATATCTTGCAATATTTTCACACGTGCATCCATTTCGAGATATACAAAGTCTCGTGATACATCGGCGCCATGTTTACATGCTACCTGGGAGGCTGCAGTTGACATTTCGGCTAAAAACATGGTGTAAATGGCGTTTTTTGTGGTTAAATTTTAATGTCGCGGCTCACGGACACTTTACACCAAACGAGCAGGATGGAGACATTTTGTGTTTGTTTTGTGTTCTTTTTTTTTACATTTACATTTGGTCTCCAATCACTGCCATTGGCTGCAACCCTGTTTTCTGCTGAAACTCCAGGATTGTTCTGTGAACTGAAGATCTTCACCCATCCTCACATCGGCATAGGGGTGAGTACATATTGAGAGGATTATCATTCTGGAGTGGAATATCACTTTAAACCTTGTAGTGGGCCAACCTCATAGTGATTAAAGTTTTATTAGATGTAGATTTTCCATCTGACGGAGTTGACGTCTCACAAACTTGACAAAATGTTACAAAAACGAATGATCAAAGCTTATGTAGAGGGAGTCAGGTCACGACCAGAGCCCAGAAACCGAAAAGATTCCACAAAGGGCAAGATGCAAAAACACAGTTCAAGAAAATGAATTCCAGGTCCAACACATGAAAGCAGGAGTATATATGTATATGTATACATAAATAAATCTTGGAATTAGAGCATTGGTATTAATCATTTTTAAAGGTTTTTGTTCTTTTTTTTTCTTTTTGGTAGGACTTGATTTGTCCCAGTTGTCCCAGAGTTACTATAAGCACCACAGATCTACTCAGGTAATATGATTATATGTTTTTGTGCACTTGTGTCTAATTGCGGCTATACTATGGACTGCACTTCAGGTTATCACTAACCTATAATCTCTTGTGCAGTCTATAGTGAGTCAAACTCAGACATGCAAACATGCTTGTGGCTTCACTTTGTCAAACTCAGACAGACACACAAACACACAGGCTCAGACAAAAATCTTTTTTTTTTGTTCTTGCCACACGGCCCTTTAAGTGACACTGAATCCATGTAGTTGTCAGCGTTATCAGGAAGCGTGTAAACAGAACACTGTTTCAACTCAATTAACCTTGAAGAAAATGTAGAAATGTTGGGTTGTTGCTCAACAGGCCAAGTCAAGGTCAACTTTTATGTTCTGTTGTCTTTAAATGACACTCTGCTGTCTGTCACAAACAGGTTTCTGTTCTGTGAAAGCTGTGCGCTTCCCTGACACAATCATTCCCTCCAGGAAGCTGCGATGTTGTGATCGCAACAATGCAATATTCAACCAGCCTCTGTGAACTCTGCAATCACTGCAGCTTTTCTACGAATCTGACCAATCATCAAAGCATGTTTTTATTGAAATTTGGACTTTGTCATGGGCACCGAAAAGAACTCATTGTCTCTGTTACTGACATTTTAGCAGTGCTCCATTTTTATATTTTATAATTTTGTGCTTGTTGAGATTCTAAAAGAGCTCCCTCATGGCGCACTTCTCCATTCACAAATAAAGCATACTTTGTTGGAAATTTTCTATTCCTGAGCCTTTTTGGCAAGGTTACTTAGAACACTCAGAACAGAGTACGGTTTTATTCTCCCTCCCCCCCTTTTTTTTTTTTAATGTGAGCCTCTAACCTCACAGAAGAGGGTGAGGAAATCAAGAGATCTCTTGACCTTTTGTTAACAGAGATGACAACAGTCACCGCTCAATAAAAGAGGATTCTGGAGCTTGGCACTGAGGAAACAAAATGCGGAAAAAGACAGAAAAATTACATCTCTGGAGAAGTGAGTGGCTGAGCTGGAACAGTGCTCCCGTATCAATGATCTGATTATTACAGGCCTAAAGACCAAAAGACTGATGTCAACACTGCCTGGAGCGGACCCGATGGCCCCCAGGCCGAGAGTGGAATGCTGGAGCACCAGGTGGTTGATTTCCTGGAAAGCAAGGACTTCTCCGTTAACAGCAACGACATCGAGGCTTGTCACACGCTGCCGAGCAGAAACAAAAGCTTCAACAACAGGAAGAGCAAGCAGGAGGAAGTTAAAAGGATCAGACATGTGTGTGAAAGAACACCCCGCCAAGAAAAATGTGGACATTGCGAGGAGAACGTGCAAATTTAATTGAATTGAATTTAATTTTCAGTCATTAAAAATGTGAAGCCTCTCAGAAAATACTGTAAATGCAGAGGTCGGCTGAAACGGTGTTCAGCCTCACAGATATCTGCTGCTTATCTTAGCAGGTGAAACACTTTAAACACAGCTGAACCCACACGCCGTTACAGCAACATGCCGGGACACACTAAGACAACATTCTTCCCACAAAAAGAAGAACTTAATGCGTTACTTTGCTGAATTTACAAGAGGAGGCAAATGAGTAAGAAATTAGACAGCAGACAGCATTTTACAAAGTTTATAAAGTTTCCTCTAACTCGCAAAACTGCAAGTTTCTGTATAGTTCAAAGATTAAAAAACCTGTTCATGAAGTTCATATGGAATGTAAAGCACACTAGAATCTCTCTTCTATATCTCCCATTTGAAAGAAGGAGGCTAAAATGCCCAAACACTCTGTGGTATTACTTAGCAGCACAGCTGAGAACAATAGTTTTACTTTTCAACAGCTTCCCCAGCACGGATGAAAATAGAATCAAGCTTTCTCAGTATTCCTTTACACTTATATTTAAACTTAACTGGGCTGTAATACTTAAGAAAATACCCTTAATCCTATAATAAATAACATGATCAAGGTGTGGTTCGATGTGAAAAAATACAAGTATATCAGGCTCTGTATCTGGTTTCGATCTGATCTGAGGAAATGTTTTATTTGCTCCTGGTAAATCTGATGCAGGCTTCCATGGACTGGGGACAATTCAGGATCTTTTTTCAGGGGACGTCTGCATGACATTGGAGGAATTATTGACTAGATACAGCATCCCAAGGAAACACTTTTTAAAGTATTTACAGATAAGGTTTATAAAGTTTATTTTTGCTACACGGCACTCTGTTAAATTGGCCGTCCTATTTGAATATTCAACTTTTTTTCTTTTTATGGTGCTGTGCAGCACATTAAATTCCTATATGAGTCTATATGAGTGTGTTTTAATAGACTCGTGTCTTAATTTAATTTAAATATCTGATCTTCACACAGTCAGAGAAATGAAAAGTGTGCGTCCTCCTGTAGTTCAGTTATTAAATCAGCTGATCTTCTGACGCCATCACGCTGCTCTGCATTTCTGTCGCTCCTCTCTGCTCCTCCCCCGTCTGTTAGTTTTGTGGTTTGTGGTGATTTAGAGACTCGGTGTGTAAATTTCACGGCCTGTCATGCTGTTACATTGCTCTGTGTACAATGACACAGATAAAAAACAAGAACTGAAACTTGTTTACCAACCACACCTGTCACCCTCTCTCATCAGTCAACTGACAGCGCATGTGATCCTGAGGATATTTTTCATTAAGTGCACCAGCTAATATAAAATATATTTGAGTTTCTTGAATTTCCTCATTGAAATGTTCTTCTTGTGCATTTCTGTAAGATTCTATCCTGTTTTATCCTGTAAGTGTAACTCACAGTGACTGAAAAAATAAAAAAGTAACGCTCGACTGGAAGAATCTCTGTCAACTACAGGGGCTCCGACTAATGATTTGGATTGTCGATTATCGGAGCAGCCCTACACCTTTGTATTCATTGTAGGCACTTTTTTGTGTTTTCTTTTTACTTTAACATACATATTTTTCCATGGTTAAAGTATACAGTGCAGTTGCATTTATAGCCACATATACAATCTTTCTTGTTTTTGATAATGCACTTGTTACAAGCAAAGATTTTATAGAGGGGAGGGTTTTTCGAAAAGGTATTCTATATGCATGTTATGTGAAAACAATAAATATTCTGTTTAAAAAAAGTTTACAGTTTTATTTTCATAGTTCTCAGCTCCTGGCAAAGTAGGAAGGCCGTCCAAAGACAATCTCGCCTGTGGTCCTCTGTTGTCTAGAGCCCAGCCTGCGGTGAACAGTGGACAGACACGCTGCATGGATTGCTTTGACCTCATCATGTATACATACAGACATGTTTCTGCACGAGCGTGTGCTGTTAATGAGTACTGAGGGTTTAGGTGAACTTTAACAGTTAGTGTTTTGGGCAGGTCAGAGTAACCTGGGGTTGTCGGGCTGTTGTTGGTGAGTTTGAAAGTTTGAAAGTGGCCTTGCTGGTTTGGCCTCTGTGTTTGTTAAGTAGGCAGCTGCCAAACATCCTGTTCCTCTATGCTCATTGAGTATAGACTTGTTTAGGCGCTCTGACATCAGGGTAAATACAGGAACACAGATGAGCAGAGGAAACGTGGCGATGTCAGCGACCCTCACCAGACAAACACATGCAGGTAGACACACGTTAATCTTTTCAGTGACTCAGCACCCAAACTCACACGTTTGTCACAGTTTAGTCTGCCTCCTCGCTACCTCTACACATTCACTTACGTGTCATAGTGTATCACAGCTGACAGAGGACAGTGGACAAGGCTGGAAATTGTGGTGTGGACTGGGATCAAAAAATGTTTGTAACAGGCTGACACTGTGGAGTTAGACTGTTTAACTGTTGTTCATGATTTTTGTGTTCAGGATTTTTTGTGCGGACCTGAAACATGGCCTGGTGACTTGCCAGAGCCGTGGTCCCCAAACACGAAATAAGCCCCACAAGCTGACACGTGAACGACAACGACTCCTCCATCCCCTCACCCTCCCTAACGGTCAGTTACAAACGCACCTTCAGCGACTCTCTCAGTCCAAATCAGTCCAGCAGTTCACTTCAGCTCACTTCAGTTCCAACAACCCGACACAGAAGAAAAAAAAACAAAAAACAAAACATCCTGTCACCGTCCTCTGGCTCCGGTGGCTCAAACATGTCTGGACATGTCCAATAAAGCTGCTAGACAGGACGCCAAACATGTTTCAGGTCGTTTTCAGATCGTAGTGGTGTTTGACACTGAGACAGTGGAGTGGACACGCCCCCAGCTTTTCAGAGCAGAGAGAACAGCTAATTTTTTCATGATTTTGAGACCTAATTTTCTATTTTTTTAATAATTCAAATTTGGCAGGTTGGTGTAGCAAACTCTATGTGGCTTCACAGTATATTTAACATATTTGAAGAAATACCATTATTGTTCTCCACACATTTTTTAAGGCTTGTTTAGAACCAAAAATTAGTTGAAAAAAGTTGAATAATTTCATTTTCACACTGAGGATGCTCTTGACAACAAACCCGCCTCTCCGCAGTCTTGTCAATCACATTGTCAGAGTCCGTATGCATCTGTCACCAATAAATCTGTTGTTTTGCACATTTTCCACCCTTGTTTTTTTAATCTTTTTTTGTGGTCATTTAGTGCACCGATTCACTTTCTTTTAGCCTGCTGATGGAGGCGTAAAATAAAATTTCATACACAAAATTTCTGAAGTGAAGTTTCTGCCTTCACTTGTTACTTGACACTTACGAATTAATACAATTGCAATTAAAGCGCTTATTAATTTTTTTGGATTGTTGCAGCCAAAAATGCCTGATTTCATGGCAGCTTTTCTAAAATGTTGTATGCATGTTGTAGTGTTTGCAATCTTACAGAAGCAAGTGAAAATTTCTTTTTTTATTTTGTATAATTCATTTAAAATTAAAGTCAGCTTTTTGAGTGTTTAAGTAACCTTACCAAAAAGACTTAGAATCACAAAGATATAATAACAATGGCAAATCTTGTGTTCTTTTCACTACCCATGACAAAATACAAAAACGAAAATACAAAAACAAGTGAATAATAAAACATTGAGTCTGTTCATTGACGTGTGTGTGTTTGTGAGGCTGACTGCTGTGATTGGTGGAACTTGTGGGAGGTACGATGATTGGTCAAATTTGCAGTGTTGTGCAGAATTCACAGGGATTGTGGAATTTGCATTAATTGTTGCAATTGCTGCATTGCAACTTCCTGCAGGGACTGAATGGTGATCCACTGTGAGCGGCCACAGCAGCACAGAGTCAGTTGTTCCCTTCTGGCATGTGCCCAGTTTCCAGATGGCCAATCCGTAACTGGAGGTGGATTACTTTCTCCCTGTTGTTCAGCTCATGAAAAGCCATGTGTCCTGTTTGGCCCCCAGCTTATCTGCCCTCATGCTCTCCTCTCCAGCTGCACCTTTTGCGTTCCAGCACTTGCTTACTGTTGCCAACTCAGCACAAGCCTATCTGCACGCCCGCCTGATTACAGTAATTGTTGGGATTTGCGTGAAGCGCAGTCGGTGCCTCGTAGTGGAAAGCAAATCAAGCAAGTAATCAGTCAGGTCGAAAAATGAAACACAAACACAGAGGTGAAGGAGGGTTAAAAGTCAGAACCTTAACTGTGTCACATAGAGGAGGCAGGGGAACACAACGCACACAGGACTTTTTAGAGGCAGGATGCGCATGTTGTCCTCTCATTGGCTCAGGACAGGTAGTTCAGGTCCAATGAGTGGGATGGAGAGGGACACGCATAAGGCAAACATATCAGTTGACCAACACTAGAGCCAAATGTGAAAGACAACAATTGATGGTAACCTGGATTAAAAACAGCAAAGATAAGAGCAGTGAAGAAAACCCAATATTTGTTGCATTATTGATGATTTTTGCCCTTGAGACATTTGCACAGCACTGTATCTGGATATGACTTTAAAGACTTTAAATCCATCTGGATTTTTTTGGTGTGAGTTGCAGAGTTACTCACTGTTAACAGTTACTCAAGATCTTGTTGTGAACAGTTCCATGAAGGAACTACTTTCTTTCTGCAGTTGAATTTACCAGAACTACTTTCTTTCCAATAGAAAGAAAGTAGTTCCTGTATGAAACTGCTCACAACAAGGTCTGTGGATTATCTTGAGTATTTTGGTCATGGTTTCTGGAAATCTTCAAATATATTTTTTTGGTGCACCATAAGCCAAGTGCCATTTAGTCCCGTTATATTGGAGAGAAAGCAGATATCTCCAAACCTCTGCCAAAACAATCTAGTTGGGTAAATAGCTCTACAAGCCAGGGTAAAAATATATATTTTTGGTTTTGGGGTGAACTGTCCCTTTAATGTTTACCCCAGTAAGATTTCTCCAGGTCATGTCTATATAGTTTTATCATGTTTTCTTTATAGCGGTAATATTTGTTAATTGCAGTCCCAGTTTAGTTTTTATCTTCCCAGTTATCTCAGTCTAACTGTTTCGTTTTCAGCTGTGCAGTCGGAGCAGATGTTGTCTTTGTTGTCAATGATTAATAACCACAGAAATGTTGTGATGAACGTGGCTGCTGACGGGGCGTTTATATGGGTCAAACTGAATATTTCAGGTCTGACTGTGCAGTTCACTACGAGGCTGTGATATTATGTCACTCAGGTTTTCACTTGTCTCGTCGTTCATGTCAAAATCATGACCTGGTTACTGAAGATAATCCAGAGACCTTGTTGCTTGATGGTTTCATGTAGGAGCTACTTTCTGTCTATTAGAAAGACAGTAGTTCTGGTAGATACAAAAGTAGGTTCTATAGATTCTACTGCAGACTCTGCAACTCACACCAAAAAATCTAGATGGATAAATACACTACAGGCTAAAAGAAATATGTGTATTTTTTATTTTGAGGTGAACTGTCCCTTTAATGTTTACCCCAGTAAGATTTCTTCAGGTCATGTCTATATTGTTTTATCACTATTCTTTTATAGCAGTAATATTTTGAATTGCTGATCTAGTTGAGTTTTATCTTCCCGGTTATCTCAGTCCAACTGTTTTGTTTTCACGAGTTCGATCACAGCTGATATTTTCTTTGTCATCAATGATTAATAACCACAGAAATGTGTTAATATGGGTCAAACTGAGTGTTTCAGTTCTGACTGCAGTTCACCACGAGGCTACAATAGTTCCGTCACTTTCACTCATTTCTGTCATTCCTTCAAAACCTCAAAGCCAGCAGTTAAAATGCAGAATCCCTTCACAACTATTTTCCCTCGCAGGATGTGGGAGCTGCTGGTCTACAGCTGCATTGATCCACAGGAAGTAATGTTGGTTCGGACCTGAACAAATGTGTTAAAAGTCACACTGAGGTCAAGCAGTAACGCAAGTTAACTAACAAACACAAACTCATACAACTCTGCTTCCAGAGAGGTAAAAAGTTTCTGCCCGTGGAGTCGGAGCAGAGTGGCTTCAGTTCCACACTGTAAAATGCTGCCTGATGACAAAGTAAAGCGCACACTTAAACCCATATTGATTTTTTTTTAGCTTTGTTTAGGTGCTAAATCACATCATACTGCTGCCCGTGTCTACAGCGTCCACAGCAGGACATTACTTAGCGTCCATGTTGAGACTTGTGAGGCAGCTGTCAATCAAATGTAAGCTGATATGTCCACAAGCTCTTGAAAAATGCTCTAAACACCAAAAAGAGCTGTTTTCTAATAGTTGTGACTGCTTAATTTTATTCAGATCTTTGTGGATGCTTGATGAGAAACTAAACTTTTATATCATATATTCATTTTTACCATTTCAAGCCACAAGGCTTTAAATCTGTCAAACTTAACATTACCAGTCATGTCTGCTCGTGCATTTAAGTTGACTCAAAGTTGTATATTAAGTTTGTCAAACTTGACATTACTATTCACATGATTGCTTGCAGGTCTTCTTTACTTTGAAACGTATGTCTCAAAAGAATATCAAAAGCTTATAAGTAACACACACGTTTGTGCACCATGTATAATTCAAAATATAGCAAAGTGTCAAGACAGCTGGTGGATTCAAACCCAACTTGTTCTCTTACTGTCCATAAGAAGTTATAACTTAAGTACATGAGTAGATCAGAATAGTAATGTTAAGTCTGACAAACTTAAGCACTTTGAGTGAACTTCTTAAGCTAAGTTGACACAACAAATTAGCCTTTAGTTGAGTAAACTCAAAAAGTTGGTTGCTTTTTTTAAAGTTTTATCAACTTTTTCTTTTTTTACAGCGCAGAGAAGCTACGCTACGAACGTCAACATCATCCAGAAACACTGCAGACTTCTCTGGGCCCAAGCTCATCTGAGACGGACTGACGCAAAGTGGAAAAGTGTGCTGTGGTCTGACGAGTCCACATTTCAGGTTGTTTTCAGAAAACATGCACGTCAAGGCTCCACTAATGCTGAAAGGTACATAGAGGTTTTGAGAGCAACACATGCTGCCATTCAGATGGCGTCTTTTTCAGAGACGTCCCTGCGTTCGTGTTCCAGCAGCTTGGCTAGTAAAAGAGTTCAGGTACTAGACTGACCTGCCTGCAGTCCAGACCTGTCTCCCACTGAAAATGTGTAGTGCATTATGAAGTGTAAAGACTGGTGAGCACCTGAAGTCGTATATCAAGCAAGAATGAGAAAGAATTTCACGTTCACTTCAACATTTAGTGTCCTCAGTTCCCAAAAGCTTACCGTGTGCTGTTAAAAGAAAAGGTGAATGTACATTTACAAAAAAAGAAGTCAGCTTCAACATTGGGAATCTTGTGAAAAGTTGTGGAATTCTCAAAAAAAACACCTGTCAGAAGCTAAATTGGGATTGTAGTATAATATCTGTATAACATTAAAATCTCTAAGTGAAGTTTTCAGTGTTCAGCTGTCTTGCTGGTGTCCTGTTTAATCATGGAAGCTCTGCTGAAGGTCTAACGTTCTTAAAAACAACATCCCTCAGTACTTTTTCCCGAATTGACACGTAAAGGTCAGGCAGGACAGTAAAGGTCGCACACGAGACTTTTAATGCACATCCACATGATGAACAGGTCAGTTGAGATACATTTCATGTGACCTGCTGCTGCTGCTGCAGCTCCTACATGTGTGGATAAAAGAAAGAAAGAAAACACACAGATCTTTGTGTGCGTGTGCATGTAGGGATTTGTGTTGTTGCCTGCAGAACATGTGTTTGATGTACAGTATATATGAGCAACAGTGACTTGTTTGTGTGATGCTCTGCGGCCTGCGTCATATGTGCATAATCAAAGACATGATCGTAAATGTGCATGTTCTGGTTGAATGAGTGTGTGTTAACATGACACCCGTTTAGCCGTGGAGAAGTGTTCTTACTGTACATGACAGACAAGTGTCCCCTGGAGAAACAATATAACAGCCTCAGCTGCAGCTGCACACTTCTGTCTGCACACAGTCACATGGAACCCACACAAACAGACACGCCTACATATTTCAGATATTCTCCGAAGATGTTGGTGTGTCTTACATGCAATTTGCTCTGCAAGTTGAAAACCACATGTTGACAAACCTGCATATTGTGCATCGACGCTCCGCAAAGTGGTGTTAAATATTTAACATGATGTTGTCACTCAGAGGAGCTTGTTTGCATTTCTGGCTCGGGGAGAAACATCCTACTAATGTAAATGAATTCACATTGAGGACGCAGAGGACCTTCTGTATGTGGAACAGATAAATAAACAAACTTGTACTTGAGCTTGATTCAGTAGTTTAGTAATGCCTTCCTCCCCCGTACCACATGAAAGAGCATCTGTTCGAAAAAAAAAAAAAAAATGATGAAAAGACTCCATAGTGTATACCCCACAGTCGGACACTGAAACTCAGAGAACTCGCCAAAGAAAAAGAACCCAGTGTTGTTTTAGTCCGTCTCTTTATGAGTTCTCTAACCTGTGTTCTGTGGCAGATCCATCAGTAAAGTACTGAACATGTAAATCAGTAAAAACAGATCCTAAAAAAATTTAAATCAGTGGAAGGATGTAACTGAGTAGATTTACTCGAGTGCTTGTTCTTCACTTGAGTCTTTTACTCTCATGCGTCTTTGTGCCTCTGCTGTCTCAGAGGGAAATATTATATTTTTAACTTCACAACATTTATGTGGCAGCTTTACTACTGTAGTTCCTTTACAAGTTTATATTTTTACAGACCAAATATGTGAAGAGTTTGTAAGATATGATGTTTTGTTATCTGAATCTTTTATTGATATTAGAAGAGGAAGAAGAAGCGTTGTTCTTAAACTGTTCTTAAAAGTTTTGAACCTCACCCCGTCCATGCTCGTGAACGACTGAGCCTTTCGAGGATGCACCTTCAGTACCCGATCATGATACTGTCACCTGTTACTAATTCACGTGTTCACACATGGAATGTTCCAAACAGATGTTTTTTGGGTGTTCCACAACTGGCACAGTGTTTCTAATTTTACTGCCTCTACTTGCTGTATGAGACTACATGGAAACCCATGTGGCGGCTTATGCACCAATGTACTACCACAACGTGTACTCACTGCAACACTGTATAGTGTTAAACCACTTCCTGCACTGTCAGTGGAAGTTTCCATTGAACACATACTGTATGTGTGTGTGTGTGTGAATGTACAGTATATGTGTGGGTAAATGTATTTACAGTACAAATAAATATGAATGTATCTGATGTACATGAATGTATCCAACATGTTTGTAATATCCACCCCCTTTTTATTTTTTTTCTTTCGTTGTTGTTGTTGTTTAAGTTGTTTGTTAAATTAAAAACTTTAATCACAAATGTTTTTTATCATCATTAGGACTGCAGCAAACAATTATTTTCACTATTGATGAATCTGCTGATTATTTTCATGATTGTAGTTACCAATAATAGCAATAATTGGCTTAGAAAATGTTAAAACAAAAATAGAAAAATGCTCATCACAGTTTCCAGAGGCCCAAAGTGACATCTTAATTGCTTCTTTTATTCTTTCAACAGTCCAAAACACTCTTTAGGAACTGATTTCCTTTAATTTGGGATCCAGTGGTATCCTAGTTGAAAGGTGTCCTCCCCGTCTAGCCTGAAAGTTGCACCCCAAACTTTTTTTTTTTTCTACAAATTTGTTTTGGAAAATAACCATCATGTTAGGATGCATGTAATCACTCTAACTTTGTACATGCTGGGCTATGGGTAGAAATTCTATTGTGTAGGTGGGAATAACGGGGAGAGGTAAAATATCTATAATGACATAAGCTTATTGTTATGCTAATCTATAATAAACATATTTGTCACAAAAAAAAGAGAAAAGAGAAATAACAAAGAAAAGCAGAAGATCCTCACATTTAAGGAGCTGAAACCAGCAAATGTTTGAAATTTCTGCTCGAAAAATGACTGAAACTGTTAATCCATTATCAGAATAGTTGGCAACTAATTTTCTTTGGATAGATTAATTCAGTGTTTCCCAGTCCTGGTCCTCGGGGTCCACTGTCCTGCATGTTTTAGATGTTTTATCTGCTCCAACACACCTGATTCAACTGATCAGGGCTGCATTTCCCAGTTTCAGTGTACAGTACCTTAGCGTTCTATGAGGGTTTCTATGATAAACCTCAGCAAAGGAATGTCTTTTCCTATGAGTGTTTCCCAGACTGTGCCTCAGTGGATGCCTTTAAGGAGGAGCTGTTGAGCTACATTTTAATATAACAAGTGTTGCCATAATCGTTTTATCTCAATCTAATATTACAGTAAAGGAAGCTATGACTACTAAAGATCATCTATTTAAGAGTCCAGTCCAGACATATGACACAGTCTGAGACTTCTTGAAAGGCCGTGATAAATGATACGGCTGAATGGGTGAATGATTTTGTTCTCATACATACAAATGGTCTGTTACAAATTTGTTGTCATCACACAGTAGCACCTGTAGCAGCATATCCATGTTTAATTGCTGTGTGTGTGTGTGTGTGTGTGTGTGTGTGTGTGTGTGTGTGTGTGTGTGTGTGCTCCTCTGCTGGCAGTGTTCAGCTCTCAGGGTCAGTCTGGGATTCAGGCTACTATGACCTAACCAGACAGAAAAGCCATGTCCTCAGTTAGCTCCATTACATAAAAAAATAGATAAAATTCCACAGTTTTTCACAAATTGGATTAGTGTTACAGAGAGGTTCTATATTTCATTAGGCTACCATCAGGATAAAAATAAGCAGATTTAAATGACAACATCCTCTTGATGTGTTCTGCACAAAAACATTATTTTCATAATTAATTTTCATCAAGTTAATTTTGAACTAATGATGTAATTTGCGCAGGTAGCCTAGATGTGAACTGTACTGCAACTGTCCATGTAAAAAGCATTATGTTGGCCTAATAAAGCTAAAACTGAGATGGAAGGACAGATCGCAACACTAAGGGACACCTGACGAGTGGTTCAGACCGGCCTTCTAAAGGTAAACCTTTCAGAATGTGTACCTGAGCTAAGGAGACTCTGGGAAACAGCCTGTAAGCTTAAGGAAGACCTTAAGGTACGTCTTACGAAGCACGTAGCACCGAGGAGGCTGTGGGAAACGGGGCTCAAGTCGTTATCAGGCTTCTGCAGAGGCTTGATGATGAAGCTGGAGGCTGCTAAGCTACATGTATGAAAATAGTTTTGGGGGTAAAAAAGATAAAAGTTAAAGAAAAAAGGACACATTTCACAGTCACCACTTCCTAAACAAAACAGTTAGTCATGGCCAGCCAACATGCATGGTAATGTATAATATAGATCTCCAACTGATGATGATGATGATGATGATGATGACAGGGCCAAAATGCAAAGCACACACAGTTGGCCCCTCAGTTTCAGTGCCGTGTCTCACTGTGGTCAGCTTGCAGGCTAAACGAGTAGTCGATCAGACAGAAGAAGTGAGAGGCGCCCGTCCCCTCACACATACTGAGTCCTCATTGAACCGTGGCCAAACAGGTATGTGGCGTTCTGTTGTCCAACGGTCACACTCCTGTCACTCTCACTCCACTCTCACTATTCATACAGAGAGAAAGAAGAAGAAATCCCCTTCCTCATGCTTTCTTCTTCTTCTTCTTCAGGAATTTTGCACTTTCCCTCAAATACCCCCCCCCCCCCCGTCTTATCCATCCCTCCAGAACGTTCTCATTTTCCACTCTCTCTTCCCTGCTGCTCGCCGCCTGTCTTTGTCATTCACTCCTCCTCAGCGCTGCCTGACCTGCTCTGTGATATACGAGCCTCTGGAGGCGCCTGTGAGAGCTGCTGCGTCCTGTATTGTTCTGTCCTAACGTGGGCTATTGTCAAGAAAAGTACACAGCAAAAACAAAACAACCACATAATGAACTGTACACAGTTATTTAATGCAAAAAGAACAAGAAATGGCATCTGACAGATAATGTTTTGCAGAATGTGTTTGTTTACACATCCTTTTTACTGTCATATTCTCTGAATTGTAGGAATATATTGATTGTGAGATCAATATGGTTAGTTTATATGATTACAGCACTATACAGAAAAATATATACAATCATGTATTAACTGCTTTGCCTCTGTTTGAATGGTTCATTCTACAGTGATGGTATAGTAGCACCACCTAGTGGATAAAAAGCTAATGTCAGCACAGATGAGCGACACGAACGAGCTAATCAATCTTTACAAATACTCTACATAAGACATGAAATAAAAAAGTAAAAATTCAAAATAAAAGAAAAAAGTGAAAGTAAAAAATTAACAATGTTATCTGGAAAAATTCAAGATTCTAAAAGTGTTTAAATATTTAGTATAAGTTTTAATTACATAAAAATGAAAAGCAATCAGAGATATTTTCTCTAATCTTAATCATATAGATTGATCCATTTTTCCCTGCCATTTTTGTGAATCCACATTAAATCCACATTATTCTTCACTGGGATTAGAATCACAATATTCCAAAAATGGATCAATGAAGAGCCATCTGATATTGTTGCATGGTCTGGAAAACATTTGTTGGTGTGAGTTGCAGAGTTTTGGAGACATCAGCTGTAGAGATGTCTGCCTCCTCTCTGATACAATTGAACTGGCGCTTGGCTTGTGGTGCCAAAGCACCAAAAAATACATTTGAAAAATACAATTTTTTCAGCTCAATATTTTTATTCTGGGACTCCACTAGAGTAGCTTAGCATTTAAATAGCATCCTTATTTATGTTATACTGGCCCTTTATGCAGCCCCTTTATTCACCCTGAAACAAGCTCTTTATATTTTAGCTTCTGTCTCTCTCTGGACCCCCTCCCTAAAAGCCCACTTTCATCAGGTTGGCAAACTTCCGAGGAGCCTGCCAGGGCATGATTTACTGCTCATGAGCCATGTGACCACCACAATTACAGACACTGGAGTATTGTCTGCTGATCCTCACTGATTACTGTACCGACTGTACAAAACACAACTTTATTCACTGATTTTGGTGAAACTGGATTATCTTTCCTGTGATGTCCTCCGGCTGCTCTGCCTCAGCTTTGTGCCATTTATGATATGATATGATATGATATGATATTTATGATACAGAGTTTGCTAACTGACTGATAGTTTTACTTGTTGCTAATGGCTACTTTAGTCACTAGTTGGCTAGTTAGCTCAGATATCAGTCTGGCTATGTGAGATTACAGCATCCTAAGTGCCTCTGAGCACTGTAGTAATAGTGAAATGGGAGCAATAAATTTGATTAATTTACTGTTTATCACACCCTAAATGAGACAAGAATTATTGGAAAAATAATAGAAGCAGCTGGCGTGAAAAAGCACAAAACTTTTATTGACTGATTTTGGTGAAGCTGGATCATATTTTATAGAGAGAATATTTCAATTTCTGATTTTCCCTCTGATGTCCTCCAGCTTGTCTGCCTCAACTTCTTTTTATGGATTTTGCTGATGAACATTTTACTTGTTGTCCGTGGTTAGCTACTTTAGCCGCTAACTGCTAGATAGCTCGGCCATGCAGCTGACTCTGCCCAGACACTCTACACTGTAAATCACAGAGGGTTGAGCAGCAGCAAGACATAAGAGGGAAAACCAGAAAATATGTAACTCCTTCACAACTGAAATAGCACTGTGTGTGAGACATGTTGCACCTGAACATAATTTCGAGCAGAGCAGTCAGATGACTAAAGACTGACTGCTGCATCTGGAGCAGATGACTGTATAAATAAATCCATGACGACTTGACATCAACTCGCCGTTGAAAGTAGAAAAGAATGTTGGAAACGTTGCATTTACAGGCAGTCTGAAACCTGAGCGTTTTGCCCACAGGGATGACTCTTACAAACGTTTGCTTCATCATTTGAGACTTTGGCCGATATGACAGAAAGCATAATAGGTCCCCTTTCATTTTAATGCTTATCAGTCGGCTTCATTTGTTTGTAAAGTTTAAAAGAATATCTGGATGGTTTATTTGTTTAGTATTATTTTTAAATTATGTTTCTACTTCAGTGTCTGGTCTCTTTTTCTAAGTAAAGGATTCTTGTAAGCCTGTTTGGACTCGGCACAGTATTTGTGCATGACACAACAACAATAATAAAGCAAAAGAAAATCAAATCATTTAAAATGACCTGCTGCTGCAAGGGGCCATCCTGTCAGTCAATGACACTTTTGGCACATGACTTGGTTTGTGGTCAGTGGGGTGAGCAACACCAGATCCAAAGCACAGACGATGACCCCCTGACCCCCAGACGATTTGGGAAGTAGTTGCCAGCATCCCCCCCCCCCCCCCCCCCCCCCAGATACCTTTTTTTAACCAGGTAATTTTACAGGCATGGGATACAGACAAACAAACAGCATGTGGGTGTTGCCTGCTGTCAACAAACAAACCTGACTCAACAAAAATGAGTCAATATTGAAGCGGCAGTTAAAGAGAAAAGGATCAAAACCAACAAACAACAAATCATCACAGACACACATCCTGCCAATCTACAGACATCATCCTACAACTTATTCACCTCACTGAAATCTTAATTGGTACGTTACTGAGCGATTGGAGGTTTCTTGATCTCATCCTCCTCCTCCACCTGTGTGTCGGGGGTGTCTCCCTCTCCACTGCCAGACTCCCCCCCCTGCCTCTTTCCTCCCCACCACTGTTTGAAGTGGGTGTTGAGCCGCTCCAGGATGTCAATGGAGTGATTTATGAGCAGGGCCAGCCAGGCCAGGCCGAAGAAGATCCATGAGGCCATGAGGACGCTGTACCACTCTGGGTAATCTCTGTCTGGATTACTATCTGTGAAGGAAAAACTCAGTTAATAAATACAAGGCAAAGTACAGAAGCATTGAGAGGAAAAAAAAATCTGGTGATCCATTTTCTAAGTCTGATCTGAACTGTTTCGTGTGCTTAGGACTTAAGAAGAGGGTTGTGTACTGTATGGATTTTAACAATTATGATTCAGATTCTGCTTGTTGATTTCAGTCCTTAATGAATCTTCATTCCTATTCGTTGAGAGGCCGGGTCAAAACAGGTCATGTGCTTATTTCACTTTAATTGGAAACTATCTCTATAATTATAATTTTCATGCAAAAATATTTCATGGTTCCAGCTTCATGAATGTTGAGATTTACTATTTATATAATTTTAATGTACACTTTAATAATTTAGAGGTTTGAACTACTGGATGAACAAAACAAGCACTGTGAAGGTGTCGCTTAGGACTCTGGGTAATTGTGACGTACAAAAATAATCAGCAGATTAATCCATAATAAAAATAATCATCTGTGTATCAAAATACAAGTTTTACTTTTTGGCGAAACCGGCTGTTGTTTGGAAATGGACATGGACTCATATTCTTGTCATACACAATTCCATGTATTACAAACTCTGCCTTAAATACTGTATTTCTTGTGATGCTCTGTACATGTGACATCTTTTACACGTCTGTCCAACCTGGGAGCCTCCTCTGTGGCTCTCCCAGAGGTTTCTTCTGTTTTTTTTTTTTCTCTTTTAAAAGGGTGTTTGGGGAGTTCTTTCATATTCTCTTAAGGGGTGATGCATACTGTACAGATTGTAAAGCCTCCTTTGGCAAACAGATTGACTTGAAATGCAGAAGCTAGGCGTAGTGAAATTTGTACAGGAAGCAAACAAAATCAAAATTTTAATTTCCTAATGATTCCTTTAGAATCCTGACTTTGGAACAAGTTCTACTTTGGAACAGGTCCTTCATATCCAACCCAACAGATGAAAAAAAGGTTTTGCCAGGATAATCTTTCTAAGTTATTTTTTTTTCCACCAGTCAAAAGAGGTGTAAAAAAAGTTTTTGCAGGTAATTTTCTTTTGACAGGTGACATTGTTTGTTGTTGTAATACTGATTTTTGCCACAAGAGGCTAACATGCACCACTACCTCATGTTCTAAATAGGACTAAAAGCTTCCATGTTTTCCTCCAGGTGTGTTTCAATTTATCCATGGACTCTAAACACAAGGTACATATATTGTGTTATACAAGTTATATAACATTACAGTCATGTATTTCTTTCTATTTACCACCTGTTCTTACATCACACAAAGGACACAGGAGGGAAAACAATGGATCACCAGATTTTTTTTTCATTTGCATCTCAGGGATTCCATGGACAAAATGCAAAAAGCAACAGAGGAAAGCAGCTTAGAAGAAAGTAAACAGTCACTCAGGATCACATCGTGCAGACAATCAGCTGATTACCTGCCACAAAGTCTCCAAAGCCGATGGTGCTGAGTGTGATGAAGCAGTAGTAGATGGCCTGGGAGTAGGTCCAGCCCTCGTGCAGCTGGAACACGATCATGGGCACGACAAAGAAGAGAACTGCTCCTGACAGGTAAGACACCAGGTGGACAAAAAAGCGGGTACACCTCTGCAGAGAGATGTGGGCAGGAGAAATGAAGAATAACTTTTCTACTTTCTTTCACTCTTGAGCTTAAACACGCTTTATTATTACACTGAAGTGATTAAACGTGTCCTCACTCTTCGCCCGGTCTTTCCCTCGAGGAAGTCAGAGATGTTCCTCTCTATCACGAGCATGTACTTGCCCACCCTGTTGAGCACCACCATGTTGAGCGGGATGCCAAACAGTGCAAAGAACACACAGAAGATCTGACCAGCAGTGGTGCTGGGACTGATGTTCCCATAACCTGCAAAACTGTAACCGTTAGTGTCTGATCTCACTGTGGTGGAAGCAGGGGAAGAACTTCATCAGTGGGTTAATTCATATTTCATTTCAGCTACCACTAAATAAATAATAATAATAATAAATTATAAGTGAGATGAGCTGCCTCACTCTGAAGAGCTGCAAATCTATCTAAACAACTGGCTTAATTTAATAATAGATTAAATGTGACTAAGTTGTATTAAACATAGATTTAGAGGAATATATTCATCATGTTTAGGACAAATATGCTGAAGGTCCCAGTGTTTATTGATAATAGGTCAATAGTCCTTATTCAGGGTTAATTATCATAATGAATCCTGTCCTCTGAGGCTCATTAACAAAAGAATTAACAACAGAAAAATCCCAGAACAAAACAAAGAAAAAAAACAAAACAAAAAACAAAAAAAAAACATTATAAAATATGGGTTTTGACCAGGTTAAAAGCCTCATACTGTGAATGTGTTATTGTTATGAGACATGATTAAAAATCTCTTGGGTTAAAGGGGTGTACATAGGACTGACATGACACCTGTCATGGACATGAAGGAGTCTTTATGACTGTTTATGATTGTTATTAAGTGCCATATGGTCAATTGTGTCATTTTTAATGCAAAGTTGACATTGTTTGAGATGTCTATGACGACTTGATGTTAAACAAGACAACAATGTCTTCATGACAACTTGACTTTAACCAAGACAACAATGTCTTTTGTATATTTTTTATGTCAACTGCATTAACCAAGACAACAATGTCTTTGTTACGTCAACTTTGCATTAACCATGACAACAATGTCTTTGTTATGTCAACTTGCATTAACCAAGACAACAATGTCTTTGTTATGACAACTTGACATTAACCAAGACAACAATGTCTTTGTTATGTCAACCTGACATTAGCCAAGACAACATAACCATAAATACACCCTGGCAGGCTTAATGATGAAACTATTTAGCTTTATGTGTTGACATTATATTTATGTTATGTTGTCTTGATTAATGTCAAGTTGACAAGCTTGACATTAATCAAACCAACAATGTCTTTGTTAGGACAAATTGACATATTCAAGCCAAGAATGTCTTTTTGACAACTTGACACTAACCAAAGCAACAACGTCTCTGTTACAACAACTTGACATTAACCAAGACAGCAATTTCTTTGTTATGACAACTTGACATCGATCAAGCCAAGAATGTCTTTGTTATGACAACTTGATATTGACCGAAACATAAACATAAACATAAACATGCCATAACAGGCCTAATTGTCAAACTTAAAAAAACTATTCAGCTTTACGCATTAACATTACATTGGCCGATTTTGTCGTCTTGGTTAATGTCAAGTTGTCATAACAATGAAATCTCAAACAATGTCAAGTTTGCATTACATAACTGACTGGCAGATAATGAAAACAGTCATACAGACTTCTTCATGTTCATACTGGGTGTCATGTCATGTTTATGACAGTGTCATGTCAGTCTTATGCACACCTCTTCAAATAAAGTGCTACTGTTAAATCTAACCTATAGTTGTGACCACGGTTGCAGAAAACACAGCCGAGCTGGTGAATTTCCAGAAGCCGTCCGTGGTGAAGTTGCCTTTCAAACTCAGGCCTGCCTTGGACACTTCTTGAGTCATCTGAAACAAAGATAAAGATGCTGAAGCTCGATGCTGTATTCCATGAAGTTGGGTCAGACTTTATGACTCTGTTATGTAACTCCGGTACGTATTGACCCAAAACTCATTTGGGCACCTTGAGGCCTTTTAGGTCAATAGAGTACAGTTATGAGCATGACATAGTGAAGACTCCTCTCAGCACTGTGTCAGGAGGTCTGTTACATAAAAGTCTTGACTTCATCACCAGTGTGGGAAATTCCTCCAAATGTAATACATAACAGTGTGAGACCTGTGGCCTTGTTATCTAAGTCGTGATGCAATATGTCTTCATCCCAACCACGCTTATTACTGTAAGTGTTGCCCTATTTAAAAAAACATACAAGAAATTTATGTATTCATACCTCAGTGTATTTCACTTTTAACACACTGCAAATATAAGAGGTTCCCATCAAACTCTTGCTCACATCACCTGGCAGGATTATTAACAATCATTCTTTCTTTTCTTTTCTGGCGTGCAACGTGTTTTTCTCCAGAATTCATTTCAGTGTGAAAAAAATCTTTTCCAAGGAAAAGGAGAAGATTGCACAATTTGGCTGCCGTGTGAATCAAGTCGGGGCAGGACACATGGGCAGTGCAGGATGTGCAGTGCTGAGAGGCTGGAGGAGCTGGTATTTGCATGAATGAAACTGCCTCTTTGCCACATAAACACGATCGTTGAGATTTCAAATCAGGCTGGTTGTTTTCTGGCCACAATTTCTACATTTTTTGGTTTTTCATTATGACCCTAGAAGTGATTACAGATGGCTCTCAGTTGCTTGGAACTGCTATCAGTGGCAGATTGGGTTATTGTTCCTGTACTGGTGCCATTACTGTTGAACTCTACTGTGGTTGATTACTTGAGTGATTAAATGTAAGTGAAGAAAAAACATAGCAAGCATTTAACTGCTAAATATGAGTCTAACATGTATTAAACTTGTAAAAGGTGCTTTGGCCACCATGAACTGACACAAGGCAGGCCTGTGCAGTTTAAAAGTATTACGGTATTTCCAGGGTATTAACGGGACACTCCAAAATAAAAATAAAAAATACATATTTTTCCCCTAGCCTGTAGTCCTGTTTATCCATCTTGAGTGTTCCGGTGTGAGCTGCAGAGTTTTGGAGATATCGGCTGTAGAGATGTCTGCCTTCTCTCCAATATAATGGGACTAAATGGCACTCGCCTTGCGGTGCTCAAAGCACCAAAAAAATAAATCTGAAGAATGCAAAACCAGTGTCTCTTTACAAAAATCATGACCTGGTTACTGAAGAAAATCCACAGACCTTGTTGTGAGCAGTTTTCAGCAGTAGGAACTACTTTTTTGCTAGTGGAAAGAAAATAGTTCTGGTAGATTCTACTGGATTAAGTAAGTAGTTCTACATTAAAGTAGGATGTATTTTGGGTTTAGTCCTAATGATAAAAGTAAGCTAGCAATGTAGTGCAACAAATAGCATGGAGGAGTCAGTATGTCACTTTAATTAAGCAAGCATGAGAAAGTGAGTGGCAGATAGTGACAGTGAATGTGTGCTGAGTGGAGGAAAATGGAGCGGTAAGGTTGTCACTCTGGCAGTAAATATACAGTGTAGGTTTGAATTTGTCAACAAATAAATGCTGCAGCTTCTCAGACCAAAGCAAAGCTCTTGTGGCTTCCTGCATATTTTCCATTTCAAAATGCCAGACTTTTCCAGACTCAAATTTCCAGATTTCTCGGTAGATTTTTCAAACCACATTTGACATCTGAGTACAAACAGACTGATGTTTATTATGTGAATAAATGGTTTTAAAATCAAACTGTTAACATTTGTGTTACATTCTGACTATGTATACTTTATTATGTTGCCAAATAATCGCCTGGTGATGACTATGTATGTTGGAGATGTTCAATGATTTTACACAAAAGTGAATTTTGCTCATTCTGACCATTCAGACCACACCTACGCAGAAAGTTGCACAAAGTTCCACTGTCAAACAACTCCACCCAAACAGGAAGTGAATTAACCAGTGCTATAGTGTATATTTTACCTTAACATATTGGATAAATAATATTATTGTTCCCCACATACTTTTTAGTCTCTTCTTTAAATAATAATGTAATAAATTAGTTAAATAACTTAATTTTTATGGCATCTGTGCAGCCTTGTTTATTTACTGTGTTCATGGAAACGACAATGAAGGCAGCCATAAAAGTAATACATGGGCACTCTAATGATGTTGCCTGTATTTCTGTTTTAAAAGAAAGGCTGAGGATTCTATGCCCTGAACCTGCATCTTCTGATGTCCCGTGTTTGTGTGCCTCACCTGAGCTACTGCCTCCAGGCCTTCTTGGTTCAGACAGGTGTACGTCGTGAGCAGCATCTTCTTCTTTGACAGTAACAGACTGATGTCCTTCTGTCCCAGATCTCCCTCCAGCTTCCAGAAAACCACCCCACCGATCAGCACGTAGGCCACGTAAACCACCCCAAGCATGAGGATGGAGGGCACGCGCGCCAAGTTTAACATTTCCTTTATCCCCATCTCGGCTCCCCGGTAGGACTCTGGGATCCAGGCAAGCTCAGCGTCTCAACCTCTGCAGCAAGGAGTGAGGGTTTACCTTCGTGGCTTCTCGTCTTTCCGAGCATTGCAGGCAAATGAACTTCCACCTGCACTACTGTTCGAATCACTCCGGCGGCCTGTCATGCAAATCCAGTGGAACACGATGAGAAGAGGGAGAGACGGCAGCACAGGTTTGGTCGGAGGTGATGAACGTAGGGAAGGCCACATGTTTTGAGTTTCTGTCCATTGTGAGGTCAGGGCTAGACAGGTTCATGGTGTTTGCTTCGTCACGGCAGGGGCCAGTTCAAGACCAGTTACAGTACAGTAGTTTGTATGTGGTTTCTAGAGGCACTGCTCATCTCTAGGACAGAAAAACTTAGAACTGCACTCCACTAGTCCACAAAGCAAACAGCTTCCACATTATGTATCCATTTCATTTATGTTTGCATTTGATTTCATTGTTGAGTATTTATTTATCTGGCAACTTTTTACTTGTAGTATCTACATTTACACACATAAATCTGTACTTTCTATTCCTTTTTTACATTTTTACATTTTTAAAACTTGTCTCGTTACTTTAGTTTTAATCATTTGAGGGGAATTATTGGATATTTTTATTTTCATTCTGCATTATTGTGTGCTGCCTTATCAACATCATGATTGATTTCAACCTAAATTGATGAAGACGCAATGAAAATGAAACAAGATGAAAAGAACGCAACAATATGTAAACAAAAGGAAAACAAAAAAATGATGTAACAATAGAAAAAAGCCAAATAAATAACTGATTGTGATGTGAGCTAAATAAATAGCTGAAATGTGAGTATTTTGTCCTCCTTGACATGAAGACTTGAGATGTGCTACCTTTTCAATTTTTTTGGAATATGCTCACTGGATTTTGGGTCTAGCACTCCACTGAGAATCCCATTGTTGAAGCTCAACCTCCTCTTCTAATTAGAAAAAAGACTTAACATGAAAAACTATGTAAAAGATGTATCAGTGTAAAAAATATGTAAAAGACGTAACAAGAAAAGAATGTTAAAGGCGCAAGAAGATGAAAACAATGTAACGAGATGTAACAAGACGTAAGATGAGTAAAATGACATAAGGCAAAAACGATGTAAAAGACATAAGAAGTCATTAAGAGACAAAAATGATGTAACATGATGAAAACAATGTAACAAGACAAAAACAACTTAACAGACAGAACAAGACAAAAACAACGTAAATGACACAATAAGATGAAAACATAACAAGACAAAAACAGCATAAAGACATAAGATGAAAACAACATAAGACAAGTACAATGTAAAAGAATAATAAGATGAAAACAACGTAACAAGACAAAAACAACATAAAAGATATAGTAAGATGAAAATAATGTGACAAGACAAAAAACACTTAAAGGACATAATAGGATGAAAACGACGACAAAAACAACATAAAAGAAATTAGATGAAAACAATGTAACAAGATAAAAACAACGTCACATAGTGAAAATGATGTAACAGACATGTTAATATGAAAACAATGTAACAAGATGAAAACAACGTATATAAAATGTGACAGGCAGAAGCTCTGCTCCTGTACTGCTGCTGCTGCTTGTCTGGGATCAGTCGTGGGTGCTCTCAGGTCACTTCACATCAGCATCTTGATTAATGGGTTTGTTTAAGATAACCCTCCGCGCTCAATGCACCAGAGTTTACCATCAGTACACAAAGGCAGATGTGGACTCACATGATCACACACACACACACACACGTAAAACATGCATGCACACTTGCAGAGTGTGACTTAAAATTCTAATGATGCAGCAGAGTAACATACAACAACAACAACAACAACAACAAGTACATACACAAGAGAAGGAAAACACCAGTTTATATTTGAGCAGTGACTCATAATTCTGCCTGTTGTCTGAGGAGGAGCAACATTACAGGATCCTACCTGAGGCAAAACATGATTAAACTCATATTTTCATATTTTCACATATTTATAAAATTTTGGACTTGAGAGAAAGATTCAAATAAACATCCCTCACTTTTACTTCTACTCACAGTCTTAAGGCCTTTGCACACTTGACCAACTTTCTGATTATATTTTTGGAACCTGTATCCAGTCAAAGCAAGCTTTCACATCCATGATGGAATTTCGCTGAGTGACATATCAGCTTTTATTTTTCCAGACCAAGCTTGACTTTGCAGGGGCTTTGCGTCTGATATCCGACCAATTAAACTGTGTGTTGTTGATGACATCACAACCAAAACTTTCAACGTGGCAGATTTTATATGATAAAAGGAAAGAAACTACAGAAACAACTATTTCAAAGACAACATATGAAGAGGAATACATTCCCTGTCTTTGTTTAAACTTCAAACTGAGTTCCAGATCATATAATACATATCTTACAAAGCAGTAAAACTAACCAGGTTCTCCTCTCTTTCTCAATATTGGGTGTATGCCGGTATGTCACCTTTGCTTCTCTTTATATTCAGTAAAAGGAGCACATAGTCATCATCACTTCACCATCTTTTTTGCTGTGGTGTGATATTTTTTTTAGAAGCTTTATAATGTATTCGCAAAATTGCGTCGTGCTTGATGTGAATAGCCAGGCATGTTAATGTTTGCCTGAGAATTTTGTGCCATTAATCTGCATTGCTCTTAGGGCCGGATCTACTAAAGTTTTGCGTGTATAAAAACGTGTGCAAACTCATTGCACACGCAAAAAAAATGTACAAACTGATTTACGAACAGTGCGCACTAAGGGTTGCGTCTTTCAAAGGTGCAAAATAGCGCGTCTGCATCCAGTTAGTACGTTAGTTAGTGTTGGGAGGAGAAAATGTAAATATATTAATTTAGCACCCGCAAAGTGATTTATCAAACCTGAAAGCAATTTTGCTCATAGAAACTGCGTCTATATTTAACACGTGTCAAAGGGAGGTGCAAACAGTTTGTATGCGTAATTGTGCACACATGGCTGCAGTTATTGTCGCAAGAAGGAGACATCGAAGCGATGAAAGGAGACGCAGAGAACGCATTTTTCACCCTCGTGTGAACGAGGAATGAACGAGGAAACAATCATTAAAACATATCGCCTATCCAGCATTGCCATTTTGGAGCTGTTGGAGGAACTCAGAGTGGATTTGGAGCCAGCCACGGAGGAGTCACGCAATACCTGCAATGACAAAACTCCTTGCAAGTTTACATTTTTCTGCATCTGGGTCATTCCAGCGTACGGTAGCTATTACAGCTGGGATCTCCCAATCCCGTTTTTCAGATGTGCTGTCTGAAGTCCTAAATGCCATGTTGCGCTGGATGGCCAAGTTTATTAGGTTTCCATGCACTCTGCACTCATTGAATGAGACCTAACAAGGCTTTTTTGCAGTAGCTGGATTTCCCAGAGTTATAGGAGTGATTGACTGCACCCATGTACATGCAGACACTGAGCATGTGTACAGAAATCGCAAACACAGGCATTCATTCAATGTGCAGTGCGTTTGTGATGCCAAAGGCATCATTACCAACGTTGTGGCAAAACATCCCGGGTCAGTACATGATTCTTTTATTCTGAGAAACAGTTTTCGGCTTTCCAAGTTGCGAGATGGCGAGTTTGGAGATGGCTGGCTTGTAGGTGAGTCAATTTGAAAAATCCTTTGTAAAGTAATTTATTACATTAAAAACAAGAGCATGTTTCATATTGATTCATATGTTTTTTAAGGTGACAGTGCATACCCCCTACACCCCCTCATCCTGACACCTGTTCTCAACCCGACCACTGCCGGAGAAATAAGGTACAACGAGGCCCATATCCGCACACGGAATATTGTGGAGCGCACCTTTGGAATCCTGAAGAGCAGGTTCTGTTGTTTGGCATTTACTTTTTCACAAATTTCTTCCCATATAGCGTTCCTTTGTGCGACAGTCAGATTTCTTTGCTGTAGCTCATTTAAGTGTTTATTGGCTTCATCTACCAACACCTCTAATTCCATAGGTTCGAATTTCACTTTGCGCTTTATTCTCTCCAAACTCACCATGCTGCAAACCATGAAACACGCAACCTCATTTAAATAGGGTGTCTCCAACACGTTTGCACCTGTTGCCAATCACCCACAAACCGTGGTTCAGCCCCACGCGCAAAATTCTAGATTGCACACGCAAATTAGTACATGCAAATTGGGATCTTAGTAGATCCGGCCCTTTGTGTGTAAAGGCCTTTAGAAGCAAGAGAGGAATTACAGGAATTTATCAAAACGTTTTAATCCTAAAAACGCTGTTAAATTCTGTCTTTTAAGTTAGTTCAGATTGAATCCTTGTTGCACACAGCACAGCTGGACAAAATATCCTTGGACATGATAATGAATCATGTTTTTTTTTTTTTTTAAAGAATAATTCAGAGGGTAGTTTTAGTGCTCTATTTAATGTGATGTTAACATTTGTATAGGGTGTTACACAACACATTTTATTGTACAAACAAATAAAGCTCACCATCCATACATCTCCGGTCTGCACTGTCATTGTGGTCCTACATTCACCTTATGTTTTCTCTGATGAACTTTGTCTACCAGCAGCGAAGATTTGTTCCTCCTTGTTTGGTTTTCTTTTTGTTTCCAGTCACTGTCCTGTTATTTATTCTCCATTTATGTATATGCATTTATGTAAGATTATCTGGTTAATTCCCCATGTTAATGTTAAAGATTACACATTTTAAAGCATGTAAATAATGTTTTTGCATCCAGTTTTTAAAAAATGATTTTGATGAATAAGAAAAAATCCTACTTTGAGAATACATGTGATAATCACATGATCACTTGTGAGTGGATCCCAAAGGTTACTAGTTTACTCGATCATCTGTAGGAGTAGGTCACTTTATAAATGTATGTTACTGTGGAGAAATGTACTCTCAAGTCGGCTCTTCAGAGAATTCTTGAGTGTATTTCTGTTAATTTTGACAAATACAGGCCCTGCTCTGGTGTACTGACTCTGGCTTAATTGAGGTAGAATCACCAAACAAAATCTGTCATGTTTGTCCAACCTGTTGTGTCATATATCAAACCACCTCTCCAAGATGAAACATACTTATAAATCAAAGCATTTAAAGAAGGAATAAATACACTTCATCTTACAAAAACAGTTTTTTGCTAATAGATAAAAAGCTGCTACATCTGTTTTCTTACTGTGCAATCTATCACAATATGTAATATTCACTAGGTAGTTTAATGTGATTGTTTTCTGTACATGTTGATAGTCCCATCTACAGTCCACTGTCAGACCTTTGACGTGTCCTCTAGTTTACCGGATGACACGTCTTCATCCTCCTCTTGTTTCTTAAAACCTGGGTGAGTCAGGACAATCAAATGCTCCATTATTCTGCCTCCCATGTTGAGGATGAGAGCAAGCCAAGCCAAGGCGAAGATGATCCATATACCTGCCAGGCTGCGGTACAGAGAGATGTACTCCTTGTCTGGGTCAGTCCCTGTAAGAATCAACATTAACTTGTCAGATCAAGCTCACTCTTATTTACTTGTTTAATATGTTAAATACAGCATTCTGACAGCATTAAAAGGCGTCAAACACAGGTGACTGATGCAGCTTTTCCATCACATTAGTGCGTGTTTGCTGTCTCTACTCACCCACCACATAATCTCCAAAACCAATGGTGCTGAGGGTAATGAAGGCGAAATAGAAGCCCTCGCCATACGTCCAGCCTTCTACGTGACTGAAGAGCAGAGGAGGGATGACCAGAAACAACAGGCTGCCCGAGACGAAGAACAAGCTCACTGCCAGAGCCTCAACTGTTTGCTGGGAAACAAACACAGAAAAAAACTCATTAAATGAGATCCCTGAGCATCAGATGGACATGGCAAAGTAGCAAATCGCCTTTTCTTGACATATCTTATAGGTCTGATCACAACAGCAAGTGTCTTCGATGTTTTTCAGGCTATGGACCCCTTAGCTGATAGACCCCCTACCACATATATTGCATTGAATATTTTCAGTTTTCTCTCGTTTGCACTTACCCGTAACTGCTAAGTCAGCAGCAGTTGTAGCATGGCTAGTGTTAGCTAATTTAATGTTAGCCTCAGTCTCATTTTTGCCAGTGTCTGTATGCTTGGGATAGCAATACACCTAATTGGCCAATATGCTTTAATAAGACAAAGCTAACTAGTTTGCTGTTATGAACAGGTGCTGCACAGTGATTTGGAGGGTTAGCTAGCTCACATGATTGCATGAGGATGCATGGGGGTGCCTTTTGTCAATGCTGTGTAAATTATTATGAATTCTTTTTTACAATTAGGCCGATTTATCTTTGCTAATAATTGGTTGGATTTATGTTAATGTGTATTTTCATACAAAATTTAATTATGATTTAAAATAAACAATAAACTGGGGGACCCCCTGCAGTAACTCTGAGGCCTCCCTAGGGGTTGCAGACCCCTGGTTGAAGACCACTGCACTACAGTATTGGGTAGCAAAAGCAAAAATACCATAAGTTGTCTAGAAATCATATCTCATGTGTTTTGGTAGCAAGTAGCAGAAGTGGGACCAAGTCATTGTTTTGCAAGTCACAAATAAGTCTCAAGTCGAGTCCCAAATCAAGACTAACAAGTCCCAAGTCAACTCTCAAGTCCTAAACTTTAAGTCTCAGGTCCTACACAAATCATAATGTAACAGTGATTTTACAGCCTTATGGATTTTTATTGATTTAAGTTACTTAGCTGTTAAGCTAACATTAGATAAGCATTAGATTGCTAGTCTGACTCACCAAATGTGAACTGTGGGTAACCTGCCAACTGCTATCTTCGATTTCAAAATCCCCATTGCTACAGGAAACAACAACCTCTGAGCTAGCAACCTACATACTGAATATGACAAGTTAGCACCTGGACATTAAAGATATGAAGGTAAAAAAAGCTAGCAGCTGTTACCTTTTCTTTCAAATTTTTTTTTACCAAAAGAAACACTGGAGCGATGGCCCACATTTCCCATCAGGCCTGAACTGAGTGGTCTGTAAGTTTGCTGTTTTATGTTCTAAAATGCAAATGTTACTTCTTGCTAGTGCTTGGCTTGTTCTGTTCAAAACATGGTAGCCTAACTGTCATTTTGGTTCTGGTTTATAGTTTTAGACATTAATGACATAATGTTACAATCCTTGACCCCAAATATATTTTGATACTCAGGTTTAAAGTTCAGTCCCGTGTTGAATGTCATGAAAGGGCTGTCATTACAGAGAATGTCTCTCATTCTGTGCTGCCTGTGACTATTTGAGACATTTGGTATACATTTTACTCGAGCAATTAGCGACCTAATAACCCATTTTGGGTCGTGACACTAAACTGGGAAAATGCTGGTATCAGGTGTCAAGTATTTTCAGTCAAAAGGCTGAAGCCTAAATGAAGTCATGAGTCATTAGTGTTCAAGTCTAAGTTTTCTAAACACATTATACATGTTAGAAAATAGCTGCTGAAAACACGTGAAAAGACTGAGAGCTATGTAGCACTGACATGTGGAGTTCGACCAGTAGTCTATTTTTCACGATTTCTGTGTTCAGGATTTTATGGACAGACCTGAAACATGGCTCAGTGACGTGCCGGAGCTATGGTGCCCCAACACTACAGTATATAAGCCCCACGAACCAACACACAAACCGACACACGAATGACACCGCCTTCCCCTCCCCTCACCCTCTCTTATGATCAGTTACAAATGTACCTTCAGCAACTCTCTCAGTCCAAATCAGCCCAGCAGTTCAGTTCAGCTCACTTCAGTTCCAACAACCAGGCACAGAAGAAAAAATAATACCATCCTGTCACCGTCTCTGTCTCTGGTGGCTCAAACATACCTGGACATGTCCAATAAAGCTGCTAGATGGAGCGTCCATGTTTCAGGTCGTTTTTGGGTTGTGGTGGAGAACTGCACATTTTTTCATGATTTTGAGACCTAATTTTATATACTCAGTGATTTTTTAATTATTCAAATTTGGCTGGGTGTTTAATAACACATTTATATGGTGTGACAGACTCAGAGCACACATTTATTTTTGCTTTATAGTATCTTTAAAGTCCAAGTTGAGTTGCAAGTCTTTTTGATTTTGTCATGTTTAAAATCATCAAATTTGTTCTTGAGTCTGACCAATCCAAGTCATGTGACTGAGTCTACACCTCTGGCAACAGTCCACCAAAAATCATCAATTCTGTGGCGTCAGTACCTTGTGAGGAACAACTGAGACCATCCCCTTCTCCAGTCGACCCAGGTGGCTGGTGAGACACTGCCCCAGCTGTTTGAGGAAGGCCAGGTTCAGTGGGATCCCACAAAGCGCGTAAAACACACAAAACACCTGACCAGATACAGTGCTGGGTGAGAGGTTTCCGTAGCCTGCGAACAAGATAATGATTTGTCATCATCTCATCAAATCAGACAGTTCAAATTAGTTAAAAACATGTAGAGGTGCTCACCTATAGTTGTGACTACTGTGCCTGCAAAAAAGAAGGAGCTGCAGAAATCCCAGTTACTGGGGTTTGTTGAGTTGCCTGAGGGATTCACTCCATTTTCCCAGGCGTCCAAAATCACCTGCACACACACAAAAGTTGATTAAAAAACTAAAATATAGCCCCACTCAGCTGCTTGTACATTTGGAGATTTAAAAAAGGAAGCTGACCAATTCAGATAATTAATCACTTTGGTAAATATTTTGGAACAAGACACACTCATTGATTTATTAGGTCAGGTTACTGTAATACAATTTATTGCTATGTACTTAACCTCATCATAAAATTGATCTTCCGATTTCTCTGTCACTCAGTATTAATGAGCCCTATTCACCATATTTACTCTGATTAAATATGTACACACTTGTATACAGCTTTAGTCAATTATCACTACCTTGTTATAGGCCATGAATGTTTGCATTTTGCTATTTTGAAGCTGACAAATTCAGCTTGATATGAGCAAATCCAGATTATTCTTAAAATGATAAACTGCGCATGTTCTACTGCTACATTTTGAGAACTTTCCATTGCACTCATGAAACACAAATTCCTTGAAGAACGTGAAGAAAGTGAAGGAAAACCTGAACAAACTTCTCCAAGGCCGGCCCGTCCAGGCAGGTGTAATTAGCCAAGAAATTCAACTTCTCCAGTTGGAAGTGGTTTCGGTTGTCGCTCTCAGCGTCTCGCTCCAGCATCTGGAAAATGGCGGCCCCGACCAACAAGTACGTGAAGTGAGCCGCAGCCAAAAGTACCGTCCAGCTCAGTTTGACCGGGACCAGCTGGAACCTCGCCATCAACCTCTTCCGGCACCAGAACGGACACGAACAGTGATGCTCAATCTTGGAAAAAGAGGTGGATCGCCTCAGAAAAGACTAACAGTCAGATTCTATAGATCTCATGAGTAGTTCCCCAAAGAGAGCGTCTATTACTGCTGACTGTGGCATTCTTCTCCAAAGGATAGAAAAGGAAACTGGGCCAAAAATGCATTTCAAGTAAATGACAGAGTGCTCCTGAAGCCAGTTTGAAATCAGAGCAACATCAAGAAAAGTCGTTTGGCAAAGCTGTAACTTAGGGTAACTGGATAACCATCCAAAGGTAAAACATCTTGACTTGATGCTCTTATTCTGATTGGTCAGAGCACCACAGATGCTGGGTGTTGATTTATGGGTTGCTTGGGTTACAATCAAACTCCTCCTCTCCATTAGTGCGACATCTGGACACACATGCACACTTTCAGCTGTTTCCACTAATAAGGAAGCGGTGGCAGCATCTTGTCAGCAGAACAAAAGTTAATATTTGACCTGCTGTTGGTCGTTGGAGGGCTGATTCCAGAGCCTTCCAGTAGTCTTTCTGCACTGTGGGGACTCATTTAACAAAAAAGATGTTATTTAACCACTAACTGTTGTATTCCTGAATCGACATACTCTGAAGGAATTGCTGTTTAAATAATAATGACTGGTGCCTTAACTTGAGTCGTGTCAAGGGAGATAAATTACTTTAATTGAGTATGGACACTTCAAAATCTCATGAGGCTAAAAGCTCAACGTTTCTAACCAATAAAAGTCTGCTAGAACAATCATCAGATGTTCTCCACACATTCAGGAGCCAGGCATGTTTATGGTCAGATGGAGGGGAAGGAGATGACATTTTGGAGAGGTGTAGAGAGCACTACTTGATCGTGGGCCATAAACCAAAGAGCTGAAAGAAGTCTCATGAGAGGACCTAATGGAGCTCTATGGCTGTGGTGTTTATAAAGCCGGGCACGATAAAAATGCTTGCAAGGAAGTAAGGAAAGCATCAACTTTAGAGCAAATGTTCAGTCCTTCTCTGGTAGGTTGGGGTCCCAAAGTCTGCCTGCTAAAAAACTTGCATTTGGAGTGTTGTAAGAGCATAGTAAACAGTGGGATTTCTATGATGGATACATATTGCATACCATGATGTGATATGTAATATGCCTTGCCAATGTGGCAAAAATGGTTAAACACACCCCCTGAAGTCTGTCTAATCAGCGGTGAAGCATTGAGCAAGCTGAGAAAACTCACTGAAATTGCTAATGTGGGTCTCTCACACAGAATTTCATTATATCTGTTAACCAGAAAACATTTTTTGAAAGAAATATAGAACTTAGAATTTCTAAAAAAAAATTAAGAGCAGTGTTTCCCAACCCTAGTCCTTGGAATCGTAGACATATGTATGGACAGTAGACGCTCACTGTGGGCTTCGGCTTGTTGCTGTATTACGTCGACGTCGTAGCCATTTTTGTAAGAGCAACACTGACCTGTGAACAAATACATGTAAACGGAGCAGCTGGGTTTGTTCTGGATAAAAAGATCTATTTTTTCTTTACAAGTCTGTTTACTGAATTTTTGAAGAACAGGTAATGGGTACATTACAACGCAGCACTCTATGAGACACAAAGTGACAAGATAAGGTAATGTCCATTTAAGACCAAGCACCACGAGTCAAAAAGAAATACAATTCAAATAAAATAAATGGCAATCAAAAAACAGAAAATTACAGTTTGCATATTGTAAAGAAAAACAGGACAAAACAAAATAAAAACAACAACTAGAAGTGGCAAAAAAATATGAATGTGATCCACCATAAATAGGACCATATCAAATCCTGTTAAACACAAGATATACAAGTCAGTTCACTTCTGTTTGGATTGATGACCATTTGTCCAGATTTTCAGGAAATCATTTTCCTCATTGGCAAGTTTGTATTGAGGACCTTCCACATGAATTCCATTTCCAAACTCCCTCAGCCACTGGTGGAACATGGGGCTAGAGTCAGATTTCCACTGTTGTAAAATGAGGCGTTTTGCTAGCAGTGTGCAGAGTGAGATGGCCTGAGCAACATCGAGCAGTTCTCAGAGTTTGGGACATAGCCACAGCTGGTGGACAAGCGAACCTGTATCCTGTACACTTATGAGACAAGCTGGAGACATTAGGATACACAGCGTGAGCCTTGATATCATGTAATAAAGTCTGTGCACTATCTTGGATAAAAAGCACAATAACGTTTATTTTTCAACTGATCTAAATGAGTGCAGTTATATTCAAGAGTTCATGAGCTACGTAGAGTAAACTAACAGAAATTAACATTATTGTGCTTTTTAACCAGAAAAAATGCAGGTCTTCCGTTTACATGGATTTGTTCACAGGTCAGTCTTGACCTAAAGAAAATGGCAGCAATGTCGACGTATGATCTAAAGGCCATTGTTGCGTCTGTGTATATACAGTATGTCTGTACTTGGAATCCACTGCCTTCGCTGCTTCCCTCCTCCAACACACCTGATTCAAATGAACAGGTTGTTAATCAGGGTTCTGCAGAGGCTTGATGACGAGCTGATCATTTCAATCAGCTGTGCTGGACGAGGAAAACATCTTCAGTATGCAGGGCAGTGTGATCTACAGGGCCAGAGTCAGGAAACACTGATTTAGAGGCATATGTGGACTTTGACTGAAAAAGACACACGAGTTGGAAAAAGAAGGACACTTGGCAAGGCATCTTTATTTATATAGCGCATTTCATACCAATAGGCAACTCAATGTGCTTTACATAAAGACAGAACATTTAACAGTAAGAGCAGAAAATGTAAAAAGAAAACATTAAAAAAATTTAAAAATTAGAAATTTAAATATTAAAAATACAGTTAAAAGAAAGAAAGAGAAAAGAATATAGGAAGTACAAGAAAGAGTGCAAATCCACTCTTGGGGCGCACATAGTCCAGTCCAGTCTTCTACATGTGATGAATTCAGTTCATTTTGCCAAAGACACTCATGTGACAACAGAACCTCTTCACAGCAGCCAATTTAACATGAAATAGAAGAGTAAACACAGGTGTTACCAGTTATACTAATTAAGGTCCCATTCCATTCAGGTCAAACAGAGTCAGGGTGCTGCTATTGTGCTTGTTGGTTCACTGGAAAGACTTTGCTACACTAAATGGGCCAGGACCTTTATTATTATTATTATTGTTATTATTATTATTATTATTATTTTTACCTATTCAGCTATCCCACAATGTTAATGAAAGTGAAAAATAATGATTCACCCTCCCAGCAAGGTTCATGAAAATCGAGCCAGTCGTTTTTCCCCAATCCTCCTGACAAACAGACAAACATCAAAACATAACCTTCTTGCTGAGTTAATAAAAGCACTTTACATATAAATAGTCTGTATCACAGTTTCATTTTTTTCATATTTGTTTGGATAAATCATTAGGGCTGGGCAATAAATTGATATTATATCTATCATGATTTGGACAAGATACTGTATTAAATTTTGTATATAGTTATATTGTAATATGGGGTAAGTGCTGTCTTTTCCTGGTTTCAAAGGCTGCACGACAGAAAAGTGATATAATTTACTGAACTTACCAGACTGTTCTAACTGTTTTATTATTCTATTCTGTTATTACTTTATGTTCTAGTATTTCATGAAAGCACTAACTGTTATCCCTGCAGTATTGTTACAATATTGACAGAGATATTTAGACAAAAATATTCTGATATTTGATCTTGTCTATATTGCTCATCCCTGTCTGAAGGGTAGCTTAATTTGCAGCAATGCATCATATTCTATCATATTATCATATGTTTACTGCCTGTTATTATAGAGAAAATGTGTATATCTGGATATATGTTGTATACCACAGAATAACCTGAAAATAGATATTATTTACGAGCCATATGCTCCAGCCCGATAAATAGTGACATATTTTTTTTTACAACTCAGAACTGTTCTTTAACAGCATTTGAGTGATTATGACTATATAGATTATATATACAGTTATTATGACTATATATGTGCCTCACACAGATAAATATGAACCACAATCAACCTGGGTGATTAAACATGAAGTTAACATTTGGAATTTGACAGACGAAGTGCTGTAAAATTAAAATTTTGAGCTATGTGTCGTGCCATCTTGAGAACACCCTCAGTATTAAAAGAAACACAACACCAGCTCTGTGATTACACACTTAATTAGCTACCACTGTTAGTTAGTGGGAGACAGAAATGTAAACTTCATGTTAATTTCTGTTGCATCAGTTTCGACAGTTAAAAAGAGTTTTAAATCCTCTCATGTCATGAAGAGAGTCTTTAATGTGCCTGAGAGAAATAACAGATAACATGAGTTGACTGAAGAAGGCTCCTTCTCCAAGGCAACTCTGCCTGGATGCAAATTGCGCAGCTGCTTGTCATATGTCAAACAAATCAACGCAAAGCCATGCAAACAGGCTGCTCCAGTGTTCACAGGCTGTTTTCTGTGGGTGAGGTGTGTAGAGTGATGGCTCTGAAGTGACTGGATGAAAAGACTGTGATTACCAGCTGTTGCTGATGTCTCCAGTGAACATCAGGAGCACAGGGACAGTCGGATAAAACTGATCTGCCGTCTGATTGGATGGAATTGATATTCGTGTAGTGAAGCGTACAGCCCAACGCTAATATTCAATTTAATGTAGCTTAGTCTGACTGATGTTCTCCGTACTGAAGAGTCACATTAAAAAAATGATCATTCAGTCCAGTGCTCAATAATCAATACTGCATGCAAAGAATCGTTTGTAACCCTATTTAAATTTCAAATCCTGTATCTTGAGGAAGCCCTGCACAGACTGGAGGCCCGTCTAAGGTGTTTCCCTGCCCTGTTGCATGCTGGGATAGGCTCCACTTCCTTGCGTGTCTGAGCAGCAGTGAGCACAGGATATTTTTAGGACCAGATAATCCTTAAGTAAAACCGTTGCACAATAATTGAGTTTGCTCAGCTTATTTGCCTATAACATCTCAAACACTGTACAACACTTTAATCTACGGTTTCATATTTCAAGTGGATCTCCGAGATGCAGTCACCTCCTCCATACAGGCTTCAGAATGTAAACTCAGCTGAATCTGCAGTAGGTCTATAGGTGCAACGCGGACTAAATTTGACTGCTAATGAACCACTTTTCCGGTATCATAGATGACGCAACCAAATGTCTTAGTTGTCCTTATACCCTTCATGGCTGAAGTTTGTGAAGAATCGCTTAAGGAAGTCTATTTTCCTGGGTCATTTTCCGGTTGAATTCCATAGGAAAATTAGCCACAGCAACCCCCCATACTACAACTACAATTTTGCCAGGGATTAACTATAAAGGAAGAGCTATAAGACAGAGTGTGACTATAAATTTCAAAGATCAGAATGTCAACAATTTAAAGTTATACTGAGTCTGAATTTCATGGTAACAGCTCCCCATATATCACTGCTTCCTAACTACAAGCAATGCAAATGAGGGAGTCGGTGAACATCAGATTGTTTTAGTTTTCCCCAAACATGTGCTCCATACCTCAGCGACCAGGCTATGTGAAATCGTTACTTCACCTCCAGCCTTTTTTTTTTTTTTTCGGTCAAAATCAACGGCGACATCCTTGAAATTTCTGTTTCCCCTCATCATAGCAGTCAACAGGGAGGACAAGAGACTAATTAACAAAGCTGGTAAGCAGCACATTTGATCCACAGCAGGAGTTTTACAGGAATATCCTCAAAAAGAAGAAAGTTCGGAAGGAAAACAGGGAGCTTGTGGGAGTTATAAGTAAGTAAACTATCACCTCAATATAAAGAAACAAGGCTGACTTAAGAAAATTACATTAGTTATGAATAAATAACTAAACTGCTCATCCGCAGAGGGAGAAATCACAAGCTGCGCTGCTGTGACATCGCTGTATTAAGTCTGGACAATTTTTCTCACTCCATCTGCTCCAGTTTTCTTGCTCTCTGTATGTTAGGAACAGAGAGCAGACAGGCAGACAGGGTGTAAGTAACTGGAGCAGTCACAATATTTGAACTGAGGATCTTTGTCAAGCTTTCCTTTATCTTTTTTTTTTTACAAACACACATAATGTTTCCTTTAAATTACTGAAAACTAAATGATGCCAGAATCAAATGATGGTAAATAAGATTTTAAGAGGTAATGCGGATTGTACTTGGGATAAAAATTGAATTTGTATGAATGAAAAGCCCATCCATCCATTGTCCATAACCACTTATCCTGACGGGTCACAGGGGGGCTGGAGTCTATCCCAGCTGACACTGGGCGAGAGGTGCGGTACACCCTGGACAAGTCCCAGTTCATAGTGGACATAGTGACAGACCTTAATTAGACATAGTTACCATTTAACTTGACATGTCTTTGAACTGTGGAGAGAAAGCCGGAGTACACGGAGAGAACCCATGCAGACACAAAGAGAACATGCAAACACTGCACAGAAAGGCCCTGCTCCTACCACAAAGTCCCCAGCCCCCCGCAGCCGGCTGGGGGATTCGAACTCAGAACCTTATTGCGGCGACAGTGCTAACCACTGCAACACCATGCTGCCTGAAAGAAAAGTATATATTTTAATTTTACACAATATGTAAAATCACTTTAACCTTCCTTAAAATAATAAGAGGGTTTTTTTTTTCCAGATGACTTCAATTTCATAACTAGTAATGTTTGAAAAGAGTTAACTTAACATTTTGCTATGCTGGTTGTTTCTTACAGCGTTTTATTCTTGTTTTCCATGTTAAATATGTTGGTTGGATGAGGGTTAAAAGGTACAGAACAAAGACCAAAAAATAACCACAATCGCCTTAGTCCCATTTGGGTGTAATGGAGAAAGATAACTAAAACATTTCATCTATTCTTCTACCTTCTATAATGTTTACTGTTTTGACTAATGTGGATCTTTTCATTCACGTTTCATTTTTTAATATAAAAATAAGACAAAATGTATTTTCTGTTAAAGAAAAGTATACTTCTTAAAAAAATTATTTGGGCCTTTTTTATGGTTTTTTTTCATAGCACAGCTGAATTACAAATGTGTTGGACAACTGTTGTCCTCTGCAGTGGCTGTGGGTTTGACCCCCGCCTGGGGCCCTTTGCTGCATGTCCTTCCCCCACTCTCTCGCCCTTTCCTGTCCTCACTTCAGCTGTCCTATAAATTAAAAGCATCAAAAGGCCAAAAAAACCAAAATAAAAACACTGATTTTTACATTTTATTCATAGTCCTATCATAAGTGGACTACAAGATTGTACAGTTAGTTCTGAGAAAAGACTTTGTAGTTATAAGGGTTCAGCTCCTTGAGAAGGTGAGTGTGATTTTTTGTTATTTGTAGCCTCACTCCAACAGTGTTTGCCTTTGAGACACCCACCGTGCTTAAACCTTTTTCTAATACTATAATTGTAATCTAGCATCTCAAGAGGAGGACAAAATATCTTCCTTAAATTTAGAAAGATGAGAAGGAGAGATTGAATGCACATCACGAAGCTGTGTTTGACCACATTTTGAGTGCATGGCATGTGAAGCAGCCCGACAGATCTAACGTGTAACCCCCGAGAGAAATTTTCATCATACGCTAGAGGTCTTCGGTGGTGTTCAGCATAAATGAAGATATCAGACACCAGAGATCTCAATAATGGAAAAACCTGCTGAACAACAGTCTGAAGTAATGACTTGTGTGAAAAAATGACAGAGGAGCCGCAGAAACAGTCATATTTCTCTGTAAAACTGGCTTCTATAGGTCATTTGGAATTGTGTTGGGTTTAGATTTCGGCAGTTTTCAGAAGACTGCATGCTTCATTTCACTGTAAACTGTTCCCACTGACATTCCCTTTGTATCGTCTGACAGGAATATAAATTAATGGTAAACCATAAACCACTACGGCATCTTGTTTGTTACTTTGGTTGTCAATAATTTGTCATTATTCAGCTTTATTTTTGATTCAATATTTTATACAAATAATAATAATAAAAAAAAAACAGCTTTTTTTAACATGCCAGAAATATACAACTGTACATCTATTTACATTTTACACAAGATGTGTTATACTTAGAATCCAGACAGAGATATGAGATGCATTTGTGGTTGTGCATGTCAACATCTCCTGTGACCCTTTCAAAAGTCATGACACAGTCAAATCAAACACACTGGAGCCGACTGGTTTCCTGTTGTCCGCTCCTTCCTCTGATATCTTGAGACAACATTTGTTCAGATCAAATAGCTGCGTGGGCTGTGATTTATACTGCTGCCCATTAGATCACATAATGTCCAGTCAACAAGTGTGTGTATGCATGTAAGGATCAGGAGACAGGATGTGTGGCTAGTGATTGGTAGAGGCGTCTTTTTGTGACAAATCTGCTATATTGTGGACCCAGCTGAAATAAGTGTCTTCACACATCTTCACTGTCAGTCCATCTGTAATGTCTAACGCAGGATTTTAGGATCATTCTATCACCTGACAGACGTGGAGGATGTACAAGCCTTCAGATCGCGTCTCTTCAGGCCTCGATGGTTCATCAGAGCTTTGTTTTGTTACTGAGGTTCACCTGAAATACATTAAAACAACACGAGGCAGATTAGAGATCCAGTTGAAAAGTATTTTTCAGAAATAAGCAAGAAAATGCCTAATAGCATCAGTAACACTTTCTATGACACCCATGCTTGTAATGCATTATAAAACATACTTATAATGCATTGTATTCTGCTTATAGCACTGAATAACTGTAGTTATAAGCACTCATGAATTTTCAGAATGCTTTATAACAATAATCAGAAATCATTAAGGCATTTTATAATGACTATATTAGTATTGAAGTATTATGATATCAGTATCATGTTATGTGAGCCAGTGACTCCAAATAAAAGCCAAATTTTAGTAGTACACTGAACAAATAGGATACTGTTTTTTTTAAATTGTATTTTAGTGCTGCTTCTATTTTTTTTATAATATTTTTATATAAAAATCAGCATTTTTCCCATGTCATGTGACCCAGTGACTCCAAATCAAAGCCGGATTGAATTACTACACTTGACAATTATGACACACTTTTTTTTTGGGGATGTTAGCTCTATTTCTATTTTATATTAATTTTTGACATAAACTTTTTTTCCCACCCAATACCTTCAATGTCATGTGACCCGGTGACTAAAAATCAATGCCAAATTGTATTACTACACAGAACAATAGGACACACTTCTTTTTGGGGGGGATTTTAGCGCTGCTTCTATTAATTTTTTATGGAAAAATCAGCATTTTATTTTCAATAGCTTCCATGTCATGTGATCCCGTGTCTCCACATCAATGCTGAATTGTATCACTACACTTGACAAATAGGACACACTTCTTTTTATTGGATTTTAGTCTTTATTCTATTTATATTAATATTTTCATGTAAAATTATCTTTTTTTTAATTAAGCCTTTTTCCTTCAGTGAAAATTTCATTAGGGAAACTGTATAATGTAACTTAAAGCAGCCAATAACCACTCAGAGTTAATTTCACATTATAATAACAGTGATTTTACTGAATTATAATATTTATAATGTATTATAACATTAGGGTATGATACTTAACTTCATAAGACATTATAAAAAACATTATAATGTGTATAATGATTACTGTTATAAAGCATTCTGAATATTTAAGTGTTTAAAACAATAATTATACGGAGTTATGAACAGGTTATAATGCATTCTAAGTATGTTTATAATGCATTATAGACATGGCAGTAAGAGAAAGTGTTGAGAGTACTTCCTTTAGCCATCTAGAAATATGACAAGGCAATGCACTTCACTTGGTCTTGCAGACTCTTTGTTTCCAGGGTAACAATCTTGAAGTGAAATAGCAGAGAACCCCCCCAAACTCTGACTTCAACTACAATAACAACCTCCACTATGAGATAGTGCTGTCTCTTTCTTTTTGCCAGGTTCCCTACACTTCCCAGCATGCACTTGTGGCTTCAAAGCTGTTTTGATAGGAGAGACAGCACCACATAGGGGTTACCAAACAACCAAGGAGAGGGGCTTTCCTGTCAAAACACAGGCGCTATCCAGCTCGGTGGTGCCAAGGTAAAGAGGCGTGAAATGAGTCGACCTGGCCTGAAGTGAAGAAAGAAAAGAAAAGAAGAGAGAGAGAGAAAGAAAGAAAGAAAGAGGGGTGTTTTTCTGCCTGCTGTCTCTGCTCATTTGGCCATCGTTCTGTCTGTTCACATGACCTCAGCCGTTCTGGATATCTAGTGGCAAACCACAAGACAGCCAAGTCCACTTTACTGTCTGCCAAAGAAAGCAGCTACACAAGGGTCAAAGGAGAGCAGAGAGTGTGTGTAACAGAGAGAAAAACCACGTAAGAGCAGAAGATGAGTGGCTGTAGAGAAAAAGTGAGGCTGCTCAGGGGGTGAGAGTGTTTTTGTGAAAATCTGTCTGAATTATGAGATCTTGCACAAAAAAGACATTCCTGACTCATCATGCTCTGCAGCAAGAAAGAATTAAAGTGAGTCTGAAATCATTCTCAGCTCATAACTGACAGCTTATTGAGTGTTATTGCTTTTCTATTTAAGATTATTTCTGGGGTATTTTTGTCTTCATTGGACAGATTTATGGCTAAGAGGCAGACAGGAAATGTGGGGAAGAGGGAGTGTGGCATGAAACAAAGTTCCCTGGCTGAACTTGAACCAGCATAGTTGCAGTTACATGGCCGTGCAGTATTCATTCAGCTGACAAGTTTCATATCTTACAGGCAGAGTGATAAAGACACATGAAAAACAAGTCTTTAAAGGTCAAAACAAGATACTTATGGTCACACAAACTTTGCTGTAAGGTGAAGTGCCGCATCACACCACCAGAGGGCAGCATTGAATGAAAAATGAATGTTGTGTGAAAGCCTAGTTTGTGGATTTTTTTTTTTTTTTTGAAGCACAATTTTGAGGTAATTGTATTTCACTTGAGTATTTCCATTTTATGATACTTTTGGATTACCTCAAAATAAAATATGGTAAATAAATATAAACAAATGATTATTTTCAGTTCTTTTCTCAATTAAGTGACTAGTTGTTTGGTTCATGAAATGTCAAAAAAATGTTGAAAAATGTTGATCAAAGCTCAAGATGACGTACTCAAATGTTTTATTTTGTCCCCAACTCCAAAATATTCACTTTACTGTCAGAGAGGAGTGAAGAAACCAGAAGCTATTCACATTTATGAAGCTGAAATCAGAGAAATTTTTACTTTTTTTAAATTAAAAAATGACTCAAAACGACTCATAAATGATCAAAATAGATGCAGATTAATCTAATACTCGATTAATTATAGATTAATTGTTGTAGCTCTAAGCACTGTTAGGTTTATAAGTTTGTCCTGCTGTTTCTTCCTTTGTTTTGTGCAACTTATTGATTGGTTGATTTAAAGACAAAAAAAGGTGAAATTTGAACCCTGTGAAGCATTTTTACTCTAGAGGCCACGATAATGACCGTATACCGTTACATGTAATCTGTTACTCCTCTAGCCTGCATACTTATGGATTATTAATTACAATCATTATAATCTAGTACTATAATATATATGATTCTGAAAATGGCCATTCTTCATAATGAGTACTTTTACTTTTGGTACTTTAATTATATTTTGATGCCAATATTTTTGTACTTTTACTAAATAATATTTTGAATGCAGTAACGGAGTATCTGACACTGTGGTATTGCTATTTTTATGGGAAATGAAAGATGTGAATCCTTCTTCTACCACTGGTGTTTTACCTGTCCTGTTGAGGAGCTTCTGTCTGGCTCTGATGAAGGCCAGGATGTCAGCATCAGCCTGCTGGTCTCCAGTCAGGGGGACAGATGAGTGCTTGGTGGTGGACAGGGCCCTGAAATGTACACGTTTAATGTAGCATGATAATATCATCTTAAAAACACAAATAAGGACTCTATGTTACTTTAACTTAAAGCAATGGCTTTGCTTTGTATGTGTGTATTGGGGAGGGGGACATAAGCTTTAAAGCTCCCTGCCCTGACTATTCTGAACACTACTGCTGTAAAATGTTTCATCTGTACTTGTTCCAAAAGGAAAGCAGCTAAAACCTTAACAGGTACCAGCTCCTCGTATCATGAAGCCTCTGTATGAAACAATAGCATCTCTGTGCCACAAGTGGTTGCTGGAGATGAAAAAAAGGATATATGTTATGCTCTGAGTGTTTTACTGTGGTTGTAAAAAGGTAGTTTGAGCAGCAGCGTTCGAGCGAGACCCCGGCTCTTTGATTTGTTAATAGAGTTTGGAGACATTACTTCACAAAGAAATAAAAATTTATGGCCATGTTCATAAGAGCAGAGAAAACATGGCACAGCTATAAAATCTGCAGGTCCGGGCTGAATGTATAGACTGAAGAGCTACTGCAAACATGGGGGATATGCTACTGAATTGTTTGGATTTGTGCATATGGGTTCTTAAACTACAAAATTAATCTATCAATTGAATTGTTTCAAGTATTTTTATGGTCTTGGTGAATAAAAACTACAATATTGTGAAAAGTCTGAACTTAGATATCATGGGTGCCATGTTTTCAGACACCTTATCTAATGATAAGAGAAAGGAGATCTGTAAAATGATTTCGTTTTGAACTGCAAAACTTAAATCACAGGGTTTTGTAGCTTGTCCAATGTGCTGTTAGACAGAGGAGGACCTGGAGAGCTACAAACATGATTCAGTTCCATTCAATTAGATTTTTATTCAATTTGTAGTCATCTTAGGTTCGGGGCTCACAACATAACATGCAAACACAACATAAAAACATGCACCCATGAAAGACTCACATAAAAGTGGAGTTGCATTAAAACAAACAATTTGATAAATAAATAAGAGCAGATGTGCAAAAAGTGCATGATGACTTTATGAACTATACTTTCACGATAAGCTAAATCTGCTGTTTTTTTTAAGCCACTTATTAATTTCTAACATGCTGAATCTGGCCTCCATGTACCTCCACTCAGATGAAAGACTGAAGTCAGTCCCTCTCCTGTCCGGGGACTCATCCTGCCAGGCTGGGACAGCTGTCAGTGGTACGCTTTTGGGGATGAAGCTTCTGAAAAGAAAAAATTAATATTTTATGATGAAGAGGACAAAGTGCAGTGTAATCCAGTAGTATCTTTGGGGAAACAAATAAGAGATTAAGTGAAGCAAGGCTGACCTGAGATCCTGAACAGAAGTGGTGGAGCTGTTTGGATGTGGGTCTGAGCCTACTGGAGAGTCTCTCACAGTGCTGCTCAGACCAGGTACACTGTGTATAACAAGTTAGGAGAGAATTTCATCAAGATTGTGACACCATGATCACATCCATAGGTGCAACACAGCATAATGTCCCCATAAAAGCCATTTGGTGGGTCTACAGCAGGTACTGACTGTATCTTACTGTGACTGTATTCAGTGTCATTCTCTGTTTGTCTCATGTTTGCTTGTGACCACAAGAGGGAGCAACAATGCAAAGAAGTTTGCAGACATTTTAGGGGTTCAGGGTTTTACCAAGTTAAATTTAAGACTTGTTAAGACCTTTTTATTACCACATAATTTCATTTTAATACAATACCTGTTTCATGATCAGACCTACCAAAGTATGAAAGTGACTGACTGATTGATTGATTTTATTTATGGATTATTGGACACAGAAATAAAAAATCTAAAGGAAAATAAGTTAAAGTGAAAACACTTATTCTCAACATTGTCCCAACATGCAAGAAGACAAACATAGAGAAGCACAAGAAATTCAACATAAAACCTTACTAACACAATCCTGAAAAGACACATGACTACAATTTGAGAAATAAAAAATTAAAACAAAATTAAATGTCATTGCAAAAATCATAATAAATCTGTTACCTTGTTCACTAAAAAAGTTCTAACCTGACTTCTACAATCTCTTCTCTAAAACCTGATGTGTAGTGGAAGGCCACTTCACAACATCAGTTTTAACACACCAGTGTAAAAAAAATATTATATTTTTCCCTGGCACATTCAATCAGTATAACCAATACTTCCTGATAATATAATTCATTAAATAAATGCAACCTGGACCCAGATAAGCACTAAAAACTGAACAGATCAATTGAATGTTTGGATCACATCATCAGTCATATTGTGCACATACTTAACACTATATGCAAAAATAAAACCCTAAAATCAAATTATTTGTATATTTATATTGAAGTCTCTTCATGTTTTCTTGTCTGTTCATGTTTTCTTCCTGTAAAACACAAAATGATGTGTGCTTTCATGAGCATCCACCTGTCGGTCAATCTTCAACTTTTAGCTGGGCTAAGGCAATTCATTTGTTAGCTAGGCAGCAACGGTGTTCGTCTGAACCCTGTTCTGTTTCCCCAAAATACCATGGTTACAGGCCCGCTGGACAGAATTTATTCACTCTGGGGCGACTGATATCTGTGACAGCAAATGATGCACAAGGCAGTTTACAGTGTACTTCAGTTAGCTACATGGAGCAAATGTTGGGCTCACTAATTAATGCTACTGTACAAAAAGCACAATTTCATAACCTGTACAAAAACACAGCTTTTCACAATGAAAGTGAATTTGCCTCAATCTTCACTGTAGATCCTTAGCTTGGAGCCACATTCACATGCGCGTGCATCTGAACTGGGTGTGTGCGATGTGACGGTGTGCACAGCATGTCAGGGCTTTAGGACACTTGGATTACAGCAGACGAGCAGTATAGAGAAAACTGGTCACCGTTCACTTCAACTGTTTGGGAGATTCTGCAGCCCTGTTTTCTTTTGAAACTCCAGCAGTGTTTCGTGAGCTAAAAAAACTAAACCCGACCTTCAATCAGCATGAGGGTGAGTAGATGGTGACTGAATTTTTAATTTTTGGGTGAACTATCCCTTTCAGACTCTTCATGACCTGCAGATCCCCTGATGTAGTCTGAGTGGAGAGGATGGCCAGTGTGTACACAGCCTGGACAAACACTGTGGTTGTTGTTTCTGTGAATGTGCCATACACACATTTGACATGCCAGACTGATGGCAGACATTGGATGTCAAATACCAGCTGTATCGTTGCTAAATGGCTAATTGTATTGAAGCAAACAGACACAATGACATTACCTACGAACATTTGCTCAATATTTGTTCCGTGGAAACAAGCACTGAGGTGAAGGTTGTTGGCCATTAATCAAGTGCTATTCAAGCACAGATGGTGAGAGGATAAAAATAACATTATAATGAACTGAGTGGAAATGAGTCAGTGAGGGGAAGTTGCTTTTCCTTGTAACCTGGCTGGTCGTTTTGTATGTAACCAATTCAGTAGAGACTCAAAATTCAACCATTTCCCCTCGGGGATCAATAAAGTATTTCTGATTCTGATTCTGAAAATGAATGCTGAATTACGTAATCACTGCGTCTTTTAATAGGTACATTTATATCTGCTCCAGGGGTGAAAGGATGGAAGGACAGACATCACTCAGAAAATGTGTCTCACCGAAATCCTGGAGTGCCAGGTGAAGATGGCTGCAAGGTTCCGCTCGGCGACCGTGTATGACATCTGGCTGCGGCCTCTGGCTCAGATTCCTGCAGGCACAATTCTTGAGAAATTATTGAAATACTCCGGGGAAACTCTGCAGAAACATCATTTCTCTCTGATGACGCAGATGACAGTAAAACACAACGTGGCCAACGTGAAAAACGTGGCCAAATGAAACATAAGACAGGCAACAGAAGACGTCAGGTACTGTGTGTCCTCTGCATCATACCACTCACTCACAGTTAAATCAGCTACATGTGTACTATTTTCCAACAACAGAGCAATAAACGGTCGAACAAAGCTGTTGGATAAAAGTATCCTGGCAGGGAAAACGGCCAGTTTCCTGCGTTGGAAGACCAAAACTGCACACGTAAGGCCTGTCTCTCAGACTTCCTCTTCTTTCCATGTGTCATTCAGTGATAAATTTCCAAACCTTGCTCAGATGTGAGTGAGATATCGCTCTCCATTCATAAGATCAAAACCAAAGATTAGAAGCCAGCCGTGTCTGCCGGTCAGATGTTCTGCTTAACATCGTCTGTGTGGTTGGTTTCTGAAATGTGTGCAACAGCCATCAAGGCCGAGCAGAGTGTGCGAGACAAGAGACTTAGTTCTCTGCAAGTCAGCGTTATTCATAATCTCGGAATCCTCATCATCATCTTTCTCTCTAAGATTTCGCAAACATTGTCTTTCAGTATACTGGACAAGTGTCTTAAAGGGACGGTTCAGATTTTTTGAAGTGGGACTGTGTGAAGTGCTTCTCCACAGTCAGGGTATTATCTACAGCAGATGGTGGTCGGCACACCACCAGTTTAGAGAAGCAGCAGGAGTACTGGTGTGGGAAGCTAAGCGATGTACAGCTGTGGACAGGGTCAGCAGCAAAATCAAATCAATATCAGTTTAATTGTATGCTATATTTAGAATATTTTCACTGCTTTGCCCTGCAGTCAGACAGACTTTTCTAATGGGAAACCGCAGTTATATAAGCTGTTTTATTGCTCTTTTTAAAGTCACCAGAATTCTTTGGGCAAAACAGAACATGGGAGTTGTTGATCTACTGCTGCCTCGTTCATTTGTTTGTGTTATTGTGTAACTTCAGTGAGTCTGAACTAACCTTTTGAAACACTGATGTAAAGCACGAAGAAAAAGCAGCTCCCGTGTTCTGCAAGATAAAATGACTGTTTTTGCCAAAGGACTCTGGTTGTTGTGGAGATGAGAGCAACATCTGGCTAATATAATGGTGGTTTTCCATTGGAAAAGGTGGTGTGACGGTAAGGTAAAGCTGTGAAAATATTCTGAATAAATAACGTGAGAAAGTGAAGTGAAAGGAGAGATGTGTAGCATATTTTCCTCCCAAAATCATGAAATGACCGTGATACGTCATCAGAGATTGAGGAAACATGTTAAATTGAAATACTAGCTTCTCTGCAGTCTGCATGCTTGCCTTTTTGTTTGCCTGTTTCACGTTTGTTGAGGTTAAAATTAATGCGGAATGTTCGCTGAATGACAAAGTATCTGTTTATGAGTCACAAGAAGTTCTTAATTATCTTTTCAGAGGAGTCGATGTTTATAACGGTTAAACTGAGCAATTTGTTATTGGAGTCTGGCAGACTCAGACCATTAAATCAGCAGAATAAAGTAACAAATATCATTCCAAAAAAATCGTCAAAGAAACACAACTGGGGATGGATGCATCCCATCACCAGTACATGATATATTCGTCCAATCGCCTAACCCTATAGCTTCCTACACTGGTACTCCTGCTACATCTCCAAACTGGGGGGGGTCTACTGTCAGTAATTCACTGACTGACTATAGATAACTATTTCACGCTTCAAAAAAATCTGAATTATCCCTTTAAGTATTTAAAAATGCGTACAAAATTATTTAGGACCAAAATAAACACTGACTCATTTGTTATCCCCCACTGTGTTGCTGAGAAACATCATGAACATATTGTCCTTGTTTGGAGTCAAACTGCTGTATTGATGTTGTTGCTGTGTTGCCTCTAAGCTGCTCTCCAGGCTCTAGTTTGGGTCTCATGGAACACTGTGCAAATGTGTTTCCGTGTATTTGCCTCCTACATATCCTCCCACCTGGGCCCATTCAGCATGATGCAGAACAGAGGCTGCAAGGGTCACACTGGTGCCGTAAAAGCCTCCGTAGTCCGAGACACATGTGTATCAACTTGCACACGCACACTAATGTGTCTGTAGAGGCCAAATACTCAGAAAACACACGAAAGCAAACAGCCATAAATATGGAGACAAAATTGAACTGACAATCCTCCCTGTCTAATGTCACTAACATGTCCTCGACACACTAGCTTTGTCATTATGTCATGCTTACGGAAGCTTTATGTGGTGTTGTCACATAGATAGGTGAAGAAAAGTAAAGTCAGTCACCTGCACACTGGAAGCCTCCTGGTTCCACCACTTCTGGAAGTTCTTCTGGAGCTTCACCTTCGCCCTTTCCAACAACAGCTGCAGGTGCTCAATCTCTGTCCTCAATGCTTTCAGACGGCCAATGGTGCTCTTGTAACTGACGGGACATATTATCGGCACCAAATTCATCTTTTGTCCACGTTACACAGCGTCTGCTGTGACCAATCAATCTAAGCAGGGTCTCGGGAGAAACTACGAAAACATTTGGTGTAGTAATACATTAAAATGCACTTTTACTACACTCACGCTTTCTTTTCTTGCTCAATGTGTTTGCACAGGTTTTCTTCCACTGGGTCGACCTCTTCATCAGCCTCTGTGTGATTCCCAATCACACCTATAGTAGAGTGGGACAGGCAGAATACATGGCAAATGTTTTAAAGACAGACACAAGTGTGGACATGTTGTAGATAAAAATCAAAAAATCACGCATTCTTGAAAAAATGGGTGAAAAAAACTTTAAAAATTGTTGATACCAAGACTCTAATTCCATTTTTTGGTAAAAATGTATCCTTTAACAATGTGGCTATATATGAATTATATGTAATTGCATTTCTAAACTTAATTTCATTTTATATCCCTATGCCGTCTTGGTTATCCATACTACCACATCCTTCAGGTTGTCCTTTGCTGAAGGGGTTTGTTGGCAGGGGTGTGAGCTGGGGGATTAAGGGCTGAGATTCTGGGTTGAGAAGACATATTGAAAAAACTGAAAACGTTTTACAAGATAAAAAAATAAGAAAATTTGTTTGCCCTGGCAAAACCTTTTTTTCACCTGCTCTTCAGTCATAAACACAGGAGAAAAAACAATTAGGTCAGACTTAGAAAATGTGTCTCCATCATTTTTTTTTCCCTCACTTGCCTCTTAGGGCTTCTGTACAAGCATGTGTTGTGTGCATGTGAATCAATTTCATTCACAGACAATGCTTTAAATACTGACTCTGCATAATAGAAGCTACGCAGCTGTGATCTGTTCTCTGATGCCCGACTCAAAATAACAAGAAAAGCCCTTGGCGCCTGAAGTGGAGGGAGATGTTTGTGTGCTTTACGACCAGATTTCCCCATCAAAGCATTTATGTCACTGATCAAAACAGTCAGAAAGGAGTAAATAAAGGAGTCTTAGAGTTGTGACGCCCAGTCTTTGGTCACTAAGCTCTCAGTCAGCGCGGCCTACTGCAAGGGCTTTGAAGTGGGCGCTGCTGCACATGAGCTACAGCACAAGAGCACCCACATTCGTGTCCACAATGTTTACCGCCCCATTCTGAAAGGAGCTCGATATCAAAAAGACGATAAACAGAGTTTGAATTTGTGACAGATTTGTTCATCCTTTCAGTTGACACTTGAGGAGTCAAGTGTCTGAATTTGAAGTCAGAGTGTAAACCTGGATTCTTTGACAAAAAGGTGAGAGCGCAACATGTGGAGATTTTGTATAATGATGCATTTAATTGCTTTAAGCGTACATGCATTGTTTAGCTGCTGATGTGGACAGATGGAGTTGGATAATACGCTGCTGTAGACATATGGTTTAAGTTCTGATCGTGGGAATATCCACTGTCAGTGTGATCTTACCATGGGCTGCCCTCTGCCTCCTCTGCATCGCTAACTGCTTCTTCAACTCATCTGAGAAAGACAGAGAGACGAAAGAGAAGAGAAGAAAAACAACTTAGATTTTTAAAACATTTTACCCAAATTCCTACATTATTTAAAACAAACAACTCTTCAAATTTACTCTCGTTCATACATCACATGATCAGTACCTTTGCCTGGCCAGAGGCACCATTTTAAAAGACAATTTATAATAAATCATCAAAATCTTTTGAAAGGGTTACAGACAGAAGTGTGAAGCAGGTAGGAGGAAAATCCAAGCAGCAACATTAGTATTATGGCTAAGAACTGTGTTGAGAACTTTTAATGTCAATGGAGACTTATATATAGAGATGGACACCATGACCGCTCCCCAAAAGTGAAGCCAAAATATACTGATCACCCCCTGGTGGCTGGCTACAGTATAGGTCATAAACCCCACCCCTTTCCATGTTAGCAGATGGGACATGGGCCAAACTAAAAAAATCACATCTAATAGATATTTTCGAAAGATGGTTTCTGTCATTTTAAATGGATCTCATTACGCTGATATTTGTTAAAGTATCCATTTTTCTGATCAATTTGGTTTTAATTAGTTATTTGATTCTATGAACAAAGGGTTCCACATCATGATCTATTGCTAAACCCTGCTCGTGGCCGATTTGGCCAGCTGCATGGGTGGGACCATGATACCATGGCTTAAACCCTGCCCCAACCTTGATCACTACTTTGCAGACTCTGCAGCCGCTCTGGGAGCACCTGTATCCAGGATATTTTGGCTTAATAGTTCTAATATATTGCCATATATTTACTTAAAAATGACAAAGCAGCAGGACTGTCTAACTTTGTCCAAAATCTACTGCTTGTTCAAATCCTATTCATCCTATTTCATTCAACATCAGCCAGTCATAAAATGATTCCTACGGGAGCCTTTTAACAGTCACAGTTTTGTAACTGGAGTCTTGCTTCAGTTAGGTGTAATAGCCATGTTTCCATCTAAATGAATCACAAATTTTGACTGAATGTCAAGTAAATCGGAAAAAGAAAATGCACTTGAATGCTTGTTTCCTTTGACTACCATTATGTGATTATTAAGGGTTGGTTCATTAAGATAAGCAGTAGGTGGTGGAAGAAGTAGAAACAATAAAATGACGTAAAAGAGCACCAGTCGAACCTCAAGTGCTAACAAACAATGTAGAAAGAACAAAGTGTTGGCATTTCTGTTAGTTCCATGTAGGCACATGAACTCTTTTTTGAAAAGGGCAAAAACGAAAAAGAATGTTTTTCTGCTTTGGCTATTTCCATCAACCTCGTCTAACACGGTACTTCAAAATACTCATGAAAGCATATTGAGGGAAACATGGCTACTGACAGGTTTTTCAGAGTGGGGAAGAGATGAAAGGCTGTAGTGACTGACCTAGGTCAAGATATAGTCGTCTAATCCACACTAAAGGAGCATTGTAAAGGAATACAACAAGAGCCACATTAAAAAAAGTCAAAATCTAAGCAACAGAAGTCAAGATACTATTACTTTTAGTCTCTAGTGTAGTTCAAGCTTCATACACACTGAATCCTAAAATTCCAATAAAGCAACTCCATAGCATCTTTTCTTAGACCAATAACAAGATTATCTTAAAAGGATCAGCCCAAAATCAAAAATACATTTTTTTCCCGTGGCCTGTAGTACTATTTATCCATCTTTATGGTTTTAGTGTGAGTTGCAGAGTTTGGATATGTCTGCCCTCTCTCCAATATAATGGGACTAGATGACACATGTCCTGTGTTGCTCCAAGCACCAAAAAAATACACTTGAAAATTTCTAAAGCAGTGTCTTTTTCCAAAAATCATGACCCTGTTGCTCAAAATAACCCATAGACCTTGTTGTGAGCAGTTTCATGTAGGAACTACTTTCTGTCTGCAGCAAAATTTACCAAACTACTTTCTGTCTAAAAGGATTTTTGGAAAGAGACACTGGTTTTGAATTTTTCAAATTTATTTTTTGGTGCTTGGAGCAACGCAGGACTTGTGCTATTTAGTCCCATTATATTGGAGAGAAGGCAGACATCTCTATGGCCGATATCTCCAAAACTCTGCAACTAACACCAGATAAACAGCACTACAGGCCAGGGGTAAACTGTGTACGTTTGATTGTGGGGTGAACTGTCCCTTTAACTTAAGATGGGACATACTGCTGAGTTACAAACTTCCACAGTCCTCAGAATGAACTCTTGTGACTCCAGTGCGCCTGGAAGCAACATGAGGGAGGGTTTTTGGGTCACTGCCTCTCTTGTGGCAGTAATACTGTTGACATATGGGTAAGTCATTTGTGTCTGTTCTTCTGTTTTTACTGTCTCTTTTCCCCTAATTAATTGCCCTATTGAAGATATTGGATTTTTGATGCAACGCTTCAGTGGTAAAAGACAACTGTAAAATAAATGGACTAAAACAGATTTGTATAGGCCAAATCTGAAGCCATTTCAATCTAGACTGAAATACCACACTGACTGGTGTAGGACTGTTCAGGGGTACTTTTACCACAAGACAACAAAAGGAGATCATTTCAGATCAAAGATCAAAGATGGTGATGGTGAGTTGAGTGAATTACCAGAATAATTACGAGGCAGACTAGAAGATAAAAGAGACATTGAAAGTTTCCATGACAGTCCCTCAGGTCTTATACACATGTAGACGGTGCTGAGCTGCAGCTCTTTCTGTAATATGATCCTGTCGCCAATCTAAAAAGCTGACGTCCAAAAATGAGAAATCCAGATGAAGTATCATTTAACCAAAAAAAGGGGGTGTGGGGAGCTACCTTTTCACGAAACACCTCTCATGGTGCCATAAAACAGCTGGATTAGAGCCTTTGCCTAGTCAAAGAGAAGATGAAGACAATGAGAGCATTTAAGACAAACATCTGTGCTGCTTGAGTCTCTTATACACTCTTAGAAATAAGAGTTCCAAAATGGTTCTTCCTGAAGGGCTGAAGTTCTACCCAGACTCATTTGCTTGTGATGAACCCTTTTTTGGTTTGTCGTGGGTTGTTTGTAAAACAAAGGGTTCCATTATAAACCCTTTTCATCCAAAGAACTCTTTGCAGAAGGAGTTCTACAAAAATTGAAAAATTTGTTTGTCAAGGGTTTTTTGTACCATAAAATAAAAGGGTTCTCAGTAGAATCCCCTTGGTGGGTTCTATTTCAAATCCTTGGAATATAAAAAGCTTCTTGGTAGAACCCTGTTGGATGGGTTCTAGACAAAAACCCTTGGAATAAAAAGTTAGAACCCCTTGGATAGGTTCCAGATGAAACTCCTGGAATTTAAAAAAGTTCTTGGTCGAACCTTCTTGGGTGGGTTCTAAATAAAACCCCTGGAATATAAAAGGGTTCTCAGTAGAACCCCATTGGGTATGTTCAACATAAAACCCCTGGAATATAAAAGGGTTCTTGGTAGAACCAGCTGAGTGGGTTCTAGATGAAACCCCTGGAAATTAAAAAAGTTCTTGGTAAAACCCCCTTGGGTGCATTCTAGACAAAACCCCTGGAATATGAAAGGGTTCTCGGCAGAATGCCCTGGGTGGGTTCTAGATAAAACCCTTGGAATATAATAGGCTTCTTGGTAGAACCTCCTGGGTGTTTTTTAGATAAAATCCTTGGAATGTAAATGGTTCTTTGCAGAAGCCCCTGGGTGGGCCCTTGTTAGCACCCTTAGAAGATGGAAAGGTTCTGGATGGAACCCCCAGAGAGTGCTCCGAGTAGAATCATTACACCATGGAAGGGTTCACTGGAGAACACCTCACCTCGAGTGAAACCTTTCACAAATTGTTTCAAGGTATAACCCTTTATGTTGGGCTCTTGGTAGAAATCTCTACAAGAGTTCTAAGAGGAACCTTCATAAAAAGTTCTACCAGGATCCAAAAAGGGAACAACAACAATATGGGAACAAGTTGAAGAACCCTTTATAGCTCAAGTTAGCACCTTTATTTCAAAGAGTGTAGACGTCCTGGGATTAATAAAGTGTAAAATTTTTATCACAGTCTTCAGGTTGAGTTTTACGTCAGTTCTCAACATTCCACTGAAAAAAGCTTTCAAACTGGTTGCAGTCTGTTAATGCAACACACAGAACAGCTCATCCTTCAAAACTCTTTACAAACACTTTTTTTTAAATGTAGACCACTATTGGGAGTTTCAGTAGACAGTGGAGACGTGAATGGATGACGTGAAATGTTACAAATGACTCACAGGGACATATTGTGGCCATGATGACACTACTTTTCCTGACGCCTATAGAGTAAGAACCAGGGTTTGGGAGGCCATGTGTTTTCATACAGCATCAGTAGTTATAGGAGCTGAGAATTTAAATGAACTGAGACGCCCTGTGGCTTTACTTTGTGGTCAGGTGGGCAGTCCAAGTCTTCTAACAGACACAACTTTCTTGAACATGACCCACAGCTAATGGATGTATAGTCTCCTCCTTTCACATATAACATTAAAAGGATTTAGAAATATTTATGCCGTGAGTATGGTATGTTGACAGGGTGAAAAAGTGCAGGGAGCAGGCAACTGCAACATAAAGAGCGCATGGGGCCGACACGACCCGTGTGGCTTCCATCAGTCATGGCACGTGCTGAAGGTTTTTCAATACCCGAAGGCCAAGCAGCTACATATGATGACTATCTACACTGCCTGGCCAAAAGAAAAAAAAGTCACACACTAATATTTTGTTGGACTGCCTTTAGCTTTGATTACGGCACACATTTGCCATGGTATCATTTCGATAAGCTTATGCAATGTCACAACATTAATTTCTGTCCAGAGTTGCATTAATTTTTCTTGTACTGATGATGGGAGAGTCGCACCACTGTGTAAAGTCTTCTCCAGCACATCCCAAAGATTCCCAATTGGTTTAAATTGAACACTCCTGTCCAGACACTGCGCCTGACAGACCATCGGGTCTGCAGTGCACACTTTTCCCAAGATGACTACTGCCAGCCCAAGAAGAGAAGACATCCAATCCCGAAACACTTCTTCGTCAAGAAAACGGCTGTCCCACTCGTTGCAACAAAGACATTCATCAAGCAAAGATCCCGCGAGATTTCGTCACACACAGCCCAGAGGAAGTGAAGGGTGAGAGAGACGCTTTGCATGCTGTTGACAGAGATTACACTGGCGATTTGAGCCAGTCTGTGGCGAAAAAAAGCACTTTTAATGCACAAACTTTTACAGGACGCATTTGCCCTCATATCTACCATTATAACTTGTTTCGAGGCTGCCAGCTGCATCCGCCTCCCTCAATACTGAACCAATTTTAAAACGAGTTGTACCTATCAATCATACACACACATACACATGGGGAAATAGGGCCCAGGTTGAAAAATACCGAAGTTATCCTTGAAGATCTGGACTCTGTGGTGGATAATCCAAGTGTGAAAATGTCTCGTGCTCCCTGAACCACTCTTTCACTATTTGAGCCTGACGAATCCTGGCATTGTCATCTTGGAATATGCCTGTGCCATCAGAGAAGAAAAAATCTGTTGCTCATTCAGTATATTCAGGTGTTGAGCTGACCTCATTTTTTGGGCACACAATGTTGCTGAACCTCAACCTGAGCAACTGAAGCAACCCCAGGTCATAACACTGCCCCCTACTATAAAGAAAGTAGTTCATACATGAAACTGCTCACAACAAGGTCTGTGGATTATCTTGAGTAACAGGGTCAATATTTTTTGGAAAGAAAAATTGGTTTTGAATTTTTCAAATGTATTTTTTTTGGTGCTTTGAGCACCACAAGCCAAGTCCCCATATAGTGAAGAGAAGGTAGACATATCTCCAAAATTCTCAACTCACACCAAAACTATCCAGTTGGATGATTAATGCTACAGGCCAGGGGAAAATATGTATTTTTGATTTTGTGGTGGACTATCCCTTTTCTTATTTGATTACATGTTTTATTTTAGAACGTAATTGGGTTCTGAACGGGTTAAATATGGTGTAAGAACAAATTCTGGTGCTGTTGGCCATACGACTAAAAATATGCAGCTCTCAGGTTACAGAGTGTTTGGTCAAGTCATGTTGAAAAACTGACTGCAATTTCAACAGTGTTTCTGACCCTCAACGACAAGAAAAATTCCACCAAAGATTCATTTGCATACGTGTCAAGTAATAGTGGTGTGCGGTGTGCTTACTGCAATGCTTCATTACACTTGAGTGCTCATATACCCCTTCCAGGACAAGACTGTGGGCTCGACACCACAACCTCTTCCAAACCACGCAGGGTTTCCCCCCACACCGTCAGGAGACGTGCCGTCGTCTTGGAGGACCGGTTTCAAGCTACAAGCCTCAATAAATATTTGGTGATTTTTGTGGCATTGAGGTTAAATGTGATATTCCGCACAAATACCACAGCGAGCGCAAGATCCAAGGATCATACATACAGCGCTATCCTGTTTCTCAATATCTGGGTGGGTGTCAATTCAAATGTATTTGAGGAGTGAATGAATCTTTAAGTCAGAGCACAACGTAGTATGAAAATCTTGGAAAAGTGCACAAATATAATATGAGTAATAAACAACCAGCACAAGAGTTCTGTGTTTTTCTTGGACAGCTGTGTTCTCTGAGGCCATAAGCTAAATCAGGAACATTACATAAAGCACTCTAATGAGCAGAGGTGGGAAATAACTAAGCATAAATACTTCTGACAACTTTTCACTTTTACTCCCAACAATTGGACACAAACATTAGTACTTTCTATTCATTACATTTTCAAAATATGCTTGTTACTTTAGTTTTAATGCATTTGAGGGGAGTTATTGATTATTTACATTTTGGATCATTGTGTACTGCCTTCCCAACATTAAGACTGATTTCAACACACAGTAAATGGAAAGGACATAGAAAAGTGTGTCCATTGGTATGTACATTAGTACTTATTAAGCATGACAGACGTAACAAGATGAAAATGATGTACCAACATGAAAGAGGCACTCAAAGACAAAAAAACAATGTACGTAACAATATGAGAGGCATAACAAGACAAAAACGACAAAAAAGGCATTAGATGAAAAAAGATGTAACAAGATGAAAAACAATGGAAAAAACGTAAACAGGCAAAAAAAACCAAAAAAAAAACACAACAAGACAAAAAACACAGAAAGAGTCAACAAGACAAAAAACAACACAAAAGATGTAACAAGACAAAAAAGATGTAACATGATGAAAAACGACAAAAGAGATGTAAAAAGACACGACAAAACAAGATGAAGTACAACATAAGAGATGTAAAAAGATGAGAAATGTAATAAGACAAACAAGGTAAAAGATGTAACAAGACAAAAAAGACTAAACAAGACAAAAAGCACATTAGACAAAAATGCCATAACAGACATAATAAGACAAAAAAGATGTAACAAGATGAAAAACGACTTTAAAGACTCAACAAGTTAAAAAAACAACGTACAATACGTGACAAGATGAAAAACTGATTAGACAAAAAAGACGGATCACTGAAAACTACGTAGAAGACATAACAAGATGAAAATAATGCATCAAGATGAAACAGACAGGAAAGTGAGGGTCCACCGGAGAAAAGGTGAAGTTCAGTTGTCTTTGCACAGAAACAGCTGGTAGAAATGTCCTTCAGAGGACAACTTTTTACTTTTATACTTAGAGTACATTCCAGAGTCTGTACTTTTTCACTTTTACTTAAGCAAAGAAGTTGAATCTGTCAACTTCGACCTTCTTCTTTTTTTTCACACAAGTATCTACACTTCTACTTAAGCACAGAATGTGTTCACATTTGCCACCTCTGGTAATGAGCAGCTCACATCAGCACTTCAAGTAAATCACAGTGATAATCATGTAAAATCTAGTGACTGTTGGCTACAAAGACCACATGCGATGCAGGAATCAAGTTAGATTTTTCCTGCGAAATTCCTTCACAAGTGCTTTGGAACAATCTCCCTGGCAATGACACACGTTTTAGACTCCAATAGTCCTTGAAATCTATCCCAAAATCCTTGGATCTTAGGGTCACTTCGGCAAAGGTGAGCAGGGGATGAAAGCAGGAGCGCCAAAGCGGTTACCAGATGCTCCGTCACATGTGGCAGAGAAATCAAGAGATGCTGCTCCTTTCCAGCTGCCCTACACCTTTCATGCTGTAGAAGTCATGCGTCGCTGAATAAATATACTATATATCCTCGCACTTTTTGGACCTGAGGGCTTGAAACGTATGCTCCTCCAGTGGGATTGGATTCCAGAGCCATGTGCAGTGGCCAAGAACAATACTGTAAACCAGGGAAATGTTTAGACACCGATGTCTCCACGGGCTACCGCCTCTCCCTTTCTCCCCTGCTACTGACCCTCACGCTGGGTACATCCATCAGGAGAAGCAGCACAAAGCTTTTGTCTATATTATGCTAAATGTTTCCATGTTCTACATTAACCATGAGACACAGGTAGTGTAAAATTTCCAGGCAGGGCTTCCAAGATGGCAAGGAAACACACGGCTAAATATTATGGTACTACTTTCCATCCAGAAGAGGCAACCACGTTCCACTAAAAACACTGTCTCTCATCTAGGAAGAATGCAGCTCCATGTAGCTAACAATGTAATCATATCTGACAGCGTCAAGATGGTTTCTGGGTATCTTTCCAAATTTGAATCAGTTGAAGAATTCAAATCTTCACAAAAAACTACATTCATTTAGTAAATCCGGTGATGATGTCTGCAGAACACATCTGAAGAATGAATATTTCACATGATGTCATAGCTGATTTCTGTGTGATGTATGATACATGGCTGTGTCAGCACCTCGTGGGCTGAATGTTGAAAAAAAAACATTGAATTCCAAGGGTGATAAGTGTATGCTGGCATGTGTGAGGGTAACAGCCGAATGCTACCAAACCACCAAGCGTGATCTGAGGCAGCGCTGATGCCAGGCACTGGTGTGAGGCAAGCGTATCCATTTCAATGGCATGTGAAATGAGCCACAAACACACACAGTCCAGGGAAATTCATAAATGTAGCTTGCAGTAGTAAATGCAAACCAGATCGAGTCCTAATAACACATTTTTAAGTTTTTTCTTTTTCTTTTCTTTTTTTTTTTTTTTGAGTTTACTGGAAAATTCAACCAAAGAGCAGTGAAATCATTTAGACTTACTGCCACCGGTGACAGGACTTGTCTTTCAGTAATCCTGCGAAAGCAACTCGTTATGATACATTACTGGATTTAGTTAATTATATAGTGACTTCAAATGAATGTTGACTCATTTTAAAACTATATACTTGAACATTCTATTAAAAAGAATATTCCTGTAGATAAACTGAATGCTGATACACACATTTGAAAACATACTTTTTAACCACAATTTGTTAAAAAAAAAACATAATGTAATTGGGTTACACGATATTAAATGAAAGCAAAAATGATCAATTTTGTGCAATGAAGTGGATTAGGGATCTCCATAAACTAGAATGATATATGGAAAAATGCAAGGCAACCCTTTTGTTGTACAAACAAATACTCAAAAGAATATACTACACTGAGCACTGCATGTTATCTGTGCAGTAAGATAATGTGCAGTGAAAAGTGAAGGATAGTAATAGTGTTTATGATGGATTTTTTTTGAGGTGTGCATTGGAAAAGGCTCGTTAACTGGTTTGGAGGGGGTTAAAAATGTGAGAATTATATAAATACATACAAAAAAAACAACAACTATGTACTTGGACTTTTAAAAGTATTTTTAAAAATCAGTACTTTAAGTATGTAGGTTCTGGTGCTATGTTTGCCTTTATGCCATCAGTTTTAGCTACAAGCTCGCCTACATCAAAGTCAGGTCAAACAGTGACGTCTGATTGTCTGTGGGGTCAAAGGTTGTGTCCCAGACCTTCACAATAAAACCCTGGCAGCTGTTTAGGCTTGATATTACTGTATTAGCGAATAGGCCTGGGCGATACAGTTGAAAAGTCTATCATGATAGTGAAGTTTCATATTTGTTGAGATCATTAATTATTGATCATGGGTTGACTGACTACATGTTGTGTACTCAAAGGGTGGAAGCGGCTGAGGTGATAAAATGAGTAAAAATCACAATATTATTATATTATTATTATTAAAAAGCCTATTATGGTATTGTATGTGTTTTATTATCATTCTCATCTGCTGCCCACCCACACCTGTGAATTTATTAAAAAAATTTTTACCCATTACACCATGTTTTTGTGGGTCACCCAGTGTAGTACTCTCCATGCTGGGTCTGGCTAAAATGCTCATGCTGGATCCTCCAGCAGGGACCTCTACATTTACTTGGTCTTTTCACCTCACATGAGGTGTGAACGACCTTTCTCGTGCCTTTGATCATCCTAATTGTTACTGCAGAAAGCTCATTCAGCTCGAAGTACTGTTGTACTAAATGTATATAAAGGGAACCCTTGTTACTAACAGCCTCTGCTCTGCGCCACGCTCTCATCTAACGGTGCAGTACACACCCACCTGCCGGACCATGAGTGTGCCGAGCTGGGTGAGGAGTGAAAGATAAACAGCCTGCAGAGTCAGACTCTTTACACTCTTTTCACGCAGTGAAGTAAGGATTTAATTTGACCAAACCAGAGCTGATGGTTGTTGGAAGAGTAGGCAGACTAACAAAGATGGTTTTGGTTAGTTTTACATGTTTTTCTGTCGAGTTTGAAGGAAGTGAATTTTCCAAGGATTTAACGAGCCAATTAAGCTCGTTTTAGTTTGGTAAAAGAGAGAAACTTTTAGGTGAACAGTTGTATTTCTCCATTCAAAAAGGAAAATAACTGTGAGAATATTTAATTTCTTGACACTTTGTAAGTTTATTTTGTTTACTGGACATAGTGAACGTATGCAGCATGCGTAACATAGCGAATTTGCTGCTTGTTCACATCTCCCAGCTGAGCGGGAGGGGGGACGAAGATATCGCCAATCGGCGGTTGATAGCCTGACGATGGTCGTTTGGAAAATTTTAACATGTCGCCCAACTCTAATCTGGCATTTGTCACAAGCCAAAGTGCTTGAGAATCAGTTGGAAATTCAGTGAGCCATGATGATTTTAACTGTGGATAGACCTCAGGCATCAGGAGACGTGGCTACCGTGTACCAATATGGCGGCTGCTAGGACACACAGGATTCACAGCGAGGTAATGAATGCGTGTTTTAAATAAACCTTTGTAAAGTACTTATTTGTGTTTGTGTCTATAATTTGCACAAGTGCCTTCAGTGCATATAATTATATTATTTAATGTTTGGTTGTGATTCCAATGACATATTGAGGAGGACAACTGTTTTTTCCGACCCCTGTCCCTCAGGTAATTTCCACCCATGCTTTTAAGTACATTTTCACACAAGTCATTTTCCTTTTATTTGAGTTGAATTTCTTTGAAATAACAGTATTTTTACTTCAGTATTCTCCATCCATGCCGAGGGACTATCCAAGTTGTCAAAGTGTTGACACACAGTAGTACACACATGTATGTATGTTTCTCAACAGAGGAACTCCTAACAGAAGCCCAGTGGATTTCTTGGAGTTAAACTTAATCACTCAGCACTGACTGAACCTGGGGTTTGTGCCAGGCCTCGTTTTGGCACAGTAAGGCTACCTGTCAGGGACATTGCCCAGAAGAACACATGGGTGTGCTTACAGAGTCATCATAAAACAGCCTGAGCCAGGCTAGTAAAAAGCACAGGTTGGAAGACTAGGTGGGTGGAAATCAGAACGCCTCTTGCTCCTGGAAAAGTTCAGGAATGTGCTGAACGACATTTCTGCACTCCGGGGAGACGGAACCCTGACAGTGATGTGTTCATAAACGATTTCCAGGCAGGTAGGTTGGTGTCGTTTGGGAGAACATTAGTGGAAATTATCAGCGTTCTTCGGGGCTCGCACCACAGCCTTTGTTTGCCATGAAGGATAATGATGATGATGAATTGAAATGTGGAGCTGAACGTTTTCACAGCTTTAAAAATGTAATGTGATTACTGGAGGGCAACTTACATGTTGAGACAACTTACTGATTCTGTTTCTGGCTTCATTCAGTTCCTCCCCGAGTCTTCTGGCCTCAGATGACCTGTTCAAGAGGATGCAGGTGTTACTGGAAGATGCAGCAAAAATGTGTTTGATGAATTGGATGTGGTAAAATAACAATGAACAAGCCTAAATGTAAGATTCTTTTCATTTTGCAAGGCAATAAAGTATTCAGAATTAAGTACTGCATAAAACATGTATTACTCTACTAGATAGAGGTTTTTGTCAAAAGGTTTTTAAAAGATTTTTTGACTCCAGACATCAATATGTTTTTACAAACCTGGCAGCCTCTGCAGCTGCTAATAGTCTAGTTTTCAGAGTTTTTTTAATCCCTGCCAGGCATAAGCCAGTGTGTGCGTGAGTGAGTGTGTGTATGATGACTGGACCTACTCCTTCTCTGCAGCTAATCTCAAATATTACCGGACCAATCAGCCTGTTTTTTTTCTGCACATTCATGACTGTGTGCTGAAGGACCTCTGAGATTCAGAATTCTTGAAAAACCTTTCTATGACTTTTATGCCTTTATGTTTTTTGTGGCCTGAGGCATAATGTTTTCAGGTTGTTCCACTCGTGTGAATGCAATATCTCAAGTACACCATGAGGGAATTTCTTCAAAAATGACAAAAATGACCACTTGGACTCAAGAGTGATTTTGATGGTCAAAGGTCAAAGGCCAAGGTCATGATGACCTCACTAAACACAAGTTTTCAGGATTTCATATGCTAATTATGGCAAAAATAACAATCATCTAGCAGGATAAAATGATGAGTTGATGACATTTTATATCCAAAAGGTCAAAAGTCAACTTCACTGTGACATCATAATGTTTAGCTGTCCAGCAGCCCTCTGTCCTCCTCTGTAAAAATAGTCTCTAAGTGAAGGCAGCATGTTTCTAGATGGAAATTTTTCACTGGAATCACACATGTATAGTGAGAACCACTAGGGGCCGCAGTTTGAAATCAAGTTCAGGACAACGTAAGTCTGGGTCATGTTAATGTTGGCGGACCCTTGCAAATCTCCGCTGGTTGCATCTGGAAGTTGCAGTGACATTGCAGAAGGTTCTTCACCATCTGTTGCCTGGCGGGGATCTACACTCTACTGATTGAATTCTTCTAGTTTCTCATAAATTTGTGCCATCACAATCTCAGAGAATATTCTAGTTTTGAAAGATTACCACCCTCAACCAGCGATACATTTTAATTGATTTAATTTAACAAGACTTATTAACAGCCCTAATAAGTCATTAAATTATTGGGCTCTCACTGAAATAGAGCGCTTTTTAAAAATGCTCACAGAACTAGCAGGTCATGTTTTAGTTTTCATTGTGGTTTCGCTCAGACATCTGGCAGGAAAAAATCCACAGTCTGAGTTACAATGATGTTGGTGGCTATCAAATAAGGAGGTTGTGTGTTTCTGTGTTGTTGCGTGTACAGTGTATGCATGTGTACCATGTTTGTGTGTGGTTTTAAAGTGCCCTGTTGCATGTTTGCTGTGTGATTTATGAGAAAATATAACTGCCTGAAAGCTAAAAATGGACACTGTGAGATTGCTAACATTGCTGATGTTGCCTGGTATTTGGACAATATCAGAATGTGAATTTATTAAAACTGTCAGACACCTTGTCCTACGTCACTAACCTCTGTTTGAGTAGGCTCTTGTTGTCTTCAATGGTCAGATGGTCCTCATGGTCCCTGATGAAGATCTCAAAGGCCTCTTGCTTCCCCATAGACAGCTGTGGACCTGAGAGGAAACCATCCAGCACTAAGTCATAGGCTTTATTCAAACAGTGAACAGTGAGACGTGAGCTGTGCACGTTCCCACATCAACAGGTCCTCAGCTTCAATCTGGCAGCCAGATGCCAGCCAGAGCCCCATTGATGTAGTTGACCTCCCACCTATTACTAATTACAAAACCAAAGCACCATTAGCCTTCCATTCACAGTTTAAAGAGAACATAAACACAAATATAAACAGCAATTCTTGACATGTCAGCATTACATTGGCAAATAGCCCCCCTCCTAACTTTGGAAACTTGCCACATGTTCGGAAATGACAGAATTTTGAATATAACATTCTGCATTTTTCTTAAAACAATATAAATCTGCTTCAAATACTCTACTTTTACAAAAGAAATAAACTTAAACACAGCAGTTCATGCTGATTATGCGCAGCGTGTTGCTTTTGTTTGCCTCTGAACATCTGATTTAAGTGAAAATGGCGACATTTGCCAATAACTGAACATTCACATTGTGTGAAAAAGGGAGGGAAAAAGGAACACAATGTGCCAGATGTGTAGGGCAACACTGGACTCCTCTGCTGGAGACGACTTCAGTGACTGGCAGAAACTAATTTTAAACACACCACTCAGAGTTGGCTCAATGAATGAGACAGCAACAATGGTGGGGATGCACAACATGGATTCTTCCATAAGATAATCGATAATTCACAGAAGGAGAGCAGAAGAAAGAGACACAGAATGAGATACAACCGTTGATCAGTACGTTTTTCCCAACCTTACAACTTGCTCACTGTTTTGGGGGTACAGACCACTGCCCAAGTGTTGATGCCTGGAAACATCCTGAACACAGCAAAGTATGAGAACACAGGCAGAGCGCAGCGTCTCTGCAGATACAGACACCATCACACACTTCTGGTGGGCCATTAGTGATGATCTATACATTGTTTTTTTTTTAAGAAAAGTCCTGCATCGTAGGTCTTTAAGGAAAACATTTCATGCTACTGAATCCATTTTAAAAGAACTGTACAGAGCCTATTCACAGCGTATATTTTGGCATGTCATAGCAGGGAAAGCACCGGTGCAACTAGTAACATTAATAACTGTGGCGTGTTTCCATCAGGTGTCCCGTTCCAGAGGCCCAGCATGTACAGGGGCCATAGAAGTCGAACACCTGGAGGGAAAATGGAGGGGAGTCGTTATTAATGTTGCTAATTATTATTTACACCTCTGCTTTTCCTTCTATGTCAAAATGCCTGCTGTGGAAAAGACCTATTTGTTCCAAAAGGGGACCAAAATTAAATATAGACACTGAATCATGTTGGCAGGTAATTATTCTGAACTGCTGTCTGTAGCATAATCAGTCGGTGTTGTCATCACTTTTCACAGACTCAAAAACATGCTTGAAGTTGCCTTGGTGACTCTTGGGAGTTCGGTCATGCATTCTAGTTCCTGGAGTTAAAAGAAGCAACCGCAGATACATCTGCCAATTGATCAAAGCTCTGTCTCAACCTGACAAATCAAATTCACAGCGAAACGAGCTCTGTGTTTCCAACAAACAACGTGTTTTCTTCCTGCATGCAAGACTGCACAGGACTGTGTATGACCGAATAGCAACCAGCATTATTTTTACAAGATTTCTGTGGAAAACCCAAAGCTTCACAATGACTTACAATGAATTCCACCATTGTTAAAATGTGTGGACTTCTGCGACAAAGCTGCTCTAACCGAAGACACGCACAGGACAGTAACTCATGTGAGATTAATTGGCGGACAGTTAGGAATTTTGTTTCTTTATTTTTGGAAAGTCTTGATTGAAACCAGCAGACGTCTCGCAGACACACAGCGTGTTGCAAGAGCCAACCCCAACAAATCAGTTGAAGAGGTTTCTCTGAGGGAAATGCACTCCATTCGACTCTTGTATAGAGCAACATTCCAGGAATATCTGGGAGTGATATGACATCATATTATGTTGTACTAACATAATTTGTGGGGTAATGAGATCACATGGACCTTAGGCCAACTTTCCTAATTCTTCTTTTCCGTGCTTCAAGTGCTGACAAACCACAGAGGTTTTACAGAGGAGGAATGTGTCGTGACTATTGTTGCTGTCTTGACAAATTTTAGAAATGAAATACCAGCAAAGTGAAGTATGACCGTACTTTTCCATCAGTTTATAAGAAGGAAAATTGTTAACTGTTTGCAGAAAAGGTTAGAACTTGATAGAAAACAATCTGTCTGGTACATTGTGTGGTCCTCCTGCCTGGGACAGTAATATCTGACTTACTGAGGTGTTCCTATCATCTTTAAGGCTTGTGCTTAGCTCACAGAACCGTGTGGAGGACCTGGTAGAATCATCAGCGTCTCATTACATGCTAGCAGGATTTATAGTAAGATCTAATGCTCCCTGTAAGTCTCACGTCTCCATCGAGTTTCTTTGAGCTTAATACAGTTCATCACCAGCCTGAATTACAACAGGAACACCTTGTTCATCCATTAGCCACCTTTCTACACTATAAAAACTATCTTAAAGGGACAGTTCAGTTTATTTATTTGAATGGGGTTGTATGAGGTACATATCTGTCAAAAAGGCCCACCTAAAGTCCAAGCTATATTTAGAATATTTTCACAACTTTATCTTGCCATCAAACAGCTTTTTCCACCTGCCATTATATAAGCCAGATATCACTCTCTAAACCAGAGTCCCTTTGCAAAGAAAGTCATTTTACCTGGCAGAACATCAGAGTTGCTGGTCCACCGCTGCGTTTGTCTTATCTTATTGTGTAACTTTTGTGAATCTGAACTAACCCTTTAAAACACCAAAGTCAGAAACGGCTCAAACAAACTAACCAATCAATGCAGTGATACATCTGCAATTACTGTGTTCTGTGAGGTAAAATGACTGATTCTGTCAGTGGAATCTGGCTGGTTTGAGGAGAATGATATTTGGCTAGGGTTGCAAATCTTGTGCGTTTTCCTCAACTGATAGTTGGAAATGCTAACAATTGATTAATCGTTAATAATTAATATGATACGATAAGATAAGATTTTTCTCTAATTTTATTTCTCATGTTCATTTTTTCACAATTTTCCTCATTTTCCTTATTTAACAAATGCCTCCACCACACAAAACTAGGGATGCACGATAACTGTTTTTTCCCACCGATACCGATAACCGATAACTGATAACTTCCTGCTTCTCATAACCGGTGCCGATACCGATAACCGATAACATTTTTAATACCGTAATGTTCGGACTATTGAGCGCACCTGAATATAAGCTGCACCAACTAATTTTAAAAAGAAAAAAAAAATTGTACATATATAGCCCGCACTTGTCTATAAGCCGCAGGTGTCCACGTTGTAACATGAGATATTTACACAGAAAGATGGTACGTAGAAAGATTTTTTTCATTTTTAATTAAATAAATGCTTTTTTCCGAACAGCAGTAACACTGCAGTAAAACAACAGTAAAACGGCAGTAACACAGCAGTAACACTGCAGTAAAACGACAGTAAAACGACAGTAACACAGCAGTACCACGGCAGTACAATGACAGTAAAACGGAAGTAACACGGCTGGTTAAAAAATAACCAGCCGTAGGCCATTAGCCTACCAGAAAAGTCACTGATCGCTATCTTCATCTTCCTCTTCCTCCTGCGCACTAAAACCACTGAAGTCGTCTTCTTCAGTGTCGGAATTGAACAGCCTCAGAATGACTACGTCACACACTTTCTCAGTCTCTCTTTCGTTGTCGCTCTCAATGTCACTTTGGTCTTGAGGCGAATTTGTGCTTGTGCTGTCCTCTTCATCACGCAGCAGTCCAGCCTTTCGAAAGCCGTTGGTGATCGTGGATTTTTTCACACTGCTCCACGCTGTCAGAATCCACTGGCAGACTTGAGCAAAAGTTGATCTTCGCATGCAGCCAGTTTTGGTGAATGATTTCTCGCCGCTGGTCATCTAAGCCTCCCACTCAACTCGGAGTGCCACTTTAAATGCACGATTCACACTGATGTCGAGTGGCTGCAAATACTTCGTTGTGCCCCCAAGAATCATAGCTGGAATTGAGTTTGTCCTCTTGATGGCTGCTTTCACAGAATCTGTTATATGGGCCCTCATGCTGTCCAAAACGAGCAATGCTTTTTTTCTGTGAAAAAATCCTCCCGGTCGCTTGCCGTAGCACTCCGTCAGCCATTCCTTCATTAGGCATTCTATCATCCACCCTTTCTTGTTGACTTTCACGACAATTTCTTTCGGGAGTTTTTCTTTCGGCATAGTCATCCGCTTAAAAATCACCATTGGTGGAAGCTTTTGTCCAGATGCTGTGCAGCTCAGGACACAAGTGAAATGCGTTCTCTCATGGCCAGTTGTTTTCAGCGTGACGGACGATTCACCTTTCTTGTTAACAGTCCTAGTGAGAGGCAGGTCAAACGTCAAAGGTACTTCATCCATATTTATGATCTCGTCCGCTCCGATGGAATTCTCGGCTATCTTTGTTTGAGTGAATTTACGGAAGTTTGTAACTTTTTCCTCGTAGTCGGGAGGGAGTTGCTGACACAGAGTTGTCCGTGCCCTGATGGACAGGCCTTTTCGTCTCATAAATCTGAGACACCACGATGGTCCACCTCTAAAATCTTCAATCTTCTTTTCGGTGGCGATTGTTTTGGCTTTCAGTCGGATCCGCACGGTGGAAACACCTCGGCCGTCTGCTCTCTGTGTGTTCACCCAGTCTTCAAGAACGTTTTCAAGTTCAGGCCATCTGCTTTTATTATCTCTGAAAGCTTTTGTCGTCTTTTTGCATTGAGTCAGTTCTTCACGCTGCCGTCTCCAACGTCTCACCATCGATTCATTGATGCCAAGCTTAGGTGCAGCAGCTCTATTTCCTTCTTCGACAGTCAGATCGATTGCCTTTAACTTAAAAGCTGCATCATATGCATTTCTTCGTGTGTTTTCCATGATGAGGGTGTGTCATGATGAGCAAAATGACAGTTCAAAACACAATCAAACTAGCGTCTTCCTCGGCGCATTATCTCTTCCACCTGTCTGTCTCGCTCTTGCGCTTCCTGCTAGAGCGCCCCCTGGAGGCCGTTAGCCCCTAAAAATCTATAGATTAGCCGCATCATTGTTTAGGCCGCAGGGTTCAAAGCGTGTGAAAAAAGTAGCGGCTTATAGTCCGGAAATTACGGTAGTTTATATATACACCTGAGGTAAAGAAAGGCAAAGATGTAGTGAGTAAAGATGAATTTAACATTATAATTCTGCCTCTGACTTATCAAAATAATGTAACATACATCACTAGTGTTGTAATCACAACAAAAACAAAAAAAATTATGACTCAAAAAACCCCATTTATTATTGCTTCACTCAGCTGCATCACTCAATAAAAAAGATTTTACAGAACAAAAACTCAGTGCAAAAATAAAGTGCATCACGTCCATACAAAAATAAAAGATTTACAGAAAGAAAACTCTGTACATTGTTATGGATCAGCTTTTGAATGTGTGTTGCGAGTACATTATATAGTTTAGCCCCATCGCCTAGGCAACCACGGATGTTTATATCAGTAAAGTCGGGCAGATGACAGCTCGAAAAACCAGCGTGGTTTCGCAGTGTTTTTATCTAGATGATAGAAATAATGTTGAATGTAGACTATGACAGAATAAGCTGATATATATATTCACTCGACTGGGGTAACGTGACCACATTAAGTACAGACACGGATTTAAACCTGGAGAAGCTGCTGCTGCTGCTGCTAGCACTGCTAACGTTAGCCACACTGTGTGCCAGGCTGACAGCTGACAGTCAGCTCCAGGTTGTTTACCCGCAGACACTGTCATCCTCTTCGGTCTGAAAAGGTGAAGCATTTAGTGAGTTGTTGTCATGTTTAGTATATTAATATGTAATGTTTGATTGCACAGCGCAAAGTAGCATGCAGTTCAGCGGCATTTAAAGTACGATTTGGCGATTGTTGACTGTGATTAACAGCTTCAAATGGCTCTTAATACGCACAGTATTTTTACGGACAGTATTTAACATTATAAATTAATAAATTCTATTCAATTTTAACTGCTTTCTGTGTGTTTTCTTAGTGTTAGACTAGTCGACTAGTCTAAATTAAATTTTGTGTTTAATCTTCAGGGAAATTAGTCGTCGGGAACATCCCTACTCCAGATTCCTTACTGGCTGGCGGTGCAGCGTTAGCTGCAGCAGTCTTCACATCCTCATACTCTCTCCATATACCGTCGTTTCGATGATGAAACTTTTAAGTGGCTAATAAGGTTGGATGTGTTGAAACCGGTAGACTTTTTACCTCCTCTCTGCACTTTGGCTGGACATTTATTGCATACTGAATCGTGTTGTCTTTTTCAGAAACAGTGAAAAATGCCCACACTGGTGATGGCGTCGCCATGTTTATGTTTGAGGTGGCGTATCAATATGACGTTATGCGCGTGACAACAGCAGGTGCCAGCAACACAGGGAAAACAAATGGACTGAAAATGAGTGAAATCAAGGCAATGTTGGCTATTTATAATTGGATGTAGTTATCGGCAAAAAAATTTCATTATCGGACTTATCTGTGTGACGTCTTTATCCAAAATTGGGCCAATAATTATCGGTACCGATAGTTATCGTGCATCCCTACACAAAACAATGTCAAATTAGACACACTTACTGACATTTCTAGACTACTGATTAATTATTAATTGATACATTAACTGGTTAAATTCTTAACTGAAATTAATCAACTAATGATTAGTCTAATCAATAACATCCCTAGCAGTTTCCCATTGGAAAAGGGTGTAAAGTGGTGCAAATATTTTAAATGTACAACTGATAGCGATTTTTATTAGGTGTCTAAAATATGTTTTGCTGCTGACCCTGTCCACAGCAGTACATTGCTTAGCCTCCTACACCAGTACTCCTGCTGCTCCATCAAACTTGGGATGTGCCAACCGCCATCTATTCTAGGTAATACAGTGACTCCGTCCATCCATTGTCCATAAATGCTTATCCTGACAGGTTGCCAGGGGTGGGGGTGGGGCAGGCATAGAGCCTATCCCAGCTGACACTGGGCAAGAGGTGGGGTACACCCTGGACAAGCTGCCAATTCATTGCAGGACATAGAAACAAATAACCACTCAAGCTCATACAATCCCATTTAAACAAAATCAGAACTACCTCGTTGAGAGCACAAGAAGAAAACACTGTACATCTGTACCTGTGAAACTACACTATAAATCAGGCATATCATAATCAGAATTTAGAAAAGTACTTCCAATACTTTTTGAATACCACATAATTAAAAACAATACAGTACTAACAATCAATAGTATCAGAAGTACAGAAGCCAGAAAAAAAGTAAAGATCTAAGAGCTCATTCAAGACCTCACTTTAGTTTAGTCTTTATTGTCCTGCCTGAAATTTGGCTTACAGCAAAACCATAAAGTATTCAGTGACTTTTTCCTGCACCAGCACTCTTATGCACTAATTAAAAAAACAAAAAAGAATTTAAAAAAGTTTTTTATACTCGTATTCCATGGAAGTTTAAAACTGTGGTATTGTGACAACCCTAGCACGGGCAATAAACATCCAGTTCTACGAGGAGCTCTAAATCTTGTGTTGTGTGCAGACTGCTTCTGCAGAGACAGTGGTCATCAGAAAGAAAGAAAGAAAGAAAAAAAAAAAAACCTCTCTGATGTTCACGTTTTATTCTGCGCTGGCAAAGCTGAGAGCCCAGTACAGAAGGATGTATTATGGAAAAAGTAGAGACGATTATGCGCCATTCAATCAGCATGAACGGTTTCCATGGAAAGGTCATCATCATTACGTTTACAGTCAATCTTCAGGGGACAGCAATTACCCTCTCTGTAACCATAGAGGCTGTTGGCTACAGCACCAGAACCCTCAGATTAAACCTAAATTAAAACATACATAAACATTCAGTGACCCATCGAGCATGAGGAAAGGATAAGTGTACTGCATTTGTTTTGAATTAGGACAGAGTAAAGAACAATGATCTAATGTGCATATAGTTTGGTTATGAGTTTCCAAGTGGGTCATGGAAAATAAGCGCTCCAGATGTGAAACATACGATATATACTTCAATGCACTGCATAGAGCGGCTGTGTCAATTGTGTGTTTTTAGTATTTTGCACATTCTGCGCATTTGAGAGAAATATTAATATGTAACTGAGCGTAATGGCCTCTTTTGACATTGCAGTATTAGCTAAAAATCCCTGACACCAGGTATAACACTTAAGTGTGAGAATTGTCTTCTCCGATCCTCCTGGAACTGCTCAACGCGCTCTTAAAAGCTTTCTCTTCCCAAGGTGCAGAGCCTTTCTGGACAACATCAAGTGTTCCCTGCTGCTTAACAGCTGATGGAACTGGAAATGTGTTCTGCTCACAGCGCCCGGTTGCAAACAGAGCAGAAAGAGACAGAAATTTCTCATGAAGTGTGAGAAAAGTGGGTGAACATTCCACAGTGGACATGTAACTGCTAGCGAGGGACTGCAGGATCTGGGAACTTTAGAAGAGGTCGCAACCTTTTCACATCAAAACGGATAAAAATATACAGTAACGATATTGTTGGCAAAAATACCTAACCTTGTCATTATATAGTCTGTGTTTACAAGTGATGTCATCAGCCAACACCGTCTCAGTTCATCGCTCCAGTGCAATGTTGAGTTAGTCACTTTGACCGACCAAGAAAATCCAGTCTAGTCATAATTACTTGGTGCATGCTTTATATTTACATTTTTTTGTAGTTGGGAAAAGATAAGAGACAGTTTAACAACTAAAGCAAAAATGACAGTTTCATCCTGATTTACTCACTTTGTGGTCAGTGAGTCAAGATGTATAAAGACCGTTTATGCTTGCTCAAGACAACGTGGCAGGAATCCCTTGTAGTGGAGGCATTTATGCTCAACTTGTTCATTGCAGTATTCTCTGAAATGTCAGAGGATGTACAAACAAAATATTCTGTGAATAACCGGAGGAATGTCATTATCCAACATGGCTGCCCCCGCTGGCCTAGGAGCTGTCGCTTCTGCAGAAAAATTTATTTGCTTACAAATAAAGGCGATGCAAGATGAGATGTTCTGTCCGTTGCTTACATGCAGAGAAACGTCTCGATGGGGAATACAACCGTATTGTGAGGCCGATGTGTGCTATCGACAAGGGAACGCAGCTGCAGCTATGTGTAACAGCTAAAAAGCTTTAAATAGAAGAAGAGAGTGAAAAATGGACTTAAAGTCATCAGGTGGACACAAACACAAGTCTAAATGACATATCATATAGCGGAATGTATAAATAATAAACTGTTTCCTAACATATCAAGTTTAGGTGTCCTGTTTGCACACCTGTCAGTCAAAATAAGAACTAAACTATATACAAAACAGCAGCTGTTTGGTTTATTCCCTTGAGATGTCTGGTGTTTAACTTTTTCCCTTGTATGGGAATCTTGGGATGGGAATAAAATTCCAAAAATGCACAATAACTCATGTAGACCATAAGTATGTCAGTGTTTCAAGTGATAAGATCCCTTCATCATATTTGTAATTCGTAGCTGTAGAAGTCCTCTGTTGATACCTTAACCATGATCAAAACATACAATCAAAGTTAATATGAAGAGCTGGTAAAATAAAGTGACAATATTGCTATTGCTATAAAGGAATTTGTAATTACATTTTTAAGAATGTAGATGTGATAATAAAGGCTTTGAGAGTCTGGAAATGTTCTGTTTAGGTACCTTGAAAGTGTTTAAATTGTGCACTCTAAAAACTGTGTGAACACTGAAGAGAGACTGGTAGATCTGTCATCTTAATAACAGTATTTAAGGAAGGAATTTAATATACAATATATTACAGGCATTTAACAATTTGTTACGTTTGTAATATTATTTATCTTTTTATATTAAATTTAAGTTAGACTGTTAACATGTAATATATTGTTCAAATTCAAATTTGCTTTAAAAATGAACAAAAATAATAATGCTGTTTTTTCAATATCAACATATTTAGTGTATTTATGTTTCCTAATATCGGCCAACAGGAAATATCTCTGCCATAGCATAGATCTTGACATTACTGTAGAGATTCCTTTAGAAAATAATATAATTTCTAAATCACATTACAATCAGGTGTAATTTTATACCCTTGCATTCTCAAATGATGAGCTGTTTTCTAAATGCCCATAAGTTCCTTGTTTAATCAATTCTGCTAATTATAGGACTATTACATATTATACTTCCATCTCATGTAACATTTAACTCTATCACCAGGAAATGTGAGTATTTTCTGGGCCTGACTTGTGATCACTGTAAGCTCAAGCAGGCTTCATTACTCCATATTCTGTGGGACTGACCCTAACTACATGTGTACTGGCATATGTACGGTATTGGCGGGGAAATAAAATCCATGACTCAACAAACAACTCTGTTTTCTTCCTGCACAGTCCTCATGAAGCCCACCTGAAAACAATTTTGTCCGGTAAATTTCTAGACTGGGCAGTCAGCCTGGTGAGTTGGACAGTTCGTTTGGCCTCAGGTGCTGCTGCTTTTTTGAAGACAGAGACGCCGACGTAGGTCAGAGTCAGTGTAGAATGAATGGGCCGGACGCTTCAGCGGTGATTATACATGGCTCACATCTCGCTTCTGACATATGTAATAACCTATCACTCAACATGGGAGGAAACAGCCATAAAAATATCATTGGAAGGATTGCTGACTTTTTGGGTGTCCTTGCCAAAAGTAATTTTGCGCAACATTTATTCCGGAACTCAAGTATTATGGGCAGAGCCAAAAAGATTCTTCATAATGACTTGTTTGTGAGTCTGACAAAAACGACCCGTGCCCCTTCTCATTTGATTTTGAAACAGCTGAATTATTTAAATGAAATATTTCAGGGTTTGGATTAAATATGACTCTTAAACCAACTAAAACACTGCAGGTCATGTAGGTATTTATATTTCTGGCCATTGAGAGCAGCAGATGCTCGCTGTAAAAAATGTTTAAACTAAATGTGCAGTATGGGGTGTTGGTGTAAAGGAAGATTCTGCTGGCACCATGACCAAATCTTAAGATCTAAGGTCACCATCAGAACAGCGATTTGAAACAGTAAGAGTCAGCACACCCCCAAACAGTACCATCAACCTTGATCAGAGCACAATACCATCCCAGCCCATGACATGGTGTTAACATTGGAGTATACAACACATGTGGTCCTACTGGAACTCGTCCCCATTGAGGTTAAAAGGGCTAAATACACAGATGTGGTTTCAAAGTGCTGGGGCAATGGCTGGAGAGCATGATGTGAGCAAGTCGAAGTCAGGTACCGGGCTTTACTAGCCATTCACTGCAGCAAAGTCTCAATCTCCTTGGAGTAAAAGGACTGCAGGGCAAATGAGGTATCAAGAACATTCTGGAGGCTGGAGAGAAGGCCTTCCAGTTGCTGTGGATCTGGAAAGGGGATCCACAGAGCGGGACGCCACTTGGAAAGAAGTTGGGGCCTGATCACCCCATGCTGGGTTGCCCAGGTGAGGGCGTCTGATGATCAAAGACCCAAAACACCCTGTGAACTCGAGTTCAACACTGAAGATGCATCCAAGTAAGACCAGAAGGTGTATTCTTGAACTAAAAAGAGCCTACTTTTCTTTCAAAATCATATACTACATTGCAACATATAAAAAATTGTATTGCTGAAATAAGCAGGGATGTCCCTGCAAAAAATGTGTCTGGATGGCAGCATATGTTGCTCCAAAACCTGTATGTGCCTTTCAGCATCAATGGAGCCAGAAGGTACATTCTTGAACTAAAAAAAAAGCCCAGTTTTCTTTCAAAATCATATACAACACTTCAATATATAAAAACACATACAGACAGCATTATCAAATATTTATCACCATTGTCTAAGTGTATAGTTGTAAAGCAGTAGATGCCACACAACCACAAGTCAACCAAATGGAAGTGGAATTAGTGGTGGTCATCATGTCCCATGAAATCAGGGACAGAAAAAAGATGTCTTGCAGGTTCCAGGTGAAAACAAATACTCTGGAGAGATGACCCAGATGATCACGCTCGCTCCATATTAGATCACATACCATTCTGAGAGACTAATACATGTGGCACATCATTTATCAGTGGCTTCATAAACCACAGCTTTACAGCCATCCATCACAGAGCTCCTCATTGTCCCTTCGACGAATGACTGATGCGCTCACTAATTCTGCCTGGACCGAGTTCAAACATGTGTTTGTTTTTTAATAGGCTCTTCTTTCAGAGACCCTGTTTGCAATTACCCCTGTGCTGGCCTTATTACCGCACTGGGCACCATTACACAAAAATGTCGAAGAGGATGAGGGAGCTGTGGTTAGCGCAGACAGGAGCACAGCCTCAGTTTGATGAGTTGCTGGCTCATACCCCTGCGCCCGATGGCTATGACCGAGCTTGTTATAAGGGCTCAGGTTTATCATCACACTTAAGGCACCACTTAACCAGAATTAAACAGGAACAGCTAAATAAATGCTGCCGCTGGCTAAGAAGCATATTTCAAAGTTTGATTGGCTTGACTTTCAAATTCCTGTTACATTTAAAGCAAGTTCAAGTCTAAACAAGGTACAAGTAGACTGACAATCCAAGAGGAGTTGCACTCTGAAGCCTTTGCTACTTACTCTGCCATCTCTGTGTCTTCATTATACTTTCTCTACAGTGACATTATAATTTAAACCTTTTGAAAGTATGTGCCATGGCAGGACTACATGTGTGACATACATGTTTTTTTTTCGGTTTGTCATTCATTAGAATAATTTTAGTGTTGACAGAAGCATTTCACCTCCTCGAATCAGGTGTACTATTTCAGCGGTCGTCAATAGAGGGCAGTGGGAGACCTTAACGTACTGCCTGGACTGTGGATTTCAACTAAGCGAGCTGCCTTGATCTCATTCTGATGAGAGCAACCGTACTGAACGGCAGCACATCCGTCTTACTTATCCTGTTATAGGAAAGTACAAACCTGCTTTCCAAAAAAGTTGGGATGCTGAGTAAAACGTAAATAGAAGCTTAATGCAAAGATTTGCAAATCCTTTTTGACTTATATTCAGTTGAATACAGTGCAAAGACAAGATATTTAATATTCAAACTCATTAACTTTAGTGTTTTTCTAAGTATACACTCTTTCAACAACACACAGTAACAATTTGGGAACTGAAGGCACAAATTGTAGAAGTTTTGAAAGTGAAATTCTTTCTCATTCTTGCTTGATATACGGCTTTAGGGGCTCAACAGTCTCTGTAGTATTTTGCACTTCTTAATGCACCACACATTTTCAGTGGGAGACAGGTTTGGACTGTAGGCAGGCAAGTCTAATACCAAAACGTTTTTACTACAAAGCCACTCTGTTTTAACATGTGCAGACTGTGTCTTGTCATTGTCTTGTTTATGAATGATGCTGATATAAGGCTTTTGTTTTGCTTGGTAATCTTAACATTGTATATGCGGCGACAAGCAGTTGCAGTTTTCTGAGTGTTCCTGAGCTGTAGTAATACTCTTTATATAAATGTTGGTTTTTAATGCAGTGCTGCCTGAGGGGTGAGAGGTCACAGGCATTCACTATTGGTTGTTAGCCTTGCCCCCTACCTGAGACAACAGATTCTCTCAATCTTTTAATGATATTATGGATTATAAAGGTGAAATCACTAAATTCCTTGAATACAATTATCAACCACTGGCCTGCCAGACCAACCAGGTAAACCCAAACGTGTAATGAGGGTGAACTAGGAACATAACGGAGGCCCGTGTGTGGGAGGTCTTTAACTCCCTCCGCTGAAAGAACTATTCAAAGGTTCCATTGGTAAGGTGATCTTCAGGATCTGTGGTCAGAGGGTCATCAGTGCCTGTCGTGGTGACAACCTTCACCAGCGGTGAAGGAGGCGGTCAAGCTCAAGACGAAGGCCTTTCGGGCTTGGTAGACCTGGGGGTCTCCTAAAGCAGCAAAAACTTGGGTTTGGGAAGGGTTCAAGGAGGCTTTGGAGAAGGAATTTCAGTTGACCTCAAGGAAATTCTGGCAAACTATTCAATGATTCAAGAAGGGAAAACAGAGATTGGCCTTGGCTGTGTTCAGCCGGGGAGGAGAACTGCTGACCCCAACTAAGGGATATTGTCGGGCGGTGGAAGGAGCACTTTGAGGAAGTCATGAACCCCATCAACATGTTCTCTGTGGAGGAGGCAGAATCTGAAGCTTTGGGAGAAGTCTTGCCCATATCCCCTGGCAGACGTCTCTGAGATAGTTAAGAAGCTCCCTGGAGGCAGGGTGCCAGGTGTGGATGAAATTCACCCGAGATGCTGAAGGCTCTTGACATTGTTGGGGTGTCTTGGATGACAGGACTTTTAATGTTGTGTCTGATCGTCTATATTGTTTTATAAGGATGTGTTTTTGTTTGGTTAGATTGACAGATTAGACAATTTGCCTGTGCTTGCTATAATGAGTTCACCATGAGTGTGCCTGTTTATGGTTTAACACTGAATTGATTCTAAATCTGTAGGAACAGTCCTGTCTCCAGAATAACAGAAAATTGGGTGAATTACATTTCTACACTGGTGTATGTGCACTAAGAGATAAATTGATATTATCCACTACATGTACCCAGTAAATAGGGTAAAAGAAACTGGTGAGAAATATAGAGATGAATGTTGTACACGATGAACTATGTACAGTACATATACTTTATATTATTGAGTTTACGTGATAGAGACTTTGCACTGATATTAAGTTCAATAAACACCACACAAAGCAACCACACTGAAAGGCAGCATGTTTTCCTTATCTCGTGTCACTGTTACGAACATACTTTACCTGTTGATTCTGCCTCATGCTCGGAGAGACGCTATACATGGAGATAACCTAATCAACTGCAACACTGTGATGACAGTCAATTCAATACCACATCTAAGAGTGATCTTCCTGTTACTGGAACTAGATTTCCATGAATACATCTGCCATTGCCATGAAACACTGTAAATATCCTCTGGCATGTTTACTTATACGAGATACTGTATATTCTTGCATTAGAATAGAGGAATATAAAAAAATTGGCATTCAGTGAATGCTTTTTTTGACACGGACACACTGCATCTAAATGGACTGTCTGAACAGTGTCTCTTGTGTTTATATTGCAGCATTCTTGGCTCTTGGTCTCCGCTTCATGTTCCAGTAGAAGTATTATAGGTTTTAAACTCAGCTTTTCATCAGCAACAAATTACAGGTTTAATGTGCTGTACTGTCTATCGTTGCTTTGCTGACACAATTAAACTGGGCCACTCGAGTGACCTCTAACTCCTAAATACATACAATCCTGCTGATGACATTGTTTAGGCATAAGACAACGCAGGGAGCTCTGGGATGTCAGACTCATCGCTATGCAGTAAAATCCAGAAATCGAGGATTTGTCATGCCCCACAGGCAACCTCAACAGGCGCACTAAAAAAATCAGCATGACCGCAAAGAGCTGCCCACATTCCAATGGAGAAAGATCACCTGTCTGTGTACTCTTAGCGCCTAATTCATCACAAAGTCATTGCTTCTTCCAGGTCAGAAAGACTGACTGTCACATTTAACTGAGTCAACATCTGTGAAAATTTTGTTTAATTTATATGATACTTTATTAGTCCCCGTTGGATACTTTTGACTCATTATTACTATTTAGTAGCAGTGAGCAGCCACAGTGCAGTGCCAAGGACTCAACAGCTCCATTTCTGAGAAGTATTACTTTATACAATGCATGTGTTTTATGGTGGGAGGAATCGCACATAAACAGAGGGAGAACATGTTGATTCCACGTCGAAAGGAAATAATTGGCCCTGGTGGGGTTCAAACAACAACAATAAACAACACATGAAATTAACACAGAATCTAACCATGCAGACTGTTTCGGTTTTATGTGCCAAGTTTTTTTTTTTTTTAAATACCTGTCTCTGAGAATTCTGCCAACACAACATAGTGCTGCAGGAATGAGTCTGAAGAACAGGAAATGAGTTAGCATTACTAGCACTTCCAGTTCCCTCGTCTTGAACTCAGTGGGTTTATTGAATGAGTTTTGGTGCGAATCTTGAAATAGGGTCTGTGGTAAACACAAGCTTATTTTGCTCTACGACATAGAGTACGTCAGCAAAAATAACCCTCACGAGATTTTTGGAGCTTTTATGTTGTAAAAAGGTTGCTAACAAGTGGCTAAATGAGGCTGCTGCAGACGTTAAAAGTCACTTTGCCAAACACTAGACACACAAGACAGTGGTGGTGATGCTTAAGTCATGCGATTGTGGTGTAGTTTGTTTATAGTCTAACATTAGCATTTACTTCTAGTGATTGCAATTATTCTTCAAAATTCATAAAAGTGTTGTATATTTGTGAGGATTATCCTGCTGAAGAAAATGTGCCAGTATCAATAACTTTTGTTTGTCTGCACTGATCCGAAAAGCTGCAAAAGGACTCCCGCACACTGTCCAACTTGCAATATTTCATTTATTTGAGACGTTTCGGTATTAGACCTTCATCAGGCAAAACAATAATGATATATTGCAAGTTGGACAGTGTGTGGGAGTTCTTTTGCAACTTTTTGGTCTTCTCTCTCCAACGCACCTGTCTTGTTTAATAGATGTGCGAAGTGTTTCTTTTGTCTGGACTGATCCAAAATCCAGTGGAAAAATCCTACTGGAACCTGGACAATGCTAACTTCTGGCTTGTCCTATAAAAGTACGTCATCCCTACAGCACTCTACAACTGTGGGTGTGATGCTGTTTGTGGAGTTTTCAGCAGGCAAACAAAAGACATCTAAAAACATTCAGCAGCAACATCTTTTTACAAAGACAGTGTCCCTCTGGATAGTCAAAATTGCTGTGGACAGCTTTCATTAGAACTACTTTCTTATGAACAACTTTGTTTTATGTGGAGGCATAGTCTGATACCTCAAAACCAAGGACAAAAAACATGTTTATTGTACCATCGCTTTAATGTGGTGCTCTCATTATACGCTCTTAGCCTGAATCTGCTCAAATGGGGAGCTTTTCGTCACCACTGTCACCAAGGACTTGCTTATGGTGGAAATGGTTGTTTCTTGTAAATATTATTAAGAGTATGGTCTTAACCAGCTCCACATGAAAAGTGCCTTGAGATAACTTCTGTTATGATTTGGTGCTATATAAGTAAAACTTAACTTGCTGAGCTAAAAAAAAAAAACCTATCTGGAAATGACTCAAGTAACAGAGCAAATGGCTGCACCAAACTATCCCTGCATTCACACACTGTTTCTTTTTACTTTTAGTACACACTGCCCTTACAAAGTACTAACTGCTGCATGCAGTATGCATTCCATTGGGACATACTACTTCTTCATAACATGGCACCTTGAAATTTGACCCTCTTGCTCATATAGCAATCACAAAGGATTGTGGGTCAGAACAGACAGAAAAGCATGCTGGCTTGCATACTGCAAATTATGACCAAATGCAGCAAGACATACTGGAATTTTTGACTTACTGTATGTGACATACTGTGTATTGGAACATACTAAATCTTCTCCTGGCGTACTAAAAAGTATCATAGTAATTTGGACACCATTAGGTATTTCTTAGAGTGCTACACATTATCCCCATCACAACATATCTGGAGGCTTTAAAAAATCAATTTAAAACTTTAAAATTCAAAATGTTTGTAAAGATCACTTTGTAAAGATGAGAATAAGAATAAAGCTTCTTAAAATACCTCTTTTCATGTACTGTATAGCTCGTCCTCCATGGTCAGCAGACATGGTGTCTGTGCTTCCATCCTTCAACAGCGGCGGTGTGGAAACCCTCGAGGCACTCTGGGAGGTCAGGCTCTGGCCATTGGTGATGTTAGCAAGCTGAGCGGCAGCATCTTGAGCCCGTTTTTTCTCCTTCTTCAACATCTTAACTAGGATACCTGTAGGCACTGAGTTAAGGACTCTGCTAGTCTTCACTCTGGACAGTGTGGATGAAAAAGAAATCTTTCACTCAGCTGCTTTCATCAGTGTTGCATGCTGAGAACGCGTTCATCGTTCTGCTGCCATGTTGCAATAAAAGTATTCAATCTTATCAGTGAGTGCTCATGATTTCATGTGCACATTTTGAGTTTTCTGGATAGGCGCACTCAAGTTAAGCACCCCATTCCTTCCCTTTGTTTGAAAAATACATATTAAAGGACCTATTTCAGCAGATGTTGGCTGCTTATAAATCGAATAAAACAAATAACATAATAGCTGTGGCTACCTATGTACATGCATGTGTCCATGTGTGCATGCGTTCACACGCAACCACTTCAACTCCACGACTAAACTGTAAGGAGTAGGATTAAGTCACAGCAATGGAAAAAGGAACACTCTGCCAAGCCCAATGACGCCTGCCGTAAGGCTCTATGACAAACAGTCCAGGAGTTATGAAGTGGAGGATGACTAAAATAGAGGCAAACCATCACCAATGACAAATGAACTCTGCTGAGCTCAATGATGCCTTCCACGAGTGCCTATAACAAAGAAGTAACAAGTCATGGAAGGGGCATGGCTAAAGCATAGGGGAGTGGGGCTCACACCATTGAAATACGAACTCTGCTGTGTGTAGCTAATTAAGCAGTTGATCTACATCAACTGCTAACATTAATTACAAAGAATAACCACTAATGTCATCTACATAGACCAACCTCTAACAGTGGCTGCACAGACTAACCACTAACATTAGCGATACAGAAATCCAGTTATAGCTAACAAACCTGCCAATACTACTACAGCTACTTACTATTACTCATGGTAGTTTTCTTGAGGTTTGAGTGTGAAGTGTGAATAGCAAACTTAATGTACATTTAGATGTCCATAATTATCTTTATTAATCTAAATGTGCATTCATGCATAACAAAAGAAGGGATATCTAGTCAAACAATTAATACGCCTAAAATGAACATTAAAACATATTACGCTAAAAAATTTCATTAGATTTGGTATTGTATTCCAAAAGTAACAGAAAGTGATCAAGTTACATTATTTTAATATTGTGATACTTGGACTAGACTGATTACATTTCAACAGGTAATTAGGAATTGTATTGGAATAGGTTTTCACAGTAACTCTCCCAGGCCTGATTGTGAGCTTTGAATAATTGCTGGCATGTGCTCAGTGTCTGACCTTACAGGCTCAGGATGATGTCCTGGTCTGGGATGAATCAGTGAGTATGACTGAGAAAAGAGGAGCCAAGGAGGCTGTAGAGACTCTACTTAAATTCAACAAAATCTTTTCCCACTGATGAGGTTGTATGTATATTTTTGCGTCTGTACTTAAGACCAAGCTATAGGCGTATCGGTATATCTTTGGGTGCTTGTGTGAGTATGACAGAGAGATTAAAGTGTCTACAAGAAGAGGCGGAAAGCAAGAAACACTGCTTAAATCCTGTTCACGCTTTTATTGCCATGGCACGTTTCACTTCTCCATACGCAGTGTTTCTATGCATGAGGACAATTTACTATAATCGCTTCCTCTGTACTCTGCTTCCAACTCTACAGCACTATTTTGTATTTGATCAAGTCCCTCTTGCTCAAACTGCTTTCAGCTGGCCTCACATATTTTTCAATAATAATGCACATAGCGGGGCGCAGATTCGTTCAGCACTCTCAAATTTGATTATCGAATTGACGCCTGCTTCATACTGTATAACCGGAGCACTCTGCTGTTTCCACTACTGGTGAGAAAGGACAAGACGGCGCTACAAGAGAGGCAATTTTTTGCAATCAGAACTGCTGACAGAGGGAAAATTGTAATTGTGTGAACTGGAGTTGCATGGGAAAACTGCACAAAGAAAAACATGATCAAGACATTTTACAGCCAGTTGCCAAGATTGCTTTTAAGATGTCAACACAGAGCGAGGAATCAAAGCTTTTCACGGGTTAGCAGGTAAGAAAGAAGCAGAAGCTTAGCTGAAGTTATTCTATAAGAAGAACTAAGCCTGTCTAACCTTTAGTTTCGATCCTTGTATACATTACCTACATGAATAAAACATTACAGTCTCATAAAATATTCATTCAGTTCCTGACCTATGTGCCTGTTTTTCCACTATAAATGGAAGTGTGTTTGATGGCCTAATCACAACCCATAATTTGGAGGCAACACATTAGTCTGTTCTTCAAGCATGTTCCTATCATGAGATTAGCAGACATCTCTTTGTGGCCAGACTGAAACTGTGGTGGTCAGCAGATAATTTGGGATGTAAGAAAAAATGTCATTATTTTGGATGATGAATGGACGTAGTTTTGAAGGAGCTGGAGACGTTAATTTATATTCCTGTCAGACGATACAAAGGGGATGTCAGTGGGAACAATAACCTACAGTTTCCAGTGAAACCAAGCATGCAGTCTTCTGAAAACTGCCAAAATCTAAACCCAACACAATTCCAAATGACCTATAGAAGCCAAGTTTTACAGAGAAATATGACTGTTTCTGTGGCTCCTCTGTCATTGTTTCACACAAGTCATTACTTCAGACTGTTGTTCAGCAGGTTTTTCCATTATTGAGATCTCTGGCATCTGATATCTTCATTTATGCTGAACACCACCGAAGACCTCTAGCGTATGATGAAAATTTCTCTCGGGGGTTACACGTTAGATCTGTGGGCTGCTTCACATGCCATGCACTCAAAATGTGGTCAAACACAGCTCGTGATGTGCATTCAATCTCTCCTTCTCATCTTTCTTGTCACTCTCTATTATACCGTCCAATAAAGCAGACATCACAGGAAATAAAGCAAATGCCTTTAAAATTACCGCAGCTGGCAAAGGTGCAATGTCAATCTCAGTGGTGCCACAAATTGCTCCAATTTAGCATACAATATAAGAGGTAAAATATTTGATGGAGATATGTTGTCCTCCTCTGAAGATGATAAAAGTACAATCCTTTCACCTCTACAAGGTATGCACATGTCATTTGTGTATATCTGTGAATGTGCAGTATTTTATAACTCTTTTATAGCATGAAAATGAGCACTGACACCACATTATAATGTATGTATGGCTTTCTTTGGCTCAACAGAACGTATCTGAAACCTAGAAGAAGGTTTGAGCTCTATTTGGGTGCTGTTGAGTTTGTGTCTTCCAGTTAGAAGGTGAAATCCAACTTCATCTGGAGACCCTGTGATCTTTTCTTTAGTGCCTCTCTCAGGTCAACATGTCTACTTTAACTACTTTATGCACTTTAAGAAATACAAGTGCTAACTAGAACCATGAAAGGCTCTTTGGCTTGTCCTCATAGTAGAACCTTTTATAAAGGTTCTACATGGAAACTTTTCAGAGAGTTTGACCTAGAACCCAACATAAAGGGTTACACCTAGAAGAATCTGTGAAAGGCTTTGCCCAGAACACCTAATGAGTGGTTCTAGAGAGACCTTTCTACTTTCTTTCTTCAACTGAGAAACCTTTATATTATGCTACAAGGAACCCTTGATGTAAGAGTTTTTCAAGGATTGCACTGAATTGTGGAGTTGTGGACCGTAAAACTGAATTTCTGTGTTTAGGATTTTCTGGGTGGTCCTGAAACATGGCTCGGTGACACGGTGTAGCCATGGTCCTTCAACACAATATACAGTAAGCTCCACCAACCAACACACGAACGACACTGTCTCACCCTCCACTCACCCTCCCTAATCATCAGTTACAAACATACCTTCAGTGACTCTCTCAGTCCAAATCAGCCCAGCAGTTCACTTCAGCTCACTTCAGTTCCAACAACCCAACACAGAAGAAAAAAAATAACATCCTGTCACTGTCCTCTGGCTCTGGTGGCTCAAACATGTCTAGACATGTCCAACAGAGCTGCTAGACGGATGTAGGGGTCGTTTTCAGGTCATAGTGGTGTTTGACCCTGAGACAGTGGAGTGGACACGTCCCCAGTATTTCAGAGCAGAGAAAACTGCTCATTTTTTCACGACTTTGAGACCAAATTTTATACACTTAGTGATTTTTTTAATTGTTCAAATTTGGCTGAGTGGTTAATAACACATTTTTCTGTGGTGTGACAAACTCAGAACGCACATTTATTGTTGCTTTGCATAATCTTTAAAGGACTGCCTACTTAACTGACATCCTGTAAGTCCATCAACTTTGTGAAACGCTGTGTACGACAAACATTTGTGCCTTTTTGTAAATTCGGTATCAAATGCAATACATTAATTTGTTTCTTTCTTTGTATTAAAAAAAAACATTGTGTCCATTTGTTTTAGTGTGTTGGACACTACACTACAGCTGCCAGTAAAAATAAACACATTTAGTCTTTGCAAATGCAAATAATTTACAGTGGCTATATGTTTTTTTTGCATATAGAGTGGAGAAGTGAGGTCCCATCAGAAGTGGTCACTCACTTCTCAAAGCGCTTCCTCAGGACTAACTGTACAATTTGTAGCCCAATTTTGACAGGGCTATGAATAAGATTTCTGTCCAACCCATTGGTAGGAGTGTAATGGACAATTCAGACATTAAATATAAATTAAATAAGATAGGTTTGACAAAGATCCAAATTACAAATACTGCCAAAGCTATAGTATGATAACAAACATATAACAAATATGTGCAGTGACAATAAGTATGTTCATGCTAATGAAGTGATATTTTCTCTGTATCTTCAAAGATGCACAATCCACTAAAAGCTTTACATACCCTGCACCCAGTCGCTGACAAGGACATGAGATCTGTAATCAGTGATCTCTGGTGAGCAGCAGTGGACTTTGTGGAGATGATCATAAAACACATGAAATGTTACCAAAATAGGTGACAGACTGCATTAACACATGAACTAAATGTAACTGAAAGATGAGTGGTCAGTGAAGCCTCAGACATTTGTGTGCTCTGAACCGTTTCCAAGAACAATGAATATAATTGGTATGGATGTTAAACAGACCATTTAGTTAGAATCAGCTTAATCCAAGACCAGACAAACATTTTCCATCTGTAAACAGACCGATTGAGGTAATTTCATTCAATCAGCACTCATTTGCATACATGCAAAAACAGTTTGCAGCTGGCAGCAAACCTAAACTCTTGGCTGCATCTGTGTTTGACAACTTAATTTCTGTGCACTGCTTCACACAAAGTACAAAGTTCTCATGAAACCCAGTGTGGGTGAGCTCCACAGCTGACTCACAAAGTCACAATCAAGTGGCACAAACCAGTACACAATAAAACCCTCACAATTCAGCATTTATTGTCACACTGGATGATGTATTTGCATATTCATGAACACTATAATCAGATGATGATTACATATCCAGTTTGTTGAGTCCTTGTTTCATCAAAGCCAGAAGTAAATACTGTTGTAACTCAGGGTACAAAAGAGGTTAAAGGCATTACTGTGTTGAAATGACAAAAGTGAATAAATATACTTAATGTGTTTTTCAGAAAGCACTGAAGCACAATCCAAAGTTAGGTTCCCATCTCTGCAATCTCTATCAGAGGTGTGGACTTGAGTCAGACTCAGATCACAAATTTGATGACACAACAAAATCAAAAAAGTCTTGCAACTTGACTTGGGCTTTAAAGGACCAGTGTGTCAGATTTACAAAAGAAATTGAATATAATATTCATAAGTATGTTTTCATTAGTGTATAATCATTCTGTTACCTTAGAATGAGCCCATAGACTTAACATTGTGATGACACTACAGATTTTTAAATGGCTTTTTCGGCTCAAGGAAAGCTTTACAAATATAAAAACTCCATGGGCCAAAAATTCATAGTAGAAGGAGTCATAGCTGACTTGTTTACAGTTCTAAGTATCCTATCAACAGTTTTACAAACGTCTCTTTTGTAATGGTGGCCTGAGGGGGGAAAATGCATTTTGGGCCAGTGGGGAATTTTTCGCTGCAATACCATGAGTGGCCACTGGGAAGAATTGGTGGCACAGTGGAGCAGTAAAGTCCTCTCTCATTCTATTACAAGTCTATGGTCCTGTTCCATGGAGGCAGCCACGTTATACCACTATGCAGCTATGGTTGCCCAGAACGGACAAATCAAACACTGGCTCTAGAAACAGCCTTTCACGCTTTGCGCAAGTGTTGCAGCCACCATAGATTCTCCTACATGCTAAATGGGAGAATGAAACAAGGCAAAACAATCTGCAAGCTCACCACTAGATGTCACTAAATCCTGAACACTGGTACACTGGTACTACACCAATAACTTGTGACTTCACTTGGACTTGAATCTTTTGACTTGAAAATCCTTGATACCTTCCCTCAATCCCAAAGATTTTCAAGTATTATTTATAAAAAGTGCAGAACAGAACCACGAAGAACTAAAGTATGTACAAAAACTATGCATTGGTTATCAAAAAAACAATTACAGTATGCAAAACATGCAAGTCCAAAACCACACGTAAAAATGACATGTAACAACTTCAAACTTCATTTGAAACTTAAAATTGCACAAAGAACTCTAAGTCGAGGTTGATATTAACATAGTTAGCAAGCTAATGCTCAGCTAAGGTTAGCTAAGTAACTTTTAATTAATTTTAAATCAATGAGGCTGTAAAGTTATTATATTATGATTTGTTTAGGACTCAAAGTTTAGGACTTGGTACTCGGGGTTGCAGTGCAAAGACTTAACCTGTGACTTGCAAAATAATGATTTTGTCCCACCTCTGCAATGTTCTCTAAATAAAGCTAATAAATCAGAAAATGTTAACCTGTTGGTGGCTATGAATGAAAGGCAGGGATCACTAAAGTCATTAGGATGCGCTGTCTGGGGAGAAAAATGTCTGTGCCGAATATCACGTCAATCCACTTGGTAGATGTCCATGTAGTACTCTGGCTAACAAACTGCTATTCCTACAGCCATACTATAGTGGCTAAAAATACATGACATCTCTAGCAAAGTACATAAACTAGCATGAGGCTGTGGAGTCTTTGAGCAATAAATTTTATGGCATTATTTTGATTGAGTGGAATTCTGAGCACTAATGTCCTGATGTAAGAAATCATACTGAACAATGGCCAGAGTTGTTAAGGGAATCCAGGGAAACTTTGCCAATGCCGTAAACACACTATGAGATAACTTCTGTGGCCCATCACTGTTGCAATTATGACGTAGTGTTGGCCAAATCTGTCTTGGACCCATTCAACAGCACATGTGAGCCAAGAGGAAATAAAACAGAATAATCTACTGGTTGTGAATACTACCATTCATCTTTTCTACCTGAAAATGTTGTAGCTTTATGACCCTGGATCGCTACCATTAACTCAATATTTACAGCTGCGTTCCACTTCAGTTGTTAAATTAAATAAATGGACGGATTACAACTGTCGAGCCTCTTTATGGACGGTCCACACAGCTAAGTTTAAAGAATAAGACATGGACGTACAGTAAGATACTAAAAATATTCCTGTGGTGACTGCAAAATTAAATACTATAAAAAAGTTAAGTCTTGTATACTGTGTACTATTATAGCAATTATTTTGGAACTGAACTGAAAGTAAACACATATGCCATTTGCAGGTGCTTGCTGTCTAACGTAGTGTTTTTCAAACTTTTTGTGCCAAAGGCATAACAAAGGACAAGCTAAAATGTCAGGGTACACCTGTATTCATATCAATGCAAGATAGCCTCTATAGCCAGCCTAACCAACAGAGGTTAGGCTGGCAGTTTAGGCACCAAAACTACTTGGTTGGATATAGGAAACATTATTTAACATGGTCATATGGAACATGAACCCTGGCCTCTTGAGAAAAAGTCCTGTTTGACCTATCCATCCACCTCACGTCCTCAACATGCAGACTTTCTTGCTCTTTATACCGTCATCTGATGCTGATGGGTTTACAGTAAAGTTGCTTGAAAGCCTGACGAGTATGTGCAGCTTCAACAACCACTCTGCTTCTGCGAGTTTGGTTCGACTTTTTTAGAAATACCAGGCGTTACAACAGGTGGGTCAAGTGGCAAAGCAGCAGTCGCATTAAGTGTTTATGACTTCTAGAAACATTGTGTGCAAAAGTCTTCCTTCTGCCTTCCTTCGCCTTTCTCTGTCTCAGTCAAACACAAACACACACACCAGCGCATCCAATGAGCTCTGTCAGCTCAGCTTGTCAGTGCTCAAAGCACAACGAAATAGTTTAAATCTTAAAACTGTGGACTGTGGTTTGTTTTCTACACAGTGCAGCCGAACACCAGGCTAAAAGATACAGTATAGACCTACAGATGTGTACTACTATTCTGTTAAAATGAACTGTTAAATATGAATGAAAAGAGGGAGAGAATGAGAGAAAAAGCAACAGACTTAATATCTGAGCAGCTCCCCTGAGAGTGATTTGTGGCAGGCTCAGTAAATCTCCCCCTCAGTCTTTTGTCCTTAAACCTCTGAGGAGTTTTTATTTCAGGTGGCAAAGAAAAACAACAACGGCTGAATTTTATTCTTGTTTTTGTTTTTTCCATGGTATCAAATTAGGTATTAAGAATTATGGAAATTCACTAGCAATGGAATCGACTACTAAATTTCTGGTATAAATTTCTGACATCTCAGACTAAACGTGATCTGTAGTAAAGAACAAACATTTGTTTGGATAGTATGAATGTATGAGGTCTCATTTAGAGGGTATGGGATACATTTCTCCATTGCAGCTTCACTTTATGATTTTCTGTTGATTGCAAGTTTACATAAAATCTTGCAAGCACAGATTCAAGACACGCTTTTCTTTGGGACATTCTCAGAGCTTCCCGGCATTTTTATGTGGCATCATGTGCAATGTTACTCTTCAAACTGAGCAGTGTTTGTTAGTTCTCCTTGTTGCTCTGTCATCACGGTAGTGGTGGATGTGACATCCATCTAGCAGAGTCAACTAAGCATTCCCAGGTGCCCCACTCCCATGCAGAGTCAATCATGCATCATGGGAACACTCAGGGCCAGTGGGTAGGGATACACCCTTTTGTTTTACAGGGAACTCTCCCATAATTAACCCTGTGAGGACTCAGCGTCGGTCTGGGAACAGTAGGCCTGTAGCACAGGAACCAGTGGCTCCCCATAATGGTTTTAGCAGAGCAGGGGGTAGGACAGTTATGGAAAGCATGGTGATTAGCTAGCGGATACAAGCTTAAGTTGTAGAACTGCTCTGAATCTAGATAGTTATTAGGGCTCTGGCTGGAAATGATGTCACCCCGACAGGGTTGGTCAACCCAAACTATAGAGTTACATGCTGCAGACAGACCACCCCGAATGAGGGACTGACAGTTTAGGCTACTGCAACTTTATATACAAACTTCACAATGAAAGAACATAGAGGCAATATGGTCAGTGGAGCGTGTGCATTACTGGCCCAAATATGTGCTTTTAAACACGCACAGCACCAATTTTGGCAATTACCTTCGCATCATGTGAAAACCAGTGTATGACATTTTGAGAGGGAAAATCTACAAAGACGAGAGGATTTCACATTACACACGCATGGTCCAAGAAATACTACCGTGAAATATCTGCATGATAATATTCTATTTATTTTGGAGAGCAGAGTTTTTTGTGGTTAAATAATCAAGCAGACATCTCAATTTTCCGACTAATGTGCTGTGATCTAATGACAAGCCGCAGCAAGAGGGGCTGAGGGAAGAATAATCCCATAAAGCCATTAGAAATATCATATTCAAACGCAAATACCATAATTATGATTAATAGTAATTATGATGAACTGCAGTCATTAGATGAAGATCTATCTGCACATATGTATTAAAGCAACATTTCATGTGTATTTTGGGGCACCGGTGATGAATGCGGGGCTACTTACATTTCATAATTTATGTGTTTGTAGAGGCGCTGTAATCCAACCATGCAATAACACAGGCAGATTTACTTTAGGATAAATACCTTTCTGCTAATGAAAAGATTTTACTATCAACAGTAAGTGTGATTAAACTGTGAGGTTGGAAGCAGACACAAATTTGAAGTTGAGTGGAAAACTATCCTGCTCAATTTATTTTTGTGGATTCTTCCCCACTTTCTATCAAGTTGGAATGCCTACATGCGCTGCAGTCACTGGGCCTCATGCATGAATGTTTTCTATTTTTCTCTTATCCTAGTTCTTGCTCAAAGTAGTAAGAGAGGAATAAGAAAATTGAATTTGATCTTAAATAAATAAATTTGCAATTAGCATACGGAAATGCCCAAATAAAGGCACATTTGACCGGTAATGTTAAACTCAGATAAAAGAAGAAAAGAAAGAAAAAGGAAAGGAAATGCCAAATAAGGATGGCAAAAAGAAAAAGAAAACCAACAGACATGGATGAACGCCTTGGAGCATCATTGGAGAGGTTTCTCTGTCGGAGGTGCTGTCAGGTGCAGTCAGGTCGTGCACTTCACTCTGCCAGCCGGCCATCGAGTTCATGATGTGATTTTGTATGTTTTTCTATTTAGGAAGGGCAGCAGATTTAGAGATGGTGCCTTGAGTGCAGCCAATTTATCTGTGCTGTGTGTTTTTTATAAACTGTAATGTGTGTTAAGATCGTGTAAAGCAACAATAAATTTGTGTTCTGAGTTGGCCACACCACAGAAGAATGTGTTATTAATCACCCAGCCAAATTTGAATGATAAAAAAAATACTAAGTTTATAAAATCGGGTCTCAAAATCATGGAAAAAATGAGCAGTTTTCTCCGCTCTGAAATGCTGGGGATGTGTCTGCTCCGCTGTGGGGTCAAACACCACTATGACCTGAAAACCAACTGAAACATGGACGCTCCATCCAGCAGTTTCATTGGACACGTCCAGACATGTTTGAGCCACCAGAGCCAGAGGACGGTGACAGGATGGTATTTTTTTTTTTTCTTCTGTGTCGGATTGTTGGAACTGAAGAGAGCTGAAGTGAACTGCTGGGCTGATTTGGACTGAGAGAGTCACTGAAGGTACGTTTGTAACTGACCGTTAGGGAGGATGAGGGGAGGGGGGTTTATATGGTGTTGGGGGACCATGGCTCCAGCACATCACTGAGCCATGTTTCAGGTCTGCCCAAAAAATCCCGAACACAGAAATAGTGACCAACAGTTAAATGATCTAAATCAACAGTTCAGTACTCAGTGTTTTCATGTTTTCAGCAACTATTTTCTAACATCTATAACGTGTTCAGAAGAAAAACTCCCATTGTCCTTTACATAGACTTTAACTGGAGAACTTTGGGGAGTGCATGACTAGCAGTGGACTGGTATATGCCTGACCAATCACAAGTCTCTCTCTGGAAGGTCCCAGTAGCCAGGAAAGTGACAGCAGTGAGTACCTGCAGAGATTGTTTTGTCTCTGATCTAAGTTGAGGCTCCACAACAGCTGACAGGTTTCTGAAGAACCTGTCTCGGTAACTTCATCTTCTATAAGTGTAAACATTTAAAATTACAAATAATTTTAATAGTTACATGACATTTTTTTCTTTGGTGTTTTCATGTACATTGCCTTTCCATCATAATAAATAATCTGCACAAAAATGCACAAAATACAAGTTGGCTTTTCTGAGTATAATTCAATGCCTGTTTATTATTCCGTGTGGTCTGTGCCACTCTAAAATTTTGGTCTTATCTAAGAACAAATAGTAATGCCAGAGTTTGCACGCACAAATTGAGATTAGATCTGTGTGTACCAATGCTTCATGCATGATGCCCATGGTCTCTGCTGACTACACTTTTAACCTGGAGAGTGTTGTGCTAAAACGTATAGTATAATGCATCCAGAAGGGGATTCTAGCATTATCACAGACGTCCAAATTGAAAATGAGCATGACAAACATTAATGACACGTATCTTACAGACTTATAATTTCTGTGGAAGGAATCTATTTCTTCTTGAAAAGACATGATGATAATCATGCTATGATAAATAACAAAATTCCTCTTTTTCTTATAAGTTATGAATCTACAAAGCATAGAAAAAACACCACATGTGAATCTGAAAAAGGCGTTCGTATTCTGAATAATGTGAATTCCCTACAACAACAACAGCTAAGCTCATCTGGCAGCAGCATGTCAAAGGATACTGATCTCATTATCACGTTGTGTCAGCATCTCCTTTAATTTGGTCACCTCTGCTGCACTGTGGTGGCTGTCTTCAGTTACTTCTTTCCTCACCGTTGCTGGTCCATCACTGCACCTAGTTCCTCTCTGTCCTTGCTTGTCCATGACCATTACCTGTACAAAACCAGAAAAGAAAGAAAAGAACGAAAAACTTTTAATGTAAGTAAGAAAAAAGATTCTTGCTTCTTTTTTCCTTTTGGATATGGAAATAAAAAATGTTTTGACAAAATCAATAATTGAAATCAAACACAGAACTGGTGATTGTCCCACTATTTTTTTTTCTCTCCACCCCTGCCTGCTTGCTGCATCTCAAAAAAGACAATGCAGTTTACCAGCCATTTTATCACACTTGATATGATACAGACTACCTTTTTAAAGAGACACTAAAAGGGACACAGCCCAAAATAGAATTTTTCCCTGGCCCGCAGTGCCTTTTTATCCATCCAGATTTTTTTGGTGTGAGCTGCAGAGTTTTTGTGGTGCTCAAAGCACCAAAAACATATTTGAAAAATTCAAAACCAGTGTCTCTTTCCAAAAATCATGACCTGGTTACTCAAGATAATCAACAGACCACAGCAGTTTCATGTAGGAGCTACTTTCTTTCTAGTAGTTCTGATAGATTCTATTGCAGAAAGAAAGTAGTTTCTACATGAAACTGCTCACAACAAGGTCTGCAGATTATCTTGAGTAACCAGATGTATTTTTCTGGCCCACAGGCTGAGTGCCATTTAGTTCCAATACACTGGAGAGAAGGCAGACATCTTATACAGCCAATGTCTCCAAACTTAAACCAAAACAATCTAGTGGATAAAGAGCACTACAAAGAAAAAAAGAATCAAATTCAGTCATTATCTTCTCACACTCATGCCAACTAAGAGTCAGGTTTAGTAGACTTGGATTACACCAAATGAGCAGTATGGATGCATTTTAAGTTTTTTTTTTTGTTTTTTTTTTTCAGTTTTATCGCTTGAAAACTGGTCACCATTCAATTAAATCACTTGGAAAATTCTGCAACAACCGTTTTCCTGTGAAACTCCAGCAGTCTTTTGTGGACTAAAAAACTAAACGTGACAAAAATCAAATTGAATTGTGTATTTGGAGAATCATGACAGCCCTAACAATTAGATTAATGAACCATAAGACATAAGACAGCCAGTTGAGTGAAGGATGAAAAAACCTTTTCCATGGAGAAAAGCCTTCAAAGATGTTCTTTGCTCTTCTTTCAATGAAGAAATACTCTCCAGTTCTGATATAACTGATGCTACAGCAACATCTACGCTAACCTCTTCAGAAGCCATCTTGTTGTTGTTTTTGCTGTCATCACACCTAAACCACACTGTCAGCTGCCAGTATTTCCTCGTAGGAGGATGCTGATTTGTCCAGATCACTGTAGATTGGCCACAAGCATGTTAACTTGAAGCCTGGCAAGATGGATTCTCTTGATCTTGCAAATCCAGCTGCCTCTCAAGATCAGTCCATACCAGGTTTTGTGGCTCTTTGAAATCTAATACCACAAATGTGAAAAAGGTGGAAAATACATTGTGGTATCATCATAGAAATCCAGTGATATTCCCTAAACATTAAATTAATTCCCTTGTTTGCAATATAATTCTAAAATTTCAGTGATACTCCAGGTTTATGGACAGGTGGGAAACATGTTAAAGGATTGGAGGGAAAGGTACAGAGGAGGGGTGAGGCTGGTCCCAGACATTCTGGGGACATTCAGTATACTGTATGAGAACACAGTGAGGACGATAGCAGAGCTTGTGCTGAGGTTCCCCAGTAAAATAAATGGCCTATTTCATGCCATTCCTTGCAGTGTGGCACATCGTACATACAGTGCTAAATCACTGGGGTTATACTGCACATCTAAAGCCACATTTCCACAGCAGGAACTTTCCTCAGGGACGAGTAACCTTTGGAGGAAGTCTAAATTATGGACATAATTTTCTCCCCAACTATAAATATCGCCTCGTAGCTGTAGGCCTCCGCCAACCACTCAAGCTACAGTTTACATCTATGTCTGTCCAGACTCATATAATATGTGTAGTGAAGACTCTGAACCATTTAATAAAAGGTGTTGTGTAAAAAAGTGTATTTTTGGTGAAATTTAATGTCTAGTTCTAGTGAATAATTTCCAGGTAGAAACATGCTGTCTTCACTTAGAGACTTTTTTAGAGAGTACAGAAAACTGATAGAGAGCTGAACATTATGATGTCACAGTGAAGTTGCCCTTTGACCTTTTGGATATAAAACATCCTATTAGTATGAAATCTTGAGTAATGATTAAAAACGTGTTATGTGAGGTCACAGTGATCTTGACCTTCTAATTCTGTTCATCCTTGAATTCAACATTCAATATTTGCGTCAAGTTTGCAGAAATTCCGTCAAGGCGTTCCTGAGACGTTGCATTTGCAAGAATGGGACGGAGGGACAGACGAATGAAGGGACTGTCGTATGGACAACCCAAAAACATTATGTGTCTGACTATAGCTGCTGCTGACAGGGAAGCATAAAAAGCGCCTGCTCGGAGGGTAGTACCTTTCAAAAAGTACAGGAAATCTTGGGGTGGGGCTTTTAGTACTGAACATTTCTGATTGGTCAAGTACTTTCAGCACTTCATTTCAGCCACTGTTTTTTTTAACATCTGCAGCTCCAAACCAGTTTGTTTTTTTGGTAATTGTGCTATCAACATGGAGTTACAGAAGAAAGCATACAACAGGTGGACTGACAATAAAGTCCAGGCCTTGCTGCATCGCAAAAATGTGCACAAACAGCCATCACTATTTCATATGTCAGCAAACTGATTTGTCTTATCTTTGCAGATCTTTAGACTGCAGTAGAAGACAACGGGCTGAAGGAACCTTTTAGTTCCTGGAAATAAAGGTTCCTGGTACTTGGGTGGAAATGCAGCTTAGAGCAGTATGTAGCCATTGTGCATGAAAAAATGAGTACAGCAGTCCAAATAGCGAGTTGGGGCCATAGACTGTATATTAAATAGGTTGCAATCCTGGTTAATATACAATTTATGGTTGAAGCGAGGTGTTTTCCTTCCCACCCTCTCCTCCCCAGACACGGCAGAAACAGGCAGGCTGCAGGAGTTCCGCAGGAGTGCAGGATACGTCTGCTGACAACAATCAACAAATCCATCCACTGTACGTTGATCAGCTGCTTATAACCGTCAGTTGTCTGTCAATCAAAGTTAAGCCTGTTATCTTTAAAACAACTTAAAAGTAAACATCTATGCCTTCTACATAATTTTTAATGATTTCTTAAGACTCATAAACGGACACTTACTCATTCAGCAAAAATTCTGCATTAATTTGAACTCATATTAATGTGAAACAGACATACGAAAACAGTTACACTGGCCCACAATGGATGTTTCAAAGCAGGACACCGCAGCAGGAGCCTTCATGTCAAATGAAACGTGTATTTCAAAATAACATGCTTCCTTAATCTCTGACAAGACATTGCAGTGATTTAATGATTTATTGCAGTAAATATATTACGGACCTCCTTTAAGCCGACAGTGCTATAAAGATAAAACTGCAGATATGAACATCATCCTAAAACAAAAGACAAGCACAGAGTTGAGCATGAAGGGGCGGCCAGCATTGAGGGAAAAAAAAAAAAAAAAAAAAAAAAAAAAAAGAGGAAAGAAATCAAATTCAAACCAGATCCAAATTCCTCCAGAATCACTGGAGTGTGACTGGGTGATGCTTAGAGGAATGTAAACTGAACAGGAGATAGAGTGTGCGGATCATAACAAACTGAAGAAGAGATAAACAGACATTCAAGAGGGATCTGGAACTGCTTCTGGTGGCGGCTCCAACTGCAACCAAACCGGAGAGCAGGAACAGTGTGAGCACCGCAGTGTTTTCCCTGCGCTCATTTAGGCCAGCGGCTGCTGTTTGAGAAATGTTGAGTAAAATTTATAACTGATTTGACTCTCTCCAAAACAAAAACTCTCAATTTGTGTTTTCTACCAACATTCTGCAAACTAGAAACAACTCATTCAGTTGCAAACTTTTGCCACAGCTGTCCTCATGACAAACTGTCAGTGGATTGGGAAATAAAGCCAAAAACCAAAATGACGGCCAAACACATACACTTATGCTGTATTTTGTTTTGAGCCCTATGTGCTTTTATCACACATATGAGTTTTTACAACACAGAGGGTTCAAACAAAGTAGTAAAAACTGTTAAAGCACAGTTTTAATAATGATGGGTTTACCAACCCACTGATAACAGATTACAACATGAGCTAATCAGTGCTCTCAGCATCTAATAAATTGTCTTTTTTTCTTAATTATCATTCAATTGTTTTGTCTATGAAGTGTCATAAAATAATTTCTTTAAGGGACAGTTCACTCTAAAATGCACATTGTTCCTCTTACCTGTAGCGCGATTTATCCATCTAGATTTTTTTGGTGTGAGTTGTAGTGTTTTGGAGATATCGACTGTAGACACGTCTGCCTTCTCTCCAACATAATGGAACTAAATGGCACCCAGACTGTGATGCTCAAAGCGTCAAAAAAAAAACATTTGAAAAATTTTAAAACCAGTCTCTTTCCAAAATTCATGATAACGTTACCAAGATAATTCTCATATCTTGTTGTGAGCAGTCTCATATAGGAAATACTGTCTTTTTAATAGAAAAGAAAGCACTTCTGGTAGATTCTACTGCAGAAAGAAAATTCTTGCTTTTTCTGACAAACAGGTGATTCAAAAGGTTTTTTAGGTTTCCAATATAAAGAAGATAAATGCAGCAACTTCTCATATTTGAGAATCTGAAATCTGATTTCTTTACTTGTGAATTACTGGCAGTTAATTTTCTGTTGATTGAGTGAGTCAGCACTCATTTATAGTATCAGAAATACTGCATTCACATAACAAAAGAGAAAAAGAGCTTCAGACCTTTGTGTTGTATGTCTTGGCTTTGGCAAATTCTTCTGAAGATCTGGTTTGAACCCATGCATTAACGATTCTATGTCACATTACACCTCGCCTCTAATTAGACAGCAAATAGCTGTAAAACACCAAGTGTCTAGACTTAAGTCAGGCTGTGGGAAAATCAACAGCAATGAATAGAACTGTGCTCCACTGGATCTTAAAATGACTTAAAGTTCTAGTCATAGCTTATAGAATATCTTTTATTTATTCTACAATATCCAGTAACAGCTTATAACAGCTTACCTCATTTGTATCCTTTCCTGTTTTAGTTGGTTCATTTGCTTTAATTTTTAACTGCTTTATTTATTTTAAGGTGTTACTATCTTAATAATTCTTTTTTTAAATTACTTTCACTTTTCATCACCATTTTTATCTACGTTTCTTAGTTTGTGTTGCTTTTTGTTTAGGATCTTAGGATCTTTTGTTTAATTTTTTTATTTGGCCAAATGTTTTTCCAAGTTAAAATAAAAGTTGAATGAATGTGTTGTGAAAATAAGGTGATAAATTCTACCAATGCAATTTTATGAGATAGTAACCTAATCAACAGTGTGTACAGTAGTATTACTCTGATATAAATCACATTAAAACAGGCAAGGAAAATTTAGTTAATGCAAAATTAAAGCATGTCCCAGTAGATGTCAGTAGAGGGAGTCATTTAGAGGAGGTGATTGGTCAGCTGGTCTCTGCTGAGCTGATGGATGGAGTGAAATGTGTAGAGATCAGTTCTGACAAATCACTGATCAAATGTGATCAGGCTACATTCCTTTGATTTCCTGCCATGTTCACTGTTACATTGACAATCAAAATCAAAACATGCGCTACTGTGGAGAAGCTAACATACATTATTAAAGGAAAGCTGGGGCTTTTTCAACATATCTGGGGGAGCCTCATGGAGTCTATGACACAAAATGTTGGTAATGATCAATAACGGCAAAGACTGGGGTAGGGGGTTGGGTTGGGCAACTGGATTAAGACTATAAAGTGCAGTGGCTCATGTGACTTTTTTTTTTTTTTTTTACATTGTAATTACTGTAATATCTGCATCTTCTCCTTTGTTTTAATTACTGTTTATATTTACCTGTAGATTCATGTGATGATTTACTGTATTTGCTGTATTTTATTTGTTAGAACTGTTATAACTCCCAAAACATACTGTTAAAAACAAAGATAAAACTCAAGCACTGACTAACAGAATTGAAATTTCTCCCATTCTTGAGCACTGAGAAATCATGTCCTACCAAAAAACACCAAAAAATATCAATACCAACACTCTAATTCCATTTTTTTTGGTAAAAATGTATCATTTAAGGGTTTACTTATATATGGCATTTTGTCATTTATGAAATTTTTTGGTTTGTTTTAATTTTTTTAATATCTAAACTTCCTCGTCCCAGACAAGAATTCACAACTTTAAACAATTTAAAAATGTCTTCAGATCCTTCAAAATCTAAAACTAACAATACCTACTGATAACACAGGTATAAAAATGTGCTATTATAATAATCTTTGTTTTAAAGGCAGGAATCCTGCTCAAGCACTGGTTATTCTTTCTATTTTTTTGGCAAATTCATTAAATAATATTGCTATCAGATGTGTGTCAACCATAACATGTCAAATCCCTTTTAAGTAAGACCACAATACGTCAACGCTGTCAGATGGAAAATCTGAAAGAGTTGACTTCTACATTCAGTAAAAAATTTAATCACTAGGAGGTTGGCCCGGTACAGATTTAATAGCCAAGAGTTGGACTTTTAAAAAATATTTTTTAATTGAAGAGTAAAAATCATAAACTCCTTAAAATACAATTTTCTCCCAAAGCTCAATGAACCAGCATAACAGCCTGAACTAAAAATATCTCCCGCTGTCACACTAACATTGTGATGGTATGTGGATGCTGTCATGGAACGGAGAGGGAAAAACTAACTGTAGAAGATGAGGGAATGACACAGGTAGAGGATTATACAAGGAGACATGCGTGCAGACGCTGTACATGGAGAAAGTGATGCTGTAAATACATTACCTTCAGCAGGGAGAAACAGTACTGGATCTTTCTCATGTCTGGTCCCAGTGACAGTGTCACATCTGGATCAGGGTCATCCAGGAAGCCCTTGACTAACTCTTCCAACCTAAACACACAGACACACACACATGCATACACACATACAGATTTTATAATAACCATCCAAAGTTTAACCAATGCCACATTCCATGTTTCAATCTCCATCACACTTAGCACAGGCTCAACAGGCACTCAAACAGTTAAGAATTATATCTGAGCAGGTGTCTAATGTTTAAAATGTGGGTCCAGTCAAAGAAAACTATTTACTTAAACGTGTGTTCCAGCTCCACCGGGCTGGCCCTGTTGATAAACTATCACTGGATGTTAGTCCAAACATTGGTTCTTCAAGCTCTGGAACGGGCCACTGGAAAAGACCAGGAGGCAACCGTCCAGACGGATCCAATGTAGGCACGACAACCAGCGTGCGGTTTTTATTTTCCGCTGTAACGTGTTCAGCGTAGGAACACGCTAGGTTTACATGACAAAGGGCTTAAAACAAACGGAGCGGTCTTGTTTCAGGGCCCTGCGAGACATCAGTGGATTTGTGATATCAAGTTTGATGCTGGAGAAAGCTCTTCAATGCCATGTACAATATTTTGTCAGAGGAAACGAATCGTCTTCCAAGATACAGAATTTGATCATTTCCAGATAGTTTCTCCAAGGTGTGAGGTGATATGTTCTACAGCAAAAGTAACAAACTTATTATTGTATTGTGTATTGTATTTAGAAAGAGGTACTAAGTGTATTTTTCAGTAAGAAACTGTGTTCCAATGAGAATGCTGACTTCACTTATACTGTTTTTACACCAAAATTACCGTACATATACAGTTTTTTTTAAGTGGATAAACCCACTAAAACCATTTTCCCACTGCGAGTAGAGCTGTTTGCCTTTCTTTTTTTTCTGATGTGACATGAGAGAAAGGCATTTTTAAAAGTGACTATGTGTTCAGCTCTCAGAACTTTTGTAGCTTCTAACTGAATCTCAGTGGTTTGAAGTTTAGTTTCTCTCCTGTGTCGCTGTTTGCACTTTCAGGAATCTGCTTTATTTCACCGTTTCATGTTGGCTTTCAGATAAATAGGAGGTGTGTTAAGTTGCTGCTGATAAAATCAAACATTTATTAATTTTGCTGCTTCATAATATATATATTTTTTAATTTTTAAATGAAATAACTGGGGACTTTTATTGTGAAAAAAAATTCAGAAAAGATGTTTATCCACTGTTTAGCTACTTGACTTAACATAAGCAATCATTAGTTAAATACACATCTTCAAGTGGGTGTAAACTCAGCTGTGCTGGGCTGACACACTGAGATTATCAGTCAAGTCAAGCAGCACATGTATGAAAAAGGAGCAAAAGAGCCGCAGCAATTTCCAACGGAGCCAAAAGCTTTCATTCTATCTGCCGAAAAGTGGTGTCACTTCTGATTGCAGCCCTGGACGATAAATGCCAGTCACCACGGCAGAGTCAGTTGACCTGGAGTGAATGTCCAAGCACCCTTTCTCTCCGATGACAAAAGCCAGATGTTAGTGGGTGTTCATGGGTGTTTTTGTCCAGTGTCAAAGGGGCTTTAGAAACCATTTTTACAGAGACTGACAGTGTTCACGTTTTTATGTCTCTGTGCCATCAACAGTCATGGGGAAGTTCTTCAAACTTGGCACAAATGTCTACTTAGACTCAAGGATGAAGTGTTAAATTTTGGAGGCTAAACATCAAAGGTTAGGGTCACTGTGACCTCATGTCCATCCCATTCTTGTGAATGTGATTCTCAACAATGCTTTCAGGGAATTTCTTCAAACTTTGCACAAATGTCCACTTGGACTCAAGGATGAACTTAGTTAATTTTGGTGGAGAAAGGTCAAAGGTTAGGGTTACTGTTACCTCACAAAACACATTTTAGGTTCAAGAACTCAAGAATTCATATGCTAATAGACATTTTTCACAGCAGGCATATTGATAAGAAACAGTAGGGTAAACACAGGGGTTACCAATGATACTAATTAAGGTCCTGTTCCATTTAGTGTAGCAGAGCCTTTCCAGTAAGCCAACATGCACAATAGCAGCACACTGTCGGACCTCAATAACATATTTTACACAAATATCTAAAAAGATAAACTGATGAAGAGATGAAACTTTTTACCCAAAAAGGTCAACTTCACTGTGACATCATAATGAACAAAATGAGCAAATACACCTGAAGCTCTCTATCAGTACTTTTAAACTTCCATTTTGACATTATTTATATTATATCTGCACAGACATGGATGTTGGGTTAGGAAATGCCTGCTATATTGGCATATGTTGATGTCCACAGTGAAGCATCATGATGGATGATAATATCATTGCTGTGTCTAAAAGGGTCTTTGTCTTGGCACCACATGTCCTTAACTTGGTTAATAATAAACAGCGTCTCAACAGCATCTTTATATTTTCTTTCCTCTGTGTCATAAAATGGAACTTAAGCAACAATTCTATGGCAACTCTGAGGGGACACAACCATAAATTGGAATGTTACCATGGTGGAGAGTTTAGGTGATGACTGTCAGCCATTGCGATGGATGCAGGCATCGTGCATTGGCCCAACCCTAATGGATGTAAACTACAACTTGACTGGTTGGTGGTGGCATACAACCACAAGACGGTAATTCAAACTTTTGCAGAACATCATGATGTCACAGTGAAGTTGACCTTTCACCTTTTGGATATAAAATGCCACTGCCTCATCCTTTTATCCTATTAGATATTCATGTGAAATTCATATTCATTCATTCATAATTACCAGATGAATTCTTGAGTTGCATGTTTTGTGGGGTTACAGTGACCTTGACTTTTGACCCCAAAATCTAATCAGTTCATCATTGCGTCCAAGTGGACATTTGTGCCAAATTTGAAAACATTCATTCAAGGTGTTCTAGAGATATCACATTCATGAGAATGGGACCAACGGACAACCCAAAAACACTCTGACTCTGGCATCAGCTGGATACTGAATCTTACAAAACACTGAAGACAGCAGAATAGTCTCCTGGAAATCTGTATGCCTGAGAATATATATGTGTTTGGAAATATGACAACCAATAAGCCAGGATATGGGCAATCACTCAGCACTGGGGATGAGTCAAGACATGAACCGGAGAGGAAACGGCAACAAAAAAGTCAGCATGTCCAGTGAATGTGGTCACAACAGACATCATTAAAGGTTCTCTGCGTGAGTTTGACTGCAAACAGGGGGAAATCGAGGATAATCGCCCGGGTAGAGAGGAAATAATAAAAAGGCGGACTGAGGGGGCCAAGGCGCAGTAAATACATCAGGGCTGGACGGGCGATGTGCCAAGTTCTCCAAGGAACCTCTGTCCTGAACTCTGGCCCTCGCTGAGTGGGTCTCTCTGCCATTTGAGCATGAGAGCAGAAATAAAGCAGTCGTGGCTAAAGCACAGTGCTGGGAAACTCCATCAGATCTGGTTAAGCCTCAGTGAACGAGGCTTCAGCTCAGCATCGATGCGTATCCAGCAGCAGAAGTTATGTAGGGACTTTAGACAAACTCCAAATACTGACAAATCATCAAGCATATTTGTTCAAGAATCTGCGGGTGTTTAGTATTACAAATACAAATTATAGTCCAAAAAAAGACTGTCTGCTCTCTTCCCTGCGTCTCAGGCACGCTGTAAACATCCTAAAACACTGATGGGGCCAACATGGCACTATACACGTCTGCACTGTCCTGAGATAACTGGCTCGCTGAGGTCACATCATTATAAACATGCATACACGTACAACCCGTGATACCGCCTCTAGAACGTCCTATTTAACTCAGGACTTAAGAGTGAGTTTGTTGCCTCCCCTCATCTGTCATCTGTAAATCTAGAGATAGCATCACCAAAATATCCAGGCTGTGTTGAGAGACTGGCTGGACTGAAGGAGCAGGAGGTGACATACTTTTGGATCTCCTCCACAGTGAGCTGGTCATCCCTCTGCTCTCCTGTCACCATGGCCAGCTCCTCCTTCAGAGACTGGATCTCCCTCTTCAAACGTGCTATTAGCTGAAATACACACACAAAAAGCAGGGTTAGAGCTCTACTGCATGTGCACATACACATGAAGTAAAAAAAACAAACACTTAAAGGGATAGTTCAGATTATTTGAAGTGGGGTTGTATGAGGTACTTATAGATAGTCTACAGAAGATGACTGTCAGCACGTCTCCAGTTTGAAGAAGCAGAGAGGAGTAACAGCACACGAGTTTAACAATGTCCTGCTGTGGACAGGGTGTGGACAGCAAAACATATTTTAACCACCCAAAAATATCAACATCAGTTTAAGTGTACATTATATTTAGAATATTGTCACAGCTTTACCCTGCCATCAGATTAGGAGAGTCACGATCCGATCTGACTTTTGATTTTCACAGTTTGATTTGATTTATTTTGGAAATTTTTGTTTTTTTATTGAGAGAATTTCACAAATCATTCATCATTCTGACAACAAGCGGCATGACTTCTCCCTCTCATTGTGACACACAAACATCAGCGTTTCCTGACTGGAAGCTGCCGTTATATGAGCCAAATATCACTCTTTCCAAAGCCACCAGACTCCTTTGGGAAAAACAGTAATTTTACCTCACAGACATGGGAGCTGCTGGTCTACCGCTGCCTTAATCAGTTAGTTTGTTTGTGTTACTGTGTGACTTTGGTAAATCTGATTCAACCTTTTAAAACACTGAAATCACATAATAACACAAACATACTAGCCAAGTGAGGCAGCGTAGACCAGCCACTCCCATGCTATGCAGTAAAATTACCATTTTTCCTTAAGGAGTCTGGTGGCTTTGGAGGGAGCGATACTTGGTTTGCATGACAAAAGTTTTCCATCAGAGAAGGCTGTTTGATGGAGAGGTAAAGCAGTGAAAAAATTCTAAATAGAGCATATACTTAAACGGATATTTATTTTTTAGATGGCTGAAATACATTTTGCTGCTTACCCTGTCCACAGCAGGATGTTGTTTAGCATCTGTGCTGGTGCACCTCTCTGTTTCTCCAAACTGGGGGTCTGCCGACCGTCATCTACTGTAGTTAATCTACTGATGATAAGTACCTCATAAAACCCCATATCAAAAACTCAGAATTATCCCTTTTAACACATTTGCTACTACAGTAGAAAACCAAGACACACACTCCAGCACAAGCACGTGCAGACAGAGGCTATTTCGTTGCTGCCAACTGATGAGACAATCCCTCTGAAAAAGATCTTGCGGCTTATCTGACTGATCCATTTTGAGGACAAATTTAAGTGATTCCAGACAACTGGATGCTCCAGTGAGAAAACGCAGGAAGCAAAACATAAACTAGCATTAAACAGCTACGGTTTAGAACAGCTACAAAAAAAAAATAAAGAACACATAAAACCTTCTGCTGCTGTCTGTCCGCACGTGTTTGGTTAAGGCCCTTGCACACTGAGCCAACAGGCTGGTTGCCGTTAGTAACCGCTGTCCGGGTCTGGTTACTGTATATATAAAAAAGCAAAATATCTCACCAAGTCCAGACATAGCTCCTTAAATATGTACTTAGATAGCAATCTTTGCAAAACATTAACAGCAGGCATGTCTATTAATGTCAAAAATCATGATCAGAGGAGAGAACATGTGACAGGACCAGGATGGTGATTTTATTAACAGCCTAAAGCATTATTCCACTTATTAATACTTACAGCAATATGTTCCCTAATCTATGTACTCCAGATAATGCGCTTTTCACCTACTGGGTACAGGTAGACCCAAGAAAGTCACTTTCATTAAACAGAATAAATGACAAAAAATGTTTAAGGCATGAAAGGAGAATCCACTAAAAACAAATGTGTTCAGGCCCTGCGCTCGTTGACATATACCCCTTAATCTTTAGATATTAGCCTGTGGTTCTTTCTTTTTCCTTTGCTGACAGGGTCCATGCTCAGAGGGGTCAGTCTAAGTGTCCTCATGTCAGTCTAGGTAAGGATTAGCAGGCATCTAGCTACCTAGCACCTAAAGGATTAGTGGTTTCAGATCATAGATTAAGTAGAATATGTAAATCCATATGTAGCAGTTGCTATTATTCTCACAATAGTAGCTCCTCTTATGGAATAGAACAATTTCAAATGGTCTATTGTTTTTTTTCTGTGTTTTAATGACAGTAGGATGTGTACAAATTGGACTGACTGACTGTGATACTGACTGTACAAAGGCAAACTGATAGATTGAACAAACATGTCACTTGCTGCTGGTAATGCTATTATTTGTGTTGAACACTTCAGATGGAAGGTACTCAAGTCCTCTACATCACTCACAACGCTTTTCATATTTAATTCTTTGTTCTTGGTGCAACGGACCTGTTTAGTGGGATTATATCTTAAATCCCCTGGTCCACAGCAAGAGCAGGAGGTTAGAGGTGAGCCCACTTGACATGTGCCCTTATTTTGATGCTGAGCAGTTACTAGCAGTGTGCCATAACTTGAACTTAAGGTGCTATGATTAGATGTAACATGTGCCTCATACAACACATTCAACCCGGAGCCTTTCACATGTTTTGTGTCTAAATGGATACTGGGGACAACACTGTTTGAAACTGGAAGAAGCAGAGAGGAGTACCAGCATGGAAGCTATTCAATGTACGGCTGTGTACAGGGTCATCAACAAAACACATTTTAGAAACTTAAAAAAAGGGCCACCTAAAAAAATTAATATCAGTTTACGTGTACACTATATTTAAAATATTTTCACCATTTTAATTTGCTATCAGACAGCCTTTTCTGAAGGGAAAAACACCTTTATAAAAGCCAAATATTATATACAATATTATATACATATTGTAAATTCTCTAATAGTGCAAACACATGATGTCCTTAGAATATAATAGTTATTATAAAGAATATAATAACTGTATATAAAATTGTTAAAATGAGCTTAGCCTCAAAAATATACAGCAGTAAAATGCAACATACACATTAATGCAGTAGGAATATTTATCTAAAAAGATCACATGCTAGTAAAACACTGACATACTTTTAGTACATTTTGCTATAATACTTACATATATATATATTTTTACCTTAATAAGGTTTAATGCAGAACTTTTACTTGTAGTGGAGTTTTTTCACAGTGGTCTGGTATACTTATTTCTCCTCTAGTTAGCTCACTTGCAGCCTAACTGCACCTGTGTGTAAGTGGCGAGGCCTTTCCCTTTAAGGAAGGTGGGCTTGTGGGTAACCTGTGTGTGTGACAAAGTCTAGAGGGGTTTGTTGTGAAAGTGAGCTAGCAAGTTAGCAGCTACAAGTCACGCTAAAGACAATTAAAACATCCTAAAAGTATCTGGAGGTATCTTCCAGAAACTTTTTGGAGCTGCTAACCACTCATAGCTCCTAACTAGCTAAGCAGGTTTTCAAGGGCTAACTCTGCTGTGAAGAGTACAGGCAGATGCTGTAGTAATGCTACTTAAACCGGGGCTTTTTATTTATTTTCTGTGGCAGCAAACACAACATATAGCAGTAACTATTATACTGTAACCTGAGCTGATCTACACACTTAATAGCTGACTGAAGTAAAGTAACTGCCCCTGAAAGGTGACCAGAGGAAACACTGAAAACCTTAATACGATGACATGGTGCATGGAATATCTCGCATTGAATATACTCAATACATCACCCAGTCCTATCGGAGAGGAAGTGAAAAAAGGCCTGACATCAGAGGAGTGGGGGAAAACTGCGTGTACAGCCAGAATATTTTCACATCTCAAGGAATTAAGAGTTTATTTCAATCAAACAAGAGTTGATGCTTGTTGGAACAGTGGAAAGACTCACAAAGATGGCTTTGGTGAGCTTTAAATTACGATGATAAAATTACTGGAGTCTGGTGGCTTTGACAAGAGCAATATAACTGCTGTTTCTGGTTAAACAAAAAGGATCTCACTTTCTTAAAAAAAAGGCTTTATCTCTGTAGGGATCTTAACCATAATGTTTTCAGACACTTAAAATAACAATCTGAGTCTGTGGCAAAACCAAGCACTGTGGACATACAGTACACTGTCCTGCACAATTGCCCATAAGGATTACACTGCAGCTGGTTTCATGGCTGATGGTTGCAGCAGTCTCCCTAAATACTTCATACCAAGTTCAAAAGTGTTGTCCCCATTAGTAGCTTTGACATAAAAGCAAACCATGGGAAATTAGGGTTGAAAAATACTGAAGTTAGCCTTTAACCTAATAAAACCTCCAGCTTTATATCTGTGCAGCTACTTTTACGAGAGGCTAACTGGGTATTTATTCATTTGCCAAATCCCTTGAAAAAGGGGAATCACTCCAAGTAGAGAATAAACCTTTCTACATTACATCTAAACAGAGACGTGTAATTACATGTTAATGGTCGGGAAAATAGGCCAACACCAAAATCAATGGATGGTGTAGTTAGTGAAAAGAAGCCAGACCAGTTCTAATAAAAAGTCTGCACAAATCACACCACCAAACAACACACAAAACCGCCTAAAAAAACAAGTGGCAATTGTTCTTTTTCTCACATGACCCACTTCTTTCTTCAGCATAAATCCCACTTAACAATCACCACTGAATTCGACCACACCGCAAAACACTGCAGCAGACTGAATGGCTGGAACTGTCTCAGTGGCAGAGAGCAAACAGAACAGAAAGTGGCGTCTGTGTGCCAGAGTCACACGGAGACTCTCCTGACACAAAGCTGCGAGGGAGCTAGAGCTCAGAGAAAACTAAAATCAAGGTCAAAGGTCAGACTGAGTCATCAAAGCGCGGAGCTGCCTCTCCTGGCAAACACGTCCTCTAACTGGAAAGTCAAAAGCAGTCATCCAGTCAGACATCGTCAACTTGAGATGCTCTTGAGGAGAAGCAGACCTGCAGTGTGGTTTTGGAGTAGGTGCCACCTAGCTAAAAGAAAATCTCATCCCTAATCCACCCCGTATCATATTTTTTAACAGTGAACATCATAGCTGACCATCCCGCACCAGAGCCACTCCCTGTATCTCTTTTTTGGAACCCATGGTCTGATGTAATTCTCCCAGCTGCATCCTGAAACCGCCGGTTGTTGGTCAGCGGAATCGTGCAGTCTATTTCAGAGTGCCGAGCCCGCACTGGTACCACAGCAGCGAGGCAGGCTTCCATATACACTCTGAATAAAAACTGACTCATGTGACTGATGATGCCAGCCTACGGAAACCCGTGTCAGAAAGCAACACTAAATGCATGTCTGCTTTACTCTGTGTGTGCTGACAAACATGTCACACAATTAAGTTTGAAACATTAAACTGACTTGTACAAACAGTCCTAACTTTAAATTATACATCTCCTTCTTGAATACATGCTATCCATCCTGTACAGAAAACCACCCACGGTAAACTGGGAGTGCTGCAGTATAACCACAGGTTACACCTCAAATGCATATGTATTATGCAGTATGCCGCTGACAAACATGCTGCTATTATAGGGGCCTCTTTTAATGAAGGGAGAGGAGTCATAGTTTCCCATTACACCTAAATGTGGGCAAGGTCTTTTATCCCCCCGACAACAAAATGATAACACATGGCCTGTGTTCCATGCATGGCACCATTTAGGCATTTTAGACTAAGGCAGAGAGCACTGTGCTGCCCCACACTGCCACACTTACAAACTCCCTTCTGTCCTGACGAACGCCAGCCTCTGGGATGAGACGGATGAGGGACCTGGGGAGAGCGGCCACCCGCAGGAATTTTCACACCAGCGTCCCGAACACGTCTCACTGGTGGGCTCTAAGCAGGCCTCTGTTTGACTCACAGGTCTGCACTAATCAGAGCTGAGATGTTGTGTGTGTGTGTCTTTAAGTGAAGGGAGAGTCCAGGTTCAGGAGGGTCGCCCAGCCTCCAATTACCCTCCGCTTAGCTGCATAACAACACATTAAGATCAACTCTTTTGACCCTCTAAGCAGGGTCCAATAGTAATGTTTTTTTTGCTGCTGGCCCGAAGAAGCTTCTGGCCCTGATTTAAATTTCACATCAAATTTCATACAGGATTTTTGTGGTGGCATGTAACTAAGTATGTTTACTTAAAGGGATAGTTTTTTTTTTTTTTTTTTTTTTTTTTTTTTTTTTTTTTTTTTTTTTATTTATTTACACATTCTTGAAGAAAAATTCAAATATAAAAAGCAACAAATACATCACATGTGCAGGTGAGGTAGAAACCCATTACGGGCTTATCTAAAAACCCCACCTAGGAAAATTAAAATAAAATTAAAATAATAACAGTAATAATACTAACAATACAGTGTGAAGCAAACAAAAATATTTTCTACCAAATTAAAATTATATTCAAACATTGAGAAAAACATAAAATCACAAAACAGCACACATGTTGAAAACATAAATCAGTCAAGCTTCTACAATACCAAATCTCTTTGACATCAAAGCTTCCTTGAGTTTCATTTTATATCTATATAGAGACAAAGAATCGGTTAATAAGTGCAAATTTGTATTCCATAATTGGACTCCACGGTATCTTAATGAAAACTGTCCTCGAGATGTATGATACATTGGTAGGTACAAGTTATTGATTTGTCTGGTTGAATAATATTTGACTTGAGAATTACAAATGAAAAATGTTTGAAAACTTTGTGGCAAGTCTGTACCCATGTACTTCAATTTAAAAATAAATGTACATATTTGAAGAATATTTAAATCAAAAATAGCCAGTACATTACATTTCAAAAAAAGTGGAGCGGTTGGGGCACATGACTTGGAAAAAGTAGCCATTCTGACAAAACGCTTTTGCAGCAGAAAAATTTTATGAAGATATGTGGGGAAAGTACTGGCCCATACAATATTACAGTAGGTGAGATATGGATATACCAGACTATAGTATAATGTTAAAAAACAAGATGAATGTACTAAAGCACTAATTTTTCTAATAATCCCCAAAGATTTTGTGACCTTGTTGCAAACAAAACTAATATGCTCTTTCCAAGTAAGTTTCTCATCAATTAATATCCCTAGGAATCTTGTTGATGAAACTTTAATCATTTCTTCACCATCAATATGCACTTTCACTGAATCCAAATTATAATTCATTTTCCCTGCAAATATCATAAAATGAGATTTTTTTACATTTAATGCCAATCTATTAGTTTGAAACCATTTTGAAAATGCATAAAGGCCATTGTTTACTTCATTCATAAGTGCAGAAAAATTTCTATTGGAAATAAGTAAATTGGTATCATCTGCAAATAATATTGGACATAAAGTGTTTGATACTGCTGCAAGATCATTAATGTATATAAGAAACAATAATGGCCCTAAAATGGAACCTTGTGGTACCCCACATTGTATCGTATGCCTCTCAGACTCTATACCATTTATACTGACATATTGCAGTCTATTATGTAGATAATTACTGAGCCACTTCAGAACATGGTCATGAAATCCATATCTATGCATTTTTGTAAGTAAAATGTCATGATTGACAGCATCAAATGCTTTTGAAAGATCCAGAAAAATGCCACATGCAAACTCTTTCTTCTTTAAAGCAGTATAAATCTTGTCAACTAGGTGTAAGAGGGCCATATGGGCAGAATGATTTTTGCGGATTCCATATTGGTGTTCATACAGTATTTTATATGTGTTTAAGTGTTTAAGAATGCGTTTATATACCAGTTTTTCTAAAATTTTGGAAAAGCATGGAAGAACTGAAATGGGACGATAATTTGTAAAAAACCCAGGATCGCCTGACTTAAAAATTGGAATAACCTTTGCAATCTTGAGATCAGAGGGAATAACACCAGTTTCCATGGATACCGCAAAAATATGTAATAATGGTTTCAGAATTAATTCTTTTACCTCTTTAACAAGGGATGCAGTAATTCCGTCATGACCTGCGGCAGAATTATTTAACTCTATTATAATATCATTTATCTCTTTGTTATCAGGAGGTTCAAAATGGCAAACTGATGGAAAACAACCTCTTATATAATCAGTTGGACTTTCGTTTGTATTACCAATCTTCTCAGAAATAGAGACTCCCACATTTACAAAAAACTCATTGAATTTGCAAGCAATATCAAAGGGATTTGTAATGGATGTTTTCCCATGAGAAAAACTAGGAGGAAAATTTGTGGATGTTTTTTTCTTTTGTAATAATTGATTTATAATTTTCCATGTGGCCTTGATATTACTTGCAGAATTCTTAAATTGATCACTGAAAAAACTCTTTTTTGCCATTCTAAGAAGATGATTATATTTATTTTTATATAGCTTATAATTTGCTAGATTAAGGGGTGTAGGACATAAAATATATTTTTTATAAAGTTTGTTTTTTATTTTGGCTGATTTTTTCAAACCAGTAGTAAACCAACCATTGTTATTATCTTTGTCTTTGTCCAGTCTTTTACAAGAAGTTACTAATGGAAAGGGATAGTTCAAATTATTTGATGTGAGCTTGTATGAGGCATTTATTGATACTCAGTGTATTATCTACAGTAGATGCTGGTTGGCACATCCCAGTTTGGAGAAGCAGAGAGGAGTACCAGCATGGAAGCTAAACACTGTACTGCTTTGGCAGGGTCAGCAAGAACTTATTTTAGCCACCTAAAAAATCATTATCAGTTTAAGTGTACGCTATATTTCCAATACTTTCACTGCTTTACTTTGCCTTCAGGCACCATTTTCCGATGGGAAACCACTGCTATAAAAGCCAATCCAAACCAGCAAATCTCCATGGGTGAAATCAGTAATTTTACCTTGCAGAACACAGTCATTGCTGTCTGCTGCTGCAGCCTCGATTTGTTAGTTTGTTTGTGTTATTGTGCAGAATGTGTGTAATCAGAACTATCCCTTCAAGTACTCTGTAGTACAAATTTAAAGTACTTGTAATTCACTTGAGCGTTTCCATTTTTTGCAACTTTTTACTCCACTACATCTCAGAGGCAACTATCATACTTTTTACTCTACTACATGTGCCTGACAGCTTAAGTTATTAATTGATTTTCAGATTACAATTTTTCATACCTGCCACAATGAGCAAATGTTAGCAGCTTTACTCATGGATCTCAAGAAACTCTTTCCAATTATCATCTGTCCCTTAACAAAATGGTTCTGACTTATCTGACTTTGCTGGGTACTTAAGAAAACCTGACAGTTCATCTGTAATGTATATATCAAGTCGTCATTCTCAACCTATTTGTGTGTTTTTCTCCAAGATGTAACAAATGTCCTTTTGCTTTTTATTTTATATTCAGGATTAACTGCCATTTAATTTGGACATTAACATGCCTGCCTCTGTCTGTCTTTGTTTAGTGTCCTCTACTCACATTTGCTGAGGACAGACACACGCAGAGCAGACTGAAGTCTCGGAGAGTAAAGCAGATGTAGCGATGTCGCCCACAGAACAATGGCTGGTGATTTTTTTTAATTAATCAACTGTTTTTTTTTAATTATCCAAGCGCTGGCCCGATTGTGCAACTGGCTGATTGGATTTCCTGGCCCGACATAACTTTTTACTGGCCTGGGGCCAAGGGGCAATCCTTACTGTTGGACCCTGTCTTTAAAATTTACAGAAAGAAGCTGGATGGCATTTCAGCTGAACTCAAACTAAGAAGTCTTCTTTCCTTGGGTTCACACTTGAAATAAATGCTACACTGAGGTGGTGGAAGCATCTTGGAAGGTCCAATAAATGTTGATAATCTCCTCTGACCGTAGACCAGGATCAGCTTGGTCTAAATGGAGGATTAAGACTGACCTTAGTGCTCTTAGAGGAACCAACAGAGCCAACCATATATGGTGCGGTCATTGTGGCTGACTTCATTATGATCGCAGGTCACTTTCAACACCTCATTCTTTCCCAGTCCATGAGAGACTTGTTAAATGTTTTGTCTGGTCTGGCTGGTTTCCTGCTGTTCAGCCTGTGAAGAAGTGCATTCTGTAGCCTGTAGGCTACAGTATAGGACCATTAAGACAGCGTGCGGTCTGAACGATGTACCAAACACTCACTGCAAGATTGTGAGAGTCAAACTCCAGGTTTCAAATCAATTACCCGAGCCGGCACGTCCAATAGACAGTGTGCCTTCGGACGGGGGCAGGCCAAAAAAACGGGAGTCTGAGTGTCACCCCAAACCACAATAAATGACATCATCCTAATCTGCAAACTGCACCGCTGGCTTAACTGTTTTTTTTTTTCTCAGTAAAACAGGAAGAGAGATAGAGGGAGAGACAGAGAGACTGGAGCGAAGAACAAAATGAGAAACACACTAAAAAGTCATAAACGGAGACAAGAAGTTTGCCCACGGAGTTTGGGTTTGCCTGGAGCTGTAACTGTGCCGGACCCGATTGGGAGCAGCCAGACACTGTCACAATTACTGGGCCAGCCGCAGACTCTCTTAAAAATACCTCTGTAGGGTTTGCAAGTGGCCAGCCAAGTCTCAGCAGCAGCAGTAATACAGTAGCAGTTGATCCTGAGGCGGGTCGTGGTGGGAGGGGAGGAAGCGGATAGAGCTGTGATGACTTACTACTGTACTGTATATCCCCAGAGGGGCCTTTACAACAACTAACAGGTCTGCTTCCTGCCACACTACAATAGGGGAAGGTGTGACAAGTATTGTACAAGGAGAAAGTAACCACTGTCAAGGGCTAATCCAACAAAACTGGCAATCTTTCATGCTGTGTCTTATCACTCATTGTATAATCTAAGATAATATGTAGGGATAGCTCAATACCACTTTTTCATGTCATGATACTGATACTGATAATGTAATCTTGAGTATCTTCCGATACCAATACCAATGTTATTTTTTTTCTCTCTTAAACACCAGCTGTTCATAACACCTTTACTGTATTAACACTTGTTAATGGGTAGTCTTTGCTTAACTTTAGAGAAACTGAAGAGCTGGACATGAAGCCAGCACAGTTAACCAGGCGTGTGTGGTCATTTATTATCTGCCAGAACAGTCAAAATGCAATGCTGTCATTCAATGACTACACAATCACACTCAAACACACACTAGGGCTGGGTGATAGACCAACTACATTTGTCATATTCAAGTATGAATTAATATGAAATATAGCAAATGACCATACTGTCATATCTGAGTTTTCAGTGTTTCCTCTGGTTGCTGCTGAGGGGCAGTTACTTTACTTCAGTCAGCCATAAAGTGTGTAGATCAGCTCAGATTGCAGTAAAATAGTTACTGAAGGGCTGTATGTTGTGTTTGCTGCCACAGAAAAAAAATAAAAAGTCCCTATTTTTGTAATGTTTTTACAATGGTTTTTTGCTGTGGCAGAAAAAAAATGCTACTCTGCCCCCAGCTTCAAGCTCTGAAACATACCTGGAGGACCTCCAGTTTTGAGGCTGTTTTAATTGTCCTTAGCCTGGCTCATACAGCTAACTACCTAGCTTACTTTCACAACCACAGATATATTGAGGAACTATTCTATTCTGTTTTATTAGCAACCTCAGTAAATACATCTTTGGTCCTAACTCAAGATTTAATACGCTAATTTTGACAGCACTGGCAGAACTTTACAAATCTCTGCTGGTCTCATCTGGCAGTTGTGGTGACATTGCAGTAGGTGCTTCATCATCTGTTGCCTGCTGGGGATCGGCACTCTGATTTCTTCTAGTTGTGTCTGTGTCTTGCTTGGCAACCTTTCTGACAACTGTCGCTGAAGAACAACATTGTTTGGAGGGAAAATGAAATAAATTATCGCATTTCTTGTTGTGGTGTGTTTACTTTCCAAAATCGTGCCAGGTGTGTGTAGTGACTGTTTTATAAAAGCAATAAGCCACGCAAGGCTGTGATTGACAGTGATTTTAGAACAGTCAGGGAGGTTTTAGGCTAACACTGCCCCTTAGCTGTTCTAAAGCAACAGTAAACCACTGCCTCTGGAGATTAATGCTTTAGTATAGAATTGTTGAGTGGCCTCTGTAACCACATACTGTATATTGCAACAGTCCAAGAACTTATTCTCGCCAAAACTTTCTCTGCTCTACATCTCCTGCTGTGGCCTCTTCTCTAACTTAAGATTATAAGAATGTATTCATAGTATATAGATACTAAATATAATTGAAGTAAACAGACTGCCTGCTCTCATTCTACAAATGTCACACCATGTCTTCAGATCTGCAACATCTGGGCAGGAATTGCTCTGTGGCTCCATGCGTGCGACGTGTGCCTCCTTGCATGTATGTGTGTAAAGACATATATATACACAGCAGTCTCCAGCTGGATGATTTCACAAGACGCTCTAAGATATTGGGATAAAATATGCCATAACAGAATTGGAGGCATGTAAACAAGGCAGAGAGAGAATGCAAACAGGACCTGTGAGCAGTCTAAATAACACAAGACGGACAGACGTCCACGTGTTGAAGGTGGAAAACTGCTTCTGACGCTGGAAAAACTAATTTGGTGCTGGAAACCATGAGAGGACACTTAAGCACATGGTGGGTTACACTTAGTTACATTTAGAAGCTGGATTCTCACTATAACTCGTTCCCTGATCAATTTAAGGTCTGGAAGCTCTGAGGAGGGTCTGGCCATAATGAAACAGCACATTAAGTCATTGCTTCTGTGGTGTGATTGTGTGGCTGAGCGATGGTATTTGTAGTGACTGGTGAAGGGCTGTGAGTGCCTGTCTGTCTTACCAGGGCAGGATCCAGCTCTTCGTTCAGTATCGCCTCGTTCTTGATGAGAGCCACGCGCTGGGCAAAACGACACGTAGAGATGGACTCCTGCAGAAAACGGTTTTCAAAAAATGTTTTAATGTTTGTTTTTCTGCCTGAGGGAACAATTTTTCTCCTAATTGTTCTCTATGAAGCAGAATATACTGTATGGCACTTGTTATGTTGTGTAAAACATAAATAAAAAAAGAATACAATGATCTGCATGTCCTTTTTTGTAAATATACCCCTATTCTGAATTTGATGCCTGTAACTGACGCAAAGTGGAAAAGTGTGCATGCTTTTTTGAAATTAAAAATGTTTCATATTCACTAATCTCAGAACTAGTCACAGCTAGCTAGAAAGCCAAAGGGCTTATAACATCATCTCACTCCTAAACCTTGTTTCGCCTCACTTTTTTGGCAATCTAGCAAAATATCCTGCCTGCACATGGCCTAACAGGTGGCCCATCCTTACATCAAGGTTCCTCTTGTCAACTGCCATCGTGGCGATCATTGTAGTCATGCAGTTGCCCCCGAGGCTGTCCCTCAGCACGGAGGTCAACATGGAGTTCCTGTAAGGAATATGGGAGCGGTTCTTCTCTGACAAAGCTATGATCACCTGAAGAAGAGAACAGTGAAAAGGGCTGATATGTAAATGAGGACAGAGATGGAGGAGGCAAATGAAATGCCTGATTGTAACATAATGTCTGGGAGAAAATGCAATTATTCTTTTCAACACTGCAGGTCATTACTGTTCATGCGCTAGCTGCAAGAAGGCCATTAATCAAAGTCAAATGTTTGATTAAATGAATTATGAGTAGATTGAACAAATGAATGAATTTCTCTTGGTGGAAAGCATTAAAGGGATAGTTCAGATTTTTTGAAGTGGGGTTGGATGAGGTACTTATCGATAGTCAATTTACCTGCAGGGGATGTCAGTGACATGCTCCCAGTTTTGGAGTAGCAGCGGGGAAAGTGGTGTAGGAAGCTAAGCAATGAACTGCTGAGGACAGGGTCAGCAGCAAAGCAGTTTTGCCGCCTAAAAAAATCAATATCAGTTTAGATGTGTGCTATATTCAGAATATTTTCACTGATTTATCTTGCTGTCAAACAGCCTTTTTTTTATGTGAAACTGCCATTTATATAAGCCAAATAGCACAGTCTCCAAACCAATCAGTCATTTCACCTCACAGAACACTGGTTTTGCTTTTCTGGCTCTGCACTGATTGGTTAGTTCGTTTGTGTTATTGTGTGACTTCAATGGTTCCGAACTTATCATTTAAAACACTGATGTCACACAATCACACACAAACAAACTAAGCAGCTGAGTCAATGGTAGACCAGAAAGTCCCGTGTTCTGTGAGGTAAAATGATTTTTTGTTTTTTTTTATTTTTGTTTTTACCAAAGGATATATATTATTATATAACTGCAGTTTCCTGTGAGAGAAGGCTGTCTGATGGCTAAGTAAAGCAGTGAAAATATTCTAAATATAGCGTACACTTAAACTGACATTGACTTTTTTAGGTGTCTAAAATACATGTTGCTGCTGACCCTGTCCACAGCAGGACATTGCTTAGCTTCCTACACCAGTTCTCCTGCTGCTTCTACAAACTAGAAGTGTGCCGGCCGTCATCAATTGTAGGTAATACACTTACTATAGACATCTTCCTCATGCAACCCAAACAATCCGAACTATCCCCTTAAATTTTCTGTGCCAAACCACACACAGTAGATGGACCAAACAACCAATCAAAATATACTGCCAAAATTTATTTCATTATTTATAACAAATGTATTTTGAATATTCATTTATTTGTAATACACTATTTTAAATATGTACAAAATATCTTTTAAAAGTGGCTACCTGCTCCAGGTAGTGGAGGGAGAGGTTGATGTACTTGGCCTCAGTGAGCAGCTGCCCATTCAGGCCCGTCTTGCTAACTCTATCTGATCCAGCCAGGTCCACCAGGTGGAGCTTGGAGCGCCGCAGAGTGGCTGAGCCCGGCTCCCGCCTGCATAAGTGCACAGTGAAAATACAGTGGGAACGAGTGGATGCCTGGTTCATTGGAGTCTGAAGAAGAGAGAAGAAAGAGAGTGGAGTGGTGAGAGAACACTTTGAAAATGCTGTGATATTCTTTGGTCTGTGTGAGGGTATTTTGAGTGCCCTACAATCTGTACACATGGTGGACACAAAAAAAAGGAAAGAAAAAGGGATTTCTATCCTCCATCTGGGGTGCTTTCCATATTCAAACAACAAAAAACATGTTTCCTTTGATTTTTGATTTTTTCTTGCTCCCGCTGGTTTTGAAGATCAAAGCCACACCATGTGTAAGCGATGAACAGTAAACACATGGTGGAGGCTTTACAAAAGCTGAGGTTGATTTTTTCAGATGGTCACTGGAACAGCAGAAGTCAGGCTGAGACCAGGAGGAGACAGAAATAGAGTATGAGTCACTCTGCACAAACAAGCTTTATTAACTAGAGGAGGATCTGTTACTCATGGGGTCCTCAGAGAGAATAAACAAAGGAAATGGACATTCACTGACAGAGTGCTGATCATTTTGTTTTCTTTTGTTTGTGCCCGAGCGCATACCAGCATGAACACATGATTTTGGTTTTAAATATCAGCTTTTAATTAAAACCCCAATTCCAAAAAATTTGTTCTCGTAAAACGTAAATAAAAACAGAATGCAGTGACTTGCATTTTTGACTTGTATTCAATTGAATACAGTACAAAGACAAAGACAAGATAAATGTTCAAACTGATAAAAATTAACTTTCTTGTAAATATTTCCTCATTTGAAATTTGATCCATGCAACACATTTTGAAAAGTTTAGACAGGGGCAACAAAAGACTGGGAAAGTTGTGGAATGTTCAAAAAAGGTGTTTGGAACGTTCTAAATGTAAACGGGTTCATTAATGACGTGTGACAGTATCATGATTGGGTATTAAAAGGGCATCCTTGAAAGGTTCAGCTGATTACAAGCACGCATGGGGTGAAGTTCAGCACTTTGTGAAATACTGCATGGGGAAATAGTTCAACAGTTTCAGAACAAGATTTCTCAACACAAAACTGCAGGAATGTAGGGATTTCACCATCAACAATGAATAATATTAAAAAATTCAGATTATGTTCAGAGAAATCTCTGCATGTTAGGGGCAAGGCCAAAAACTGCACTGAGTGTCCGAGACCTTTGATCCCTCAGGCAGCACTGCATTAAAAATCCACATAATCGTGGCGCCCCTGTAGTTCTGTTGGTAGAGTGTGCGCCCCATGTACTGAGGATATCAGTCCTCTGCATACAGGTTCTGGAGCAACATATGCTGCCATCCAGATGACGTCTTTTTAAAGAGATGCATCTGCTTATTTCAGCAAGACAATGCCAAGACACATTGGACACACTGAATCAAGATCAAAAAGCCTTTTACACAACATCCCAACTTTCTTGGACTTGCAGTTGTGGAACACGTGGACTGAACTGATGATATAGTACATTTTGACATGAATTAGCTTCAAGGCCAAGATTCTTTTCCTTCTGTGGAATGGTCATCGATCTACAATATGAACACGAAGTACTGTTTCACTGTTTGAAAACATCATCAGCAACATTCCAGGTCATTCATTCTTAAAAGGTGCTCTGACCCTGACTTGTTGTTGGCGTAAATGTGCCAACACCTGCCTGTTAAGGTCGTGACAGCTCATGACAGATCATTCACTATCTTAACCCACCGCCATCATCTCTTTCCTCAGCCCAAATTCCCTTCACTCCGCACACATCCATATTTACTCCCCCGGGGATCCCTTAACGTAACATGAAGCAGCCCCTTTAAGTTGACAAGGTATCACATACCTAATAGGATTGAACACAGGGTCAAAGGTAAGGATAGAGTGTCCGTGTTGAGGAATCTGTTTTACGGTCTCTCTGCTGACAACTATTCTGCACAACAACCAACACTCACCAGGTCAATCCTTGAAAAGGGGCCCGTACAGTAAGGCTGTCAAATCCCAACAGCCCGCAGTGAGTACTTCCCTGATGAAAGTTATAATGATCAGTTGTTGTTGACACTGCTTTAAAGAGATTCAACTTTATGATCATTTGGGAGGATGTAGTTTGTGGTGCTGCTGGACTGCACGGCATTATATTGACCGGTGTTTCTATTATTTTGTCCACACCATTTATATCAATGACGGTTAGCAAAATAATAGAACCGTCTGTCAGTGTGACGCACACTTAAACAGCACCACAAATGACACCCACTAAAACGATCATAAAGTTGAATCAGCACCTCTTTAGGCCAGACAGCGCTGTGTCCAAACTGGAGAAAGATCTGGCTTCACACATTATTATTCTGCTAATAGGAAAAAAAAAACAGTATAGCTTGTTTGTGTTTCTTTAAACCAGTGATAAATCATTGCTGGGCTGTGAAAGTACTACCCAACCAGTGGGCAGTGAGAGTTCATTAAAAATAAATAAGTTCAACATTTTTAAAGGTCTTGTAAAGCAAGAATAAATGTGAGTTTGTCACACCACAGAAACGTGTTATTAACCACCCAGACAAATTTGAATGATTAAAAAAAATTGCTAAGTGTAATAAAATTAGATCTCAAAATCATGAAAAAATGAGCAGTTTTCTCTGCTCTGAAGTGCTGGGGGATAAATTAATGAACAATAACATCATCCCATGGCTTTAATTCAATAGTTCTGATTGTTTTTTTTTTTTTATTATTAATTAATCTTAAATATTTTATGGTACTTTGAAACTTACAAAACTTAAAGTCTGTGGAAAGGAAGAAAACATGTTATTAAACATGTTAGAAAATAGTTGCTGAGAACATGAAAAGACTGAGAACTATGTAGTACTGAATTGTGGAGTGAGACCATTAAACTGTTGTTTAAATTATCTAAGACACAAACTGATACACAATCGACGCTGCCTCCCCTCCTCTCACTCTCCTAACAGCCAGTTATGAACGTACTTCTGCAACTCTCTCAGTCTAGCAGTCTCTAACAACCTGGCACAGAAGAAAAAAATACCATCCTGTCACCATCCTCTGGCTCTGGTGGCTCAAATGTGTCTAGATATGTCCAATAAAGCTGCTAGATGGAGCGTCTATGTTTCAGGTCATTGTCGGGTGTGGTGTTTGACAGTGAGACAGCAGAGTGGACACGCCCCCAGCATTTCAGAGCAGAGAAAACAGCAAATTTTTCATGATTTTGAGATCTACTTTTGTATTGCTAGCATTTTTTATCATTCAAATTTGACTGGCAGGTTAATAACACGCTTCTGTGGTGTGACAAACTCAGAACACGTATTTCTTATTGCTTTAAACGAATTTTAAGACTCCAAAAAAGCCCATCAGGTACAGTGTGTATATTTCCATGTTTACAATCAGCGTGTTCATGTCCACAGAGGGAATAGTGTCCACACAGGGGTATTAAAGTATGTCAGGACAATGAAAACTCATTGGAGCCACTTCCTTTATTCTCCTGTGTTCTCAATTGACCACATGTTGATCTTACATGCACCACATGCTGACCACACACAGTGCTTCAGTGGGTCAGCATAAAAGGACAATCTGGTGCTACAACGTCCAGAAAGATCTAGAGATTGCTGATTCAAAAGATCAAGATTGAGGTTTAATGGTGACCACCTACCGCGCACCCTACTCACCCCCACAAGTTCAGGAGGGACGCAGAAAGGGGCAAAAATCACGGCCTTGCATCCCCACATGTGAAGAGAAGTGAAACAGGGACACAGAAAATGACCACATGGGAGGAAATGTTTCCTGATGAGGTTGAAGGAAGGGTGAGGAGTTGAGAAGGTATATTTTATTTCCTGTCCAATGAAAGTGCGGAGGGGATTGCCAAGTCTCAAAGCGAGTGAGCTCACTGTCTGCTGAGTGTGGCGTGAATGTGTCATCTTTTATCCACATGGCCGGGAGCGAGAGGAGAAAGAAAGCATTACTGTTAATTTCACTGGAAGTCTATGTGGAGCAAGGACTTCTGGGATGATTCTGGCAGCTACATGTTGATGGTGCTTTGTTTGCTTGGGGCTCGAGAGAAAGGTTCTTGTGAAGAAGTTCCAGAGAGGACAAGTTCACAATAGTCTCTGTGTGGGTGGACTATATTGGAAGCTCCCCAATGAGCTGTGCAATGCCTCAATAGCCTGATCAACAGACTAATAAAACATTCAACAATGTGTTTCCACTGAAATATACCCCCAGGTATAACATCAGTGGGCACTGGGAGTGTGTCCTCAAGGTAGATGAAGACAAACACAACATTGTTTTGGTTATGGGCTGTGTTCAGTGGAATATGTGTTTTACTTGGTAGCAAAGGAGGGAAGTAACTAAGTACAAATACTTAATTCCTGTACTTAAGTAGATTTTTCAGGTATCTGTAATTTACTTGAGTGTTTTTTTCCTTTTACTCCCTACTTTTAACACAAACATCTGTTCTTTCTACTTATATTTTCAAAACAGGCTTGTTACTTTACTTTTAATGCATTTGAGGGGAATTATTGATTATTTTGCATCAATGTGCACTGCCTTCCCAACATCAAGACTGAATTCAAAACTAAATGGATGGGACAATAACAGAAAAGCCGATTCCTTGGCATATCCATCTGTGCATATCACACATGACAAACATAACAAGACAAAAAAAAAAAAAAACATAAAATACGTAACAAGACAAAAAGACAAAAAAGTGACAAGACAAAAATGACATATAAGATATAATGAGACAAAACAGACAAGAGGAGACTGAACCGTAGAGAAAAGGTGAGGTTCAGTTAGCTTAGCACAAAGACAGCTGGTAAAAAATGTCCTTCAGAAGGTGATTTTTTTTACTTGCCTTTACTTTTTCAATTTTACCTGAGTAAAGAAGTTCAGTCAGTACTTCTACTACTACTAGTACTTTTATCAGAGTTTTTCCTTCCTGTTCCATATGTCAGGAAGCATTCATTCATTAAAATGGCATCAAAGAAAAAAGAAGAACTTTACGAGTTTGGAGTTTGACATCCTGCTTTCAGAGATCCATGAAGGAAAATCTGTCATTTTAACAGCATCAGTAGTAGAATTTAAAGACTTGCTAAAGCAAAGAAACGGGAAAAGCGAGTGCTGTTAATGCCGTGTTACCAAAGGGTGGGACTGTCACTGACATTAAGAAGAAATGTCTCAATATGAAACTGAGTTAAAAACAACTCGCCACAGGCACAGTAAGGGGCGATTGATGACTGCAGTGACAGGAGAGGGGTAAGGAGAAGTTTTCATCACAAAGAGAGTGGACAGAATAAGTGAGGATGTTCACCTGGACAGAGACTTCATAAACCTACATGAGCAGATATACAACCAATACACCTGACAGCACGGTCATAATAAATCATTAAATGAAGGCTGAGAGGCTTTATATGTAAATTTATAATTATATTATAATTTGAAATGTTGTCAAACAGGATAATGTTGACATAATTATGAAGTGTAATTTATTTTTCAAACTCAAAATGTCTTCAAATGAATGAAATATAGAGTTGCTGTTGAAAAACTTGGGTTTGTATACCAGCAGACTGACTGCACATGACTCTACGACAGGTCTGGACCACTCGGAAATTGTGTTCGTATCTGAAAGAAAATTCAAAATACGAGAAAATTAGTGAATGCCACAAGTTCTCTTAAATCCCTTGTACGCACCACTTGAGAACAAATCTGTTCCTGTGAGCGGTTATTGCATGAGGCCCATTGTCTACTAAAGTTATGTGACAGGATTCTAGCTACTAAAGCCATTTCTGAGTTCTTGAGAAATTCCATCTTTGATTTCTTTTGCACTGGTTTTCAAAGAGGAATCCCAGCCACATCAAAAACAGACTCATCAAAAATGAAAAGCGGGTCTCTGATTGAAACCTGACTATCCAGTTCACTTTTACTGTCTGTTATTTACTTACAAACCAGCAGCACGAGTAAACAAGGTGAGCTCAGCCCTTTGCTCCAAACCTCAGGTTGCAGAGCAAAAGCTGACCCACCACATGTCTCATCAGCGTGGGGAGTCTGGGTGTCTGAGTGTAGAAAAGAACCACCGCAACATAAACAGAAATTACAGAGAGAATGCTTGGTTTTACTGGGAAAAAACAGGGACCACAGGGGACCAAAATAATATTTTAGAAGGGTCTTAAGGTAGCCTTTAGAATGCATATTGCATTTGTGGATAAGAAATACCCTTTCTGCCACTTACCCAGGGAGTGGTCAAGTATTTGTGCATACTGTCCACAATCCTTACTAAGGACACTGCATGTATGGTGTGCAGAAGTAGGGGACGCGAGTCACATGACCTGACTCAAATCAGACTTATATCATAAATCTGAGCACTTGTTTGACTAACACTGATAAAAAATGACTTGGTACTCATGACTTGAGACTGGACTTAGATTTGAGACAGATGACTCGTTTTTGTAATTAAACGTTTGCATTTTTGTAGATATTGAGACGTTATGTTTGGTTTTGCTCAAGTTTAGCTAGAAAGCTAAAGTATGACCAACTTACATAGCATAAACTTAATGAAAGCTAACATTAAGTTTAAGCTGTGCAAGACTTACATGTCTTCACTTTCGAACCATTTAGAGCTATAAGGCTATATTGTAATTTCAGAGCCTCACTCTCCATTGTTGTTCATCCAGGAGAATTGTTATTGGTCACCACAAAATGTGAAATATCAGTAAGATTTGCAAGTAAGTAAGAGCAGGCTGCAACAGTTGAAAATAAAACTTAACTACAAATGACCACTGTCCTTTAACTGAATTAAATGTGGATTTAAATGTTCCAGTGACTTGCTTGGGATTTCAATGTTAAGCTCATAATAATTACTTCATCGACTCATCGAGGTCAGCCAAAATGATCCAGGTCATATCCATATATTTTACGACGCTGGCCGTTGTGTTTACTTGCGTGTTTGTTTACGGGAGAACGTGACCAACATTTTAGCCGACATGATGCCTGAACAAAAACATCAGGGTTTTCCCTACAATTACAAGGTGTTTTCTCACAGCACATAAGCCGAACGAACAGAAAAAAAAAACACAGAAGAAAAAAACTATGCTGAGACACACGGGCGTTATTCCCAACGATGACTGCATAAATCCAGTGAGAAAGTTTGGAAGACCAAGTCCAAATGGACTTGGTTTCAAAGCCACACTCCACAGCTCCAGCGTGGGAACAGTTTAGGTTCAAGCCAAATGAGGGAGGGGAGCCCATTAATGTGAATGAGACGGGATATTAACTTTGTTTTAAAACAACAGCAATTTAAAGTGGCAATACAACTAGATTGCCTGTTAGAGAAGAAATGACTAATAAGTGTAATTTGTTTTAACAGAGCGTTTTTTTTATTTATTATTTTGGTTGTGCGCTTTTATTTAATGTTTTATTTAATTAGGATATTTTAACTTTAATTAATTAATTTAATTTATTAATTTAATTTTTTTTACATTCCAATGCCTGAATATTCTTAAGAATTGAAAGTTCAGTGCTCTTTGAGAGGGCTGCATTATTATGCTATTACATCGTTACAACAGTGGCATAAAATGGTCTTAAATATCAATAATATATATATATATCATCCCTAAGAATATTTATCATGACAGGCCTATACGGCAGCGTGTGTTTCCCTCTTTCTTACCTCTGCGATCATACGATTGGTGTCACCCAGGAAGAGCAGATTCAGAGCCTCCTCCTCGTTTGCTGCCTGCTGCAGTGACAGGTTCCTGAGATGGATGTTCTGGTCTGGATCCTCCATGATCATTACTTTTCTGGAAAAGGAAAAAAAAAAAACAACTTGTTAAAGGAAATTCCAGGAATACAAATTAACTTGAAATTCTGAATAAAAAATGACAGAGCTGGACAATTCCAGTCTAAACCCAAATAATCCAATGCTGAAGCAATTATGAAAAAACAGTTATGTCAGTTATGTCATCCATTTCCCTCCCGTCGCCTTGGCCCTCGCTGACTTCTAAACCCAAACAAACCACATCTGCGAGTCAGTGTGGGCTGCGACCCGGTTTGACACGTGTGCTTTATCTATCCGGGTGTTCAAAATTTGATAACAGACAGGGCTTGCCCTTAAAAACAAACAGGTGATCGGTTCTTGCCCACATCAAGTGCTCTGAAACGCAGCGTGCTTAGACAGATGGGGATGAAATGACTCCTCTGATCCTACTGTATCATTTCCATCACACCACCGGCGCTGTGACAGTATGGCTACTGGATTGAGATGCTGAAGAGGGTGAAGTGACTGGAGAACACTTGCAGATAATTATGTTAACATGTGTAGGTAATTGAGGTTATCAATTTTAATGTGATTAAAGGCCTGTGCCTTGGCACGATTAATGTCCCAAACAGCCCCACCAACCCAAAATAATTTGATTATTATATTTTTAAATTTTTAAACCATGTCTTGAGGGAGTTTTGATTTTTGCTCATCAGTTTTGCTGGAAAATATATTTTAAAAGATCAAACTCTTGGCTATTAAAACTATTAAACTTGTATTAATCATTTTTAAAAAAAATTTTGAAGAACATTATTTGTCCCACTTCTCAAGAATGGGTGATATAAACAATGATACTGATTTTGAATGAATTTACTAGATATTTCACAGACTTTTGGGTATTTAGGGGATGAAAGACTGGACACATGATCAAAATAACACCCAGATGGAACAAGAAGAAATAAAACAAGAAAAAAAAAATGAGGGCCAGAATGTCAGAAAGAGGAGAAGGGGTGAAGGCGGTGAAAGACAGAAGTAGACCAACGGTTAAAGAGAGAAATTTGTCAGTGCCACAGCTTCTCCTTGAATCAGCAAGTGTGGCCACAGCATGGTTAACAACGGGCACTGTCTATTTCCAGAAGACTGTGATTTGTGGGTATCGAAACCTTGAGCTGGATCCTCTGCGAAAGGAGAGAAGAAACTTAAATGGAACTGGTACAAGAAAATACAAGACGAACACCAAAATGATGTACCGAGACGATGTCCAAAGTCTTGAGTATGACAAAAAAGGCAAAAAAAAGAAAAATGTGATCATACACAGACAAACCTCCAGACAGATGGAATTTATAATTACAAAGGAAGACAGACAGAATAAAGCAGGATGAGCAGTCAGGAAGAGAGTCAAAGACAGGGCAAGGTAGGGAGGGAAGCAGCAGAGGACACAAAGAATAAGTGGGAAAAAGAGCTAGATGGACACAAATTTAAAAAAAAAGAATTTCCCTCAGAGCAGCTGCAGCAGCGACCAGCTATGAAAAGCTATTTCGCCACATGACCCTCGTGCTCTCCACTCCAGTGGCAGAGTCTGCCACCAGGTTGACCACATCCATTGCTGTCCCATAGTCTCATTATGTCAGTTGGCAGTTTGTAGTGAGGTGGTAAATACTCGAGTCTCCATATTTCACCACAAGCTGACTCCAGGCCAGGCTGACAAATGGCTGTTCAGGAATAAGGCTCAGCTAAAGCCACAAGTGTCTGAGAGAATAATGGAACCAGGGATGATTGGTCATTTCAACTTTAAATTAAGTGAATGTAACAGTTTTAAGTGCATGTTTCAAGCTGAAATCTAAATGATTTGACACTAATTGTAACTGGATAGCAGCAGCATCATTGGAGCCAAGTTAATAAGTGTCATAATAATAAAATGCGTAATAAAAGGAACACTGACGGTAGGTCTTCCAGTCGAGATGCTTCATGTCTGGAATCCAGCAGGTCATATCCCATCTCGTTGTAGATCTCCAGGTAGGAGACGTGTGTGGTATAAACCATACCGCTGTCCTGTGGAGCCAGACGTATAGTTTGTAAAACTGGATTGAGTGCATGCAAGATGGAAATCTTCGTAAGTAAATGTTTAAATTTAGATGCTCTGCAGCACAGAGAAATTAGCAATAGTAGAGATGAGTATGTAGCTGTGTAACTGATACCTTAAATTAAATGAAAAAAAAAGTTAACCCTGCTGTGCTTACCTGGCTGAAGCGTTCGAACAGATAGGAGAGGGTGCGGGGAATGATGCCACGATCGCTGTAGCGCTCAGCCCCGCCTGTGATGGTAAAGGTCTTCCCGCTGCCCGTCTGGCCATAGGCAAATATGGTGCCATTAAAGCCAGACAATACACTGCACAGACACACAAATACACACATTTAACAACCATAACTATCCAATAAGTTCATGATCATCAAAAACAATAGCAGGGGTACATGGGCCACCAGGCCCCTAACTCTGGTGGCCAAACTGCATTTTTGGTGGCCCAAAAGTAAATTTATGTAAAAACAATACAGAAAAGGCAATTTAACACAACTTAACATAGACTTCCTTAACTGTGACACTTGCATTATCCACTTTTCCCATGAATTGTGATGTGGTGTTTCCTGCAGGTACCGTTTCAGATGAAAAACTATCTAGACTTCTTGGCCAGTACATTACGTCCTTGGATGTGTCACATTCTAGACACTTAAATTCCTGCATCCCTTCACTCTGGTGATAGCAAGGACACACAAGAATAGACACTGTATAGTATTATCTATTTTTCATATTTTATAAGGAGATAAATAGATTAACTACACACTTTTCAGAGCTCAACAATAAGGAATGACTGCCTGCTCAGGGCAAGTAAAATTCCACGTCAGGCAAGTGGTCAAAATAATAGGAACACTTCACCCCAAAATCAAAAACACATATTTTCCCCCTGGCCTGTAGTTCTATTTATCCATGATTGAGTTTCAGAGTTTTGGAGGTATTGGCCATAGAGATGTCTGCCTTCTTTCCAATATCATGGGGCTAAATCGCACACTACTTTCTTTCTGCAGTAGAATTTAACTTTCTTTCTACTAGAAAGAAAGTAGTTCCGACGTGAAACTGCTCAAAACAAGGTGTGTGGATCACCTTAAGTAAATGAGTCATGATTTTTGGTAGGGTTGCGCAAAATGCTAAGAAGTCATATTGCAATTATTTGATTGAAATTGCAATTATGATTGTGATATGTGATACAATTAGTGGGAATGATCATTTTTGGATTACAATTTTGATTTTTACAGGAAAAAAATATTCAAATCATGATGATCTGACATTTGTTGGGTTGTGTACCAAACAAACATGTTTTCTTTCATCTGAAGAACAAGATATTTAGGTCAGGGCATCTCTGCAGCACTCATTCATTTTTCCTTTTTCAAAAAATTGTGATTTGGTTCTGGTTTTGCGATTTGGATATTGCACTTGACCATATTGGGATTTTGATTCGATAGCAATTAATTGTGCAGCCCTGATTATTTGAAAGAGAGTCAACTCTAGTTTTGAATTTTTCAAATGTATTTTTGGTGCTTTGAGCGCAACAAGCCGAGTGCCATTTAGTCCCATTACACTGAAGAGAAGACAGACTGGCCAATATCTCCAAAACTCACACCAAAAAATCTAGATGGATAAATAGCACTACAGGCCAGAGCAAGAATGTGTTCTTGATTTTGGGGAGAACTTTCCTTTTAAAAACATGTTTCACAGTCATGTCCATCTTCAGGGAGAAGGAGAGGGGATTGTCATACCATTTTCGATATGCAAGTTTGTTGCCTTGCATCTATGACACACTGTGTCCTCGTTCTGATAAACTGACTTAAATAAAGATTAACAACAATTATAGAAGATGGTCAAGTAAAAAGTGACTTTGGGCAAGTAGATTTCTGACCCACTTCCCCAATTAGGCAAGGGGGAAAAAAAGCATTAAAGCTGAACCCTGGTTTCAATCGAATTACTTCTAGTTACTACTGCTTTTCTTCCACATCCAAGTTGTTCTCACTGGTCAATTGACCGCAGGTGGCAAAACAAGCACATTTTACAAACAGTAGACGTTCTTGGAACAGAACTTGGGTCACTGAGGATGTTGTTACTGTGAATCCATGACAACACAAGAACAGATCACAACACCAAACATAATAAAGAGTTTATTATCACTGCTGCACTGTTTTTAAAGAACGCTAAATATATTCAACCAAACAACGAAATGGGCCTACAGATAATTTTTTAACAGTGGAGAATAAAGCTATTTTCCTTTTGAAAATACAGCCTTACTGACATGAATATATTACAGAATGCATCTGTTTGTCTATAAATGAAAGCATATTCTTGCTCATTGGCTTCGCGTGCCTCCTATGACATCACTGTCTTAATTTGCAAGAGCACATGGGACTGTCAAGCATATCCCTAAGCAGACACCAACAGTCTGATTGAATGTGACACTTTTAATCCACAGGAAAAGATGGCAGTGAGAGGAGAACTGCTATGGCGACAGACATCTGCCGGTGACGGAGGAATGTCTGCGAGTATGAGTGGAGGAAAGGGCCCAAACCCACTCGACTAGGCAGGGCCCGGTAAATTTTGGTTTGGCACTGGACTGTCCTTCTGCACGTGCTCAGGGCCATGGAAACCATTGGTATCTAGTTCGGCTTGAATGAAATGAACATCCAATATGAGGCAGTATAAATTGGCACAAAAAAAAAACTCCTGTTCTATAGTCTTGGAAATAAACCAGGATGAAATAGTAAAATGATAGAGGGGCCTCTGACACACGAGCTTGGATCAAAGGTGAGGATAAACTCTGTGCTCTTTGACTTGCCAATTGCAAGGAAAAGGATATCTTGACACTATATTTTTCGAGATGAATTATAAACGAACTTAAGCCTCTCACTTATTCTAATGGAATTGCCAACCCAGTACTTGAGCAGTGTGGGTTTCCCTCCCTGTGTGCTGTACAGTTCCACACACCCTGCATGAGAGGGCGAAGGGAAAAAACTGCATGTCAGTTTATATAAAACACTCTGTCCACTCATGAGAATGGTGGTTGGTTGGTCCGACTTGGACGGCCATCGGGCGTCCATTTAATCTTGCGTGAGTCATGGCAGTGATTGGCAGCGGGGAGAAAAGACACAGGCTCAGTGTTTAGTTTAATGTCAGTGCTAATGATGCGGCCTGGGCTCTGCCACTGAGGCTTGGGCGTTTCCCAATGCTTGTTCCTGTTTACACCTCAGCTTTCCTGGAGATTGGCAACTCATCATCCAGAAGATCCTTGTTCCTCCTGTTCTTTATTTGAGACGCAGTCCAATCTTTTGAGGTATTAGTGTTAAGAATAAAACTGAACAGATCTCTGTTCTTCTTTGAACTCGGGCTGAAGGTTTCACAGCCTTGTGAAATGGGATTAAAATGCAGATAGAGGGTTTGCATTGCCAGCCCAACATCATTACATTGGCTCTTCCTCTCCTGGAGCTGTTAATACTGGTTTGTTTTTAAACTACTGTGCTGGGATTGAAATGACTGGTTTCGGTTACACCGCAGCAGAGACAGAGACTGGTGTGCAAGTAAACGAGTTAGAGCTTTTGGCTAAACTTGAATTGCGCCAAGTATGACAGAGGACCAACCTAAACAACAACCTGACAGTTATTGGTAGCTGAGAGGATCGGCGCCTACGTGCATGAAACAGAGTTTTAGTGCGGTGACAGAGAAACTGCTGCGATTCAAAGTGACTCTTGACTGAACGTGAATAAATGTTTCCTGACTACAGGGGCTTTAGGAAAAACATTCTGTCAGATTCTGTTTGTGATTTTAAGAGACATGCTTCTGTTACTGGGACCATGTCAATATCAACATAAACTTCATAGTTATTAGCATACCAACTGGGTTTTACATAGCTTTTTCTACACTAGGCTGGCGAAGGCAGGAGGTTTTATGGGTCTTACTTAACCCTCAACGTCTAAGCCCGTTATCAATAGGTAGTTTGATGATGGAAGCTATAATTATAAACCAAAAATGCTCTGTATAGCCGCAGCAGCAGAGTTGCAGCTCAGAGTAGAAGAAATCAGATTTTAAAGGTAACGCTAAAGGCTAATCACAGCTTATCAAGAGCTTGCTTGACAACTGGATATGGTTGGACAGACTGAAATCCAATAGTCAATAGATTAGCTGGTGTTAACTAAGGCTAACTTGGCTAAATCAAGATAGCTTTGACAAGGAGCTAACATTACAACCAACGTGTACTTAATGTTAGCGTTACTTTACAACTTGTCTGTGGACATCAGGTACAGCTGTTTGGGGTCAGTAGGGATGGGAATCTCTTAGCACCTCACGATTTGATTCCAATTCAGAGGCTATGATGCGATCATAAAAGGATGATCGATGCCTCTTGATGCATCAAAATTTAAGCTTTGAAGCCATGAGGCACCTGTCAAATTGTATCCATCTGCTGTTGATCATGCTGAGCCATCCTCACCAAAACTCAAGAAGTAGTGTAGTTTAGAAATTTAACACCATGCACATTTATGTCAGTTATGTTTCACCATCCAGTTGGTTGAGCTGTAAGGAACATACAGCTGTCTTACAAAATTGTTACAGTCAATCATAATTTTGAGAGCTGAGTTACCTGATTATTGACTTTTCTGCATTGATTCATAATCTTTCAAGAGAGAATCTCGATGCATCTAAGAATAATTTTTTTGCCCCACGCCTATGGGTCACTGAGGGGGATGTTTGATCGATGTGGCAACTCAAACTTTAATGATTAACCACTTTTCAAAGTATTTGTTTTAGAGTTGGGCAATTAGAAGATATCGCCAATCACTAATGGATGGGTTTATGATGGCCAGTTGGAAAATTTTAACATATCGCCCAAAGTTTGTTCAAAGTCAGGGTAAGATCAAAAAATGTAACACTAAAGATTAAAGCAAGTGCTCTATTGCTACAGATATTAAATGTTATTGACAGGTATCTTTTCCTGTAAAAAGATCCAGTATAATTGGTAATCACAAGTTTATTAACTGGTGGGAAAATTTTCTCACTGTGGCATCCCTAGTCTACGTCAGTCTCAGCTAACGTGCTTTTCATAATAACTCTTTCAATAGTCTTTGTAGCAAGGATATGAGGCCTGAGTCTTGGCCTATTCCTGTGATTGTGTTTTAAGGCAACATATTCCAAGAGGAAGTGTGGGCTAAACAAGAACAGGATTATTAACTTCATTCACTCCTGTCTTTCAGTCACGGTGGTGTGACTGGCTTCAAAAGGTTCAAACTTTGTGGGACTTCAAAACATTCAGTGTGTAAACGGGCCGCAGAGCGGGCAAGTAGCTGACAGTGGACTAAGAAATGTCTGATTTGGGAGACAGATTGGTCATGGCTAGACAGGATGACTAGTGTCCTCTAGGCTGCAGACATTATAGTCATATCAAAGACTAAAAGGCGCCAAATTGATATGGTGAGACATAGACTGGTTGTGATAGAGATTTTTAACCTGATGTTTACCATCTGCGACACAAAAGGGGAACTGTTAAAGGTTAGCTGGGGAGTGCAAATTAATACCCAAGTGAGTGAACCCATGTGAGTCAGGTCAAACATATCCAAGACCTTAGTCAGCCAGACCAGACATCTCACCACGTTGTTTATACGTCTTCTAATAGCAAAGATAATGCAAAGCAGTTGTGGGACTCCACAAATAGCTCCTATTGTGACTAAGAAGGATGGGCTGGAATGTTGAGGAGATGGTAGGGCTAAATTGAGCCGGGAGGGCAGAGTTTGGCGAGGAGGAGGAGAGGAAGAACCTTGTTCACATAACAACAACACAACCAACATTTGATCACAGGAAATTCCAAGTAAATTCCCACTCCTCTTGGCTGTTTTCTCCTTTGAAAGTCAGTCTTGATTTAGACTCAGACCAGTAAAGGGGTGAAGCTCTGATAGACACTGTAAGAGCTTCCCTTTGTTGAAATAGAGGGAAAATTGTGCATAGAGATATATCTCAGCAGCAAAGACGCGAGTCATTTCATCAGTGAGATACAAATCTACTAACTGGAGCATGGAAGAATTGAAATGTAAATGCAACTACATTATTTTTATTATAAAGCATCTGGTAAGGATGCACGACACTGCTGACATCCAAACTGCACAGTTTCTACTCATCTACATTCCAAAAGTGGAGTTGTATAGATGAAACTGGCAATGTACTGGAAGTAAACAAGCCACCATTGCTGTGGGATGCCCCTCCAGTATGCACATGATTGGATGCAAGCTGTCATTTATAGGAGTTCATAATTCTCTACTTTTACCTTTACTTTTTTTGTAATGTTACTTTTGACAGGAAGTCAGGAAGAAGCTGTGCAGTTCTCAGCTGCTCTTTGGAAAAAAAGCCCCCCAGCTGGCTAGGGGATTCGAACTTAGAACCTCCTTGCTCCTCGAGGCAACAGCGCTAAGCACCGCACCACCGTGCCACCCAAGTGGATGTTTTAATGACAGTTAAACTGATCAACATGTTAATGGAGTCTGGCAGGCAGTAAGACAGGCAGTGTGTATTTTTAAAGCAGTGGGCTTTTGTTTTCAGAATAACAGGCTTAGCTTTACATTGACAGACAGTTGACAGTTATAAACAGCTGAGCAACTTACAATATAGGAATCATCGTAGCTAGTTATTGTCAAATTACAATGTTGCGCTTGTCTTGTGCTCCTGTAGAAATCCTGCAGCCTGCTTGAGCTTCCTCGAGTCTGGGGTGGAGGGGGCAGGGGGCAAAAACTTGCTTCAACCATACCAGTAAATAGGGATTCAACCTATTTAATAATCATTCTATGGCTTCAACTTGCCATTTGGGCTGCATTGCTCATTTCTGGATGTGCAAATGCTACACATCGCTACACTCCTTTAATATTTAAAACATAATTTACATTACATTTAACACTTTACATTTTAAAAAGGCCTAGGGAACCCCCTATTTACATTAAATTGAATAGTACTGATGAATAGATAACAGCATATCCTTTGGATATTTAATATCGAGGACCAGGCTTTTTGTCAGTCTAATGAACGTGGTCGTAGGGAATGACAATCTAAACAACAGCTCAAAATGAGCGAGCAGCTACAGTACAGCACACAGTATAGCTCTGTGTTGTGGCTGGCAAACATTCTCACACTCACGATGGCACAGTGTGCCATCTTGCCTGCCAGCTCAGTCCACTTAGTGGTTTAAGTATGTAAAGCAAGCCAAAAATCACAGACACCCTCCATTTCCATCTTAAAGAAAGCTGAGCCTTACTGACTTCCTGTCAACAAGGCTGGCTGAGGCCTGTGTGGCCTGACCACAACATGCAGAGATGAGCACTGCTGGGAACAGGTGCTTACTGACATGTGTCATTTGGGAATGGCATAATTAAATGTTGCAGTTTTAAGGGTTGCAAAATGGTTTCAAAGAAAATTGTATAAACTTTCAAAATGAGGTGGTATTAATACAATCATCTATGTACAGTTATCATTTTCAAAAGTATCTGTGTCAGAAGGATTTTACCTGTCTGCAACTGGTTTGGCAATGTTTTCAAATATTTCCTCTTGTTTGACGGCTTGATCAAACACCTTTTGGAACCTGGACAAAAGTGAGAAGAACAAAGACAGTACCGACATGATGCATTTGGCAGAACAGGACAGGTCAGAACATCTATCTGTTATTGAATTTCCTATCATAACATATAATACAAAGTTGCTGGTTAATCTCAAACAACGCAGTTACCCACAGCAGCATTGAATAAGCACAAAAAGCAGTCTATTTAATTGCCTGAGTGGATGAGGAGGAGTTTAGTCATTCTGTTTTCTAAAACAGTCTCAAACCATCATGTTTTATCCCACAGAAAGATGAGAGCGATGTGAGAGGAATCCGCCCAGGAAGATTGTTAAATGTGGAAATTTTATTTCTATAAGGGCACAAGGGAACCTCCACATACTATTTTAAGACTGTGTGGTTTTCAAAGGCTCTCAGTGTCCACTGCCGTCTGACTCCCTAACTGTGAATTTAAGGCTTGGAAGCGTGGCATGGGCCCTGCCCAGAGGGTATATAAGGCTGCAGCTCTCATCACCGGCGTTAAACAGATGTTCTGGCTCTGCAGTGACGGAACTTGTGGATGAATTATTCATGGGAAAAGTTCTTATGCAACCTTGAGAGCATAATTTCTGGTGGACAGCACACCTTCCTATATGTAGTATGTTATCTTTATTTATTCTATATTCTACAGTTACACCATTTTTGCAGAGCGCAGATATATTTCTTATAACTCTAATTTCTATTTCTATGAACAAACTGCTGCTGCTTTTATGTTTAAGACAAAAGATCAGATAGGTCTCAGGAAAGAGAGACGCCTGCTGAGGTATTCTGAACAGCAAATATAAAAGCTTATACAGGCTGTAAGTTCAATCACTACTCTACAGAGATGTCTAGCCATTTGCAGACATAAAAAGGATGTACATTTATGGCTTCAAAGACCCCACCAGTTGAATTAATAATTAGGCTAAATTAGTTAATTAGTTGGTTGATTTGGGAAATGAAGCCAATGGACAGATTTCAGCGTTTCTACATATTTTCCATTTTAAAATACTTTCCCAGACTCAAATTTCCAGATTTCTTGGTAGACTTTTCAGACTATATTTGATATCTGAGTATGAATAGCTCGATATTTAGTTTGTAAATAAATGGTTTTAAATACTACTGTTATATTCTGCCTATGTGTCCTACTATGTTGCCAAATAAGTGCCAGAAGACTGTAGCTCACATACACATGACAAACCCAGGTAAGTTCAATGCACAACATTTTAGTCAAGCTGCAATGCTAAAACAGATCAGTTCACCTCAGAATCAGTTGTTTCAGAGTTTTGAACATATCAGAGATGGGACCTCCAGTAAAATGGCACAAGTCTCTGTGGTGCTCCAAGCACTAAAGAATATATCTGAAAAATTCAAAACCAGTTTCTCTTTCCAAAAATCATGACCCTGTTACTCAGAAAGACTTCTGTTAGAGTCTACTGCAATCCTATTAAATACATAGAGGTGCATGTATTTAGATCTAGCCATATACAGTAGAAGGTATGACAGCCACTGGCCTGATGTGACTCTTATGTGCTCTGAGGATCTTGTTCATATGTCGATGTATTATATTTTTTGTAACATGTGATTTATATTTATTATAACATGTAATTTATATATTTTGTAATGTGTTATTTATATATTCTGTAACATGCGATTTATGTATTTTGTTACATGTTATTTATATACTTTGTACGATGTGATTTATATTGTTTGTAACATATTTTTTATAAATTTTGTAATGTGTTCTTTATATATTTTGCAACATGAGATTTATGCTTTTTGTGACAAGTTATTTATATATTTTGTACGTTGTGATTTATGTTGTTTGATGTATTTTTCTTAACATGTGTTTTATGTAATTTAATGTGATGTGTTATGTTTCACTGGTATTGTCACAAGACTATCACACAACCACAACGCGTATATTTAAAGATGGTGCTTGTGTGTGTATAACTAGGTCTGAAGAAGAGCAGTAGCACAAAATGTCACTTGTTGATATGTCAATAAAGTGCAAATAAGGGAGCGACAGTGTGCAGACCTTTTTCTCTTTTTTTTTGATTGCTATCTTCTTTTGGTCCAGCACCTGCTTTTAACAGTCTTTGGTTGTGTGTGACTATACGCTTTGTTTTATATACAACTAACTGTCACTTTACCTGAACTTGTAGCACTCCCTCTTGTTGTTAACAAAGCCATCAGCCAGGTCTCTGGGCACTATAAACTCCAGAGAAGCACCTGTCTGCTCCTCATTGTCCACAGAGTACACCTGAGGGAGCCAGAGACAACAGCAGAGTCAGTCCTGCAGTGGAACAAGGCCTGAAGACTACTGTTTAATAGCACAAGATGAGGTACAGGGACAGTTTACTTCAATGGGAATATTTTGGGCATATTTTTGAATAGACACATACAGTAGGCATTCATGTACTGTTTAAGTACAGTCTAGTATATGTTTTATGATTGGTATGCTGTTATGGTATGTAGTGCCATACATGCAGCCCAGCTTAAAAACAAAACAATATATCATGTTGTTTTTAAAATATAAGTCTGGCCACTTGTGGTTTGGGTATTATAAGCCCCAAAATGAATAGATGGAGTTTATGAAGCATATATCCTGTCTGTGGAAACCAATCGAACTGAACAAGAAATCCTGATCAGCGTACATTGTAGGAAAGCTCCACAAGTTCACCTCTGCTCACTGAAGCCTCAGGGGAGACAAGAAAAACTGCAGAACATTAAACCAATATAGATCGAGCTCTAGCAGTGCAGGACATTTAAAGTGAGGCTGGCTGGGTCAATCTAAACACCCCCACCCCGCCCGCTCCGTTTTTGAGCTTCGACATATGTTCTGGCATATGTTTCCAATGGACACTGATGCAATTACAAGTCCCCCGGGTTTTCAGGAATAAAAGATAAGACCTAAATGATTGGATTGTTTTTCACTGTCACCCTGCCTGCAGCATCGCCTCTTCCTGACCACCACTGTTCCTTTGCCTGCACGTGGACATGTGCAGAACCTCAAACAAGCCCCAAGGAAGTAGCTGTGCTCATTTCATTTTGTCGGATATTGTCAGCTCAGGCTAAAGTGCTGGAGAAACCCTCGAAGTAATTTGATTATTTCATCCGTCAGCTGCTGTGCTCAGACAATAAACCAGGCTTTAGAGAGAAGAAACTGCTGCCAGGGGTGTTTCTCATGGAAATTGGCTTTTTTTTTTTTTTTTTACATGTGTATCCAATAAAGAGGGCCCTTATCTGATAGTAAGTGAATATTGCTATGCACGTGTGTACTTCACAGCAAAAAAAAAACAAAAAAAAAACAACACTATTAGGTTGCTTGATATTATTGTTTAAGCTTGCCACTGTTTGACACCAGCCCTAAATTGAAAATTTGATTCAGTATATTCACTTTGATGACTGTGCTGCAGTTTACAGAGTAGACTACATATTTATTGACTCTGAGCTGATTACCAATGGGCAGCTCTTTACTTGACTTTACTGATTCTAAATAAATAGGCCTAAATAAAATTAAATTACGAGAGAAACACTGAAAATGTGTGAGTTTTGAGCACAAAATGTAGAAAAATTCTAAACTCAGCACAAAATACCAGTGGTGGAAAGTAACTAAGTACATTTACACAAGTACTGTACAATTTTGACGAGCACTGCAACAATTAATCAATTAATTGTTTATCAATCAATTCTTATATTAATCACCAACTATTTTTTTTTAATTCTCTGATTCCAGTTTCTCAAATGTGAGTATTTTCTGATTTCTTTATTCCTCTCTGACACTAAATTGAACACCTTTCGGGTTGTGTGCAAAACTAGACATTGGAGGACATCATCTCAAGCTTTGAAAAACAGTGATCAACAATTTTCCACCATTTTCTGACATTTTATAGGCAAACAACTATTAACTGATTAATCGAGAAGATAATTGACCGATTAACCAAATTATGAAAATAATCTTTAGTTGCCCTCATTTTGACATTCTTGTACTTGACTGTTTCCATTTTATGCCACTCACTCCTTCTACTCTACTTCATTTCAGAGGCAAATACTGTACTTTTTACTTCACTAAACCTATTTGATACTAATAGTACCTTTTACACAAAAACGTGCATATATGAGATGATACAGTACTGTAGTACTAATCTACCCAATGGTATACAAAGTATCTAAAACTGACTTTACATTGACAAACTACAAAATTCAAAATGCTCTTAAATGCATTTGTTGGTGAGAAAGAGAATAATGTAATATTTCTAATAAAAAATTAACTAAATAAATTAAAATTATTTTATTTTCAGTTTAATCTTTTACTTCAGCTATAATATATCTGAGTACTTCTGTTTTTTTTTTTAAAATTGATATTTAAGTCCAACATTTTGTCATAGCATGAACGTTGTAAGACATTTCTAAGGACGTTTTCATATTCTGAATACCCCTCACCAATCTACCCCTCCCTATGTCTCCAACAAAAAACAAGAAAAACAAGGAAAAAAACAGAAAACTTGATCTGCTGATATTCATTTTACATGATGAGAGAGATCAATCCTTTGGAACTGTCTGTTAGTAATATTGTCCTAGAATGGGCTCCTTGTTTTCAGAGTGAGTCCTGCTGTCCTGGGAGTCTAGATATGACTTGTTCATAACTTGCTAGTATCTGAGTATTTCTTTCACCAATCCTGAACAGTATTTTTCAGCATCTTCCCCTCAGAACCTTTGAAAATAGATATATAAAGTGTTTCTGAATGTTAAGCTTGCTGGTTGTAAGGAGCAAGTGACAACACAGACCTTTACACTAAATACTCTGACATGTCATAACAAGAAAAAGCCAGGTGTGATTAAATACATTAACTAATAATGACTGCATTCAATCCAGCTGTGCCACTTTCAGGGCTGTAAACTCTCGATGACTGGAATCATTTACTGGGACACTTTATGGAAATGAGCCATCATTATTATCAGTGTCATGTAGTTACACCTGTGCTCTCCCGTTATGACAAGCCAAAGCTGTCTGTGGTGTTGAAGTCAACTGTGAAACACAACTTGAGTAACATTAAGCACATACAGGTGTGTTTTAGCAGCTCAAACCTGTTGTTCTGTGATAAACAGTCGTTATAAACTATGATAATTAACATAAGCGGAATAAAAACCAGCGTGTTTCGTCTTTAGAGAGGCCTCGTTAGCTAACGTTAAGCTAGCTTAATTTAACATCCAAGCATTCATTTTAATATCCACTAAGCTGTGTTTAACTTAGTTAAATGTTTTGTTTAGCTAGTTGTCGACTTACCGCCGTAGTTTTCTTAGACGGCTTAATGCGACCAAATATCTGTATCGTCTGTTTCACCATTTTTTCGCCGATAAAAACAAAAGCTGTTCGGTCAAGTTAGTTTTCCTACATAATGTTATTTAGCTAGTGCTACAGCTGGTTAGCTCGCTCGCTAATGCTGTCGTGTCTAGATGGTAACCCTAGATTTTCGTAACTCTCGCGAGATTTATACCTTTTGTGCGCTCAGTGCGCACGGAGAACTAACTGATTATAATGTGACAACGCTGTGATTAATATCTTCTTCGGTTTAGAGACAAAAAGCACTGGTTTAGGATTAGGGCAAGCTCATAGTTTGAGTTAAAATAATTACTCTCGCGAGATTTTTCGCGGGTGTGGAGTTGGACACTCGTACTCTCTGAAGTTTGTTGTAGTTGGTTGCTAGGTGACGGTGGTCACCTCCACTGACAAAGATCGTCTATGCTTGTCAAGATGATTCACCAGAGTGAAACAACCTTTCTTTCTCTCCGTCTCTCTAATTTTCCTAATAGACCTTTTTACAGCAGATATTTTAATATGAAATAGTAGAGTCAACACAGTTGTTATCAATGAATCTAATAAATCTTCCTTTCCATTCAGGTCAAACAGTGTTAGTGTGCTGCGATTGTGCATGTTCACTGGAAAGATTCTGCTACTCTAAATGGAACAAGACCTTAATGGTATCATTGATAACACCTGTGTTTACCCTACTTTCATATCAATATGGCTGTTGTGAAAATGTTCTGTTACCTCATTGAATGATTCAGAGGCAGGTCAGAGAGGTTCAGGGACATGTGAGTGTGTGTGTGTGTTTGTGTGTGTGTGTGTGTGTGTGTGTGTGTGTGTGTGCGCGCGCGCGTAGGAAGACCATGTGATTAACATTGAACACATTGTCAGAAGAAGTAAAAATAAAACAGATTCATTGCTGTTCTATTTTCCTTTAATGTTTATTCTTCTGTACTAACAGGCGTTTTGTATATTCAGGACAAAAGGTCACTGCAGGTTCAGTGACTCATTCAGCAGGAATATTGACAGAAGTGTATTCAGCACAGTAGGCACTCCCCACACATTAAGCCAGTGGCAATTATTCATGGTGCATATAGGTGCAACCACAACTGCCACATTTGACAGCGCTAGTGTGTTAATCATATAATTGCTTCCTCCATAGATAGGCCTACTATAGATGTTGCATGAAAAATAAACAAAAAACATTGCCAAAAGTAGCAGCAAATCATAGCATTTAACCAACTTTTCTTTGATTCACCACAAGCCAAAATTTTGTGTCTTGGAAATGAAAGATTAGAGAAACCAGTGTGTTAAAATGAGAAATGAGAGAGACCAGACTGCAGCGTTTTGTGTTGTGTGTGTGTGTCATGATGTGGGGCAAATATATACCCAGTGGAATGCAACAGTCTTTTAAGGCAGTGGTTCCCAACCTCCGGCTCGGGACCCCCAAGGGGGTCGCAAAATATTTTCTGGGGGTCGCCAGATGGTTGTGGAGAATAAAATAAAATAAAATATTCTGGCAAGCAGTATTGAATGAGAGTCAGGACATAACATAAGAGACAAGTAACCAAAAATACATACACTACAGCTGGCCTCAGGAAATGTAACAGCCCCTTTGGGATTTTTGGGGCCTGGAGTACCTGATTTCACCACAGCTTTTCTAAAAGATTGTGATACATGTTGCAATGTTTTTCTGTGTTTTTGCAATAAAATTTCAGGAGCAATTTGTAAAAAAAACAAAGATGTGATTTTTTTTTTAACCTTTCCAAAAATGCTCAGGATTACAGAAAATTACTTTATTTGTAAATGAAGAAGTGCACCTGGGAGATGTGCCACAAAGAAGCACAGCATTTTTTGGAACCCAGACTCAGTCAGTCAACAGCGATCATAAAAATATCAAAATATCAAAAGTTAAAATACAAAAAGTAAATAAATAAATAAAAATAAAACACTGAGTCAGCTCATTGAGACGTACATGTGTGACGTTTGCATAGGGCACTGCTATGATTGGTGGAACTCATGGGAAGCTACGATTGGTAAAAGTTGCGCAAAAGACGTGGTGATTAAATCAAATTGCAAGGACGTGCAGAATTCCCGAGGACTGGTTTGAATTTGTGCTAATAGTCATGATTGTAATATCACAGCTTCCTGAAGGGACTGACCAATGGTTAAAACTACAAACAGCACAAAAATGACAATTACAAACACAAACCACCATGTAATACTAATAACAAAAAGTTGCATTTTGTAACATAAAACAGCAAACTTAACAAACTATTTAGACTGAGGATTTTTTATTTTTTTATTTTTTTACATTACATTGTGTTTTTGGTAGCTTTATACAATAGTTTCTTCCATCCTTGGACAGACAGGGTGGGGTCACAAACACCTGATTTTTCTCGGTGGGTCGCAACTGGAAAAGGCTGTGAAATACTGCTTTAAAGTACTGGCCAGTCTACGTCATACTGCACCTGTTAATGCATAGCTTTATGGGTAATTTTTTTTATTGATGTGGTTGAAATTGATTTTTCCAGTCCAGATTTATACCTTACTCCACCAGGGGAAAAAAGCACAACACCCTCTCTCTCCCATGCAAACTCGTAAAGAACACAAATTCACTTATCAGCTGATTTACACAAAACCATATGTCTTGTGTTTGGGAAGCTGGGGGGGCGGAGGGGCGGCTTTGACCCTGTCTCTAATTTCAGTGTATGTGTGTCATGCTGTTTCTGGTATTTCACCTGAACCCTGCATGTCCTCCCCCCTCCCAAATATAGCCAACCAGGAGGCCTCCCCCGAGGCTGCACAGCCAGCGTACCGGGAAGGCTGTGTGGTTTCACGGTGGCATTCAGGAGAATGTATCATGTTTGTTCCAGTGCATTCCTCAGTGCCACAGAAAATGCTTCTTGTGTGGTTCCTTGTTTTCAATAGAGTTGTGTGTGTGTCTGTGTCTTGTTGTGCATGATTATACCATGCGCTGGCCTACTGCTGATTTCAGTGGGCAGTTTGGTTTAAATTTGTAGATAATCATACACCAAGTTTGCTATTAAGAATGTGTGGCATTATACAAGAGTGTGGTTGCCTCTGCAGTGTTACTCTCAGACTGAGCTGGAAGAGGAAACAACTGGGGAGCACTAAGGCTGCTAACGTCAAAATGTAACATGTAGTCCAAAATTTAAAAAGTAAATAAACAATAAAACATTTTGTTGAATCATGAAAACAGTTTCAAGGTCAGGTTTATTAGTCATATCTAGGTTAACGAATCATACAGGAATTTAGTGCAATTAACTAAACTTTTACTAGCAAAGTAAATATTTAAATATATAAATATTTATTCAAGTTTAAAATTTCTAGTATTTATTTTCAGAACACTTCTGGACTTATAAACATGGGTTTTTCTAATTTCTAGTCTTGACTTGAAATGATGAGTTGAATGAATGTACTGTACAGAGTTCAGTCAACTCATTAAATCCAATTTCAAAAGAAAGAAAAAACAAGTTATAACAGTTTTCATACATGGGCTCACTTTTTTGCAAGAAGTTACTGCTTACTACTAATTAACTAATTAATAATTAAGGGAGCTTTATTGTAAAGTGTAAAGTACATCACCATTTATTAATGAGTCACTACTGTAAAAAAAATAGAGGAATTTAGTACAACTAATTAATATTTTTATCATTAACTTTACGTAAATATATACGTTTTGTTATTCAAGTTAATTAAACTTAACATTTCAAGTATTAATTTTCAGAACACACGAGAACTTAAACACACAAGTTCTGACTTGAAGTCTTCTGATGTGAAATGATGAGTTGCATGAATGTTCTGTTCATTAAATTAAGTTTGTAAAGAAACACAATCAGCATATTAGCAAACTTCCCAGCATGCATTGTTTAAGAGTTCAAACTCTCCTGACACTCTTTGTTTTTTATAATTTGGAAAACATATATTTCATTAAATCAAGAAAATAGTCTCAAGTTCAGTTTTATCATTTATGTCCAGGTTAACAAGTCCGCTCACACTGTAAAAAAAATCATACAGGAATTTTGTGGAATCAACTAACTTATCTTATTAAAACAAGTTACAAGTTAAACTCCTCCTGAAATCTAAATAGTCCCAGTGAAAGCTTTGTCCCCTGTGTGTCCCTTAATAACCCCTGTCCGTGTTCCCAAAGCAAACATTTTTATAACTTAAAATTAGGTTTAAAAAAAAAAAATCACATGCAAAACTTATTAGGACGACCTAAACAGTCAGTCCACTCACACAAGGATGATCATTCATGAGAGGATTGTGTGTGGAGAAGCAATTGGACAGGATGTGTTTCACATGGGTTCCAAATGGTCTGACATGCAGCCCTGCATTCCTTCAGGTTAGAGTGTGCGTGCGTGTGTGTGTGTGTGTGTGTTTGGGATATTTTGTGTTATGCAATGACTGAGGGCTCTGAGAGAAGAGAGTGCAGCCTGTCAGTGGGTTGTTGCGGATGTTGGTGTTGGTGTGTGTGTGTGTCTTTTGGTTGAAGCAGCCGTCCCGTCAGACAGGTACTCCTCACCATGCATGGCTGAACAAAGCTGTGTTATAAGAACCCTGTAGCAGTGGGACGACTTCAAAGAACCTCTTAACCAGGCTCTCAGGTGGGGTAACACACCCTCTGGCAGCCGTGCTGGACGTCTGCAGCTCGTCGGCAAAAGCATGGACATTTCTGAGTAGACTGATAAATAAGTTAAATAACTTCAATGAAGCAACTTATACATGTGGACATGGCAACTCATAATTTTTGCACATTTTGTACAACACTACTGATTTATGCATGCACTTTCCTTTTTTTTCTTTTTCTCTTTACACTCTTTCTGCTTTACTTTCCATACTTATTGATATACCTGTTCTCACACCAGTATTAGTATTAGTATTGCTATTATCACTGTCTTTATTATTTTTTATTATATTGACTGCATTATTGTTTTGAATAGTTTTTCTTATTTTGTCCTCCTTCCTTCTAATGTTCCATTCCTCTCATATCTCTCCTGCTGTGGGACTGAAATTTCCTCATGGGGATAAATGAAGAGCGCCGACCTGCCTGCTATCCCCTGCTGAGCAGAAACACGTTGGTTTATCAGATTTTTCAGGCCAACTGTGGACTTCCATTAATCCTAAAGTGTACAGTCACTGTTTTTTTTTTTTCCATGTTCATTCATCTACTGGTCCTGTCCTTAAAGAGCACCTGTTGCTTTAATTTACTTATATGACAAACTCTACTTTTTTGACCCAGCGCAGCGCTCTCTATTTTTTTTCTTCAGATTTCAGTTCAGTTTTTGCATGTTGAGACAAATATAGTGGGATCATTTTGCTAAATTAGCCCATAAAATAGAAGTACACAATAAGCTCTTTGTACAGTTTATCTTTGCTGACTTTTCAAGCTACAGCCCTGCAAACAAAGACAACAAAGACTGTGCCACATCATCTAAATGTGGAAACAGATGTCTTTTGTTTGAATTTAATAGGTTATTAAATGCATGTACTCATGTCATGATCTTTGTCTATAGTTTTATTTTTTGCTGTCACATTTTAAGGAATAGTTTGGATTTTTTTGAACTGTGGTTGTATGAGTTACTTATCCATAGTCACCACAGTCAGTGTACTACCTGTAGTAGATGGTGGTCGACACGCCCCCAATTTGAAGAAGCAGCAGGAGTACCAGTGAAGGAAGCTGAGCAATGTACTGCTGTGGACAGGGTCAGCAGCAACATGTATTTTACACACCTAAAAATTCCATATCAGTTTAGTGTACGCTATATTTACAATATTTCCACTGCTTTACCTTGCCGTCAGACAGCCTTTTTCATAAAGCTGCCGTTATATGAATCAAATATCGCTGTGTCCAGAGCCACCAGACTCCTTTGGCAAAATCAGTAATTTAGTTGCAGGTCTACCGCTGCCTTGATCAGTCAGTTTGTTTGTGTTTTTGTGCGACTTCGGTGTTTAAAAGGTTAGTTTGGATTCACCGAAATCACACAATAACACAAACAAACTAAACCAATCGAGGCAGCGGCAGACCAGCAACTCCTGTGTTCTGTGAGGTAAAGTTACAGTTTTTGCCAAAGGGGTTGCAGAGAGCGACATGTAACTTCAGTTTCCTGTTGGAAAAGGCTATCTGACAGCAATGGAAAGCAGTGAAAATATTCTAAATATAGTGTACACTTAAACTGAAAATAGATTTTTTTTAGATGAGCCTTTTTTTAGGTGGCTAAAATAAGTTTTGCTGTTGACCCTGTCCAAAGCGGGACGTTACTTAGCTTCCTACACCAGTGCTGGTCCTGCTTCTCCCCTGCTACTGACTATGTACCTCATACAAACATCAAAAAATCCAAACTATCCCTTCAACCAGCTTTACAGTATGAACTACACACATTCCAATTGGGCCAATTTCTTGTGCTGGTGGACCAACAACAATATCATATGTAGTTTTTTTTCTCATGTAGCTCCTGACACAGGACACATCTGATTGTGACCTTTGCTTCATCAAGAGGCATTTTTCACTGAGTATGACACATGACAAACAGTAATTGTTTGAGGATTTCCTGTTTGCTTAAAAGAGCAGGAAGTATTTTTCTCCCATGAAGGCCATGACAACCAATATCAGCAGAGATCTTTGACAGATATGTAGATTCTATCATGTGACATCAAATTAGAGCCTTTACATGCAAACTGCAGCCTTTACAAAAATCTTCATGAGTTCCAAGAAGGAAACAGCCACGTCCACTTTCTACAAAACAATTATACAGTGTAGTTAAATCTGTTTCCTTGACAGAAAAGTGCATGCAGTAAACACCAACCGAGGGCTGGACCGGGCTTGTTAGGGAGCTGTGAACTCTTTTTTTTAATATCCTGTTTTGGTCCGTGAGTTGTCTTTAGCTTTAGCTGACATAGCTGTGGTTTCACCCCAGAAGAGGCAACCGACTGTACTGCACGAGTCCGACGCACGGAAACACACTTCAAATCTGGACTTCCACAACAAATAAGTGATAAAACAATCTGTTTTAAATCTCTTTGCACGCATGTAAACCATGCTGAATTCTTCTCCATGGCAAAGTCAAGTCATTTAAAGCTGATTTCCCATAATAATTTCACAGGATGATCAGGTGACAGTAAAAACTATGCAAGTGTCACAGTGGAATTGTCACCATGGATGATGATTAAAATAGTGACATGTGCAAGCATGCGTGTGCGCACACACACACTCACAGAAATACATGCTTCATCAGCTCTGAAAGGACTGAGGTACAGTAAAGACTGTTGTTTTGTTACAGATAAAGGTTGAGGCTACTCGCTTTAAGCAAGCACATTTCAAAACCCACACAACCTTAGAGGCAAAAACAACTCCTGCTCAGGCAGCAGAGAATAAAAAACCTGTTTTTTTCAGTATCTTTGCCAGCATTCAACACCTTTGTCTCCGAGCACCGGCCTGGCACTTAATCAAAAAGGTGTGCTCAGTGTCAGGGTGTTTCAGCCTGGCTGGGAGTGTACTGTGTGCAGCGCTCTCCTGACTGACTCTTTGGTTGTTTGGTTTGGTTTGCGGTTGTGATTTTGTTTGGATGTTTGCGACATGACTCGGTGCCCACTTCAATGCGTGCGCTGTTAAACAGGATCAAACGTGTGTCTTGCAGCGAGGATAAAGTCTAAAAATGAACCGAAACGGAAAAGCAGACGGAGGAAGAAAACAGTTGTTGTTCCTGTAAATATACAGATTATCTTGAAGTGGACGTCATGTATTTTGCCATCACATCACCCAGTCACCCTTGAATAACATTAAATAACTTCTCATCGTGAAAAGCTCTGGCTTGAACCTCATTAAAAGGACAGTTAGAAATCAAAAATACATATTTTCCTGCAGTGCTATACATCCATCTAGATTATTTTAGTGTGACTTGCCAACTTTTGGAAATATCGGCCATAGAGATGTCTACTTTTTCTTGAATATAATGGGACCAATGGGACTCAGTTTGTGGTGCCCACAAACTTGATATTTAAGCTTGATTTTAAGGGTTTTTTAAAATCACGTGTGTATTGTGCTATATATCACCTATATGCCAGCACCTGGCCCAGCAATGCCAAAAAAAAAAAAAAGTTTTGTAGATATTCTCTGTTATTTAAATGGTATTTCAGAGTTTTTCTTGGAAAACAAGTAAAAACCGTTGAAGTACTCGGGGGCATTACGAAATTTGCATCCAGTAAAATGCTTTTCTGCTGATGACATCACTGGAGCATGAAAGCAGAACATCCACTGACTGGAGCAGACAGGAGTGTCTCTTGGGAACTTGCCTCACTATACAAAAGCACAACTTTATCCACTGATTTGGAAGAAACCAGATCATTTTTTAGGCAGGGAATATTTTCTGGTTTTCTGTCTGATGTCACCTAGCTGCTCAGCTTCAACTCTGTTATTTAATTACAGAGCTTCTTGATGGACAGATAGCCTTAGCTTTGTTGCTAAAGTAGCTAACTGTAAGTGGGCAACAAGGACGACATAGATCTACTTGTTGCTAAAGCAATTTGTACTGTTAACTGCTGTTAGCTTGGTTAGCCATGACTCAGCCGTGCTTGCCCTTGCAAGAAAACCCCTCGGTACAGTAGCCTATTCCCTGTTGTCAATGTGGCCTCTTTTGGTGTCTGAGGCAGTTTTTCTGGGCCGCTCTCCTTCCTACATCCACAGAGTGTTTTAGATGCACAGAAGGGGGCATAACGCACATTCGTACTATTGGTGACCATAAACACCAATCACTGTTTGCAACAAGTCCCTCCCCAACTGCCTGTGTTACAGGAAACACGTAAGCAATACACAGTTTCATGGGAACTTTAATGTTGTCCCAAGCATGAGTCTCTCATCCGTGACTACATGCATGCTTCCTTTTGTGTAGTGATACAGTTGGTGGGTGTAGTTCGGTAGAAGGAAAATAGTTCCTACATGAAACTTCTCACAACAAGGCCTGTGGTTTATCTTGAGTCATGGGGTCATGATTTGGAAAAGGGCATAGCACCACAAGCAAAGTGCCATTTAGTTCCATTATATTTGAGAGAAGGCAGATATCTCTATGCTTCATATCTCAGCAACTCATACCGAAACAATCTTAATAGTACTAAAGGTAAGATGAAAAACACAAAATTTTGATTTTGTGGTGACCTGTCCCTTTAAAAAGAAGGTATTAGAATATTTCCTCTTTTTTTTAGGAGGATGCTGAGTTGTCTCTGCAGTTTTAGTGCTTGTTATAAAATCCAGCCCCATTAGGTAAATGCTCAGAAATGGATCACACATTAGTACTTGTCACTGCTTGCTTACAGCACCGACAGTAGCCTGACAACCAAGCACAAGCAGTACACAAGCAGCGTGTGGGAGTATTTGTGTTCCTCTGCATCTCTGTGCGCGATCATTTACATGCATGCTGTAAATGTGAACATTATTTGTGAGTGCACACACCCAGTCCACCGAGCTGTAAACAGAGTCCCCCTCCACAGCTCCTGGCTAATCAATCCCTTACGAAGCCTTACGAAGGCATCTTGGCACTCCGTTCAAACAGGCTGGTTTGGATTTGGCCAGGCCATTATTACAGACTAGGGGGAAGATGATGCTTCAGTTAAGTAGCTGCCTCTCAGTGGCTTAGTGGTTGAGGTTAGATAGATTCCATAGGATGATATGCTGCTCCTGACTGTGTGTGTTTGCACATGTGTGTGTGTTGTCCCAGTTCTGTCTGAGGGTGGCCACAGAGGCTTAGTGGTAGAATGCCAAGATGCTTCTCTGACCAAAGAGACGATTAGAGACAAGCTTCTGCTGCTATGCTACCTTGCTTATACAGTAAGCCACCGTGTGTCATCACACACACGTGAAATATGCATACACACATGTTTACAGATGCGGTGAATGGAAAATCATGTTTTGAAGACTGTATACATGGTGACCATGTTTGTTGCAAAAAACATCAAATACAGATGTACAATCTGAAAGATGTATACACTTGGATTCGCGTCAGACTCAAGTCACAAATTTGATGACTTTATACTCTATTTGACAAAATCAAATTAAGGCTGGAAACTCAACTTGGACTTTAACACCAATGACTCGTGACTTCACTTGGATTTGAGCCTTTTGACTTGAAAATACTTGATATCTTCCCCCAAGTTCAAAGATTTAAAAAATCTGTTATTTAGGTGAGCTGACAGCATCCAGAACCGTTTTGTTACTGAGCTCCAGATTGAAAAAATGATACCAAAGATAATTTTGATTGCAAACAAAAAGTTATGTGGTGTTCAGCAAAAACTGAATTGCAGTATGCAAAAATGACAGAGACACGACTTTGTCTGACATTTGAAGTTGCATAGTGAACAATAAGTCAACGCTCTGTTGTTAAAATAGTATTACATTTAGTGAAGAGAACATTATGACTTGTTAAAGAGTCAAACCCCAAGTTTCAGACTTGGGACTTGAATTGGGATTTGACAGTCTTGACATGGGTCTTTTCAGACTTGACTTGGGATGTGTCAGTCTTGACTTGGGATTTGACTTAAGACTTTACTTTACTTGGAACTCTACTTGGGACTTCACAGTCTTAATATGGAACTTGACTTGCAACTTGACTTTGGCTCTGTCAATCTTGAGTTGGGGTGTCTCAGTCTTTACTTTGGACATGTTTATCTTGATTTGAGACTTGACTTGGAACTCTCCATGGGAATTGGCTTGACTTGCAACTTGACCTGGGGCGTGTCAGTCTTGACTCAGGGTGTGTTTATCTTGACTTGGACTTGACTTGGGAATTGTCAGTCTTGACTTGGGACTCTACTTGGGAACTGTCAGTCTTGACATTCGACTTGACTTGCAATTTGACTCGGGCCTTGTCAGTCTTGACTTGATATTAAAGTTGTATAGTGAACAGTAAGTCAGCGCTCAATTTTTAAAACGGCATTACATTTATTGGAGAGAACATTATGACTTGTTAAAGACTCAAACCCCAAGTTTCAGACTTGGGACTCTACTTGGGACTTCACAGTCTTAACATGGAACTTGACTTGCGACTTGACTTGGGCCCTGTCAGTCTTGAGTTGGGGCATGTTGGTCTTGACTTAGGACTTGACTTGCGACTTGCCAGTCTTGACTTGGAACTTGACTTGGGACTTGTTTTGATTTGGTTGACTTGTGACCTGCAAAGCAATGACTTGGTCCCACGTCTGGTTCTTACTGTGTGAGCTACGTGGAGAAGGCCTCAGTAACATCTGCACACATCACATGTACACAGCTACATGAGTCAGTGTGGTAACAGGTTGATTTTAAACACCAGTGTCTTTACAGAGTGACCGAGTGCTCGAGTCAGAGAGGGAAAGATGCTAAGAGAGTCACACTGAGAGTGAAGAACTGTTGGTGGCTGTGGTGAAAGCAGGTCAGCCCATGTAGTGACGGCTACATGTAAGTTTGTGTGTAGGGTGTATGTATCCTATTTTTACCTTGTCACCACCGGTCTTCAAATGTTTGACATAGTGGAAGCAGTAGTTTCTTCACTTCCACTGACAGCACTTCCCAGTGATGCCCAGGTGTCTGTTACAGCAATTTGTTAATGATCCCATCCAGTCACAGGGACAAACAGATTTTCACTCTCCCTCACTTTTCAACATTTTATTTTATGTTTTACTCTCATTTTTTACATGAATACCAAATGAATGAGCAGTAGTCATTCCACCACACACATCTGAGTAAGACAAACAAACAAAGTGTAAATGATGTCAAAGTTCAAGAATTCCTGAAAGTACAAAAAGAGTTCAGTCACCCAAATTTATCTAGTCTATCCATTGTTTCAGTTTCTACTCTATCTATGGTTTCAACACAGGGGAATTCCATGAGTGGGCGCAAATAATTGGGTAAGACTGAAACAAAAAGTAACACACTTTGGAGAGCTGAGAGAGAATCGCAATGAGTCGTGTTACTGCTGTATCTTGGAGAAGGAGGATGGTACATAAATTCAAATACAAGAGGCCGAGACATTTTAACAGACTGGATTCTGTGAGCTAAGATGTTTAGGAAATACATGTAGCTCTCAAAATAACTGATAGATAGATAATAGAAAATAGTGTCCCATGATAATGATAACAATGTTGACATTATTATTATTATTATGTAGTAGTAGTAGTGGTAATAGAAGTAGTAGTTATCAGTCAGTAGAACTAAAGAAACCACTTTAAAATTCATTCTCATTTTAACTGTCTTGGTCTCCATCCACCTCTGTGGAAAAAATTCATTTTTTTTAAACAGCTAGGAGCTGTTAAAAAACAGCTGTTAGCGTCTCAATTTGGATGCTTCCATTAGTACACTGTCATGCAGAACACTTTGCACACTATATATGCACTTGAGTAGCATGCGGATTTTGACAGGGTAGTGCTGTCTCAAACTGAGGACAACCGTTGTGCCCTTACCAGAAATGCCAATCACAGCTTCCTCTACTTCACGGGCAAACTGAAGCTGGGTGGAGCTTTACTGCCACCCACCAAAACATCAGCTGGCTTGTTTATTAATTTGTGCTCAATTTAACTGCATTCAACATGAACATTTTATGTGCTTTTGGTCTCCCCCTGTTTCTTCGGGGGTCAAAAATACGCTGTAGTCTCAGTCAAATACACGCCGGCCCTCCCTCCTCCTATTGGCTGAAAAGCAGTAATATTTTGATTCATATTTGAAGTTGCAAGTCTTTTTTTTTAATTGAGGAGAGGCCGCAATTTATCTTCTTATCGTCGAGTTCAACTTTAGTGAACTTTGAGGGGGCGGGGTCACAGCCTTGAGCAGTAGCAAACACGTTTGCTTCAGCAGATGATGGCTGCTACCATTAATTAGCACAGACATGGCCTTAATCATCCACCTTGACTCGAGTGTGACTTGTATGACTCGTTTCAACACATCCGCTTACCTGTGTGTGCATAATATGTACATTTGAGTGTGCAAAGTTAAAAAAAGAATAATTTACAGTGTAAAATATTGACTATACCTTTCAGTGTAAGGGCATCGTAAATATATCTTTTAATCTAATTTCAGTTATGACTAGAGGCAGCTCTAACCAAAGTGCTGAGAGTCTCAGGCGGTCACCAGTGAAGGAGTCCATGCTATTTAAGTGTGGGGTTGCAGCAGCTCTCCTGCCTTCCCCTCCAGTGCACAGTTTTCTGGTCAGTAGCTGTGTCCAAGGGAATTCTTTGGGGCTTTGGTTATGTGTTATTCTCTGAGGCTTCTGCCCTCTGTTATGCTTGCTAGGCCCAGGCATATCAGACTTCAGTCTGCATTCTTGAAATACTGTATATGAATCTCCAAGACCAGCAATATTGTGGGATGGATCTGGGGATGAGCAAGAAGTCATGGACAGGGTGACATTTAGCATATTTTGATCTGTCAGCGTGTTTGTTTTTCTCGGCGTATGAAGAACAGTCAAGGAAATATGAAACTGAGAAGTCTGTGCTTTTGGATGATTTGTTTAAGAATGTTTTGTTTTTGCTCTGCACTCTAAATGAGTTTCACTGCAGGCAGAATATCCTGTCCTCTCTGCATGAGGCAATCTGAATGTAAAATACAATCCAGAGTAGCAGGAGAAAGCCTTATTTAATATTTGACAACATCCCGTAACATGAAAATGCCTCTGCCAAGCAATTGTTTTTCATCTTTTTATTGACTCAGAGAAAGATGAAATAAAAACAGGGTGCAGAAAGAAATCCTCCAGCTGACAGTAGTCTCTTTCAGAGGCTGTACTGGGCTCAAATAATGCTCTAAGGTTAAGCTGAATTTTAAAAAAAAAATGGCAAGGGGTCCCTTGACCTGTTACCTAAAGATATCTGAATTAAAATGGGTTCTATGGCTACCCATATCACTTAATGATAATGCCATGCATTAATGTTGTATTTGCCTATTCTATTTAAATATTTCTGCATACTAGGGTCCCTAAACAAAATTGGAATTGAATGGACTGGAAAGATGACATCTTGTAGATTCAATGATGGTGTTTCTAAAGGGGGGACATGATGGGGAACTGGCAACCCCAGAAATCTGAATGGGTCACCCCATTATGCACAAGTATGATTGGTTATCGTTCCAGTGAGAGGCAGGACTTTGGTTTAAACCAACTACTGTTTGATGAGTATTTTTAAATGTCCATTGTTTTCTTTTATATGTAGCCAATTTTTATTCCTACAAGGTGAATTTACTCAAACAATAAATAAAAAAAAATAAAAGTATTTTTCATGATTTAGTACGGAAGATGAATTTAGGATTCTCACATCCTGAGGAAAGAAATACAGTGGAGGTACAATTTCCGTTTCTAGAGTTTTCTGTTATATTTTTATGGTGTCACTCTGCTGTGTTGTGATTGGCTGGACTATCTATCTTTTGAATAAAACTTTAAAACACAGGAATGTAAGAAAATGTAAGATACTGTAACGTTAGTTATTGAAGTAAATGGGTCCACTAGGATACCTGGGAAAGTTCATAACCACAAACTAGAGACCCGGGCATTCAGAGGATGGATGGCTTTCCGAGGTCTATTCATAATAAGGGGATCTCTTAGCAATCCCCAGAACAGAAGTGCTTGCCATCAATCACTGAAAAATGCAATTCTTACAGAAATTTCGAAATGTCAAAATTTCTCGAGTGGTCCAAAATGATTAAATTGTGTACCTTATTTTTGTAATAAATGGTATCATCCCAAATACCATTGAGACAATAGGGCTGTGCAAAATCGCAATTTTGATAAACTGTGCCACTGATAAGCCAACCACAGGATATAGCAAGCACCTGCAGATAATGCTTGTTTTATGCTTTAATGCATACTAAATGAATGAATCAATGCTTGTAAAATTTTGACAAGCTATACGAGCCAGTAACAGCTCAAGCTCAAGGATGGATCGATACCGGCTGTGTGTGATCCAACTTCAAACTTGGTTGTTTTGGTGTTTATCTGATATAGATTAACCTTCTGAAATCAGCATGTTGTGCAGCTAATGTGGCTACTCCCACTAGGGCAATGTCGGACTAATGTTGTAATATTGAGGAACAGTGAAAGAAAACTACGTGGACATTAAGCCTCGTTTAAAGTAACTGGTAAATGTTTTTTCATGTAGCTTTGTGTGAAAGATAATACTGCAGCACGATCTACATTAGCTTCCCTTTGTGATCCTCATGCCAGTGTGTGTGCATGTGTGTGTCGCAGTTGTAATTAAATTTACTTGACAGACATGCTGTGAAGGTAAAGATATACATGTGAGGAAGAAACGGTTAAACTGAAAGAATTCATTTGCAACGTTGCGTAACTATGACTAACACCCAGCAGCTAGCTTACTCATACCATAAAGTGTCCTGCTGGGCAGTGAGGAGAGATCCAAAGATAACGTTACAATAGCTTTACTGCACCACATTACTTCATTTATCATGAATTAATTTGCAAAAACAAACAAAAGAATGGTGCTAATAACCATGTGCTGCACTGTGGAGCCAATCTAAATAACCACAGGGGAAATCCTGTCACCACGACCACCCCAGCAACAACTTATGAGACATGATAGAGCATGGGAATGGCCATCATATACTTCAATCATAATGCTCTAAGCCCTTAAGACATTCTGAACTTTCAAAATGTAAATAGGCGCATACAGAAAACACAAAGTCTATTAAGGATTTATGACTGTGTGAGCTGCATCTTAAATTAATCTATAGGTGATATATACCATTTATATGTGGTATATACTGTTGAACTGATAACCTTTTCTTGGCATTATTTAAAATCACGTTATTGCCAAAATTCACTTAAAGTAGCCTACATCTTGATACAGCATTTCATTCAGTACCTTTGCTTCTTTGCTTTGCACTTTGCAGTGACTAACTCAGCACATTCCATGTTCCCCTGGATTATCTTAACTTATATTTCCTGCTGTCAGTAAATATTATGTTATCACATAACTCTCTTTGTAGGCCTCTTGATAACAGCTCAATAATAAATACTCATCAAAATACCTCCAGAACTATTGCAGGCATGTACAACTGGTCCATTTGCCTGGAAAATCTGATGCATACCTTCTCCTTTTATAGCAGCTCTCGTGCATGGCATTTTTAGCAAGGGGGAATTTTTAGACCATTGTTGCATAATGGACATTATGTCAAAAGTTTTCGCTGATTGCAGCCTCTTGTCTCTTACTTTAGACCCTTGGAATTCAGCTTAAGCCATCTGTATAAATAACCGCTAAACATTTTTCTTAAGTCATTATTTCTCCATTCTCAGTGCCTCCTCAGACATTTGTGTACATTTTTCTGAGAATAGCTCCTGGAAAAGATGTTTATGCTCATGAAAAAGGCTGTAATTCACATATAAGTATGGATACAAGTGAGTGAACAACACAGCATTTTGGCTGTTTGTTCTATAGCTTTTCTTACACTTCATACAGTACACGCGCCTCCTCCTCCCCCCCGTCTGTTTCTTCCATCCGCACCATCCCTCCATCCCAGCTGCATGTGGTCAGGAGTTTGGACAGTGGGCCGGGACACGGCCGGGGCGGTCCTGCTGGCCTGGCGGTGCTCGGCGGTGGAGGGGAGTGGGTGGATTAGGCCCCTCCCTCCACGGGTCTGAAAGGCCTGGAGCTCTGAACGCAGAGCTAACCGCTCTAACTGCGCAGTATAAATAGAACAGAGTTGGGTTTGAGAGAGCCCACATCTTCACTTCTCAACTGTCAGGCAGATACAGCAGGAGAGGCAAGAAAACACACACACACACACACAACACACACACACACACACACACACACACACACTCACACACACTCACACACTGTGTGGAGAATGAAAACACAAGAGCTGAGAAATGGAGTTTCCTTCTGAACTTTTGTAGCTACACTCTAGAATAAGGTGCTAGAACCATAAAGGTTCTTGGCTTGCACTGTAGGAGAACCCTATTTGCTTCTGGTAGAACCTTTCCAAGGTTCCAGAGGTTATACCTAGACCAACATAAGGGTATACTAGTGATCTGTAAAAGGTTTCACCCAGAACCCCCTATAAGAGGTTCTACAGAGACCCCTTCTATTTTGTAATGGCTCCACACAGAACCCTCTCTTGGGGTTCTATCCAGGACATTTCCACCTTCTAAGGTGCTAACAAGAATCTACGCACAGGGTTCTACTGAGAACCTTTTTATATCAAAAGGTTTTATCCAGAACTCACCCAGGGGGTTCCACCAAGAACCGTTTCATATTCCAAGAGTTTTATCGAGAACCCACTCAGGAGGTTTTGTTGAGAATATTTTCATATATTCCAAGGGTTTTATCTAGAACCCACCCAGAAGGTTCTGTTGAGAACCTTTTTTATTCCAAGGGGAAGCATTCAGGGGGTTCTACAGGGAACCTTTTTATATTCCAAGGGTTTTAACCCACCCAGGGAGTTCCACCAAGAACCCTCATATTCCAAGGTTTTTAGCTAGAATTCACCCAGGAGGTTTGTTGAGAACCTTTTTATTCCAGGGAAGCATTCAGGGGGTTCTACAGGGAACCTTTTTATATTCCAAGGGTTTTAACCCACCAGGGAGTTCCACCAAGAACCTCATATTCCAAGGTTTTTAGCTAGAATTCACCCAGGAGGTTCTGGTGAGAACCTTTTTGCATTCCAAGGAGAAAACATTCAAGGGTTGTTTTTTTCTAGAACCCACCCAAGGGGTTCCACAAGAATCCTTTTATACTCCAAGGGTTTTATCTAGAACCCACCCAGGGGGTTCTACAGAGAGACTTTTTATTTTATGGTACAAAGAACCCTTGATGAAAGAGTTCTTCAAGAATGTCAACACTCCTCAAACAACTCTTTCATTTATCTTTGGATGAAAATGAAACTTAATGGATCCTTTAGTCTTACAAAGAACCTCTGACAAACCCCTACTTTAAAAAAAGGATCTTCAGAAGCTAATGGTTCTGGGTAGAATCTCAGTCCTTCGGGAAGAACTCTCTTGTAACCCTTATTTCTAAGAGTGTAGCAGGAAAAGAAGTATAGGGAGTGCAGGAATGGAGAGAAAATAAATGAATGTGAAATGAGAGACAGGGTTGAAAGAGCACTGGAGGAATATTTGCAGCTGGAATGACAAACTCAGTCGCTAAAAGAACTGTAATGTGTTGGAAATACTGGCAGGTTCTCCACAGTAAATCCACTTTCTCCACCTTTTCCGAGCGACGGCCGGCCAGAGCCAGCAACTTTCTGTCCAAAGCCACTTCCCGACACATGCCAGGTCCAGGTGATGGTTCAGCACACAGATTATGTAAGAATAGCGGGAATGCTTTCTGGCTAACTGTAACGAGCTGAGTGGGAATTTGACATGAGAGCCCCTGTAGGTCCATCGAATTCCTGCTGCCGTGGAGGATTCTAGCATCCAAATTCCTCCCCTCCGCAGTGTGGTAGAGTCACAATGAAATACCTTTGCGGTGCTGAACTCTAACTGCCTTTGAAGTCCTATTCAGGACTGTGCGTTTGGGCTACTGTTGTTGCATGCCATTCCTCACACAATAAGCTGTGTTATGTCACTGTTGCCCCCGGCCAGCCCCGTGATGTGTCACACCAGAGGAGGTCGATCCATGCGCTGCAAATTCCAATTCAGTCATTCAACTTAAACGTTTACTGTAAACAGCACACAAAACCTTTAATGTGCACTGTAAACACTTTTGAGTTAGTTCAAATTAAGATTAAAGGTTAACTGACCTGTCTGAACAATTAGTACTGAACTTGAAAAACAAGTGTCCGGCTGCCTTGAAGTTTTTTGTAATGATTAAAATCAAATATTAATTCAGTTGTACTTAAGAAAACATGTTCAGTTTCAAGCTTAAGATATTCAGTTGAACCAACTTTACTTTAGCAACAAGTTAACTAGCTAACCACTACCCTGGTACTGTAGTGTAGTCATCAAACTGGCCTTATAACACTTCATGACATTGTTATGACAAGTCCAAATGTACTATCTTACTTGAGGTGAAGGAAAATATTAATGACGCTCTTATAATGGTCTCATGACAGCCAGTGTTAACACCAACCACGTGTGACAGTATAACGTCATCTTAAAACATAAAGCTTAACAGTTTGTTTAAGTTTGATAATGTCAAGTTGTTATGACCAAGACATCAACAGGTTATACTGTCTTATTTATTCTCAAGGTGTCATTACAACAGCATCTCAAACCATGTCAATTTTGCAATAAAAATGACATAACTGACCTAATGACACTTAATGACAAGAGTCATAAACTGCTTCACGTTCACGACAGTGTAATGACAGTCATATGCACACCCCTGCAAATAACATTATCCCAAATGACATCAATCCAACAAGGGATGAGTGTTTGTATCAAGTGAAGTTGTCCTGTTAAGTTGACAGTTGTGAACATTTGTGTATACTCTACATAAAAACTTTGTGTGACAGATGAATTGGGGCTTACAGTGAGCTCACATCCACTCAGCCAAAAGATTTCTGCTTTAGAAAAAGTGCCGGAAAGTCAGATTGGACGCATGACAAATACCACAAAGTGCTCTTGAATGCTTTACAATGCAGATAATGTTCTGATAAAAGTATCACTGCTATGCACTATTGCCCACTTAATTACATAATTCAGTAAATGCAAACAGTGTGACTGCAGCAGACATTATGTCTCGAATGAGTTTGTTTAGAACCAGGAATGGGGACAGTTCATTGAGTATATTTCCATAGCAACAATGGGTTTGTGTATTGATCAGTGCAATGTGTCACTTTCAATTAGGCCACACTGAGGAGATGAGAGCGCGTGTGTGAGGATTGCTGCTTACAGGCAATGCAGATTCCATTTCTTCTCTCATTGTTGGTAAAAAAAAAAATCGATATTTCTGCCAACATCAGACTCCATATAATGGCTTCGCAATGATATTGCTTTTAAACTTACACACACAATCCGACCATAAACCAGAGAGATAATAGCTCCACTGCTCCGCAGCCGAGATGAAGAGAAAGACAAATGTAGAGAGACTTTGATGACAGCCAGGAAATGAAAGGGAATGTATTACATGAGGCAGAAATAGAACAGAGAGAAGTCTTATTGATTCTCGGATTTTGTATTATCACAACGCACATATGGAGGAGAGGAAAAGCGAGTATGATGGAGGCAGGAGGGAAACACAGATGACTTTGCATTCTTCCGAGGTGAAAGCTAATGTAGAAGTTTGGTTGGAGGTGTAATTGAGCTGCACTCTGTCTTTCACCCTCCATCAGAGGTTACAGAGAGAGACAGGGTGGAGGAGAAAATAGATAGTATATGTGTGTGTGTGTGTGTGTGCGTGTCAACGGACAGCAGACAAAAAGCAGCAGAGCATGCACTTTGATGAATAGACAGCCTCTGTGTTTGTTGTGTGAGACAGCCCAACCAGGTCAGCTGTTCAGAGCAGGTCAGGTGAGGAGAAACAGGAAGCGTGCTGTAAATGTGTTCAGATATTCACTGTTTCAGATTGTTGCCATGTGTCTCTGCTGTAAGATGAAAAAATTATATCTTCCAAATCAAAGGCAAATATAACATCATCATTGACATTACAGTATGCTTAGTCTGTCCGTATAATATATTTATTTATATATGTTTATATATCCTGACTCCAGCAGGGTTCAACATTAATAGTTTTTTCTCTCTCGAGCAGTCAACTGGATCAGAAATTTTCCTCCCCACAGTCAATTTTTAGTTGCCCCTGTTCAAATGGCTTTATTCATTAGCGGTTATCAAAAAATAACAAAGTAACCATTATAATAATAATTCTCATCTAATAATTAAGATAATGACTAAAGTTAATTGTCGTGGCCTAAGGTGATGTCTTAAAATGTCTTATTTTGTCAGTCCTAAATCCAAAGATATTTAGTTTAATATGATAATAAATGAAGAAAATCTCAAAATCTCCATATTTGAGACACTGAAAACAGAATTTTCTGCCACTTTTGCATGAAAAATTATTTCAACAATTAGTCAATTATCAAAATAGTTTAACAGTTTAACTCTTTTTCACCACGTTTGTTGTTGTTGCCAGATTTACTTGCCCAACATGGCATGCCTTATTGTTGAGCTCTGACTAGGGCTGTGATGATAACTGCATTACCACAGTTCCAATGCTCTATTCATAGAGTGCTCAAGGAATAAGTCCTAAAACCCTGAAATTAGCATAGTTACCATATCAGGACCTACAGTAACTGGAAGTCAACAGGTTTTTTGAATGAGTTTTTCATGATTTACCTGAAATCACGGACGTAATTTTAGGGGGGGACGCAGGGGACATGTCCCCTGCACTTTTTCAAAACGCCGTTTTTGTCCCCTGCAGTTTTTGCCGTCCAAAAACAATGTTACGCTATATTAAACAGAGACGGGTCAGGCACTAGGACCAAGCGGAAAACGGCCGCTAAAGCTGAAGCCTGTTTAGACCGCCCACACGCTCCTCAATTGGCTCTGCCGTTTCTGTGTGATTGGCCGTCCCCCCTGTCACTCAATCAGGTTGTAAACCGCCAGGATTTGTACACCGGTCTGCTAGTTCAGTTGCCCAAGAGACAAGAGTTCCCGACTCGAGCTTCCCGGTAATCTGCCGCTGCCTGTAGGCTAAGTTGTTGAACATCATGTTGGACGTTTGTTCTGCCTGGGTCACTGTACACTAACGTTTGATTTATGTCCATGTGCGTGTCCATGTGCTATCTATGTTGTGAATCGCGCGCGCGCGTGTTGTGTGTGTGTGTGTGTGGTAAATAGGCGCAGCCAGATGTCTTAAAAAAGGAAGGAGCAGTAAACTTAAAAGTAACAATAGAAAACTAGAAGAACTGCTAGAAAACACAGTAAACTGAAAGAGTTTGGGTTTTATTAAAAATACTTGTGTCCCCCCCACCTCTAAAATCAAAATTTCGTGCATGCCTGAAATAAGGATTTCATGTTTTGCTCTACGACCTAAAATATGTGAGTAAATACCCTGTTGAGTAAAACTTTTGTGTGTCTTAAAAAAGCAGAGGTTGCTAACAAGCAGAGATTAAACATCATCACACCAAATACTTGTCATTTAATGGTGGCGGCCTTGAGTCACATGACCGTGATGTAGTTTCCACAGAGAATATTTTTGGCACTAATCCAAAATCCCATGGAAAAATCCAGGTGGGTATTTAGAGAGGGAACCAGAGTGATGCTAACTGCTGGGTGGGCCTACAAAAATATGCCAAGTCAAGTCAGGAAGACAGCCTCTGTTTGGTTGACAAGTCAGGATCAAAGCCTCTTGACTGGTCGACACTCAATCCAGTGCACCATGGGATTGCCACTGGATGGCTAACAAACAACATGCTAACAACAACAACTGTTTTCAACATGGAAAAACTGATAAATTATTATCTTGATAGATTACACAGCTTCTGAAAGGGACACCAACCTCCGCAGAGCCAACATTGTAAAGATACAATGCTAGGGTTAGCATTAGCTTAACATTAGCCTTTCCTGCTCAGCTAACTTCAGGGCTGCTAAACCCCATCACTTACTTGTGAAATAACAGACAAGACTTTTCTTGGTCTTGACAAGCTGCAGCTTTTATTAACTGACACACTGTAAGCCATACTGTACATTTACTGCCAGATTGACAGCTTACAGCCAAGGTTTACACACTGCCTTACTCCATAAAGGAGCTACACTACTCTTATGTCAGAATCCTTCAATAAAGTCCCATAAAACTAAATTATTTGGGCAGTCACAGTAAACCACCATCCCATAGGAATACATTGCGTTTTCACAGCACAGCAGACAGAACAAATCCAGGCTATCACTGCCCTACCTGACACAACTCAGAATCAATTTAGGACCATTCTGTTTGTTATGTATGTTTAAATACCAATTGTATATACATGCCTATGCCCATTTGCAAAACATATAATTGCTTTCATTCTGGAAGGGCTGTTTTTAGGAATCCATATACAGTATGTAAAACCACTGTCTGCTATGCATTTGTTATTGCCAAACATTTAATCTTCTAACAGTTTTAGGCTTTGGCAGAGAGAATACAATACATGTCAGTCAGCCGTGACAAATCATGTGAAATATGTGTTTATTGCTCTCTACAGCTTCCAAGGTTGTTTCGTTGTATTGTGTGCAAAATGATCTGATCTTAGAAATCCTGGTGTTACACTGATCAGTCTTAGTACTTCCAACAACATATCAAACCACTGACCTGTATGTGTTTCTTCCATTTTAAACTAAGACTGCTAAAATTAGAGCTTTTGTGAACAAGACCCTGAGATACTTAAATTCCTTTGCTTGGGGCAGCAACTCACTCCCCACCCAGAGGGAATTGCACCAGACTACTGTGGTGAAAAGTGAGCTGAGCCAGAAGGCAAAGCTTTCGTTTTACCGGTCAATCTACGTTCAACCCTCACCTATGGTCATCAGATTTGGGTAGTGACAGAAAGAATTAGATCACGGATACAACTGGCCGAAACAAATTTCCTCTGTAGTGTGGCTGGGCTCATCCTGAGCTCAGACATCTAGAGGGAACTCGGAGTAGAGCTGCTGCGCCTTTGTGTCAAAATGTGTCAGCTGAGGGGGTTTGGGCATCTGACTAAGATGCCTCCTGGATGACTTCCTCTGGAGGTTTTCCAGGCACGTCCAACTGGGTGGAGACCTAGGGGTATACCCAGACCTTGCTGGAGGGATTACATATCCCATCTGGCAAGAGAATGCCTGGGGTCCCACAGGAGGAGCTGGAAAGCGTTGCTGGGGACATCTGGACCACCCCCTTAGCCTGCTGCCACCGCGACCTGACCTCGGATAAGGGGAAGAAAATGGATGGATGGATGGATGGATGGATGGATGGAAGAACTGTTGTATCACAACCTGAGCTAGAAATGGTCATTCTCACTTTCATGTCATCCTGGCTAGATTACTGTAATTCCTTTTTCACCTGCCTTAGCAGGTCATCTCTGGACCATCAACAAATGATCTAGATCACTGCTGCGAGGCTATTGGTCAGGTCCAATGGAATGACATCACACCCATCTGATATTCTTTGCGTTAGCTTCCCATCAAGTTCAGGATTCACTTTAAGGCAGAGACGAGGGACTTGAGTCAGATGGCTTGACAACTCAGACTTGAGACGTGCTTCATTAACACTGATAAAAGACTCAACCTGATTTTGACTTGGTTTTCATGACTTAAGACTTGACTTCAGACTGATTATTTGAAAGGACTTGACTTTTTTAATTTACTATATTCTAGGCAGACCATCAGAGGCGGCCTTCATGGAAATCCAAAAATAATAAAGTTTGTATTAAAAAATTATGACGTCAATGATGGTAATAAGAAAAGAACATTGACGCAGTGCAATCTGAGAGGCACCTGAGACAGTTGTATTAATAGGCCAAGGAGAAATTGTTTGGTCCTCCTATAGGGAAGCCAGCACAGGAGTTGGCAACGGTTTTTATAAGCTTGATTTAGGCCCTTTTCCATACACAGAGCTGGCCTGGTCTGACTCGGTTTGACTCGGCCCATCAGCCCAGTATAGCAGGGGTTTGATTTCCCATGACAACAGGGCTACCCACTTGAAGGTGTGTCTTTTAACTGAAGACCAGCGCAAGAAGGCTTGAGTCTAACGGCTGTATGCGATGGATAAACCATTCATACACGTCTCTGGGATAAACACAAACAACTACGCCTGGCTCTGGCCGTGACCAAAACACATTGATGTTTTTAATAGTCTAAGATGTTACAAAGTAAAATAAATGCTTGTAAATCATTTTGTCTGGATTCTGACATTTGTTTTTCAAAATAAAACAAACCACCTCTGGTTTTAATTGTGGCACTGTCTGATAAGCATTCCAAAATAACTCATACCAGATACATATGTTAGCAAAATAAAGTCTGCAAATTGTTTTTTTTTTTTTGTTGTTGGCTAATGCACCATAACATGTGGCATTTTAACACATTTCATCCTTCAGTCTGCAATGATCTACTCCACATGTATATCTCTGTGCTTTTATTCATTTAGTTAAATTCTGAGGTCAGACATCTAAAGCAAACTGCCACAAAATATGCCCTGAAATATTCAGATTTAGGCGCAAATTGGTCATTTGGAATACATGCAGTCATTTCCCTCATAGCGAGGCCCTTTGATTTTCCACCGTCACTCACACAGCTGAATGGACACACTTAACTGGAGTAATTTTCACCACTCACATTGAATATTTCAGTCATTTATTCAGCTGGCTTGTTACTCAGGCAATTTGAGGTAAGTGCCCCTGGTCAAGGGCACCAAGTCATTTCATCCCAGGAGACAGACCTGACAGGCAATCCCATATCTGGTGACCCATCGTATTATGCAGTTGCACCCCATGTGTGAATGGAAACACTCAGTGAAGGTGCTGTAATGCTTGTGTTGCATGGCAACAATGTTTATTTTTACTTTCATCCAGATGAATATTAAGTAAGTCTTACTGACTGACCTGAATATTTTTAAACTGTTTAAATTATTTTCTGATATGCAGTTCTGAAAGCACTCCCACTCTTGAAAGGGGCACTCCAGCTATTTAGGGCTGCACTTTAATTAAGTGAGACACTCATAAGTTACGGATTATAAAATCAACATGAAAGCAGAGGCCAAGATGGCAACAACTTTAAAGGGACAGTTCACCTCAAAATGAAAACTCAGTCATTATCTGCTCACCCTCATGCCGATTGAAGGTCAGGTTTAGTTTTTTAGTCCACAAAACACTCCACACGCACACTGTCTGAGTGTGTTGTGTGACGGTGTGCAAACAGCATGTTGGGACTTTAAGAGACTTGGATTATACCCAGCAAGCAGTATAGAGGCATGTAATGTTGGTCACCTTTCACTTCCATTGTTTTCCTGTGAAACTCCAGCAGTGTTTTGTGGACTAACGAAATAAACACGACCCTCAATTGGTATGAGGATGAGTAGATAGTGACAGAATTCTTATTTTGGGGTGAACTACCCCTTAAATGCTGCAATCTGTTGTACTCAGAAAAAAATTACCTCTGATACTGAAAGGTGCAGTGGTCAGTCAAGTCGGCATCTCAAGTCGGACACTTGGGCAAGATCCATCTTAGGCGAGTTTGCCAACACCTGATGTCACAGCAATATGGCAGGGTTTACAGTGAATATAATTTACGGATTTGACCGTTTTGTCAGTTTTTACTATATATTGTGTTTATGATTTGAAATGGGCATGCTGTAACAACTTTGTAGTTGCTTTGTGCTTGATAAAAGTCTGTGTGAGCATGTGATACTAGCTTACTCCTTCAGTTTCTCCTAAAATGTACTAATCTGTTAAATCAGCTGCTTTAGATGCTTGTGAAGTTCAGTGACTTGCCAAGCTTCCCAGCAGATGCACTGGGGCACATTTACACATTTCAAGTACCTAGTATCAGTCAAACAGTGTTTCCTACATTTCCCATAATGCAACTTAATACCATAATTAACCGGGCTTTCCATGACTGGTAATATGTTGCCTTCAAATGGAACTCAAGAGCTTGTGGTTATGGGTGGGAAGTTGTGTTCACAATATGCTTGACGTTCAAGTGGTTGTGAGAACACCACTGCTGGGCAATGGCAACACGAACACCAAAACTGACAGTGCCTGGAGAGATGCTGAGAGTTTATCAAGGACTCATGGACTCTTATCATGAACATGGTAAACATGAGCCCACGTGAAGGCAGCATTAGCCACGTCCTTAAAAATTCCCAACATAGGTTTTCTGTTATGAAATAGTCTCTTTTTACAGCTTCCTCTCATATAAACTGATCTTCATGTGTAAAATTAGTGGAGTTGCCATTTAGGTAGTTTAAGACTGTGTGGGATAGATACATATAATGTATGTATCTATGACTGCTGTAGAGGCTGTTCTTTGTCCATTTTTGAGGCTCGCAGAGAAATATTTTCACATTTTTAGTGATATTTGAGTTTGAGCATTTGTTATGTATGAGCATACACATGGATCATGTGTGCATGTCTGCAGGTTTCACTGTCTTGCACACAAAAGCATGTGTGTATGTGTGTATGTGCATACTAAGTTGACATGTGTGAATTCAGTTAGCGCCTTCTCTGTTCTGCCAGACACCCCTGAGACCCTGAGGTGTTGACTAGACCTTTTCACATCTGCGGCCCTGTCAAATGAAGACTGCCTACAAACAACCCGGCTCCTGTCCGATAGACAATCCAAGGATCCTGGTCTTGGCTTTCTGCGTTGGACCCAAGCAGAGATAAAAAGCGATACGGTTTCAAATTATTTGAATGGTTTGAGGTGTGCTTGATTTGTCTGCCTGGACACTCCAGCAGTGTCTGATACTGAAGTCCAGCAGTCCTCCAGCAGTCCTCACGTATTCCAAACTTTTAAAGTCTTTGTAAAGGAAAAAGCTATATAAGCCCCACGAACTGACGCATGAATGACACTGCCTCGCAATCCCTGACGGTCAGTTCCGAACGTACCTTCAGTCCAAATCAGCCCAGCAGTTCACTCCAGCTCACTTCAGTTCCAACAACCCAACACAGAACAAAAAAAAAACATCCCGTCACCGTCCTCTGGCTCTGGTGGTTCAAACATTTTTGGACATGTCCAAAAAAGCTGCTAGATGGAGCGTCCATGTTTCAGGTTGTGTTCAGGTCGTGTGACATTGAGACAGTGGAGCGGACACACCCCCAGCCTTTCAGAGCGAAGTAAACTGCTAATTTTTTTCATGATTTTGAGGCCTAATTTTACATACTTAGTGATTTTTTAAAATCGTTCATATTTGGCACATGTTTCTGTGGTGTGACAAACTCAGAACACACATTCACTCTTGCTTTACATGATCTTTAAATTCTTTCTGAGACCAGTGTAAAACCTGGTGGAACTAACTCCGAGCTTTGGACAGACATTCCCACTCACTGGAAAAATACTTAATTTGTGGTGGCGTCACTAAGGACACTGTTCACTGTGACATGATGGGGTAATTATATAATATTATATGTCATATATTTCTGTTCCAAACAATAGAATGGTTAAGATAAGTCTGAACTGACTCCTGGCACCACATAAAGAAAATCTCATGCCATATTATGTGTGTGTGCCTGTCTGTGAGTGTGTGTCCACATGTCGCCAAGTCTAATTCACTGACTGAGTTTTGGGGGTCAGGCTAAAAGGCTCAGGTTAAAGTTACTGACGGAGTGTCATTATCTGACATGAATCTCGCCCCCCTATGATATACTATCCGCTCTGGATTATAGATTTGACCTCCCCTCCGTTTTACCAAATTGAGGAGATTAATCGAGGCCTCTTGCCTGGTTTTCTCCCAGGGGCTGAATCACTCTCTGCCACTGGGTAATGTCATTCTAACTTTGACAGGCTGGCCGCCGAGTTCCCGGATTGTTCTTTCTACTCCTGAAACTCAAGTCAAAGTGGAGACACATATTCACCATCTGACACACTTGACACTTACAGTAGCTGCAACAGTTATTTCTCACCAATAACTTACTGATAAATGCTGAGCTCATATAAAATACATGAGAATTTTTATTTAAAGTGGAAGTAAAACAACCATAAATCACCAGCTTTAACTGTCACACTGTTGTGTGTGAACTAAGAGTTTTGGAAACTGTTTGTACTAATAGCATGAAAGTATTTAAAGAATCCCAAACAATGCAGGTAGCAGCTGTGTTTTTACTTTCATTTGACCACATATAGCCGCATTTTTGCAACACTGGTGCAGGCTGTCATATCAACATCTAAATTGCTTACTGGAAACCCTTTACTTCTCCCAGCTACCCTTGAAATTTAACCTTAAAATAACAAGCTTCGAAATCATTTTCATGGTACACTGACTTGTTTGTTGAAACTGGATAATATTTTAGGGATAAAATATTTTCTGGTTTTCTCTTTGATGTCTCCTGGCAACTCTGCCTCAACTCTCTGTGATTTATGGAGTTTCTTGAAGGATAGACACCTTTACTTGCTGCTAAAGTAACTGCTAACTGCTGCTAACTGCAGCTGATAGCTGCTGTTGGCTAGGTAGCTCAGTTAGCCGTGCAGCTAGCTGACTCGGCCCAGACCAGCATGGGGGTAGAGTCTGGTGTTTATGCTGCTAGCACAGGACTTTAGGACTGCTGGGAGGGGGAAGTTTTAAAGGGATTGTTGACCCAAAAATGAAAATTCAGTATCATTACTTACCCTCATGCCAATTGAAGGTTGGGTTTTTTTTAGTTCACTAAACACTGCTGGAGTTTCACAGGAAAACAGTTGCAGAAATCAATGGAAGTGAATGGGACCAGTTTTCAAATGTAAAAAAAACTGGTGAAAAAACAGGCTTGAGGAGTAAAGGATTACATGTAATGGTGTTACTTAATCAGGATACAAAAAGGTAATTAATAAAAAGGATGTAATCAGATTACAGTTACATTTAGTAAAAAATTTTGGTTATATAGCAGGATTACAATTTTAAAATACATTTTAAAATAAAGAACTGTAAACTATCAGTGCACACACATTACAAGCTTCACAACACCACTCAGGTCTCAAGTAAACCACAGCTAATCTTACAGTTCTTTCGTTATCATGGCCTGCCAGTATACTACTACTACTACTCCTACTACTGAAAGACATTTTGGGACTATGGATGGTGTGTGAGTAAAACCAGAGGCTCCAGACCAGAGCAACACACAAAGAAAGGAATATCTGGACAAAATTAAATCTAACAACGGACATAAAACATTATATTGGGCTAAATACCATTTGATATTGAGGTATATTGAGGTGTGCTTTAGAAACCAGTTAACCTAAGGTAATGTCAACTTCAATGCTATTGTTACTTTCATAATTGCACTAAAAGATATTGAAATGGAGTGATTTATTAACTGGATGCTTAATTTAGTTTTACTTGAGCAGGTTTCTCAAATGCTAACTTTCACTTTTACTTGAGTCATGTTTTATGGGAGTAATTTTACTTTTACATGCTTGATGTTTAGCTATTTTAGCAAAGCTGTCAACTCAAATTTTTGATCATAAGTTATGTAATCATAACAAATGCACATGTACAGTCGTCCGTAGCCTATTTATGATTGTGGTGTATGAGTGAATTGCATTAAGAAAATGTTGGTGAACTAAATCACAGTTCATGCATAAAGCTGCTGTAAATTACATGAAAACATGAGAAAGTTAATTTCTCTCTTTGCAACCATAACTAGGGCGCCAAAGGCATGTCAAGAATTGCATTTCTTTTTGAGTGTCCCGGCGTGCAAAAACAATAAAACACAAGAGAACATATTTGGGCAATGGATTAAACTTTGTCTTCATCTGCTCGTAAGCTTTGAACATTAGCATGTCAGACTAACTAACGGCAGCATACTAGCTGCAGCAACGTTAGCTCAAGCCAAACTTGTTAGATACCACTGCATTGGCATTTGTTATGTGGGGGTTAGAGGAGGAGGACGTGGGCTGGTGCGTAATCAAAGTGGGCTAACAATGTAAGGTAGCTTTAGCCTTTAGTAGTAGCCTTTAGTATATCTGATATATCTTGTAGCAGCTGTTAGGTAACTTCACATGTTTAATAGACTTTCACAGGGTTCTCGTTTTAAAATGTGTCAGATAAATATGAAAAAGTCAGCTGGAGATGGACTTCTCAACTGACTCAAGGAGATTAAGCATTAGCATGAGCTAGCTACACTTATGAATACTGCCAGCAACTGTCATTATTTTAGCCGACAAAATCCACGGTTGTCAGCCAGAATTGAGAAGCTGCTTTTATTTACTTCGTTGTGTAGAGAAAAGAGGGTCACACTCAGGACTAATATCATCCAACAAACCTTTTGCTTGATCACGTCTGGCAGAAAATCGCACAAAACGTTTTCGGTCATCCAGCCTTCGTCAGTATGTGCCAGCGTTATCACTTTAAACAGCATCTGTGCATGGTTACTCCAGTGATTTGGTGTTGGACTCCATAAAGTTGGAGTTTTTGAAAGAGACTCATGTTAAAATGAAATGGTAAAAAAACAGCAGAGGTTGAGATATCTTGTCTTTCAGTCCGTATGGGTCAAGTTTCAAAAACATTGGATCCTACATACTGTGTATTTATTTTATTTAACACCAAGAGCAACTTAACGCAGCACCACCAGGGTTAGTTTGTTCAAACTTTAAAAAGCCTCCGCAGGTTAAAGTAGTACTCCTCATGATGAAGAAAAACTGATCTTTATTTGTAAAATTGGTGGAGTTCCTTTAACTTATTCTGTGTTGCAAAGTTAGGTTGTTGTAGCTTGTTATTAAAGTAAATTATGAAGTCATCTTCATGAGACAGAAAGCATTTCTCTGGTTATGTCTTGGTGACCTGCGAGGCTTTAAACATTGTTGTGTGACTGTAACAAGTTTTCCTCAAAGCTTCTGTGAGCAGCATCAGTCAGAGTTGTTGAGACTCTGATTTGTTCATCCAAGCAGCCTCCACAGTGTGAACGATCTGGCATTTCATGGGTACAAATTACGGATTGCAAAGAGTTCAGCTCAGGCCACCAAACTCACTTCTCCAACACTCTGAGTGTTGTTTACCGACCTTCAACAAACCAATTACTTGCTGTGGAATTATCTCACACACTCTGCTCAAAAACATCACAGCAGGGCCCTGTTTTATTCTCAAACACATGAAATTAGTGTGATGGCCGTGTTAGAGCCCAGGTCAAAGTGGATGCCCAGAATTCGCAATTAATGAAGGATTACAGGCTGTGAGGAGATCAAAACACGGCCAGTCATACTGTTTCTTCATATTTCAGAGGATTAAATGCTTAGCAGCTGGGGCGGCAGCAAGACCTTTATTTTTTGGAAACTTTATTGGACCTTATTTCATTAGCAAACATGAAGTCTGTAGTGCATTTTACCTTGTTCAAAATTAACTTAACTTTAATTTAATTTGTTTGTAGTCACAATGATTACAGTACGTGTCAGAGGTGGGACCAAGTCATTGCTTTGCAAGCCACAAAGAAGTCTCAAATTTTGTACTCAAGCCCTGAGTCAAGATTGACAAGTCCAAAATCAAGTCCTAAACTTTGAGTTTCAAGTCATAATTCACCAAATGTTTATTCTAATTTTAATCACAGAACCTTAACTTTTTATTTATTTTTTTTATTAAACTTTATTTACAAAGAGCAATAAAACATACAAAAACAGAAAACAGTAAAGCCAGGGGATCAGTAGTATAAACAGAAATCAATCAGTTAATTTTATAAAAATGTTAAAATGATAAAAAATAAATTCAATGTTTTGATGGTCTTCTTGTTAGAATTAATGTGTAGCTTGACTTTGTTTTCAAAAATTACAAAATGATGGTTTATAAAGATGTTTAATTACAAAATTTAGATTTATGAATATTGTGATATTGTGATTTTGTGAGCAATATGATAAAACTGTTGATATAGTGTTCAGTATCAGAACTGGAGAGTATTTATTAATTGAAAGAAGGCAAAGAATGGCACTGAAGGTTTTTCTCCATGGAAAAGATGCTTTCGTTCTTCCCGTGATCACCTTCGGCAAGAGTTTGATCTGACTGGTTGACGTTGGCCTCTGTCAGACGTGATAAATAGATGGTTCATCCAATCACCTGCCATATGTTTTGTTGAAAGTGCCTGCCCTTTTCCAAACAGTTTCTAAGGACAACTTCCAAGATGGCTCTATGAAACAAACCATCTGGTGTGTCAGGTAACCTTGACTTACCGCTCTTTGTGCTACTTCATGTTTTCATCCTGTTATGTCTTTTTCATCTTTTTTGTCTTTTACGTCTTTTCTGTCTTTTTAGTCTTTTCATCTTTTTTTTGTCTTGTTGCATCTTTTTACATATTTTTGTCATGTTAGATCTTTTATGACGTTTTCATCTTGTTACATCTTTTTCATCTTTTTGGTCTTTTACATATTTTTCATCTTTTTTTGTCTTGTTATGCCTTTTACATTTTTTGTCATGTTATGTCTTTTAATTGTTTTGTCTTCATTGCAGCTTTTCCATTGTTTCTGTCTTGATACATATAATGTCGTTTTTATCTTGTTATGTATATCATTATGGTGTTTTCAACTTTTTAAATCTTTTTTGTTGTTTTGTTGTGTCATCTTATTACGTCTTATTACATCTTTTGCTTTGTTTTCATTGTCTGTCATGTGTGATCTGCACTGATAGATGTGCTAAGGAATTGTCTTTTTTGTGCATTATTGTCCCATAATTCACCTCAAATGCATTCAAACTAAAGTAATGAGCCTGTTTTCAAAAAGGAAGGAGTAGAAAATAATTATTGGTTAAAATGTAGGGACTAAAAGTAAAAAGTTACCTAAAAATAAATACTCAAGTGAAGTACAGATATCTGAAAAAAATTCAGTATTTGTACTTAGTTACTTCCTACCTCTACTGTACCTATAGGGAGCATTTAACATCAGTGCAGCCACATGTTAGTGGCTGCTTGATTAATTCCTGGTAGCAATGAAAACATGAACAAGAGAATTCATTATTAATGAAATGATATGTGCTTGAAATGTTTGAGTCGGTTATCATCACCTCAAACACACTCACACAGACAGACAGGTAGACGGACAGACAGACAGAGTGCGGTAGCTTTAAGAGGGGAGGCGTGGTGCTGCTGTTTTGACCGATTTGTCAATCCCTCCACTCTACACTATCATTCAGCTGAATGAACAGCCTCGTACGGAGCAGCCAGCGCAGGCAGGGCACCGGCGTTAGATTTATTCAGCCCGCCGACACACTGAGATTTGCTCGCATTTGCCTGGTGACAGCTACAAGGGATTATTATTACCCACCAGTGACTGTTTCTCCGCAACCAAGCAGGAAGGTAAGTTTTGAATTGGACTGAAAATCACGCTGAATTGAGCGGCGGGCTGCCCTGTCATGGTGCTCGCTCCCCGGTGCTTCTCCTTCAGGCAGCCGGGGGAAGCGAAGGCAACCGTCGGCTGGAAATTCTTCCTTGGAAACGTGGACGGAGTTTGCTTCGTTTTTCAGCCTGAAACCTGACTGAAACACCTCTCCCGGGCTTTAACATGAATGTGCTTTGACTGGCTGCTGTTTGTCATGTCAATTAAGCTCCAACAGCTGATCTGAAACCTGCCAGGGTGCGCTGATATCACAGGGGATATGATTAATAGCTTAATATCACCTGCTTCCTATCAAATAAAACACATATTGGCCGCCATTAATGCATATTGCTTCATTTAAATATTTAAATGCAGTTCTGCGTATGACAGTCGGTTATTTTTCTCCAGGTTTGACCTTTGATGACAAATGATAATTTTCATTTCCTTCATTAATACCGATATGTGATATAGTGACTGGCTCCATTATGATGCACAGTGCATTTGACCTGGATATTAGGCGGCTGTATGTTCACTGGGCTAAATGGACATACTTGTAATACATGTGAGCGTCCATAGAGGGCGCTGCTCTGTCACCACACTGCCTGCCTCAGTCATACTGCAAGAAATGTCTGCTCATAACAAGGCATCATGTAGGGTTGACTTTTTATGCACTATATTTTGTGAAAATCAGGTGAAAGATTTTTCTGTCTGACTAGTTTTTACAGTTTTTTGCCCCACTTTTTTTCCTCCAAAAGAAAATGAAATGTCTATATCTTGACTTTAGCAAAAATCTTTAAAAAAATTACAGTATTTATGAAAATCCTTCAATCCAAAATTAACCCAGATTAGGTGAATTATATCCCCTATGAAAGACATTCTCTTGTTTGTTGAAAAATCTGACTTTCAGATTCTATGCATAAGAATAAATTAACTTGTCATGTTCGATTCTTCTTGCAGTGGATAGCAGTTCCTATTCTCTTGAGCTAAATTTGGCTGCAGCAACTTTTCAGGTTGTGTTTTCCATCCAGACATCAGCAACATGTCAAAATATTTGCTCCTGTAACAGAAAACAGGTGTCCGTTCATAACTCGGCTGTCTAAATTTCAGAAATGAATTTGGACAGTGCTGATTGGTGGAGGCTGAGGCTTTTATTCTTTCATGGTCGGTTTCTGAATTTACTCCAGATACATAAATCAGGAGATTGAATCTAAATACTTGCTCAGTGACACTTTGGGGCATCCGTACCTCCTAAAGCCCGTCCTGCTAGTCAGTTTATAGGATGTCCGGGCATCAAGAGCTGTTTAATCCAGCTGAACATCTGGCAGAGATGTGGCGTCGGGTCCTCTTGGTCAGTTGTTGAGGCTTTACAAGCACAGCAGCGTGCTAAGCGCAAAATGATCCCCTCCTTCTCCTCCTCCTCCACCCACACAGATTTGCATAAGGAGTACTTAGTATCCGCTACATTCCTCCAGATTGTGCTGCTTGGGAGTGTCAAGTAAGCCTCTGTTTTTTTGGCCACGGTTCAGAGAAATAAGAAAAAGAGAGAAAAATTATATGAGTGAAAGGATTGGAATGGATTATGACATAGAAATTACGTTTTAATCGTGCTAACCCACTGGGAGTAAGTGGCTTGTAGGATTTGTCCATGTAAGGCTGCTGGAGGAAAGAATTTTCAACAATGTGTAATGTACATACTCTACAGGCATCAATAGGCTGTCCTCTGAAGCCCACAGACTTGTGTTAATGGACGTCAGCGCTGGATGGATTTATTGAAAAAGCCCTGGGTGCACTATAGCCGGCTGTATGAGCAGATCTGCAATCCACTGAGCTTTTAATACGCTCTAAGCTTTTCTACAGGTTCAAGCATGTAAAATTGTACATATAAAACAGCAATATTTGTCTGTTTACTCTCAAGTCAGACTGGAGCAGCTGTTCCAGCGATTTGGCTGGAGTATTTTTAGGTCCTCTGTTTTGATTATCCAGCGTATTCCTTGTCCAGCTACCTGTGTGTTTTCAGAAGGGAGGGAGGGAAGAAAAATAAGTCTGACATCCAAGAGTAACAAGGCCACTGGGCTGAGGTGTTCTGCTTCTGGCTGTGCCCCTGCTGACAGAGCGGATGGTACACAGAGCCTTTTGGTTTGTGTGAGTGTTTCCGTGGTGGAAGGATGACTGGAAGCTCAGCTCAGGGTGGCTTCTGCATGTGTGTGTTACCAGGTGTTGGAGTGACCACACATGGCTGTGGTGTGTGTGTGTGTGTGTGTGTGCCCAGTGTGAGCTCCTCTGCCCTGGGAAAGGGTGGCCAGCAGGGGAAAGACAGGGCCATTGTTACCAAGCAGCCGCTGAGGCAGAAGTTTACTCACTTCCACCAGGGCCAGATGTTTTGGTTGGCACTTGCCTCTGCCAATTGGGGCTGTGAGGTGAGAAACTGGTGTGGCGGGCAGGATGAGGCAGGAGCAGAGGCAGGGCAGACTTTTTCTTCTTTACCCTTAAATCTGAAATCTGGGAGTTTGCAAAAGTCTTGTCATCAGAGGGTGTACATTGATTGTTCAAAAATGTACAATACCGGTACCTACACCTTGGCTCTAATACCAATTCCTGAATGATACTTTTTTCAGTTCAGATTTTATTAAATCAGTTTTAACAAAAAGAAAACTATAGTACAATAAAAAACTGCCCTAGTTGTGCGCCAAGGCTCTGTGCAGACATCTGCATACCTCCATTTGTTGTGACCACACAGAATTGTCTGTGACTTGTCTGCAAGGCCACTATGCTACAACATACTGCTAGGGATGTTCCGATACAGATACCAGTATTGGAAAATACCTCTGATACTGCCTAAAATGCAGCATTGGGTATCAGTATCAAGTCTATGGCCCAATCTGATACCATGTAATGTCTTAAAATGGGACCTTGGTACCTCCCAGCAGCGTCTTGTACACCAAATGTTATGGTCAGTGGTGCAGAGAAACAGCGATTTTATCTCAGCATCAGATTGTGTTGCAAAGTCCTCTTTATTGTAGCCACTTGTGGCGGCGTTTCTCCAGGAGTTGTTGGTGTTTGAGTGAAGCTAAGGCCAACTCGATATTGGCCTATACGCAAAGTTCAGGTATCACAATTGATATCAGGAAGGTACTGAAACATCTCTACAAGCTATAGAATACCGTCTATGCATGTGTGGAACGTGTACTCCAAGCGAACTCCAGAAAGTAGAACTACTATTCATCTGTGGTGTCCGCACCTGTCCATGTATGTGTCAGTTTGAGAGTATATTCAGGCATTAACTCATCACTAACACATTGTGCAAAAACAGTGCACATTTAAGGCCTCATGCCAGTCTCTGCTTCCAGCCCACTCTTCTGTTTGTGCGGTGGACAGGCAGGCAGGCAGCATGCCGGCTTACTGTATCTGTGCTGAGTTTCTGGCACTGAGAGAAAGAGTCTGGGAGTAATTAGCTGTGAGGGTATAATCCTATACCAGACACAGCATCTGTTAAAAGTGTGCACCCCACACCCCCATTCTTCTCCTCCCGATCCTCAGTCACAAGTGGTTATGACCCCCACAAACCCCACCCCTCCTACTTTATTGCACCTTCATTTATGGGTGCAAGTAAAAAAAAAAGTGAAACTGGTTTGGTTCACAGATTTGTTTCTGCAGCAGGGGGCAACCATATTTTCACACCATCAATTACACTTGCACAGCCTTGCATATGCAGCGCCAAATCTCTGAAGATAAGGGTGCAAAATCGGCTTCTTTTGGAACAGTATTTTTATTGCTAGCTGTCAGACTCTGAAATCCAAAATGAGAGACAAATTGTTCAGTATACATGCCCAAAAACACCCTAACAACTGTGCACGGATGGTTAGAGACACATCCAATGCCTGCGTTGGGAAAGAACTTGGATGATATGTGCAGTATTTTAATGGTCCAGTGTGAAAGATTTACATAAATCTACTGGCCGAATATGGAGGAATGGAATATAATATTCATAAGCTTGTTTTCATTAGTGTATAATCACCTAAAAGTAAGAATTTATTTTTTTGTTACGTTAGAATGAGCCCTTTATATCTACAGAGGGCGCAGGTCCTCTTCTGCAGACGGCACCATGTTGCACCACAGATGTTTCTACAGTAGCTCAGAATGGATTGTGTCTAAAAGGGAATCCTAAATTTGCAAAAGTCTTGTGAGATTTGTACATGTTATTTCTTCATTGTGCACATTGTACAGACTAATTATGTTATACAAAGCGTTTTGTTAAGATCTGGGAAGGGTTAAGGAAAGATCAGGTTTTGGATTAAAACGATTCAAAACCATGAGATCTTTCGCAGGTCTGGTGTTCCCTCCTAGACACTGCACCCAGAATGGGCAAACCGAACTGGCTCTAGACACGGCCTTTCGCATTTTGGGTGAGTTTTGAGGTCCCTGTAGGTGCTTCTGCATGGTTGGAAGTAGGGCTGCACAATTAATCGCAATATTATCGAAATCGCAATATGACCATGTGCAATATCCAAATCGCAGAACCAGAGCCAAATCGCAATTTTTTGAAAAAGGAAAAATATGTGAGAAAACAGCATTATAGTGAAGTTCTGTGATGCTGCAGAGACGCCCTGGCCTAAAAGTCTTGTTCTCCAGATATAAGCAAACATTTGTTTGGTACAGAACCCAGACAGATCACAACAAATGTCCATAATCACGATTTTAAAAGATTTTTCTTTTTCATTGAAAATTAAAATTGTCATATCGCATATCGCAATTTCAGTCAAAATAATCGCAAGATGACTTTTTTACCATATCGTGCTGCTCTAGTTGGAAGGGAAAGGTTAAATAAGGTGTTTGCAATCTGCAAGCTTATCGCTAGATGCCACTAAATCCTACATACTGGACCTTTGCTAGCTTATATTGCTCTTTGGTTGCTTAGACAAAACATGGGAAGGTTAACATTTTGAACATGAGACATTACAAGTAGATAAATGCACTAAGATCTTAAAACTTAACTTTATGTTGCCTTTCAGACTCATTCTGTTTGGGAAATCCCTGAAGAATATGGCTTAGGTTTAGTCTTTTATCAGGGTTTCTAGATTAAATACAGATATGAACACATTCATTTAAGATTGAACTTTTTTTGTATAGATGATGACAGATTCTTTAGCTTTACTATTTACCTCAGGGAGTAGCATTATCTCAGCTGTTGTAGAGCGGGTCCTGGCCACAGGGCTGGCTGATGGGTGGTTGCAACAGGCTCTGGTCTGTTTCTCTCATACAGTAGTGAGGCTGTTTTCCGCTGTGAAGAACCTGAGTCGGAGAGGAACTGCAGCATGGCAGGACTGCTCTGGTATGCCAGAGAGTCTTGGCATCAGATCAGCATTGGGGTTACCCAACTGTGAAGCAGTGTTATGATATGATCTTAATGTACATTTTCTGGCACCTCACCTCAACAATCTGAAGATCTCCAAAGCTGACTTTCTCTTTCTGTGATTTGCATCTCTCTTGCATCTTAGTGGAGTTATTGCGGTGTGTAAAGTCATGAAACTATGAATCTATTTACTGTGATTGCCTGGAAAAACCAACATCCATGGGTCATGTGTCATACCACTCTGTTGAAGGAGGAAACCTCTTGTCCAGTGGGACCTATCAAACAAAACAGTGCAGGACACTTTGCATTCTTCCGCCACCCCTCCCTCTCGTTTTCCTCCTCCTCAATCTGTCCCTACAGTCTAATTTCCTGTCAGTTTCATCACACACACCCACTCTCCAAACCTATTAAAAAAAATGGGTTACACAATCATGTGGTTAATTAAAACTTCATAAACCCCAGATACTTTATTATAGGATAGACACCTCAAGTTCTGTTTTCACAGTTCTGCACAATGCATCATTGTTAGCCAGACTTTTATGCACTCGCGCCACTGTAGTGTTTTTGGAAACAGTAGCTTGCTGCCTTGACTACCTGATTAGACTTGCATGTTTCCATCACTGGTATAAATTAGAGGCAATTTAAGTCTCAGTTTCACCATGCATTGTTCTGATTCTATGGAGGGGAGCTTGTGGCCACAGTAAACGTGGTATTTTGCATGAAGTGTGCACGATAGCCAGATGATTGGTTCTTCAATCATATCGGGGCTTAACACACAGGGAGCAGGTGCTCATGTAAGATTGCCTCTTTAATGTCTTGAGGAATCATTTCCCCATCATTGGGAATGATTTAGCACTGCGGGTAATGGAGGTTGAGAATATCCTAATATGTCTTCACTTCCTGACAGCTCCCTGCCCCCTTTCTCTCCCCCCTTGTTCCCGACCTTGGTTCCCTTTAACCCCCCCCCCCCCCTTCCCCAACCCCACCCACTTTCCCAACAACTAACTCAATGCAATGGTTGTTTCGGTCCCCTGTCTCCATGTAGTCACAGGCAATTAGCTCCCGTCAAAATACGCTGCTGGACTGAGGGTTGAGACTCAGGCATCCAAACCTCTTGCTCCTGCCCCTACCCTGGGCTAATATTACCCCAAGCTACCGAGAAAGGGCCAGATAGGTTTTGTCAGTAGATGGAAGGAAAAGAAAAGAGGGGGGCTTCCACTTGGGACCTGTGCGCGTGCTACCTCGCTGAACACAAAGCAGCTCTTTCACTTGGGATCTGGAGCACATATGGAATCGTTTTATCGAACCTCCAGTGCGTCAGTCCCCCGTATCCTCTCGGCTGCAGGTTTCACCTCACCTCCACTTCTCAGATTCACGTTGCTTACGAAATTTGCTTGAAATGCAGCACCTGGAGATGTTCCTCCATTGGCCCTTTCTCCTTGGTACTCCTCAAAACCTGAGTTCAACATGACCCCATTAGTTTCTTAGTTCTGTTTTGACAATATGGTCTGTATTCACCATCTAGTGGACAGACCAATGTGACTTTGGTTTTTGAATCACTAATGACCACCTACACTGGTCCACATATGGTAGACCAGCATAAGGCACCTCACCTCAATATAAGCTAAACTGTTTTTTTTGTCACTTTGGCCTAGTTACACTAAAGGAATTTCCCGTGTGGTCATTTAGGATGGCTCAACAGTGTGGTATGAGGTATTAGCACCATTCTTTTTTTGTTTTTGCAAATTACTTCACTTACGATAAAAGAAGTAATTTGGTGCAGTAACACTTAGTGTAATGTTTAATGAGGATCTCACCTCACTACCCAGCGGGTAACTTCATGGTCTGAGCAAGCTAGGTGTTGGGTGTTAGTCATAGTTAGACAACACTGTCAAGCAAATGTATTCCTGCAGTTTGACCATTTCTTTTTCAAACTTAGCCATATCGTTACCTTCCACACACACACACACACACACACACACACAACACACACACACACACACACATATATGCCAGTGTTGAGCAGAATGGGCTTCCATATAACAACAAAGCTAATGCTAACTGAGCTAACATTTGCGCTGAATTATTAATTTACACAAAAAGCAACATGGTAAAACAGTTACTGATATCAAACAGGTTTGATATCAGTAGTAGGTCTACTACTCTCATTACTAAGTTGGCTTTAAATGAGGCTTAACGTTCACGCAGTTTCTTTTTGCTGTCCTCTAATATTATAACATTAATGTTAGACCAACATCGCCCCAGCCTGTGAGATGCCACTTTAGCCGTGCAACATGCTAACACGAAATTCAACAGGTTAAACTACAAAATAAACAGTAAACTTACAGCTTCCAAGTTTGATGTCAGGTCATGCACAGCCATTACTGATCCATCCTTGAGCTTGAAGCATTACTGACCCCTCAAATTGCTTGTTGATTTTTTTTTTTGAAGCATTGATTCATTCATTTAACAGGTACTGGAGTGTAAAACAAGAAGGGACTAGGTCATGAAAAAAGAAAAAAACAGGAATGTAGCGGTTGTTGTGGTTTCTTGGTATTTCAATATTGCAGTTATTGCCACAGCATTACAAATAATTTACTGATATGTTTCCTCCACTTTTGACTCTTGAGCTGCTGTAACAAATGAATTTGCCTGGCGTGGGATCAAAAAAGTGTGACATTTGGCATTTATTGCAGTTGCTGCTTTGTTGAACTATTTCAGTTAAGGTTATGTGACCTTAATTCAAGCTCCACATTTTTACTTGCCTTAACTTGAATGAATTAGTGTCCACAGAAAATTATAGGAACGCTATTTTAACAGTAACACAATGCCAGCGTGACATCATCCCCAAGGATCGGCCTCTAAACTGCACAGCTGGGTGTAGATAACGGAGCAGCTTGGATGTTTATTTTTTCCCCTTCTGCATTCCAGCTTCTTATTTATAATGGCTATGATATCCAGCTCGGGGGGTTACTTCTATAAAAGGAAGTTTGAAGACTTTTGCCGACCCACTCGAAAGGAGGCTCGCATGCCACATTTTCTCAAGATGTAACCTTTAGATTTCCAGGAGAAGGACATCAATCACATGGCAAATAGAATGGTGAGTTTGGCTGGGGTCAGAGACAGTAGGAATACATGACTGAAGGACCTGACTGCAAACACTGCTGAGTCAAAACACAAGGCTATCAGCTCCCTCAGTAGGGTTCTGCTTTTGTTTCTTCTTTCAAAATTGGCAACAAGAAATTGTGAAAAGAAGCTGTGAGAGGTGATCATAATAGATGCAGCTCTTTGTATCAGAGGTCAAACCCATGTTTTTGTTGAGAATAGACTCCACACATAGTTAACTGTGGTGAAAGGTGACCTTTGACATGTGACCTGCTCCAATCGCCTGGCTGGCCCTCTAGGAAATGGATTGTGTTTACAAAGAGCTTGTCATTATGTGCTTTAGATTTAATTATCTTGACATGTCGGGGTTGGGTAGCTAATGGCATTCAAAATCCATCTGGAGTCATGTGGCTTTGTTTTACCTCAGACCTAACAACAAAGTTCAGCCAGTTCCTCTTTAACCTGAGAATTTCCTCTGCTTGCAAATTGAGTAGATTTGGTCCCCGTTGCCAAGCTGACGACAAATCATTTGGCCTGCGTTGTCTGCCCTTGAGTTTTTATCGTGCATTGTTTGTTTCCCAGGATCAAATCCTCCTGACATTAGCCCAAACTCTTCAACACTAACAATCCAGATGTCCTCAGTGGCCTGACACCCCGTTTAATGCCTAGCAGATGGTATTTGTAGCGATGGATTGTGCGGGAAACAGATTACCTTAATGAGGTCATTTGCCAATGAACTCTGTGGGTTTGGCCAAATCATCTGGTAGAGGCCCATACCAGCCCCCTAAGGTTCTAAAATTTACTTAAGGTTACTTACAGGTTAGACATGCCTGAAAGACTGTTGAGGCCTTGCTTGGACTGCTGGGTACCCTTCAGAGAACAGAGTGCATTCACCGTGAGGGGCCTCTTTGCAAGAAATATGACATAGGATGTTCTTCTTTGGGCTGTGTTATTGTAACTATCAGATCTTCCCCCTCTTTCCCTCCCTCCCTCTGTCTCCTCGGTGGACAAGGGTCCTTTGCGCTGCCCTGTGCGGCTCTGTTTGTGTGTCTGATTGTGGGAAAATTTCTTGACTGTCCGTGAGAGTCCCCCGCTCTCTGGACTGCTTCCTTTTCCCTTGGGGTCCTCCAGGCTCAGAGAGGCTGAGCCCCACCATCGTCTCTGACGGAGGCCCTTCTCCTCCCAGCAACCCCCGGTGGAAGCATTGGTAGCAAAATACCCCTGCCCCAGTCTTTTGAGTCCCAAACCACTTGTGTGAGCCCTCTGAGTGCCCAGTCCGACAACACAGTTTATCTTTTCAGGAGGGGAGAGATATTTCAGCCTTTTCAGCACAGCGATAAAGAAGCCTGGCACAAAGCACTCCCTACCAATGAATCATGTCAGATGTGGGGCTGAGATCGAGACATGGATATGTGACACAGGGTTTTGAGAATGAGCCAGGCTGTGGTAGGTTTACTTTGGCTACCCTCACAGAATATGTCCTGGCTCTGAGGCTGGATATTGAACCTGAGATAGGGCAAGTTTATAGCTTTGAGTTTTGTTAATGAAACTTGTTCTGGTTCATGTACGGTATGTGTCATCTGACTGAGAGAATTACGTCATTAAACTAAGTCTGTGTTGTTGTTTTTTTTTAGATTGTGAATTTCAGTTAGCCTTTTTATGCATGAAATCTAATCACTGCAAGTTCTCAGACTTTAAATTTCACAATGACTTGCTTGTGTTTGACTCTGTACTGACCAACAAATAAATAGGTGGTAATTCTTCACTAAAGATAAGACAAGCGGTCAGATAAACAAGCATTCCACCTCCATTCTCAATTCAATTTATGCAACTGTAATTCACTTTATTGGTGTAACAAATGTATTTTATTGAAGTGCTCAAAGGCTGGAGGGAGCATCTTAACAAGATTTAAGATGTCAGTGCATCTCATTCATCCATCTTGTTTTCCTCTCTATCATAATATTCTTATCGTGTCCTCACCTGCAGTGTTTGGAAGCCACACAACCATAAATTGTTTGACCCAAGGAAAAAAAAAAATGGTTTAAACATACATTATCAGACAAATCCTCCCCAGTGAGGTCACTTTGTTTAAAACCAAAGGCCATTACTAAACAGTAAAACATTTTATAAGCTCAACACCCTCATAATTCTTGCAGAGACTTCTGGATTACTAAATTTGGCTTCCGTATCTTCCCATGCATTTTTTTCCAATCATGTAATGACTTTATGGTGCAGTTCAAAGCTCTTAAGTAGAATAGAAAGCTGTGACGGGCACTTTTACTGTGCTCTACAGGCTCTCTCCCAGCCTGTAATGCATCATCTAAGCTAACTGCCATCTTATTGTATTTGAGCTCTGAGATGGATGGGCAAATGCAGTTACAGATCCGGGAATGATAACAGATGGTTCTGTCTTTTTGCTATCGAGTAACTAAAACAGACAAACACCATCCGAACAGTGGACCTGAGCCATAGATCCTTCATCCCCGGCAAGTTCTTTTCAAAAACTCCTTTTCGCCAAGTGACAAACCGCGTGGTTGGCAACAACTAAAGCATTCAGAGGCCGCATGAATAGGGGTCTGTCTCAGGAGAGGCTCGTTGAAATGGGGCCTTTGGCTTTTATCCCTCTGGAGAGGCGGGCTGATTTCGCACAGGTTTTTGCTCTGGCAGTGCACTTCAAATGGACTGTTGAAAGGCAAGCCGTTTATTTGTGCTGCGTTATAAACTGTGTCCTTCTCCCAGATTTAGCATCTGTGGGTGTTCTCCATCATCTGTAACCACTACCAGGCTGCCTCTTCTACCCTTTACTTCTGTTAGTCTTCCATTCACCTGTAATGTTACCCCTAAGTCCCCCTCTTGACCTACTGTTAGTGTTTTCTCTGTGTACCGTAAAGTTCACATGAAGCGACTAGCAGAGTGCTTAAGCTTATGCATATTACATGTTCCTGCAAAAAACAGCAGCTAGGAAGGACTGTTGCAGATATTGCTTGGTGTTTACGGTAGCTAGTAGCACAGAATGTGCCATAGCAGTCCGTGGATGGATAAACAGTCCTATTAGCTCAGTCTTCCTTGACGGGGAGCTCCCAGTAAACATGCCCAGACTGGGAATGAACCCTCTGAGACCAATGGAGGCCAGTTTGACACCTCCCGACACCCCCGGGACTGATGCCGCCTTCAAATGGAACTTGTTAGCTCGTTATTACCAAGTGGGAAGGCATGTACACACCTCATGAGCTCTGAACTTTCAGAAAATTTCCACCTTGTCATACCACAAGAGTTGGGCGTTCAGATAGACTTGGGGTGACCAAGTGTCCCACTTCATGTGTGACTGCACACCATTTTTATCCCTTGTCTCATCAATCTATATGTTGAGATGATGTCCCACATTTTAATTGGCTCTATTTTTCATAAGTCAAAACACTAGGATAGGCAGGGAAACAGGGAATGGGGGAAGGTTAGCGGTGCCCCTGAATTCACAAACTATTCAGATTTAGGCCTAATATGATAGAAACCTGTTGTGGGCTACTCAGGTGGCAAACCATGAGATCAGTTGGCTAATGTTAGTTTTACTGCTAACTGAGCCAAAGGCAGTTAGTGATTAGCTAATTTAGCAACATGTAAAGCCATCATGTAAATGACCTTGGTACTGTTAGATGTCAGTCTCGGTGGCTCTGTTTGTTCTCTGTCTAGTTCCATTGCCTGGCAGCTTTACTTGTTGCTAGAGTAGCTAACTGTTGCTAACTATAACTGTTAGTTATCTGTCCATCAGGATGCTTGTAATGAAATCGCCAAGAGTTGAAACTGAGCAGCCAGCGAACATAAAGGGAAAATCAGAAAATATTTTCTCCATAAAGTTAGAAAGTTGTTCTCTTGTTCATTCGATACAAAATTTGAATGTCAACAAGTGCCACACGAGTTTAAACTTTTTTAAAATGTTTTTTCTGGGAAATGATGTTCCAAAATACCATTTAGAATACCTAGAAAATCACTTTTTTGTCATTGTTGAGCCAGATATTGGCGTATAGATGACATATATGATAAAAACACTTAACATTAATTTTGACTTACTGGTAACTTTCATTCTTAAGGAGTTCCTCTTCTCATCTGCTTTTCCTGACCAATAACAGCATAATACACAGGTTCTCATGTAGATTCTGGGACTTCTTTCCATTTTGAAAGGTTTGCAGATGGAGAGCAGATGGAGAGGAAGCCTGTTAAAGCTGTTGTCATCCTCCTCTGATATACACTCCATCACCGCCTCGTGGTAAATATCACATGTGGACATCAGGTGACCCCTCTGTGCTGTTCCCGTGGTTACTGGGATATTGAACCCCCCCCCCCCTCCCCTCATCCTACTCCTCTTCCTCCTTCGCATCATGCAGCAGCAGCAGCCTCTAAGAGCAGTGTGCTGTTTTTCTTCTCCTTCCACTTGTATAAACCAGGAGACTATCTGCCATCAGCATTCAGGAAGTGTGGGGGTAAACAAATGACAGGAGCCAGCGGGGAAAACTCGAATGACCCAGCCATGTCCTAGCAACCGTGGAGAGCAGGTTATTTTTGGTAGTTTCTCTATCCATGTGCATTGTGTTTTTTTTTAAAGTGGTTGTTTAGATTTGTTTATGTGTCTGGGCAAACTCGTTTGTGCACTTGTGCGAGTACAGTACATGGGTTGGAAAAATGAGGCAGGGTTCAGCTTCCTTTCATTTCAAGCATCATCACTGACTGTGCCAGATGGCGTATGATGCAAGTTCTTTCCAGTCCTGCCATCGACTAATTAGTCATGTAGAGTGTGTTCACTCCCATGCATGCACTTCTGTGCTACTGTGGTTATGTAGCTTCTTTCCACTAATGTGCTGCTGGCAGTGGCTGCTGTGGCCGTTACTGGTGTGTAGTGAAAGCATTAGGGTTTGCTTTTTCAAACACAAGTCGCAGTGAAGATTGGATAGTGTTCACATTTGACCTGATATTGTCCCAGTAGTTGGATTTTGGTACCCAAATGTATCTTTATTCTGCACTTTACTCTCTGTATAATAACAAAAAAATATATTTTTTATTTAACCTTTATTCAGACGGGTAATCTCATTAAAACAGTTGTAAAAATAAGTCCAAACAAGCTAAAGTTTCAACATTATTTATTTAGAACACTTTGTTATTTATTTAGAATGTTTTACACGTGAAATAAAATCTCCCCCTACTTCTTTTTCCCCTCTTAACCTGTCCCTCCTACCAGCAGCCTGTCAGTCTGTCACCAGGGCATTTAACACTATTGTTTTTTTCTCAGAGGAAGCACATGTGATATCCTTCCTGTTGCATGTTGTTGTTGTCGTCACTACCTTAGCACTCACATATTGTTGTATTTCCCTGTAAATAATGTGCAATTCAGATATTATTGGCTTCATATGAAGGTTTCAAACATACTAATAAAGCTCACACACTGTGCTAGCGAGCTAAATAACATGTTGGTAAGGAATTTTCGGATAGTGACTGAGTGTTGGCTAATGCTTGTAAAAAAAAAGCTTAGCTAACATCAACCAAGACAGTGAAAAAGCCCAGTTATCCCAAAAAGCAACTTGTCCAACAAACTAATTAATCACCTGAAGTTGTCGATTTCTCACTTTAAGTTTTGTTGTCCAGGTGGGTGAAGTTACACTTTTTAGGTGCTACCTGCAGGCATGCTAATGTTATCTGCTGCGGGGGACTTGCCTGTGTCATCTTTCGGAAAGTTTAACTACACTGTTTTTAGCTTGTTCTTGCTTTGACTCTTAACACACTGCAGGGGTAACGTCGCTCTGTCTCTTTTTCTCGCAGTATGCTCTATTACTCTCACCCAGAAGTGATCTCAGATATAGAAATTTATGGTGTCACAATTCTCCACATCCACAGTTCAATTTGACTTTTGATTTTAAGGTCACAGTTCGATTTGATTTTGATTTAAACATTTTTGTGTTTTTTTAGCACTACTTTTAGGCGTTGTTCAACTATCAAGTCTTGATTTGTAAAGATCATTGTTTTTATGCCTTGACAACTGTCATTTACAATTTCAAACTCTTCTTTAAAATGTGTGTGGTATCAAGTGTGATGTAATGGCCAATAAGCTACACTATGTCATAGTTGCTACAAATAGGCAGGGGTGGAGAGAAAAAAGATTGCGAAAAGAGAATTGCGATTCTGCCTCTGATATTGAATCAATTTTGCTCATTTTTTATTGATTTTTGATTTAGTATTGAAATTGTAGCCCCTGCATTTGTCCTCTTAAAAGTCCTTCAAAGAGTTTGGTACCAGGGTCTGATTGATATTGGAATTTTGGGATGATACCAATATTAAGGAATAAAAGGAATCCCGATAACAATATAGATCACCCGATAGCTTTATACAGAATGTAGTATACAGACAATAGTATACATAAACACTTTTTTTGCAACAATCCTCCAATAGTGGTTAACACTTGTGACAAAGATATGTAATTGAGGCAGGATATTTTACAGTTTAACAATAAACCTTTTTGTCCAAAATGACACCAGGGCACTGAAGCATACATATAATGCTGCCTATAAAGCTAACACACCAACACAATCTGAATTCTGCTCTGTTAGAATAAGGGTGCACAGTGGACAACATATGTGCCGATACCTATATTGGCCGATATAATGCTGACAGGCAAATATTGTATATCGGTCAACTGATATATCGGTCGGGCTCTATTTGGTGCCCAACCCTAGTCTCAGTCTGAGGAAAATCCAGATCTAGAGAGCTAAAAGTACCGCATGTGTGTCTGTGTGCTCATGTGTGTTGAAAGGTCCATACTGTCAGCGATGGAGTGATGGAGAGATAACCCATAAGCCATTGCTGTGTGTGCCAAACCCTGACTGTTTCAGCCGCACAGGAACTGGCCTGCATTACAGCTACTGGAGGCTGATGTATTTGTCTCCCTGGCTTTCTCTCTATCAGCATCACAGTCTGCAGTATTTCTTCAGGCAGGGATCCATCGAGAAAATGGCTTTTTAAAGCCCAGTCTCCCTCAATCATCACAATTCAACCCCCTCCTCTTTACCCCCTACCTTCACATTGTTCAGCGGCTGCGGGGATTAGCTGTGCCATGTAGCATGAGGATACCAAGAGATATTGTGATCATCAAAGAGAAAGAAAGAGGTGGGGGGTCAGTGCAGTGGCAGCGATGCTACCGGACTGTAACCGTGCCCTTGACCACATCTACTGCGAATGACAGTAGCAGTGGGGGTTGGATTAGAGGTATTAGGCAGGCAGACTAGACCCTTGGCGCAGACTTTAATGCTGCTATATCAACCCATACAACCCATCCCAACCCCCATCATGCTCCTCTGACAAACAAAATCCTTTAAATGCACAATTAACAGGGGACATTGCTACAGAGAGATTTAATATGACAGGAATATATTTTCTGTATACTACTGAAAGTTAAATGGTTGCAGGACACCAAAAGCCAGAGGGGAGTGGCATGTGGGACAGAAGCTGAGCTGTGTATATCAACTCAAAGCCTTGCTGAAATATTGCTGGAATAATGACTGAAATCCAATTAGTCAGAGAGAATTCAATTAGATTTTCTAGTGGATGTGAGTGAGGTGGGAGCATGTGGTTTGAATAGAGCTGCACTGATTGTTGTTGATTCTAAAAAATCCTGATTTTAGCCTCTCAAATGTGGAGATTCCCTGCTTTTATCTGTTGTATACATAGACTGTATGACAAATAGTCGACGGAGCTTCTGGGTCTGATTAATGAAGTCAGAGTGGAAGTGTCAACACAGCATGATGATCATTTTGTAGATTATGGTCCTGTTTAGTGTAAAATAAACGATCAAAGAGGGTATGCTTTTGCACTGTTTAGTTGTAATATGAGAAAGATTGCAACCAGGTGACTGCCATTGTGTTTTCGGTTTCCATGGGAGCCTCCCGAAACTTGGACCTGAACTGTTAAACTAGACCCTGATGATCAAATATGGATACATAAATACATTGTGTATTCCTTCCCTAAATTTTTTTTACAGAAATATATTTTAGTGTACTGTTTAGTTTTAAAACTAGAAACTTTGTGGCCAGGCAGGCTGCTATTATTTCCTGCCGAACCAAGTAAAACCAAGCACCGCCCAAATTGCAGTACATCATCCACTCACTCCACAGTGTCATCGGCATTGGGCATGCTCTGGTTGCAAAAAACCAAGATGGCAACACCAATAATGCCAAAGCTGACTTAGTCCACAAACCAATGGGTAACATCATGATTGGTGAACACATCTCATAGTTTCATCATATTAAACTGAATATCTTTGGGTTTGGGACAGACAATTAAAGACACCTTGGACTCTGAGAAACTAGGATGGACATTTTCCACTATTTTCTGATGATTTATAGATCAAATGATCAATTGATCAATCTAGAAAATAATCAGCAGATTAATCAATTATGAATATAATTGTTAGTTGCAACCCCAGCTTTGGACCTCCTGTTATATCAGTTTAGTACTTGCTAAACCACCAATGAGGTGTTGTCAGTGACAATATGATGTACACTGTTATAAATCAAAGTTTAAAGATAAAAGCAGGAACATATTTAATGTGTTTCAAAGAATCTCATCTGGATCAGCTTTCTTTATAAAAAACTAATTGTTCTAAGCCTGCTTCTAAAAACCACCTTGCCTCCTTCTCTCTCACTCTCTCTCTTCCTTGGATCACCACCACTCTTGTGCTGGGATCTGATTCGCTGCCAGGTTGCCTTGACAACGGGCCGCAGTATATAAACGGGGCGATGCTTGGGGAACTCGGCGCCGCAAGGCAGGAAATCTAGTGCATTCTTATCTCTCACCCCTTGGGTGGATGGAGCTCCCGCAGTCCTCAGTACTGAGCAGGAGCCACATAAGCAAATGGAAGCCTTGTATTTATATCCGGCCCAGTTTCCACCTTTGAAGCCAGAGATAAACAAAGTCTTTGAGGTCCAGACAGTCCACACTTTCTTTTGGGAAGGAAATGAAAGGAAGCAAGGGAGTGATGGTTTGTGAAAAGCAGAAAAAAGGAGCAGGAATGCAATCGATACTCTGAAATATGATCCATGTCAAGGAATGGCTGAATTTTCCATTCATTACCTTCAGAAATCAAGAAATCTCGTACTGTCATGCAACACAAGACTAGATTCATCACTGAGTGAGCCCCACTTCCACCATGCAGTCATACAGTCATGTATAGCACACATTACTGTGGTAAAGCTGGGTGTATACAGTGTGTGATTTTTGTTGTGAATCATCAACAAGTGAAAGAAACGTGGCAAAATATTTGGTCATGGCTCCAAAACAATGAAATGTTAATGACAATTGTAGATCATCATGTATCATTTATGGTCAAAAGCCTCAACCTCAATCTCAACTCCTTTAAGGAATTAAAGGAACATATACTGGAAATGGGTGAAGCAAAATTGACAGAAATGTCATTGAGTCTTAAATCAGATTGGTGAATACACTGCAATCTAAGGAATTTTATTACTAAATTAAATAATAAGACAAAGAAACTGTATTATGAAAATAGAAAAAAAATAGAAAAAATTCAATGATAGTTAATGATTATGGAATGCATTAAGCCAATAGCTTCACTAATTGCAGCGATGGTTACACATATTGTTAATCAAAGTCTCAATGAAAATATGTGTCCACGAGCATGGAAAATATCCAAAGTAGTGCCAATACCAAAAAGTAAAAAGTTGCCGTTTTCAGAAACCAAAAGTTGACCCATAGGCTTGTGACCAACTTTGACTAAAATAAGGGAAAGAACTGAGTTGGAAATTTTTTAAATGGTATGTTTTTTCTCAGTTCTTCAGACGTGAAATACATGAGACATGGAGTTCCTCAAGGAAGCTGTCTTGGGCCACTCTTGTAGACTATTTTCACTAATGATCTTGCTTTATTGTTAAAAAAGCAAGTATATCTATATCACGTATACCTCCTCAGTACCTTCGCATAGTCACATTGTATATACAGTCTACATATAAAAGGTTGAAAAATTGACTATATTGGCCACCATATCAGTAATCAGTGAGGTTTTCCCCAGTGAAATCTGTATCAGCATCAGCTTCAAAAATCCCATGATACAATGTGAATAGTGAGCTTTGTGGATCCGTTGCGCCCCTAGCAAACATGAATGAACACACTCTCACACACCCATCCCGACCGTCATTACCTTGCCTTCCTGAAATTCCATCCAAGAGCTCGAGGAAGAGGAAAGGGATCTGCTGATCAGAGAGGCCTACAGTTTTGGCTCACGAAACAGAATGGAGGGAAGAAGGCCTGCTGTGATTCATTTGTGTGTCGCATGCATTTGAACTCGCGCACGCACACACACAAACTCGCTCAGAACACAGTCGACAAAGTATTAAAACAGACGCTGATCGTAAATCTGTCTCTTGCTTTTGGCTACTGGTCAGTACATTTCCCAGACTTATCTTCTCTTCCTTTTTTTCCTGTAGAAACCACTTCTACTGAAAAACTTCAAATGCAATGCTATATCATTCGTCAGTGCTTTTACTGTAGTGTATTTTTAGCTGTGGTATTCAGTGTTGGATGCACAGTTGCAGACACCTCTCCAGCTTGGCTCAGCTTCCTTTTTTCACTGTTGTCTCCGGTAAAAACTAGAACACTGGGCTAAAGCTGAGTAAGCTATTTTGGCTTCCCTAAGGAGCAGTGCCACTCAAACAGGAGGCTGTTGACAGTGAAGGAGCATCAAGGCGCTGTTAGCAGTTTTTCTTTTTTATTGATCAACTCTTTTATTCACCCTGGACTCAAAAAATCAATGCTCATGATTATTGAAATGGCTGCTTTGTGAAGTTGTGAAACAAGGTCATTGAGTTCTATTTCATATCGTGTCCTGCATCTGAGAGGGCAGGCATGTTAACGGTCTGCGTGCACCACACCACAGTGACCGTTGTGGTCATAATAATGCCAGTTCTCACTACTGTCTCGGGAGGAACAAAAAAAAAGGCAGACTCATTGTTCTACGAAGGAAGCTAAGATGCAGGCAGAGGAAAAGCTGCGGGGGAAAAAAATGCTGACCCACATTTGTTTCTTGCAGCGTGCGATTCAAGGCCCAACCTGACCATTTAACTTAAATAGCTTGTAATCGGAACAATATGTGTTGATTGTGCGCTGCCAGAGCAGATGTGATTAACCCAGATTTGTACTACAGAGGTCAAGGCCTTCTCTCGGAGCAGGTTTTCATCCTCCGGCGGCTGGCGAATGGGACGAATTCTCATTGTGTGACAGCTTTTCTTTGCTTATAACCTGCAGACATATTTCTGCAGCGCTATGCATTTTTAAAGCGTGGGTAATGAAACATCTGCACTGCATTTATAGTGACTAAATGATGCCTATAGTTTTGGCTTCAGTCTCACTCATGGGATGCTGCACATGCCTGCAGCTTTGATGATACACCTCCAATTAAGTTCAGTAAAGGTCATATTCTTGAGTGCTTCTGACTGGCACCCATGTAATTGTGTCTGCGTGTGTGTGAATGTTTGTTTGTTCTATAGTTGTGAGGACAAGAATACATTAACAGCTTAAACTGAGTACATTTCGGTAACACTCCTCAAACCTGCAGTAACAGAATTTTTGGCCACTTGGGCGCAGTGAAAATTAGCTTTAAACACAACTTTGACAACTTGTTAGCGAACACTTGAGTATTTGCACATCTAGCAGATACAGAGCAACATTTGCATCAATTTGGAGTCATGTGTCTGGCCAATTAGCAAATCTAAGTCCAATATTCACTTAATTTCTGGCTCTGTTTTGGTCTCCTTAAGCAAAATCTGGCTCTCAAGCTGCTAAACGTACCATGCATCTTGCCTGAGACTGGCTAGTTGCTAACTTTGTCTGCTGTTTAGCACTTCAGTGGATATTTTAGAGCTTTTTCACCAAAAATATGTTAATGAAACTGAAACAAAACATGAGATTTCTTGTCCAGAACATGAAGACCTCTCCGTGGTACCAGTCCACACTTCATACTTCACTTATAAAAATACTGATTACAATATGGCTAACAGAAATACCTCTTTTTAGGGCTTTGAAGCTTCAGTTAGAATAACCTACAAATATCCAAAACATTGCTTGGGGGGATGTGGATAGGAACAACACAAGCTGTCAAACTTGTGGAGATGAGGACAGGAGGGGAGACATCAGCCATTCTCAATTCCATCCCCTCCACCAAAGTCTCAAAAGCCAACTTGACCAGAGAGTGGTGAGAAGTTGCGAACACAAAAACGTTTGAGCACGCGCTCATCACAACCCCATGCTTGTTTACAACCACTGAGTGGATGGCAAAAAGCCTGCTGCTATTAAGGCTGTGCATTGGCAGGAATCTGGTGATACGATATCTATCATGACCAAGGGATTACAATTTAATTTATTGTGATATATCACAATACATTAAGTAATTTTAGGAAAACTTGTCATAATACGAAGAACACATTATAATATGCATAAAATCAGAGTTAAAAAAGTTAACTTAGTTAGAGGCTTAAACATAACACAAAATGAACCACTGCCATGAATTTTTGCATGCATCATGATATCGGGACACAGTGTTTTTGAGAAGAAAAATCTAATTTTGTGATACTGAAGTGTATCCACATTTTTTCACCCATAGCGGATATAAAGAGGGGCGAGATGCAGTAAAGGAATGATGCACAATTTTGGACAGACAATAATGTAGCTGTGTCAGAAATAAGAAATGAGATCCTGGAAAACAAGTTCAAATTCTGAGTGAACTGACTTGCCTGATTGTCCAGAATTCCAACAGTGAAAGTATGGGGTAAAAGGGTTTCTAGATAGCACTTAGTTTCAGCCATAATGAACCCATTACTTTTTCAAAGGACAACCAGGATCAGCTTCAGGCATGAATGTAATCAATTGGAAGACCTCACAGGGTTCCCCCCAGTGCTTTATAGGCCTGGCGGGCCGCCAGGCTTTTCTTGCCCCCCCGCCAGGCTAAGCATCACTTGTTTATTTATTTTAAATAGGTTTTTTTATGGACCAAAACAGTGATACCAAAGACGCTATACAGAGCTTTTAACCGCATCTGGTGATACGGTTGAAAGCGCAATGGCGACAGCTTATGGTCGAACACATAGGGGGTGAGAGGTCAGGTGTATTTTCCATCATCTGAACGCCCAAAACCTCTACCTGTCTACACGCTAACAACTTCTACGTGTCATGTCGGAGGAGCACTGGAGGAGACGATGAGCCCGCTCGTTCACCCCCAGGCCAAGGGGAGTGCATCCCCGGCGAGCCGACCGAGCCGCGGCTTGATGATGAGGCACAGCCAGTGCGAGTTAGCACGGATGTTAGCACGTCGTCGGAGCAGCCTTCTGCGAGCCGCGATGGTAAACATCGAACTAGCGGATTTAATCCAAAATGGTTAGCTGACCCTAAATTTAGCGGATGGCTCTACAAGACCGAGTATGGTAAGCATGAAGAGTTCTTTGAAAAGCCCAGACGGATTGCTTGCACTGATCCAACCTGCACCATGTGCAGCAAAAAGTAGAAGAGGTCACACAGCACCAGTGATGAGAACAACGGCGTTACTAACGGCGTTATTTTTTTCAGTAACGGGTAATCTAACTAATTACTATTTCCATCGTTACAACGCCGTTACCGTTACCGACAATTAAATGGGCGCGTTAAAATTATAGCTACTCATGAGCTCTTGTCATCTGACTTGTCTCTCAGCACAAGAGCTGCACAGCTGTTTATTTTTTTTCTTTGGTGAGGGAGGAGGGAGGGACGAGACAACCGCATAAGTGATGATGATTGGCTAAGGTAGCGTAAGCTTTCACGGTAAGCCAATCAGAGGCAGTGTTCAGTTTACACACAAACCACACACACACACCGCAGCCCCACACACCCAAACTAGCTGAGGTAAACTGCAGCAATGGCGAGTCTGGAGGGAAAGTTGGCGTTTTCAAAGTGGAAGTACAGACACTACTTTATTCTCCTTGAGGTAAAAGGCAAAAAACGGACATGTGAAGTGTACATTATGTCCCGGAGCGAAGTGTTTGTCCACGTCCGTTGTAAGCAACTCTAATCAATAAATATTAAAAGTTCTGTGTAAGTACCTGTCTATGCAATTCTACTCTATGCAACTGGCTTGTGAAACCTGCTTCGAAAAAAGTCCAAATTCTTAGACATATTTAAACTAAAAAAAAAAAAAAGTAACGCAATAGTTACTTTCCCTGGTAACTAGTTACTTTTATAGTGGAGTAATTCAGTTACTAACTCAGTTACTTTTTGGGAGAAGTAACTAGTAACTATAACTAATTACTTTTTTAAAGTAACGTGCCCAACACTGCACAGCACAGCATACCTCTTCAGCCTCTGAGTTCCCTGGTTTTACCCCTTGGCCATGTTTGCACTTTTTTATTTATGTTAATTAATTTTACTTTTAAATGTGACCGGCAATGGCTTGTTTTAAGATTCACTAGGTTTTAACTTAAGTGAAAACAATTGATATTATTTATTTTAATTGTTTTTTTTTGTGTTTGTTGAAACCGTATTTCAAGACTGTGCCTTTTTGTAAGACTCTACGTTTAAGTATTGTTAATAAATGGCTTATAATAACACATAATAGTCATAATTTCAAAATTCCTGTCAACTTTTAACTTTTTTTTTTACAAAAACACGGTAGGCCGCCGGTGGGCTTCTCTACCACCAGGCTTAGCAAGTTTTCTGGGGGAAACCCTGCCTCATCAGTGCAGCAGTACAACCCGGTGTGGTGTGTGTGTGTGTTTGTCAGAGCAAAGTGGTCAGATTCCAGCTGCACTGCATTCACAGGCATTGTGGGTGTGTGGGTGTGTGTTTGTGTACACTTTTAGCAGCAGAAAATGAACAAGCGTGCAGCACTGACTTGTCAGTGTGTGTCACTGAGAGGCCAGATGGATTTCAGTGGCACGTGGTGCTGGGCGTGTGTCTGCCGCTCCAGGAGCCTGCCCCGGGCTCAGCTGGCTTTAATCAACAGCATCATTTACCTCACTCGCGGGTAATCGGCACACAATGGGCCCCCTCAGCAACGCTCCCCTCCACCTCTGCTCCCCCCGACACCCCTCCTCGCAGCATGGTGCTATATGTATTTACATTGTCTCCCTCGCACACACAGCAGTGAGAAGATACATACGTGTTCTCCGCACTCACACCAGCTCGTTCTCTTGCGCATACAGCAGACACACAACTCACGGAGAGTTGAAATTTCACCCTATAGTGGGATTATTTTTATAGTTTTGGCCGTAGTTCCCAACGCTTATAATAACATTGTACTTTTCAGAATAATTGTTGAGTTTTGGGAATGCAGCTGTATTCAGTCCATGGGGCAAGAAATATGAGCAGTCAGATGATTTTTTAGTAAACAAGCCAACAGTTGAGCCAAATTTGTTTTATAATTTATTAGCTTTTTTTATTTTGCATTTGATGAAAAATAAATTAAAGTTGAAATGTCCAGAATAAAGTTGAAATATTTAGAGTTAAGTGAGAATAAAGTTGAAATGTTGAGAATAAAGTCAAAATGTAGAAAATAAGGTTAAAATGTTGAGAATAAAGTCAAAATGTCTAGTTCAAAGTGAGAATAAAGTTGAATTGTCAAGAAATAAAGTTTAAATGTCAAAAATAAGCTTAAAATGTTAAGAATAAAGTAGAAAAGATCAGAAATACAGCCCAACTTTCAGTATTAGTGCCAGGCAGGAGAAAAAATAAACCCGGAGGAATATTTTTTTATTCGTTAAGATTTTTTTTCAACATGTCTTGATTCCCAACAATCTGACATTATACTAAACATTTGGACTATTCTCGATATTTTGACTCTGATCTTGACAGTTCGACTTTATTGTCGACATTTAAAAGTTATTCTTAGAATGCAAAATAAAATAAAAATCTTCCTCCTCTCATTTTTCCCCTTATGCCTGCCCCCAGTACTCTTCTGTACGATTCAGCCTGGCTACCTTAACAACTTCATTTGAAAGTAAAAGTAAAGCTGAGTGCACCTTGTAATATCAGTAACAATGTCTTTGCACAAGCAAACCACATGCACACCGCTGAACTGCAGTGGATCTTTAAAACAGACAGCTCGAGTAATAATTTCACAATCCACCTTTGTTTTCTCCTCCATATAAGTTTGGTTGATCTGGGTGGTTTGTTTAAAACCTGTCTGACTGTTCATGTTTATTACTGAATTGAAAGATGACCAAAACTCCTAAAAGTTGTACTAAACCTTAATTATCCTCTAATTGTTCTCTGAATGTTTTGTCTGCATGCAGTTTGGGCGGTTAAGCGGTGCAGCACAGTGGCAGATGTGGAGGGCGTGTATGATTCTGCAGCCGTGATATCTCTTTGTGCGCTGTGACATAGATGGGAAGGAATGGAGTGACAAATTAAGATTGGGTTCTTATCACTTAAGCTTGGGTGTAATCTCCACTCACTTGGTTTGTGTACATGCTGTGTATGCCTGATAGCTTCCTGCAGACAGCGCTGAGTGCTGCTTATCAACCAAAGCAGAGGGGTAGTCTCTAAAACTATGCATTTCAAGGACCTCGGGTCACAGTGTGTTCCTAACTGCTGATGGAACGTGTTGATCCAGAGAGCAGTAGAATAATCCATGTGACAGTCCAAAATAAAGTCATGGCTGAGTAAGTTTTAGGGAGCCCCCTCTCAGCTGGGGAACAGGATGTGGCAAAGGGCTCCTTAACTTAAGGGGATAGTAAATCAGTGTAACAACGTGTCTGACCCTTCCCACCATATAAGAGGCAGCTGGACAGACAAATTCTCTGTGTGGTTGGACAGAACACGAGGCACGTGTGCTTGAGTGATGCCGATGGGTCGAGGGTCGACTTGTTATTTGGCCTGGCAAGGCTCCTACACAGATATGATGCATGGTCGTAGGGGAAATCCTTTAAAGGGACAGTTCACACTCAAATCAAACCTGCAGTGCTGTTCATCCATCTGGATTGTTTTGGCGCAATTTTCCCAGTTCTGGAGATATCGGCCATAGAGATAGGTGTTGAAAAGCAACTAGATGGCTTGTAGGAACTACTTTCCATTCTGATTTCTTTCTACCTAACTACACCTGCCAACAGCAGGAGGAAGCATGCATCTACTCATGGAGGAGAGGTTACAGCTCAGCCGAGGATGCCATTAAAGGGTGTGAGTTGCAGAGTTTTGGAGATATCAGCCGTAGAGATGTCTGCCTTCTCTTGGCACTTGGCTTGCGGTGCTCAAAGCACCAAAAAGATGCATTTGAAAAATTCAAAACCAGTGTCCAGGTTACTCAAGATAATCCACAGACCTTGTTGTGAGCAGTTCTATGTAGGAACTACTTTTTTTCTATAGAAATAAAGTAGTTCTGGTAGATTCTACTGCAGAAAGAAAGTAGTTCCTTCATGAAACTTCTGACAGCAAGGTCTGTGGATTATCTTCAGTAACCGGATCATGATTTCTGGAAAGAAACACTTCTGTTGAGTTTTTCAAATGTAGTCTTTCGTTGCAAGTCGAGTGCCATCTAGTTCCATTATATTAGAGACAATGCAGACATCTCTACGGCAGATATCTCCGAAAACTCGGCAACTTACACCAAAACTATCTAGATGAATAAATAGCACTACAGTTAAGAGGAAAAATATGTTTGTTTTTTTTTCCTGAATCTCGTGATGCAGCTAAAAGAGTTCTGTTTTGGATGTGACTTTGTGGTTTTATTCTAAAAGTTACTGTTTTTCCCTTCCACAGTCGTAAATGGTGGATGTTTCCTTCAACATTAGGATGTGATTACTGCTGGATTTGTGTTGGAATGGACAGCGGCTCGGAACAGACTGCTCTGACCTGCTGTACGGAGATAAACAGGAAGTGTTTGTTATTATTCTGTCATCTCTGGAGAGCTCATGAGACAGTTTCAGTGCAGAGCAACACCCACCTCGGTCATCATTCGAAGCATTACATCTACCAACAAAGACAAATGGGGGGGATTAAGAGAAAATGGTCAAAAAAATGGCACCCGTGTCATTTATTTTCAGCTGCGTCGCTCAGAGTAAACTGTGGGTTCAGCTGGGTTGCTTGGACCCATTATGGTCAAGCCAGACCAAAGGGTTTGAGAATAAAATTGGTGGGCTATTTTTATGAAATCCACTTCCTCTGGTTTGTGATAAAATCTTTTGAGAGGTTTTTTTTTTGGTCGCAGTGGCTTCAAAGGTTTGGTCAGTTCTTGTTTTTGCTGTCGCAGCATCATGCAAATTCATAATTACAACTGCGATTGTTTACTTTGCCTATTTCTGTGTATTATGACTTTAACTAATCATCATAGCTTCTTGAGCAAAGCCTGTCATTAGCTAATTCAAATTTGTGGTCGAGCCTTACTGATATATCGGTTGACTGATATTATCAGCCCGATATTGGCCTGTCACAGCTATATCAGCCTATATTGGTATTGGCATACATGCGGCTATATAAAACCCTGTTTTAACAAAGCATAGTATTTTTTGGCAGCATTCTGTGTACATTCAATTTTTCTTAATCAGGTTTAATATACAGAGTTGGGCAGTACGGGTTACATGTAATCCCAGAGGAAAGGAAAAGTTCAAAATAAGATCTCATCATTGTCTAGCCTGCGTCTCCTAGACATAAATGAGCTCAATTTAAGATCAATATGAGACCACTTTTTCATGATTCTTAAATTTGGCTCCTGAGAGAAAGCCTATGTCTCGTCTCTGCTGGGACTAATTTGAGTCCAACTGAAGATCTTAAAATGTTATATATGTTATATATATATATATATATATATATATATATATATATATTTTATCTCACTACACTGATTCTAAATTTGTCTTCATCAGCTCTTGATTGATTGATAACAGTAAGCTCTAAAAGAAAACTTGGTAAATTTGTCTCAGTGGTCAAATTTAAGTCTTGTTGCTTCATCCATTGCTCAGCAAAACATCTGCTTTTCTTTTGTTTTGCTCTTTTTCTCCGTGGAGGTTTAGGAGAAACAGATTAGACATCTGTAAGCTCAAAATAAGAATCTCATTTATTTCTCATGAGACAATGAAAAGATGACTGTGAGAAGCATCATTTTTCTCTGGGGTCGGGAAAATAAACAATTATAATCAGCCCATGTCACGTGAAAATGTGTCATTAGATTATAGTTATACAAAAATGTAATCAAGAATTACTTGATTACATCTTTAAAATTTACCAATTTAAATTGTCAGTTTTTCGTCATGATAACCAATGCTCTATTAACTCATGAAAAGTGCATCTGACCTACAAAGTTTCTTAGACAAGTTAGACTTTGTGGTGGACCTGGTGGTGGTGGACCTGGCAGGAGAGAAGACATCCCTATGCAAAAATGTATGCTTAAAGTGAAAAAAAAAAAAATGGAACTCAGATTTTTGTGGCTGGATCCAGTTTTAGTGTAAGGTGCAATATTTTCAATGTTTGATTTGGATATTTTGAAGTAATCCGAAAGTGATACAAAAGTATTGGATTAGATTACATTTTTTGTAAAGCAATGAATTACATTACTAATTACAGAAATTTCCATTTAATTTGTAATCAATAATCTGACCCAACCCTGTTAATATATACATATATTATTTGTGTGTGTGTGTTTAATTTATAGTCATTTGTAATTATTAAAAATGCAGGTGAAAGTTTGTTTCAGTGCCCTGATATCATTGGACAGTAATGGTTACTGTTATACTGTAAAACATCCTGCCTCCATTACATATCTTTGTCACAAATGTTAACCATGTTTGAGGGATCATTGCAAAGAATTTGCTTTTATGTGTGTATATACTGTATATTATATTATGTATAAAGGATTTTGGCCAGTATATTGGTATTGAAATTCTTTTGCCCCCCCAAAATTCCAGTATTGGTCAGGCCCTACTTTTCAGTGCATGTCTTCTGTTAAGTTTGAACCTGTTACTAATTATGTCAGCGGTCAGCGGCGCCCTCACTCTAAGGTAACGTGACCTTGGATGTTCAGACAGCACGTCTGCGTCCAGTGGTGCCACTGGGTTCAAAGACTGTCTCCACCCAAAACAAGAGGTCAAGGGTTGAGAAAAAGGGCATAAGGCCACGGATGCAGACGCGCACCTGTTCACAGGGGGCCTCCTTTAGCAGAACAGATGACTCCCAGATGTTTGTATGGAGATACTGTGACAGCAATGACCATGTGTGTGCGTGGCGTGACCGACCGATAGAGTGGGGTTACCCCCTACAAATGCAATGTTTAGAATTGGACCAAATTCCCCATCACACTTCCCAGACATGGCCCTCCATACATGGACATACGCAATGCTTTTGGGGGACGTAAAAGCCTTGATTTACATTGTTTTGAATGGATTTTAAGAAGGGACATTCTTACACCTGGAAAAGCTCCGATGGAGAACTTAGTCTTGGGTTCAGTCTGTGGTCAGCAAAGAAGGAAGTCATTCTGAAAAGATCGGTACTTTTGAGCGTTTTCTTTTGAATGGAGGGATAAGAAACGGCGATAAATCGTAATGTCAGTTGTACAGCTGAGGTTGCACTCTGTGGAGAGAAGCCCCCATGTTGCCAATATAATAGCAACTGGAATATATAAACCTTGCTTTTGAATGGAAGCATCTGGAAAAAGAGCAAGGCCTTTTCCTTTCAGTTTTACCATCAGTCTTTTTTCCCCATTACTATTCCATGTCAGTCTCTAGTCCCTTTTACAGTTCACACACCTGGATTCATTGTGGTCAAAAACTGTGCTATGAGAAGTGATGTATTACAACAAAAGTATGGTTTTCAAGTGGCCTCATTGTACTTAGTTTCACATATTTCCAAAACCTCGAACCTGGAAAACTTGTGCATCACCGCATTTGAAAATGGTCACGCTGTGGGATGAAATTATTCTGACATTATTCAAAGTCTACTAGTAATGGCCTTCATTTCCAAAGATCAAGGCCTTACATCATTGGTTAACATGATGAAGCTGTCATGAGTCAGTCAGCGGAAAGCTGGACCATTGTCCAAACATGACAGCATTTAGCTGGCACATATCCAGGCAGACAGCAGAGGTACTGTGGGAGCAGGCAGTTGGGTGACCTCTGACCCTGCCCAGTCTGCCTCTGGGACAAAAGGGCCATTCAGATGCCCAGTACTTTATACAAAACACCCAAAAAGCACTCTGCACATAGTACAAATTACTGGTAATCCTGTTGAAATACTTGTTTACTCTCATTTAAGATGATCAAAACAAGTGGGTTGCCGCTTATTTATGATGTAAGAGAAGAAATTTTAAAAGGGGGCCTCCAAATAAAAAATACCTATTTTTCCTTCCTTTTACTTGTAGTGCTATTTATCCACATAGATAGTTTTGGTTTGAGTTGCAGTTTTTGTGATATCTCTGAGATATTCTCTTGAATATAATGGAACTAGATGGCACTTGGCTTGCAGTGCTCAAAGTCCAAAAAAACACATTTGAAAAATCGACTGCAATGTCTCTTTCCAAAAATCATGACCCTGTTACTCAACATAATCCATAGACCTTGTTGTGAACAGATTCATGCATTTTCTTTTTCTGTCAATCTACACCAACTGTATCACTGTTCATAAGGAAGTGTGCATCTACTCATGAACGAGAGGTTACAGCTCAGCTGAGGAGGATGCCATAATGTTTCCATTCCATGCTACCATGTAGCTGGGTATTGGGTCTCAGTACCTTTTAAAGTATCAGTTACAAACCCTAGTACCAAGTAGCATTGAAACTTCTCTGGCTCAGCCTGCATTCAGTCCTTTTGGTACCCAGACTATTTATATGGTTTTGCTTTCAGCCAATCACTGCAAGCATTATTCGAAGAACCTTCGAAAAAATGTGTCAGATGAAGTACTCCATTGGTACTGGTATTACTTTAAGGGTACTGGTATTGGCACTGACATAGTAATTTTTCAAATGATACCCAGCCCTACACATATGGGTGGGCATCACCAGAGGCCCCAAAATGCAATATTATCACAATACTTAGTCACAACACGATATTATTGCAATTTTGCAATATAATGCGTATTGTGATAACATGCAAGTTATTAAGTATCCAACTGCAAAGTACAGTATGTCCCCAAAGTAAAACTCTGTCAACGCCTGCTAACCTCATCAGAAGAAAAAATCAGCACCATATAATTATTGTTATATTTATTATTAGTTACATCCACTCACCATCTGGAAAACTTGCTTAGTGTTAATGTTGCTAAATTCATGCTCCAGAGGCTGGGACTTGTGTGATGGAATCCTCCAACCTTTGTGTTGATGCATGATGCATTTCTGGCTACTGTGTTAAGTTTGCTATTTTGTGTTCCAAAATGGAAGTCTGTGTGTGTGTTCAAAACATGGTGGTTTATGTTGGTAATTTTGGCCTGGTTTTCATTTGTAGCCATCAGTGAGATGGCTAGTAGAGTCCAGTCTTGTATTGCAGTCATTTTCTAGGGATTGTGGCCCATAAGTTTAGGGTTAACTTAATGTTTATATAATGACCACTTATAGGATCTTCTTTCACAATCTAAGTAAGCAATTTAGATAAGTTATGCCTTGGTGTCCATGTAACGATGCAATAGCGCCACACAGAACATCAACACACTATGCTGTATCAATTTTCTCCCCCACGAGCCTTTCATCTATGAGTAGATGCACAATTCATTTTTCAAATGTTTTGGATTTTGGGGGGGTTTTGAGCACCACAAGCTTAGTGCTCTCTTGTTCCGTTATATCAGGTGAGAGGAAAAATATTTATTTTTGATGTTGGGGTGAACTGTTCCTTTAAGGGAAATGCATCCTAGCAGTAGAGAGAGAGAGAGTAAGCATTTATGCAGGAGGGGTGTAAATAATAAAGACAGGAAGGAATGTCACCATAAGAACATAGTGACTACAATTAGATTTATGGTTTATGGCTTTCATGTCATTAGACTACTTCTCTGCAGAGCCTTTTGAAAGATGGATAGTATAGCGTTCCCCACTATCATGATTTATAGCTAACATACAATTAGACCATGTATAAAAATGTGCCCTCATGTTTATTCTGTCAAGAGTTCAAGCTTTGTGCAACGGCTGTATTTTTCTCACTGGCAATTTATCTCCGTGCGGGCGTGAAAAGAAATGGTTGTGTGCAAAGTGCTGTCATAAGGAATTCCTCGCCTAAACAAAACAAACACAAATGAGAGCTGCCTGGTCACAAGAAGCCCTAAATAATACATTAAGGAACAACATGTCGTAAAACATGACTGTTTGCCATGTTTGCTCTGGCAGCTGCCGGCTTTGAGGGACTCTCGCCACTGCTCTTCGGTGACAACCCTGGAAAGACTGCTCCAGATGCCAATATCTGCAGTTTGAAAATGCTTCTTTTACAGCCTCTCCTCCAGCTGTTTCTTCGCCCGTTATCGAGTTTGACTGCTCCTGCATGTGAGAGGTCTGGAGGAGAAAGAGTGGTTTATGAGCCTGGAGGAGACCACCTTGGGTGACCCACTTCTTCTTGTCCAATATTCCATTCACCTTTTGTCCAACTCTCCACAACGTGCCAAGTTCCTCTTTTACCGTGCTCCCCCTGACTAAATTTAGCACTTGTTAGCCAGACGGTGATTGTTCCTGCACTGTAGCGGTGAATTTTTTTGTTTGTGAAAGACTGCTGCTGGAATGCTCAATGGAGTCTTTCACCCGGCAAGCTTCACCCAGCTGAGTGACAAGTGACTGGCAGGTTGTCTGGAGCTCCGTGTCATTCCACTGCACACGGATCCACGAAGAGGAAAGCACCCCACCTGAAGTGTCAGTCTCGCTCGACATGCTCCGCAGACGGTTTATCAGTCGTGACATTTGCCATCCCGTGTGATTTACTGTGGGTAAACACCACCCTCGTGTGTGTTAAAAGGAATAACCCAGGGGGGGCAGTGCGAGTTCACTGAAGCCAAGTTTGTAGAGGCCACAATCTGCGGTCATCTCTCTACTGGTACACAGTGACAATGTGGAGTTGCAGAAAGCAGATCAGAGTGCGTAACCTCTTATTTTCTTTCTTTCTGCATGCTGTTCAAGACAAGTAAAAACAAACATACCCCACAAAAAGAAAAAGAGAACAGATGGACATGAGGGTGTTGGATTCCAGCTCCTTCTTTTTTTGTTTTTAAGGGGGCATGATGTTTATTGCAAGCATGCCTTGCCCACTCCATTTGCGTCAATTAGCCGATGCAATTTGCCAGGCCATGATGGATGATACAGGGATGTCTGAAGTGCACTTAGCTAGACTGGAGCATGAGCGTAGCCTTTTCCTTCCTCAGGGTTTCTTCCCTTGTTTTGGGGATGGAAATATTACCCAAGAGATAGACATGATGCAAACCTCGCTGTGATGTGTCACAGAAAGAGAGAAAGAGGGAAGGAGACGGTAGGGGAAGTGGACATCACTGAGATAAGCTGGCTCTGCCTAAGAGCCAGGCTAATGGATGCGTCCCAAGGGCTCGCTCAGGAATGCACCCAGGCATTACCGCCAGCAACTTGGTGTCATCTGTCTTTTGTCCCTAGGGAAAGATGACGAGTATCATGGTATTTTGATTCCCTTCTTTCTCCACTCTTTTTGTAGGGATAGGGGCTGAAAAGATTTTATTGATACCAATGCCTTTCTCAATTCTTCTTATATGTGCAATCCTTTATCAGTTTCCTTATTGATTCCTAAACAAGTTTCTCTGTGGAAAAAATGTGGGCTAATACAGTTTTTGTGTGTCAACACCATGGATAGTAAAAGAAGTGGACCGAGATCACCCAATAGTTTTAAACTGTTTTGAAGCCTCGAGTTTGGTATTATGGGGGTTGCTATCTTGGTTTTTGGCAACCACAACATGTGCAGTACTGATGAGAGCATGGAGCTGGTGGGTGATGTACTGCAACTTGGGCAGTGCTGGTTTGCTTCGTCAGGAAATAATGGCGCCCTGCCTAGTCATGATCTTTCTTGTATCACGACTAAACAGTACACTGAAATATGTTTCTGTAAACATCTAAAGTGAAGAGTAGGCAATGTTATAACAGAATTTTGATCCATATTTGATTAGCTATGCCTAGTTCTACAGTTGTAGTTCCGAGTCTGAACACAATGTCGAAACGGAGTAGAAGAAAAGGCTCTCTGCTGTGACTCCTCCTTGTTGCAAGTTTCCAGAAACTTAGACACATGGGCTTGATGTTTTGCAATGCACAACTGTCAGAGAACCATGCTGTTATCAATAAAAGGAACTAATAAGCTTGGTAGCATGCAATTCCAAAGGACTGGATGATTTGGAACCTGTTCTTGATTCCCATCCCTGCTCTTTGGCATACCAGTGGCTCCAGTTTGTATGTGTGAGAGTGCCACAGTAGGTGCCAGTTTCACCAAGAATGGATGATGGTTGTTGTATCAGTTTTGGTCCTGCTTTATAGAACATCTACCATGAAATGCAAATTACTGCATCTAGTGATTGCTCAAAACGTATTGACAGAGCAGTGTCATAAGGGCTAAATGTATTAGTCTGGCCTGGGTCAAACAATCAAACAAAATCAGGGAAAACCTTGACAATAACTGTCTTCTGATGCCCAAGGTGTTTTAATATTGCTAGGTTACAATCATTTCCCAAAATCTGATCAAAAGCCCTTTATCTGAATGCACATTATATAAGCAAAACTGGAATCAATAGTCTAGCATTGATCAGAAATCCCCACCAGACACGCTGTCACCTCAGCCAACCTGTGTAGCAGACAAGCAGTCTAGAGGAAGATAAGATCGCTCAGTGTGAAATCAATTCACATTTGACCCTTGTCTTCAAAGCATCGGGCAGCGAAGGTAAAAATGCGTGGCATCTCAAAATGTCTGAAGGTTTGTATTGATCAGTCCATTTTGGGTCAAGAGGCTGTCGATGATGTCTTGCTGATTGAGGTCTAGACATTTTTTTAGACGCATTGACTGAGGAGAAGAGCTGATAGTGTTTGAATTCAAAAATACAACACAATTGAGTAAGTCTTAATATAAAGTTATGCAGACAGCAGTGGAAAAGAATAAAGGTACGTCGTCCAACGTCTATGAACTTTAGGTCTTCATCCATGATGAAGATGAAGACCTACCTAGACCTGCAGGTCTGTGACTTTGCTTCTGCTGAAGAATGAATTTATAGTTTTATTTCACCAGAAGAAGGAGTGGCTTAGTTTTTCTTCCATGGTTGTCTGCATAACTTTATATAAAACAAGACTTCCTGGATTGAGTTGCCTTTTTTTAATTTTACTTGCCTCGAGAGCACCTGTCAGACCAGCCATCCGAGCCATGCAATGCTTCCATCTCCCATTATGTTCTATAGTATTAGAATTCATATTGAGTTCATTTGCTCAAGTACCTTGTTGGTAATGTGGTACTCAGAATGTTGGACTTGTGAGGGCTTTTTTCCTTTGCTGATTTTCTCAGCTATGTGGGGTCAGGGTTGGTATCTGTGTCCTGGCCAGAGCAATGGGAGTCTGAAGTTTTTGGCTCTGATCTTTGCACTCGCTGACCCTTCATATTATCACAGTAACATACTTGAACTCCACTTCACAAAACCGTCTGTGGCCTGGCCCTCCACCTGACACCCTGACACACACACACACACACACACACACACACACACACGCGCATTACATTGGGCTGAGCTAATGCTGTGAACTTGACAAGGCCAATAGAGCTTTGTACAGTCAAGCATCCCGTCTCACCTTCTTGTCAATGAACACTGATTAGCTCTCAGGGAAAAGCCTTTTCCTGTGTGTCACTGGGGTAATTCCCAATGGCGAATCCCATATTTGGTGCGTCATTGTGCATGCGTGTCCTCATGTGGGTGTGTGTGCTTTTATGCATGCGCTGGTGATGAGAAGACACGACAGGAAAAGGGGTTTCCTTTGGGCGTTGTGTGCGATATCCCACCATCCACAGGCTCTTTTTCTTGTCTGCTCAGTGAGGGAAATACAATGGGTGGAGCTGGGATTGTGGGCAGGGGTGGGAAGCACGGGCCGCCAAGGGTCATTTCCTTTCATCTCGCCCTCTCCCTTGTCCTCACACGGCAATGCATACTGTACAAAAATGCATTTATATTCAAAGAAAAATCCATCACCTCCTCGCTGACATCCACATAGATGCTGTCATACACCGGGGCTGGAATCCAGAAGGGGAGGGGAGAGGAACGGGGCCGAGCGATCTAAAGACAGAGAGGGAGAGAGAGAGCAAGAGAGGAGGGAGGGGGGACAATGTCAACAGCTCAGCTCCCAGCACAGTCAGCTGAAATCCAGAGCTCGGCTCAGAAGCTCACAGAGAGCAGACAAAACGCAGCAGCGTCGACCGGGAAACATTGTCAGACTCTGCAAAGGCATGGAATTCGGCCACAAAACACAAACTCTGGAAAAGAGGGATCTAAAGCCATAGGCTGCAGGAATACTTCAAAGTTTTCTTAAAACCTTGCTCTGTTGAACGGCTCTTTTTTTTTTTCCATTTCAAGTGACACGACATTGGGACAATCCATCTCTCAGGGCAGCCCATCTGAAGTGGGTAAGTCAGAGATACTTGATCGTGACAGTGATACCCGTAACCCTGCCTGGTCATTAAGAGTAATAGCCACACTGTAGTGCTGTTCACCCAGTAGGAGATTGCACACACGATAGGCTACAGATGTTTAAGTGTAAACCCAGTCTGTCCATGCACCGTGTCCCGCTGCTCAATCCAGCCAGGAAAACACAGACTACTGCAGCCAATAAAATAAACATTAGTCAGTAGGCTCAGTAGAAAGCTGGTGGGCAACAAGGGCTACTAATCCCACTAAGATGATAAAGTTTCCACATTTTTGTGTTGTTGTGATTGGAGGGAAAGGCAATATTTCACTGTACTTTTTTCCTCTTTCTTTTACTACGGAGGCTTTATAGGTCATAAACGGCAGCGAAAGCTGGGTTGTGAAATGCGCATGGTCTGTATGTTTGGGCTCTTTCTCCATTCGTGTTGACAGCATGCCTAGCTTTGACCCCATGTGTGCTGGTGCATTATATGAGCAAGGCATTTTTTTGGCATGTTGGTCTTGGATTCAGGTTTTAGCTGAGATTGTGTGGAGCTTCATTTTCTTTGGAAAACGTTACGTGATTTCAAGGGTGGATGGGTGTTCATGCATTATTGGGTTCTGGAGAGAGAACTTGACATAAAGTTCTGGGAAATGTTTGGCATTTCAGGAATTGAGGAAGGATGGGACAGTGTCATATGTAATGGACACAGGCCTATTTTGAGATGCTAGACGTGGGATGATCAACACATTCATCAATAACACAGTCAGCCCTTTGGTGTAAGTTGTGGTCTGGCAGCCAGACATTCCATATATGCTGTACATCTCCTCCCAGCAACAAATCAACCCAGCCTGCTTTTGCTTGAGATGTCGGTATTGCTCTTTTTCATCGCTTTTTTTTTAACTTTACATTTCTCTCAAGGGAAGCCAATAGACCTCAGCAGCTCATAAACACACTGTCCTAATCTTCAGGGGTTCCTCATTTGAAGCAAGTGACCCATCCTAAGCCCCCCCCCCCCTTTTCGGTCTGTGCTTCAGTGACAAATAAGCAAGCTTAGTACCTCAATCAACTTTCTCCTTTTCCTGTTTTTTGTACTTGAATATCGCCGCTGACATAAACCTGGTTTTTCCGTATTTTGTCATTTTTATTGTTTTATGAGTCAATGCCACTGGTCACCCTTTTCCCACATCTGTCTGGGGGTTTTACAGATATTTAACCAATAAAAAAGTAATAAAAAGGGCTACTAACTGACCAAGCTATATTGAATTAGTTTAAAAACACTTTTTAATAAAAGTTTCCTGAGGAGTAACAGTTTTGGACATACAAGGCTTCTGCTTGACAGCGTAGACCCGTCTATGTTGAAAAGGAAAAAAAAAAGTTTTTAATTGTTAACAGACATTGCTAGGGGAGTTGTAAAAGTGACATATATTCACATTTTCAGCTACCTAATGTTCAGTACATGCTAGCTAACTACCTAGCTAATCTCCATCAATTATTAGCTAGCTATTTAGCTAGCATTTTGCTAATATTAGCTAACTTAAGTTGTGGCCCTATGTATCACTTTTACATGACAAGGAGAAAGTTCACTGAGGTACTAAATTGTTCAACTGTTATAGGAGCAAAAGTAACAAGGGGCGGGGACTATTGAAGGGTCAATTGTGAAGCCTCCATTCCCACGTTGAAGCACAGCCTATTCCAGTTGAGAGGCTATAATCTTAGCAGCAAATCCTTCCTGTGTGTGTTGAAAGCACAGTGTTGAAGGTCCATGCACAAGGCCTTCCACCTGTGAAGTAGGGTTTTGATGTGTACTCTGGGTTTGTCCAATGGCAGGTGGATGGAAAACATACCTCAGCATTTGTGAACATTTTACTAGAAGTATAGCTTTTAAATGGCTGATCAAGGAGATAATGGCAGTATGAAAAGGCATCAGGCAAACATTATTCCTGCAGCATTCAAACTAATTCGTTCCTTTCAGAGGCTTGTGTTTGAAGGTTGATGAACCAGAGGCAAAACTGGTTTATACAATCATAAGGCCATGTGTGTTGTCTTTGATGTCTTTTTGCATTGTGAACAAGATAGTATCCATTTCCACCACATTAAAGGCTTACTCTCCAGTCTGCTGGAAATCCTCCCACACTCACGTGCACCGGGGGCAAGCACAGTGACATCGCTAAAAGATTCAGTGTGTTGGGAGGGCTTTAACGAAGAAGGACTCACATGTAGCGTACGGTGCATACACACCCTTTGCTGCCATCAGCGCTCTCAGGGCTTTTCATATTTTATCGACCATTACGGATGCATGAACTGCTCTCCTAGGATTAGAGGCAGTGGGAGAGGAGAGTTAGCGAGCGACGGTCGGCCTTTTATCACTTCAGCCCTGCTGTTGACTGGCTGCTCAGCGGCCTCCTCATTAGGACAGGGACAGAGAGAAAAGATGAGGTCTGTAAAGCTGCTTAAATTCCACTATCTGATCTTTTTGATAGGATTAACATCATGTTATATTTACAGTAGAATGGTTACAATGTCTGAGGGACAAAACTCAGGGAGATTTTTGGACTAAGGCTGCTGTTCGTCTCTCTCCTTTACTGGAAGTCCCCACACTGAGTGTGTGTGTCAAATGGCACTATTGTATTTGTGCCAGTGACACACTTTCTGGGGCTTATGATGTGTAAGCATATCTCCTCTTTACAGTGCCTCAATTCAGCGCTGTATTACTGCAGGCTATTTTAAAAAATGCTGGTCACTTCAGAGGGCTGTCCCTATCTGAGTTGCTATAGCTGTCCCAGAAGAGCATTCCAGACATTACCCAGAAGCCCTCTGTCCTCTTTGCTGCAGCTGTTGACCTTTCACCCAGGCAAGATTAATAGCTTAACAATGTGCAATATTGAGTCCCAGTCCTCTCACTGACATTGATTGACATATCCAAACTTTAGTGCAAATGATGACAGGGATAGGCCAACATTTTAAAGCACTGGCCCCTCGGGTCACCAAGCCCCTAAACTTGGTGGCCGAGTACATTTTTGCTGGCCCAAATGTAAACCTATGTGAAAACAAAACAGAAAAGGCAATTTAACACAACTTAACACACCCTTCAGGGCTCAACAATAATGGCTGCCCGCTTTCCTGGGGCAAGCAAAATGCCATGTCAGGCAAGTAAATTTGCCAACTCATTTGCCCAACTGGGCAAGCGTTAAAAAAGAATTAAGCTGTTAAATAATTTGATATTAATCAATTGTAAGTTTTTTTTAATACAAAAATGGCAGAATATGCTATTTTCAGCCTCTCTATGGAGTGGAGTTTTCAATGTCTATGAAGATTTTTTTTGCTTTTCTCTGTTTATTGTCATATTAAACTGAATATCTTTGGGTTTTAAACTGACAAAAGAAGACATTTAAAGACATCCTCTTGGACTTTGAAAAACTGGGATGGACATTTTTCAATATTTTCTGATGCTTTACAGAGTTGCAGCCCTAATTTAAACATGACAAATAACTTAAGTCTTTACTCTAAAAATTGATTTTGGGCAAACAGATTTCTGACCCAGTTGCCTGACTGGGTAAGTGAAAAAAAATTAACGTTGAACCCTGGCCCTCTTTAACAGTGACGCTTGTGTTGTCCACTTTCCCCATGAATTATAATATGGTGATCCGTAAAGGCATTTTTTCCGATGACTACACAAGCTGCGCTTCTCGGCTAGTTGGGGAAACTGGTGGCGCGCACCACACTACATGACGTTCTTATATGTGTCACATTCTAGCCACTTAAACTTCCTCGTCCATGTTGACCTAAAAGGTACAAAGGAATCTGGATTCTTGTTGTTTTGTTTGTTCAGAACTGTTGTGTTGGCGAAGGCTTGCAATATGGGGATAAAACATTGTGGCCACAGAGGGCTATGGAATATTCTGTGGCCACGGGTCATAGAGTCAGAGGACCATGGTTAATATCAAACCCTGGATGAGAAGCCAAACATTAGCAAGCAGACAAACACAAGTTTGAGTTGTCGTTAGTATAGGCATGTATGCTGATAATTCAGTGTTTTTTTGTCGTTCAACAATGACCCCTTTCACCACCCAGAAGAGCTGGATCTTCTCAAGCATCTGTAAAATTTGTATAAGTGCACTGTACTGATAGAAATGGCTCATTCCCTCAAATAGATGAGACTCTTGGGTGTTTGAAGAACTCGGAGTCTCTGGGAAGACCAGCATCCCTTCCCTCTTGAGAGTCATGGCAACCAGCTCCAAGGTTGTACTCGTGCCAGTTTTTTTTTTCTAAATATATAATAACACGTCTTTAGTTAGACTGGGAGCTCGTGACTCTGGCGTTCCTCCCATATGAAATAAGAAAATGATTTGACACGGCAGGGTAGCGCTTTGGGGTTCGGGTGGAAAGGGATGCCAAGTATTGGATTTCATTCCGAGCCCTGTTAATATGTGGGAATGTTGGGCCTGTGGAATGTGGCGTGGCCGACTTTCTTCTCATTCCCAGTATTAATAGCATAGTTATCCCAGTGATCCGGTCTATTTGATGAGCAGAGATGTGACTCGCGGATGTGTGCCCGTCAGCCAGTAGAGAAGTGGGTCAACAGTGGGTCTGTGATCTGTTGTTAGCCCCCCCCCCCGATACGACCTCCTTCCTGAGCCAACATTAACATCTGTATTGTTTGAATCAACTGGTGGACTCTCCTTGTGCAACATGTGGATGACCCTCTGAGTGCAGTTACTACACCAGCTGAAGCCTTGGGAAACAAGATGTCAAGTGAGATGGAGCAAAAATGCCCTTTTGATAAAAGCATTAGCAAGGTGTCTCACAAAAGGGGCTTTTTATCCTGTCAGGACTCTGCAAACTCTGGCTGATTTGTCGTTAACTTCACCCAAGTTGTCTGCTTCTGCACGGGTTCTTATTTCAACTTTTGTTCATGCAACTTGTGTCGTGGTTCGTGGCTTCTATGAAGGCGTTTAACATGTTTCTAATAATTTGCCTCAGACTGTAGCTGTGTATACTTGGGTACTCGGAGGCGGGCCTTTCACTGCTGTATGGAGCTGCTACATTTGTTTTGATCAAAGCAAAAAACCCAATCTGAAAGCACAGTTGTAACAACCTCCTGGTGCTTCATGTGGTCTGCACCATTATGAATGTTCCGCACATTAGGAAATGTCTTTTTTTTAATGAATCAAGCTAAATGAAATGGGTATTAATGACATCCCTGGAGGATTGGAAACATCTGCCCCCCCCCCTCCTATTTTTCCAGTGGTTTAGTCGAGGCATTTCCTTTTTATGGGTGAGGTGGGTTACTGTGCCTCATGGCCCCGTTAAAACTAACAGCGCTTATATGTTTGTTTTGAATGAGGCTAGAAGCCAATAAGACCTCTGAGAATTCTCAAGTTCTGGCTGACAAAGACTCGACAGTTTAAAAATTTATGATGTGATATTGAAAGACAGCCATGTACATTATAGGTGGCGGAAATCTGGCTTCCCACTGCTAGTTAAAGGAACTGGACTGATTGGTAAGAGTGACACAATAATTGACACAGTATTGACACTTTGAACAGCTTGTCTAGAATGATCAATATGCAGATATGGGAAGTAACTAAGTACAAATACTTAGGTGCTGTACTTAAGTAGAATTTTCAGTTATATGTACTTTACTTGAGTATTTATTTTTCTGATAACTTTTGACTGTTATGTGCTGCATTTTATGGCAAATATCTGTACTAGATTTAATGCCTTTTTTCATCATTATGCGCCAGACTAATTTCAACATAAATAGATGGAACAATAACATGCAGAAAAGATGACTCCCTGGTGTATCCAGTAGTGCATATCAAGCACGACAGATGTAATAAGATGAAAACGATTTAAAGGACGTAATAAGATGTAACAAGACAAAAACAACGTAACAATAAGTAACAAGATGAAAATTACGCAACAATACGAAAAGGATATAACAGTATGTAACAAGACAAAAAATACGTAAAAGATACAACAAGATGAGAACAACGTAAAGACGTAACATAACAAAGACAATGTAAAAGGCACAAGACAAAAAATGACATAAAAGACGTAACAATATAAAAAAGATGAAAAAGACAAAACGAGATGAAAAAGCATAAAAGATGCAACAAGACAAAAAACGTAAAAAGACATGAAAAGACGTAACAAGACAAAAACAAAAGGACATGAAAAGATAAAAAAGACAAAAATGGTGTAAAAGATGAGACAGACAAGAGAAGGAGAGTCAACAGAGAAAAGGTGCGATTCAGTTAGCTTTGCATAGAAACAGCTGGTAGAAATGCCCTGCAGTGGGCGACTTTTATACTTTAAGGACATTTCAGACCCTGTATTTTTCACTTTTACTTGAGTAAAGAAATTGAATCAGTACTTCTACTCGAGTAAAGAATGTGTGGACTTTTGCCACCTCTGCTACTTTGTGGCACTTGAGTCCTTAGTGATACAAAGCATTCAGCAGCCATTGCCATTTTCATAAAGACATGATCTGTGTGCTTTATATACGAGACCAGTAACCGCTGTGCAAACCTGGGGCGACCACATGTAATTACACTGTCCTTTCATTGGCTGTCTGACAAGAGCTGTTTGTAAACAAAAGAAAATGAAAAATGCCTCTCTGTCATAATGTGATTGCATTTGCTTCGGAGACAGTCTGGAAATATTTAAGCAACAGTATTAACCACAGGCTATTAAAGTAATTAATAATAATTGTGGTTGTGGTCAATTTAAATGGAGGTACTTTGACTTATTCATTTCTTCCTTATGTTATGCACAGAGCTGGCTCTATACTGTATGACAGCCCAATGGAACCGACTCAACCACCCTCCTTAACATTGTACTGTTGCCATTGTTTAAGCTTGATACTCTATACAGTGACTAGAAACATGAGGCACTTTTTATGTGTTTGAAGTCCCATTGTCATGTTGTTTCAGATGTATCACTTCACTATGAGGTTTCCCAGGGCATGTCTTGCCCCAGACTGTGTCCTGGCGACACCGTCTGAAGGCACGGCTCCCAGTCCAACAGCTGAATAGATTTTCAGCTGTCTCATCCTCGCAGTTTCCCCCTATCTGATTGCGGGGCAGAAAGGAAGCGATCGACGGAGAACGTAAGCAAAGAGGAATGGGGGGCGGGTTTGGACGAATGGTTAATAAGAGTGGTGGGGTGGTGAGGAGAAGGGTGGGTTTCTGATCTTCTGATTCTGGGCTCTTTTCCTGGAAGATGCACGTAGGCATATGAGCACAGACAACCCTTATCAGTAGCCGCCTGAAACCCTTGGAGACTGTCTGTGGACGGAGCCCAAACATGATGACCATGAATTTAAATTTAGTAAGTGAGAAAAAATTGGTTATATAGCAAATTACAAAGTGCAGCACAGGATATAGATACAGAAAAATAAACAACATACATATGAGGGTTTAACATGCCAGGTCAGGCAATTGGGTCAAAAATCTACTTGCCCAAAGTCAATTTGTATTTGATTGTCACATTTAATTTAGCGCTGTAATATTTATAAAATATCAGAAAATCATCTTTCTGGCCAAATGTGCAAAATGTCAGTCTATAATCCAAAGAGATTTAGTTTACTATCATAATAAAAAGAGAAACTCGAAATGTCTCCATATGTGAGAGGCTATAAACAGCATTTCCTGCCATTTTTGCATTAAACATTATTGTGACAAATAATTGATCATCACTGATCATCAAAATAGTTTAATAGTTTAATTTAGCATTTTACTTGCCCAGGCAAGTGGTCGAGCCTTATTGTTCCTGCATGTGCAGAAAAATAAATTACAGCTTTTAGCATCAGTTGCAGATGGGACGGCAGTGCTTGGCTGAGAAAGGCTGAGAAAAAATAAAAGAGCATTGATTGACTGATTGATTGCATTGATTTTTGCAATGATCCAGAATTGGAAAAAGCAAACGCTTGTTCATTTATGGGCCAAAGTTCAGGTTTTGGTCAAAGATTACACCCAGGTTTTTTGAGGGGGGTTTAACATTGGTGGTCATATAGGGGCTCATTTCAGAGACAAACTTGTTTAGGACCAATAAGAAGAACCTTGGCTTTGTCTGGATTTAGTTAAAGGAAGGTGGGTGACATCCATTACTTAATAGCAGCCAGGCCACTATGGTGGGCACCAATATTACCCAGATCGTTTGGCTCAACTGAAAAATGTGTCAGCATAGCAGTGATAGGAGAAACAATTGAACTGACTAACCAGTGGAGCTGTGTATTCACAAGAATCTGGTGATACAATACGTATCATGATACAGGGGTTACACTTCAGTATATTGTGGTATATTGCGATACTGTAAGCAGGGTGATAAGGTTTAGGTCCCAAGGATTGAACCATGCGGGACACCAGAATATTGGTGCAGTTGAGGACACTGTAACTTATTATCTTTATTACTCACAATAATGTACAAGCAAACCTTTTCCTTGTGTTATATTCTGTCAGAAATTATATTGAAAAGAATCCTTTATTTCTAAAGTCAGTCTTGTCCTGGTCATTTAGTTCATTTGCCATGCCAATCAGCTAGGCTGAGAATGTTTTTCGAGGGACACGATGCTGTCATAGCTAAGAATAACTGCCCCCTTGGAGATCAAATGTACATGGACTCCAAAGCTGGGACGGAGCAACTTGGATGTTGCACATACCAAAAGAACTGTCCCTTCCTGCTTTAGCCTACCCTGTCAGGCCCTAGCAGAATTGTCCAAACCAAATCCTCTGGCCCATTGTCCAGATCCACATGAGAAAAGCCACTCAGTGTACAAACCCTTCTGAAAGCACACAGGCCTTCTGTGCGCTTTCAGAATAACAAACACAGGAATGCATTGCATGCAAATGTAGTGTGAAATAGTGGCAGTTCCTCCAGTGTCAGCTCGGGTCATTCGTCAGTTGGGACTGTAACTTGCTGCTAAGCGCGGAGACCTGCACTGTAATAGATGAATGATGTCACACCTTAGGAATGCAAAGTCACACTGTGTGTGGCGGACTCGGCATACTTAGTGCATTTTGTTGTGTTTACATCAGTTTGATCATGGATGGATCTCATGCCAGCTGTTTTAGATCCATTGCATGTCACTATAAATCTTGTAAACTGACCACCCATTGTGCTAAACGCCATGTAATTGAGGAAGTGATGCATGAATCAAATCTCTTTAATTTGTGTGAGACAGAACAAGCCAAAATATGTGTGTTTGTGTGTGTGTGTGTCTGGGGATGCTTGCCTCTGTGTTGACTAATGTGACTGATTAGCACTACAGTGTGGCCTCTGACCCGAGCGGGGTAAGATGTATGATGTGTACATGGCTTCCCCGAGGCCTGAAGCAGTGACTGTGGGTGGGCTGCAGATCCAATAGGGTCCATGGGAGAGAGAGTTTTCAGTGTCCCAGGTGATTGGGCTTTGAGCCAGCGGCTTTGGAGGGGAGAGAAAAGAATTGAGGGCTAGGTCCATTAGTCATTGAACAGACAGGCAGACAGTAGAGAGGGGAGGGCAGGGCATGTTGGGGAGGGCATGTCTGGGGCAACAGCATCCAAAGGGTGGCATGGCTCCAGTGTTACAAATGGCTGGATTGAATAGCTGCTTCATGTCAAATTAATGAGTGTGAGTGGTTCACTTCCACGTCAAAGCACACAAGTGATTTTTACATACCGGTACACAACCATGACTACCCACAAATATGGGGACATGCAGACATGTGCCAACACAACACCAAGAAATTTTGGTGTTTGTTCCCATGGGTGTTCCTCGGTGTTATCCTGTGTTAAGATTTTACTCATATATTGCGATTAGGGTTGTTCTGATAGTGATACCAGTATTGGAAATGCCTCTGATGGGTAAGGGCGAGTATAGGAGTCTATGCACCAATCCAGTATCACCTAATTTATTGCCCCCCGAAAAAGCTATTTTCAAGCAGCGTCCCATATGCCACCTTATCCTGTGGCTCTTATCTAACCTGAGCCGGGCCATAACATGCCTTTATGTAATAGTTTTCATTGTTACAGGTGGAATTTGCCTTTCCTTTGCAGGATTCTAATTGCATATTTACGAACAAGGGAAACTAACATTTGATCATGAGCTCCATATTACCATGACGGACGACTGTCTTCTTTATTATAACGAGGTGAATCAAGAAATCCTCTAAGCTCACAGTTTGTTTGAAGGATGCACACAGGGCTGTAACTAAGGATTATTCTCAGTATTGATTAATCTACTTATTATTTTCAGTCAGTTAGTTGTGTATAAAATGTCAAAAAATTGTGAAAAAGTCCCATCACAGTTTCCCAAAGTGAAGTCTTCATATTGCATCTTTTGTTCAACCAACAGTCCAAAATCAAAAGACTTTACTTTCATAAATGACAAAGAAAAGCAGCAAGTCCTTCCATTCAAGAAGCTAAAACAAGCAAATGTTTGCCATTTTTGTTTTAAAATGACTGAAATAATATGTTGATTATCAGAATAGTGGGAAACTAATTTTCTTTGGATCAAGTAATCGATTAACCGACTAACAGTTGCAGCTCTAACAGTGAGTCTGTCCGTGCGCCGTACTGGCAGGGTTAGCTTGGTGGCTATCAAGGTTTGGTTTGGTGTAACCAGCTTCTTTACGATGCTTTTCACGCCTGCGGTTTGCCATGCACCAGTGGAGATATTGATTGGATACCGTGGTAAACCTGATAAAAGATAATTGATCAGGATAAAGGCAGTTATGAGAGTTAAAGTTAGGGAGCTCACGAACGCACGTCCATACCTGGCAATGTCACCTTGCTTCCACAAGTGGTTCCTCTTTCTGACAGCTGCATGTTTGCTGCCCAGCAGTAGTTGATACATGTGACATTTTGAATGGAACTCTGGGAACTACATAATTAGAATTCACTGGCTATTCCACAGTAACTGTAGGTGTCACCAAATCTTCCAACACTGCTGTTAGCTCAGTCAGATGTGGGCTCCTCTCACCAGCTGCATGCCAGCGGGTCGCCAAAACAATGCCAGTCCCTTAATCTGCACCTCGTTTGGCATCTTGTTCCCGTCTGTGCCAGCGTGGCACCGCTCCCCATCTCTGGTGCTGCTGGGTGCTTACGTAAGCTTGACTGTACCCTCCTCCGCCGCCCAGCACCCCGGAGGAATGGTCCTCATTTGTGGGACCCAGAAACAATGTGTGTGCAAAAACACTGCGTGCTGCAGGCTTGCCTCTGATCTTTTATTCAGAGCCTCTTTAAAATTATCTAGTTCTTTCGTCTGTGCCTTTGCATATAATACTTGTTATTTGTTTCAGCCAGTTTTATTGCTGCTTCTATGCTACTCTTGCCTCCCTGTCTCTGGCTGGAATTATTTGGGGGGAAAGTGCTTTATTAGAATCCATTCCTCCATCCATGTATTACAAAGAAGATGGCAAAGGCACTAAGAGAAAAGAAGGAACGCTTACATCCACTTTTTCTCCGTTCTGTTCCAATTTCAATACCTGAATTTGGATATCTGCAGATAAAGATACTGTCCTACTGATACTAGAGCTCTGTTTTTTCATGATGATGATGATGATGATTATGTGTACGGCTACATAAGGCTGAAACTGAACTTAAGATTAGTGGTGAAAAGTTCTGTATCAGTTCATATTGATGGATCGTGTTCACATCCAGTCACAGTTGTAATGGGGTCCTCCGACCACTGTGGCACGCTGTAGCTTTGCGGCTTGTGACTTTCACTGCAGATAGAGCTGAGAGGCAGCCCTCATTTCCCACGATGCACTGATGCATTGCAAACACTAACAAAAAATAACAAAACGTTTCTTGGGCTTACTATTTTGTGTTTGAAAATGCGAATATTCCTTTTTGTTTGTGTTTGTAATTGTCATTCGGGCTATTTTATTTCAACCATGGCTAAGATGGCTAGTACATTTCCTCTAGCTAGCTGTATTTTTGCCGGGCCCATGTCCCTTATTGTATTATTGTGAAATCTATTGTTCCTAGCTTATTTCGCGCTGTATAGCTTCAATAAATAGTGACACGGAGTTTTACTGGACTTAATTGAAACATACTGTCATAAGCACAGCGTAGCTCCTTTTAAAGAATAGAACAGAGCACAAGTGTGTGTGTGGCTCACAAGTGAAGGACAGCGCGGTAGACTGCTTGTGCTGCTCATAACAGAGCAGAAACTTGCAGTTAGCAGTAAGTTGTTCGGTCTGGCAGTAAATGTACAGTTCAGGTTACAGTGTGTGTAATAAACGCCCCAGCTTTGCAACATTAAGAAAAGTCTTGTCTGTTCACAAAGTCTGCCATGACTTCAATTCGATTTAATTCAGGGCCCTCAGTTGATATCGGACAATGAAAATATGCCCATTTAACATATACAGTTGCATTTATTTAAACTCACAAAAAGCAGTTTAATTATGATTGAGCAATTTTCTGACTGATCTCTCAGACATTTGTGAAACAGATGTCATAGGAATTTCAAAGTAAAGGCGTATCTTAAAGATGACAATATAGATCAGTATGTTCACTTTGCATCAATAATATTGGATTTGACATATTGATCCAGATCGATGTATCCTTGCACCCCTAGTAATGTGGTTATTGTCAGGAGGCAGGAGAATGAGGGCAAAGAAGGTGAGCAGGATGCATTTTAATGGAAGAGCACACTGCAGTAGCTCTAGTTTGAGGACAATGAAGGACAGGAACGTGCGGAGTAAAACAGGAAAATAGAGACAGCGGGTGAATGATGCAGCTTTTTTTTTTTTTTTTTTATTCGGTCCGAGCTTGTCTATTCAGGAGAGATGGAGAAAACAGGAGCTTGGTTTGTATCTGATTTTGCGTTTGGTCCTAAAAGCATTGTGTTGTGCGACAGATGTTGGGGAGAGAATTGAAATCACGCAGGCACAGATGTTTGAGAGAGTGATCCCTGCACAGATACACACCTCTTCTTCTGTCTCTCGCCTGCACACACACACAAACGCACACCAGCAGCAGCAGCAGCCCGTCTCTCCTCACTGCCGCCGCCCCCTCCTCCTCCTCCTCCTCCTCTTCCTCCTCCTCCACTGACCTACTTCCCGGCGCTGGGGATGAGGCGATGAGATAGTGGGCTGAATGAGAAGTGGCAGCAGTATCTCCCTCCATCCCTGCCTCCCTCCCTCACCTCCTTCATCTCTCTGTCTCTCCCTTTCTGCTCGGCTGCTCTCCAGACTCTTCAAACACAGAGCAGCCAGCAGGCTCCTCGCTCTGCTTCAGGGCTCTGGGTGTGTGAGTATGCAAATACTGCATGTGTGTTATGTGCTTACATCTGAATCTTGAGTGGGTGTGTGCCTGGATTTTGAAACGTGTGAACATGTGACTGCACGGCTGCAGCACACACGATGCAGTGCAAGATTTTGCAGCAGGGATTTCGTCAAAATGTGTGTTTTCACGCCGTGTGTGTGTGTGTGCAGAAATTCTTGTCTGTCATGACAAGCAGTTAGCAGTGATGGATCTCTACGCACCTCTCCCCGCATTTGACACACACAGATGGTTTTAATTAGCACTAGCCTATAGAGATCCACAGGCTTTCACTCTTTCAGTGATAGCTTCCTTTTCCTGCGACTCACAACGCAGCCATACATGCATCTGTTTCCCAGTGATGAGCTGGGAAAACGGAGGAAGTGTGTGTGTGTGTGTGTGTGTGTGTGTGTGTGTGTGTGTGTGTGTGTGTGTGTGTGTGTGTGTGTGTGTGTGTGTGTGTGTGTGTGTGTGTGTCTGGCAGTGTGTGTGCAGTTTTCCGTGTCACGAGCCTCGGATGTGTGACAGCTCACTGACACGAAAAAAGACCAGAGAGGGAATGACGGAGAGAAAAGAGCAAGTATGAGAACTGAGAGCACAGCAACAGTGACACACAAGGAAAGTGTTGGGACGTGGTTAGCCTAGCCTAGCATAAACACTGGAGGCATGGGAAAATTGGTTCTGTTCAATATTAGAAAAATATGTCTACATGTGCCCTTTTAACCCTTTTAGATCACATCCCCAGTCATACTGTGCAGCTCTTTAACAATATGAACCGCCTGCAAAAATCATTTCCATCATTTTCTCACTGAAAAACAAAATATGACATGTGCTTGACAGCTTGAACTGACCAGTTTCAACCAATAATGTTGACCACTGACTTCGGCCCATCAATCAGCCTTCAGCTTTTAGCCACACAGAGCTAAGATTTATCAGCTAGCTAGCAACAGCGTGGTGCATATATGACAGACCCAATTTTTGACATTCAAATCAAATTCCTCACAGCATCTTGTCCCATCTGCCTGTCACGATATATTAGACGGATACTCTCCAAATGCCGTTTCATTTGGATTTTGAATACAGAGCTTAGAGGGACATGGTTAGCCTAGTTTAGCATAAAGATCAGAAACATAGGAAAATTGGTTATGTTCAGTTTCAGCCAGTGATAAAATAAAATCCAAACATCAATCAATCTTCAACTTTTAGTTAGTGTTGTTAGCCTAGCCTAGCATAAACACTGGAAGAATGGAGAAATGGTTAGCTTGGCTCTGTCCTTTAACTCTGATACTATCTGCTACTACTTTTTATGTGATGTATGTTGCTTCTTGAACCTGTGCATTTAGAAAAATATAAAAACAATTTGTAAATTTAGGGGGAGCTACATGTCGTCGCCATTTCTTGACCACTCAGGACGTCTGTGGGGGCATTTTCTGCTACAGTGCTGGTTGCTAGGTGTGGCTGGTGAGCACAGGTTTTGGTGTTGTTCTCTTTACAAGCATGATTGAGCTAAACCAGGCACTCTCTTGACAGCAAGACTTTGTTGTCAGCCAAGAACTTGTTCAAGCATATAAATCCCCTTTTAAGCCAAAGTTATCATTTTTACATTTCTTATTATTTACAGGTTAAACAATGAAGATACAAGTTGAACAGTGAGCTGTTTGTTTCAACAGAGGCTAACTGTTTGCCCCTCCATCCATTCTGTATGCTCAGCTAGGCTAGTCAGGTCTTGACTTTTGGTCTTGAGTTGTGTATCTCTTTCTGGCATTGTAAGCGAAGTGGATTCCCTGAAATACACTTACAGAAAAGATGTAAAACAGTCCCAAGCAAGAAAAGCATGATCGTAGAGACGGAAGGAGCACAAGAGCGGAAAATGGGCATAGAAGCTGCTTGGAGGAGATGCAAGAAGTGGCAAGGAAAAATGACAGATGTTACTGTCTGAGGGGGGTTGATGCAAGGAAATGTCACTCCATTCACCCTGAAAGAGAGGAATAATGGGAGATGACAGTGAGTCAGAGAGGGAGGGAGGGAGAGAGGGATGACATGAAAAGGTTGGAGATAAGAGGGGCTCTCAGGGCACATATGGCAGTGGACATGGTCGATTTGGATTGTGTTTGTGTGGTGACTCCACCATACAGAGAATGACAAAGGTTACACATGCACAGCCCTCAGTGTCAGTGCTTCCTTATATTTCCATGTATATACTGTGCTCCTGCATTCATGTATATACTGTATGTGTGTATTTGGATTCCTTGGCCTACTTTCTCTGGGCATGGGCTGGAAGACGGCCAGCAGAACTGGTGTTGAGTGAGGACTGGCCGCACGTGGGGCTCAGTGGGAGAGTGAAGATAGAAACACACACACACACACTGGACAGGAGGTTTAGGTTGTGTTTTTTGCTGAATGGCTTTAAAACCCCTGTAGAGCGGCCTCTTTTCCATTAGGCTCCGCCAGCTGTCCACTGCAACAATAACTAACTCACCACCATAAAGATTTGGCACCGGCTCATACTTTATCTTACAGCAATAAAAACGATGAAAAGCTGTCACTGTTAATAGTTGGAAGCAGGGCCTTTTCAAGTGTAAATGTATGGAAAAAATCTCCATGATTTACCTCCCTGAAGTGGGCTTTTTTTTTTTTTTTACTGTCATCTCACTGTCTTAAAGTGCTCTACTGTTTCCTTTTTCTCCCTGACTCGACACAATGAATACTCATCTATGCCTATACTGTACGAACATGCAGTTTTGGTCAGCGTGCCAAGCTGAGACACATCTGGTTTGATACAAGTTAATGTAGTGTCTCTGCAACTTGTTGCACACAATAAGTCATGCACATGTGACAGATGTCCTAGGAAAATGTTTGGGGAAAGAAATAAAGCTACAGCTGAAGTGCCTTTGCAGTGGAGAAAACACAGCGTTGTTCCATGCAACTCTACATGCTAGAAAATTAGATGGTCTCTCTGTTTCTCTAAATGGTTAAATAGTTACTAGTCCCCTGTGTGTTTTTATTATAGAGGTTATACTTTAAATCTGAGTCACATAATAAAAGGTGAGCTACGTGACATGGTGATGTGCCAATAGGAAGTAACAAACTTAATGACTTTAGACTCCACAAAATCAAAAAAACAAACTTGCAGCTTGACCTGGACTTCGACAGCATCGACTTCACTTGAGCTTGAGCCTTTTGACTTGAAAATACTTGATACCTTACACCAGTGGCATAGCCACTGCAGGGGGGAGTGCGGAAGACCAGGGGAGAACTAAAGAGTGAAACAAAGTCAAATGAATATGATCTATGCATAAAATAAACAAGAGTTTATTCTCCAGATCCACTTTGATTTGAACCCGAACAAATGCAACAACCTCCAACTTCGTTCAGCATTTGAAGTTGCATAAAGAACGGTAAATTGAGGCTAATGTTAACACGGTTAGTGAGCTAATGCTTCGCCAGTGTTAGCTTAGCAGCCAAGTAACTTTGCAAATCAATGAGGATGGAAACCCTTCATACATTGTGACTTGTATAGGACTTAGGACTTGACCTGGAGACTTGCAAAACAATAACTTGGTCTCACCTCTGCCATATTCTGAACAACAATCAGCCAAAGTATATTGTAGAACCTCGCAGCACCAAACGAACCTCCCTGGACATAATCATAAGCAAGTGCAAACTTTTTTGGTTAGATATTCCACTAAAGCACAATGTATACTTAAATTCTCAAGGCCCTTAAAGGCTAGGTTCACGTTTTTCAATGCTCACATGCTCATATGTACATTAAGGCAGTTTTTGGTTTCTGTAGTTGTTCTTCATCTCCATACTCGCCTTGCTAACACGATTCTAGGGAGCAATAGAGAATTTACAGTCTTTATCCTGAGCAAAAGAGGCAGGATGAGGACCGTATCAGCCAAAGCTAATATGAGGCTCAGTGCTAAATTCACTGTTGGGAGGAAACAAACAGGGAATTTTGGACTAAAATTGCTTAAATGTTGCATGATATCGTCTTGATTTATATGAGACAGCTGAAGCCTGATGTTGGCTTTAGCTGAACTTTAGAATGCATTTTTGAACATAACAAGGACTGTGGGTTTTGTCTGAAAACTCTGACAGTAGAAATGTGTTTGACAGAAATCTCTTCAAGGCCTTTTAGTATTTCAGTTGATACTGTGCCTGGCATACATTTGTATTTCTTCACATTAGCACATACTAATTTGCTGGCACACTGTTTCTGGGGCTCTGCATGAGTAAAATATAATGAAGATGTCTTTTGTAATCTGCAGTGTGCATTGTACTTAAAGGGTACTTACTGTAAAGGCAACAGGCCTACACTGAGCTCATGGAATGGGACGAGCAGGGGGTTATAGGTCATTTTTGCCCTCTAGCCCTCATGGGAGGTTCAGGGATTGTCACCTCAGCTTTCATAACACACTTGCTGTTGCAGTATCAAATGTACCTCACTCACAGTCAGGCACACATATACAAGATGCCACACATGCTATAATTGACGCTGAGCACACTGATGCAACGACCATGAAACAGACCCAGTACTTGAAGGTGATTATACAGAATAATTTAAGATGCAATTCATGTCAGAAAACAGGCAGATGTATGGTTGCACAGGCCTCTCCGTGTTCAACAAGCCAAAGAAAAACTTTGGTTGCTTTTCATTTAAAATAGCCTCCAGTTCATTTGTAGCCCTGCACCGCTCTGTGACTTCCCCTGCCTTGAGAGGGAAGGCAGATTCAAGGAGGCGGAAAAAGCAAACGAGCAAAAGATGGAGGGGCAAAATGGAAATGTGGTGTTTTCTCTTTTCATTTTTTCCCCTTTAAGCTCCTGTCGAGCGCCCAGCGCATTCATAAAGAATTTACCATCCGGCTATTTTTAGACGGCGCATGTGAGAACGCCTCGGCTGATCAGACGTGTGAGAGAGTGATGGCGGAGAGTCGTGCTCAGTCAAGATGTAGTAGATTGTGGAAACTCGAGTCATAAACTTTCACTGGCATATTAAACAGACGGGTGCAAAGCTCATTAAGCATTACTTAATCCTTGCTTAGTTATGCACAGAATCTCAATAAAAGCATAATGTTTGGGTGTGGAATAGAAGCGTTTGCTTTTTAAAATCTGCTTTTGTTGCTCCTGGTTTTGCAGTTCTATGTTCTTGATGGCAAGTTCATGAATTTTTTTTATTGTATTTCACCCATTCTCAAGAATTGGGACAAATTATGTCTTACAAAATAAATACTAACTCTCTAATTCCAGTTTTAGGTGATTAATATACATGAAATATATGTAATTAATGAAACATTGTGGTTTCTAGATTTGTTCTGTGCCAGAAAACACCCTTATCTCACCCTTAAAACTAACAATACCTACTGATAACATAGGTGTGAAATTTTATGAAAATGTTGGCCCTCTAAATGTGCCCCTGATTCCTGTCAGCTCCGTCATATTTTTACAAAAACATGATTTAATCAGGCGTCAAAAAGGGTTAGCTATACCCTGAGGACCCCTGTCTCACTTCCTGGTTTGAAAAAGGCGGGAAAACTGCTCAGGCATGGGTAAGCTTTTTATTTTTCGACCAGTTCATTAAATAGTTTTGCTGTCAGATGTGGCTCAACCATAACATGTCAACTTATGGTTTAAAATGTGTATTTTGATTAGCATGGATGGAAATTTAAAAAAAAATGTAATCACTCAGAGGCTGGCTCGCTGCAAGCTTGAATAGCCAAGAGTTTGATCATATAAAATATATTTTCCAGCATAATTGATGAGTAAAAATCCAAACCTTTTAAAAAAAACGTTTCACCTCAATTCTCAAGAATGACTGATGTTACATAGATGGCACCAAAATCGATTTCTTGGTCCGATATTTCTTCTGGATTTGCATGTCCGTGGTATTTGCATGACATTCTTGAGGTCCATTCATTCGCAAATGCAGTAAACTGTTGCATAAAGAAGAGCTTTTGGCTGCTGTGTGAGCCGCTGTGGGTGTAAGCTCACATTGTGCGAGTAAGTATGTGGTTGATAGGACATAATATGGTGTAAAGAGTGTATTATTCATACAGTCAAGACCACCCATATCCTTTTCGTAGCATTGAGGAAATCCTCCGGGGTGTCTCAGCCTATTCACTCCTCTGCTCCTGCTGTCATTCAATACTGTCCGTGCATACGGTGTGTACGCTCCACTGAAGGAGCGAGGGCACTGCTGGGGCAGCTCTCGGTGCGGGTCCGCACAAACAACGCACGCAGACGTACACACTGCACAGGCGCCATTGTACCTCGCGGACAAGAGATTTCTTTGTCGAGGCGTAAGAGCAGCCGATGTCAAGGCGAGGATATGATGGCGGCCCCTGCTGCCTCTGTGCCCTTCTTGCCACTCAGCGAGAGTATCTCCACCCTGGCACATGTTCACATGGACACACTGAAGGGAATAAAGAAGAGAATAGGTTACATGAACGGCTGTTACTTCCTCCATGTTGATTTTGGTGTCACATGTCGTGGTAGGCTCTCACTGTTAAAGCATTTCTGCAGCTGACTTTCCAGAAGTCGCTTCTTAATCAGTCTGTATTCCCAGTACTGCATTCTCTTTTTGCTCGAAGTATTTCATTATGGAGATAATACTTTTCTGTAGGTGGCATTTCTTCATTTGTTTGATTGTAGTGCCTGTTGCTGCTCATCAGAGTTTGGTAGCAATATGGTACCAATACCTGAAAGTCAGTACCAGTTCCCAATGCCACCTGTTTTTCTGTACTTTACTGTCATAATGCTGTAATTGTTAAGCTGTAATAACAAAAAATGTCATTTCTGTTATTTAAAAAAGTCTAAATTTCTCAATTTCACGATTATTTATCTAAAAAATTTCATTACTTATTTAGAACATTTTACACACCACACAAAATAAAATCCCTCCTTATGTTCCCCTTCTCTCTCTACAACCTGCAGCCTACCTTTCAGTCTGTCACTAGGGCATATGGTTGCAAATTTTTCTAAACTGATTGTCAAAAATGTTAATAATCAATTAATTATTAATAATTAAAAAGATGAAAAACCGCACATTTTTCTCATTTCTTTTTCTCATTTTTATTTTTTCTCATTTTTTCTCATTTTAAGGTTTTATTTGACAAATGGTTCCACCACACAAACCGATGTCAAATGAGGCACAACTACTGCCATTTCTAAACTATTGATTAATCATCGATTAATACATTTTCAATTGGTTAAATTCTTAAAAGTGATCAGTTGATTAGTGATCAATGATTTTCATCTCTTCTAGGGAAATCTAATGCTATTGTTTGTGTCTCAAATGCGCTACCAGATGCTAAAATTTGGCACAGATTGATTTAATGTAAGTCGATACTCGCGAGTACCGATGTAATTTGGTTGGTAGCTTTAAAAGTACCGAGTTCAGTTCTCAACCGTACTACTCATGCATCTCACTGTTTTTATTCCAAACAAAATGGGGCTGCTGGGAACTTAAATTGTTTCATTTCATGTGCACTACAAAAGTTATTTTTCCCAGGAAACATTGATCATTGCTTGTCTAAGGCCTTGTTCAGACTGCCAGCCCAAATCAATCTGTTCTTTTTTTTTCTTTTGTCACATCCTGATTGTATCCAGATTGATTTTTTATAAAGTCTAGACCAGAGAAAACCACATGAAAGGCGTCTTTTGCAAATCAGATCTAAGCCTCATTTGGAGGTGGTGTGAAAAGCTCTTCCAACTGGATTCCTACAAATGCATCTCAGTCCGGACGCTCTGGACGCTCAAATCAGATTTTAAAGTGTCTTTTGCATCACTTGCAATCCGTCACACGCAGATCGGCTGAACAGAATCCATGACTGGGACAATAGAAAGAAAAACAGTTGGTGGACAGATGGTGAAATAAATTGTCTGTTGGCACTCTGGGGACAAAAGTACAGGCACAGCATACCACAACATGGTTCCATGTTGGAAAGCCCCGTCACCAGCGTATGGAGACACTGGCGCCTACGTAGCTACCTGCACAGATAGGTTGATGATGTCTGGACTAGTGTTGGGTTTTTTTTTTTACTGTCCATATCTCCGTAACCTTTATCCCTTTCTCCTCTTGTCTTCCAGATCATGCCCCCCAGATAGCAGCCTCATCCTCCTCTCCACTCCCCCTCCCTGCCCCTGGCCCCTTCCTCCACCTTCCTGGTCCAGCGCCATCACTGCCACCTGTGTCACCACAGCCGCCATGCCCCCCAGGAAGAGGACGCGGCCGGGCCTGGGCTTCCTGTGCTGCTTCGGCAGCAGTGAGCCCCCGGAGATCAACCTCAAGGACAGCGTGCCCCTGCAGCTGCTCGAGTTCAGCGCCCCCATGCCGCCCGCTGAGGAGCTGCACGCACGTTTCTCTGAACTGGTGGTGAGTAAAAGACCAATCTTACTAGTTGGACAAGCTAGTTCAGTGAATTCTTACAAAGCAAATGCATGTCCCCAGTGAATTTAACCATTTGGCCTAGACTTGTAACCTGACATGCCAGATGGTTTGCTCCACAGAACCACCTGGGAAATGGCTTTAGAAACTGTCCGGAAAAGGGCAGGCCCACTCAAAAAAACACTTGGCAGATGATTGGATGAACCATCTGTCTATCACGTCTAACACAGGCTAACAGGCTAACAGATCAATGAACCTTGTGAGGCAGCTGGATTCGTGAGAACCAGTTGGTAAATCAAATTCTTGCCAAAGCCTGTCAGGAGCAGAGTGAAAACATCTTTTCCATGGGGAGAAGCCTTCAGTGCCATTCTTTGCTTTTCTTTCAATGAAAAAATACTCTCCAGTCCTGATATTTCTGCTGCTGTCACAGTATCTACGCTAACCTCTTCAAGAGCCGCCATTGACGAGTCACTTCCATGGACACTTCTCGTTGTCATCACACCTAAAACAATGCCTGTGCCTGCCAGTAGTCCCTCTTAGGATGCTGATTGGCTGCACCACACAAACAGATAGCTTTAAGCCTGGCAAGAATTTGGGCCCTTGTCACCACATCCACGTTAGACCACGTTGGATTTGTGGTACGCGAGTGTCAGGTTTGCAGTCATCACCCTTCTGTCGTTTCAGTCACACCAAGTGATCAACTGGGCATTTTGTTCACTGAATGCTACTGTAATAAGAACCAAGTAAATTCACAAGCTACATAACTCCATCTTTAGCACTATTCATATGGGACTAATATTTCCAGGGAGCCACTAGTAATTTGTAGTAATTGCAGAGGTAATCTGTGATCTTCATCCTGAGTGAATTTGCCATATCCATATTTTGTAACATGAAAATTCCACCGCGAATTACCTCCCATATTTTGCCAAACAGAGTGGTCATGTGTGATGGGAGTTGGCGTCTTTGTGATTTAGGGTTGTATTTTTTTTATTCACTCCTTTTTTCTGCCTCTTTCTCGGTCAAGAATTAAAGAGGCTGTGTAGGCAAATGAAAGTTTTGTCAACATTTTGGGTGCACATTCAAGAGAGTTATCCGGCTTCTTTCACCACACTTGATCCAGTCCTTGAAGTCTTGTACAAACGGGCACTGGAGCGAGAGGTCTTTGTGAATATGATTGTGGTTGTCCACCATTTGATCAAATTGGGTTTGGTATTTTACTTTCGTCTGCAAATGAGCAAAGGTCCACATAAATCTAGTCATCAGAGTGTGTAGACGTAGGCTCTATGTGGACATTTGCGTACCCCTAATTTGTTGTGACCACGCAGACTTCTCTATGAACTAGTCCACAGACTTATCCACACAGCCACTACAGATGCTAATTTACTGCACATGTGTGGAACGCTTCCTCCAAGTGGAATCCACTGAGTAGTACAAACAGAACAAACAGGCATCAGTGGTGTCCACAGCTGTCCATGGAGGCCTCCGTTTGGGAGTATAATCCAGCCTTTACCAGCCATTGCTCTTGTCGAAAGTAAATGGATGTGACACAGAGCCTTGACATCATATCAGGGGGATAATGTCAGTAAATTTGAGTAAAACCCAGACTTTGCTTCTCCTGTGCAAAAGTGCCACACAAAACACAAAACCATGTGAGGATGTAATTTCCATCAAATGAGGTCTTAGGGTCTAGCCCCATGCAAATAGGGCCTTAGAGTTGGAGTGGAGATCAAATTTTCTAATTTCAAACATGATCTAACTGCCTGTTTGCAGTTGCATTGACAGTATCACTAGGGAAATAGATTTTTGTAGGATTTTTGTAGGATTGGAATAGCAGCACATTTTTAGCATAGTATGGAAAAAGTAGCTTGATAATCTTTATATCTACCTTTGCTGTTATGGGTGTTGCACCAAACATTAGTTTCCAAAGTTAGTCACCATACAGAAATGCTTCACATAAAGTGAAAACACAAGTACTGTAAAATCTATAAAGTTGGTTCAAAACAATACTTTGGTACAATGTGTAAACCCTGGAATTTCCTTTCTTCCTAATACTGAGCAGCCCAATTATTTTGCTTTTCCTTCCTTTGCGTCTTGTTTGTTATCCCAACCAAACAGGATTAGGGACAGAAATTGGAAGGGCTTGGATCTGGTGGAGGGCATCTTGATGGTTGGATGAGACCATGCACAAAAACCCCACCACTAATGCCCCCACCACCCCCCCACCCCCACCCCACCCCACCCAATTCCATAAATTCACAGGCTCATCCTTTCCACTATGCGCAGCCCACCCTTGCGTGACAGTGCCTATCTCGTGCATGGATCACTCTTGTTGGCAGAGGACGTCGGACTGTGCTCGTGCCAGGCTGGCGTAGCGCTGTTGGCATGTGCCCACAGTGTGGAGACAGATCAGGGCACACATGTCAGAGTGGAGAAAGTCTGCTGTGGGATTCAGCTGCCATGCGAGCCGGTTCTGGCTTTGCTGGAAGAACGGGGCTTTGCTGTTTCTGTCTTGTTGTTTGCTCAGTTCCTGTCTCTTGGTCTGTTTGGGTCCTGTCTGTCTCCATCTCTGTGCTTTTTGTCATTCTCCCTTAACCTCAGATTTCCTTCTTCCCCTGTCTCCGTCTTCTGGCGCTGTGGAGGCTTAGTCTCGGGGAATGCTAAACTTCACCGCCTGCAGGATATATCACTCCTCCAACTGTCACAATCAATTCAGGAGATTAAGTGAAATTCCATTTGTGATAGGAAATTATTCACTGTTATCAAGGCATCTGTTTTCCCAGTGGTGATATTTCCCCTATTTTTCCAGCTAATTGACCTGATTTGACCCTAAATTTGCTGCCTGAGCCTTTAGTGGCTGCAGTACATAATTCCTAAGAATTGATACAAATCATGTCTTGTTCTGTTCCAGAAAACACTCTTGTCCCAGTCAAGAATTTACAACTTCAAACAATTTAAATTGTGTTAAAAGCCTTAAAAATCGAAAACTAACAATACAAACTTATAACTTAGGTGTAAAAATGTATTATAATCATATTTATTTTAATTTTTTTTTTTTTCCTGAAAATGTTGGCCTTTCTAAAGTTGTGTCCAAGATTTCCGTCAACTCTGTCATATTTATACAGAAACATTCTCACTTCCTTTTATTTTTGACAAATTCATCAAATGATATTGTTATCAGATGTGTCTCAACCATAAAATGTCAACTCTGTAGCCCTTCTAAATCAAAGCTAAATAAAAACTAATTTTGCTTAAGGGAACTCACTATGACTATTCTGTGTAATGAAAACATTTTGTCAGCTCCATCTGATGGGGTTGACGTCTACATTTAATAAAAAATCTAATCACTAGGAGGTAGGCAAGTTACAAGGTTTAATAGCCAAGAGGTTGATCTTTTAGAATATATTTTCCAGCATAATTAAAGAGTAAAAATCAAAACCCCTCAGAATTCTGTTTTGTAGCAATTCCCAAGAATATTAAAACTTGCAATTGTTGCAGTCACAACAATGATTGTCAATCCTTGTTCAGGTAGTTATTTGAAAAACTTTATGCCCTGCACAGCCTGACGTGAATCACGTCTTTACGCAGAGAAAAGTTTTGGAAAAGCGGACAGAGACATGCAATGCTGGGATAAAATAAGAACACATGGCTGTCATGTGGGAGCACTTAGCCAAATGACAGCAGAGATTGAGGGGACCGAATGACCCACAGCTTATTTCGGGGTAAATATGTGAGCATGTGATGAAGCTGACGCAGATATATCAGCTGAAGAAGAAGCAGAGCAGACGGATCCCCTCCATTTTTAAAACCTCTTGACTTGCAGCTTTACGACCCAGGAGAGAAAGAGGATTTGGCTTTCCCTCATTGGATCTGGGCCCCTCCACATGTTGTGAATAGATTATTCTTAAAACGGTTGTTGGACGGCTACATCTGATGGTGTCGTTCACAAGCTTAGATGTTTTGTCTTTGGGGTCTGCTGGAATTCTGCAGCCAAGACAAGACATACCAGTGAATGTAGCACCCAAAGGTTAAAGTCCAACTGTAATTACATTTTTTTTTTGTTGCCATTTTTTTGCCTCCTACATCATACACCCTCTGCAAGTTACCTGATCTGTTGTCTGCTCTGAGAAAATACCAGACACCAAAAAAAGGGGGAAATTGAATTTTTGTATTTTCTGGTTTCATGGTGGTGCCCTCTAATTTTACAATAATTCAACAGAACACTGTTAACTTTTCTGTCTACTTAGATGGAGACCTTATTCTGATAAAGCCAATCAGATCTTGTATAAAGCGGCACTTTGCATAAAGTTGTCTTTCTATAAATTGGGAGCTGGGACTGATTCGATCTAGTATCGGTATTGGGTCCTGATAACTGGCGTAATTCTCTCATCAGGTATGGGACTGACATTGATCCCTGTGCTGATTCAGGTTTCACAATTGGCCAACTCAGCATGTCATTAATTTGGAGAACACTTAGCCTCGAATTACTGAAAAGCAAGACAGCAACTTGTATTGTGTCTAAAACATACATTCAGATGGGGCAAATGTCGTTATCGGTTATTGACAGATATCCAAATTCATGTATCGAAATGTGCAAGGGATCACAAAACTCCTGGTTGGGATCGTATCATGTATTCGGATCACTTTTTGGATCAGCAAAACGGGGGAAAGAAAGACTGAATCAGGGTTAGATTATTTTAAAAATGCACTTGGCTTTGATCTCTCTGTAGTCATTAGAATAATAATGTAATGTAATAATAAAGATAATGATAATAATAAAATATGTAGTAATGATTACATATAATAAAGATTACACTATAATATCATACATAATACTATCCAGTATACTTCAAATACTGTATTCTACTGTATTATACTATACTATAGTACATGTAATAGATAATTATACACTGAACAGTATAATACACTACTGCACTGTGTAGTCAGGCTCAGTGTCCCGCCCACAGCACAATCTGATTGGTTAGAAGTCATGAGTAATAGTCAATCAACACAGACAGCAGATATCACCAAAGTTTCAATAAATATCTCAATCTTATGTTGTGTTTCCATAACGACAGCATTACAAGTTTACCAGTTACACCAGTGAAAATGCCCAAAGTCATGGTCGGGGTTTCACTCAAAGCGATGTCATGGTTTGTAAAATAGTTGCTCTTTGTTTTTGTGCTTTTGACTTCGCTCCCTCACAGAGATTCGCTGCAGACGACACGCATCTGTCTCATCTTTTCACTGCAACTCTGCATCGAGATTTGGGGTATTATGACTTAAAAAAAACATAACAGCAACAGAAAACTGTGTTTCACACTACGATGATTTAATTTAGCCTGTGAATCACATGTGGGCCGAACCATGGGGGATGGATCATGGGCCAACGACAATCTATTACACCCTTAATCAATAGTATTGGGACAATTCAGTCGGTACCATAAAAGTACCAAAGTTCAATACCCAGCCCGACTTTCAGTATATAATTTGCATTGTAGTAATGGTGAATGCTTAGACTGGTGGGGTGGTGGGCAGGTAACAGATAACTGATCTGTGCCCAAACACTGTGTAACACTGGGAACACCTACTACTGCAGCAAGCCTACTGTAGTGCAACTTTCTTTTCTTTGTTTCTCTTTCCCTACAGTGCAGCACTATTGCTCTCGATCAAACACTGAAATGATACTTCCCCAAAATACCTTTTTTCTTCCTTTTTAATAATAGAAATCTATGAACAGTACATCTTAAAAAAACACATTGACATTATTATTTACTATGAAAAGGGATGAGTAAATGTGATTTCACTTGGACTGAAAAATCTCATGCTAGAATGTTTGGAAAGGAAAACTGATGTTCCAGCTACGTGATCACTCAACCTGTGACAGTTTGATTCATGTCTGCTTTGATTGGATGACCGATGCACAAACTGCTTCTACCTAACGATGGTCATCTGGCCAAGCCATCGGTCCCTCACATCTGTTTTACTGATCCCGCGGCCGACATGCTGACACATTTGACCGGTCGTCCAAAAATCTGTGCAACCAGACCTCAGGCAGTCACTCAGTCTGGACACAATGCTTGTAACGCTGACATATAAGAGCCGACGTAGAGAGGCGAGGAGCTGTGCTCCAGAGGAGGAAATAAAGAAAAATAGAGAGTAACATAACATAGTGTGTTTCCATGGAAACGGGAGATGGGGATTATTGTTATGAAAGCCTTCCCTGTGGAGGAGAACGAGACTCATTGGAGCCTCTAGAGTGGGAGCGACAGATCTGGGCCAAACGGAGGAGTAAACCACCTCCACGTGTCTTCACCTCCAAAACGGGGTCTTCCACTGTGCCTAGAGGCTGCACAGTGCACACTCAGCTTACACTGTTAGTGGAAGAAAAGACTTCACATGACTCGTCTCAGAAATACTGTGAAAAAACTGTTGGCCAGAAAATCCTGAGCTGTAACTTGTGCCATGGTTGTTGCTTGGAATATTAAATGGAATACGTGGTGTGATGTGTCCGTCCCTTGTGCTTTCTTGGAAGATCGCTTGGCTTGGAGGATAGAGGTGGAATAGAATAAACAGACATGTTACTATGGCGATGAACTAGGTACCTCTCATCGTGCATATATTTCGGCCACTGTCACCACTTGAAGACAAACAAGCAAGTTCAACTATCTTAGAACCAAACTTTCCACATTTACCCATTCTAGACAACTGTGACAAAATTTATTCTTTAAGGATTTATATATATGAAATACATGTATTTTATGAAATGTTTTAGTTTTTGCTTACTTAAAATATTTATTTATTCACTGTTATCAAGGCTTCTGTTTTCCCGGTGGTGATATTTTCCCTATTTTTCTAGCTAATTGACCTGATTTGACCCTAAATTTGCTGCCTCAGCCATTAGCAGCTGCAGCACATCACCCATTCTTAGGAACTGTGACAAATCATGTCTTGCTCTGTTCCAGAAAACATCCTTGTCCCAGTCAAGAATTGAAATGAGTGATACCCAAAAACCTGAGAAGTTCTCAGATGTATAACCTTTAAGCAACCTCTACAATGTTCATGAAAAATGCAAGAGTATAGAATAAGTAATGTAGCAAAAAAGATGACAATTGTCCTTGGTGTGTAGCTAATGCTGCAGAATAAGCATGTGTGAGATCCTGCCTTCATTCCCTTGTGCAAACAATTTCTCTCCTCAGCCAAATGTGCAACAACTTATCCCAGAGAAAGTCTGAAGAATAAACTTTCATAAACCCATATGAAAACCTCCTGTGCCAATAACGTCCTTGACAAACCCATGCAAATGAAGCTGGAAGCAATCGCCACTGATTTGGACACAATGAACAAAGACCACATCAGAGGAGCTAATGGATTGCATCAATTAAACTACATATTTGCAGCTGGCTGCAGTATTTCCTGATAGCAAATGTGACATTCTGGGTTCTGTTTTTTTGGATCTGGGTGCATTGTTAACAGTTTCTTTCCACCAGTGTTTCAAAGCTCGCACGCATAGTTGCTATATAGGCCATGTGTGAAGTCTGGCAGACCTTCAAGAACAATGACAGCTTTATTTTTGTTTATCAAGGCAATTCGCGGCTAATAGCGTTGTATCATCAAATGTTAAATTGCTCTCATTTAGGTAATTGACAATGCGCCCTGCTCAATCATGTACTTGGGTGCATTTTGCACTGGTGGCCATTTGGCAAACCAAAAAGCAATTTTTGTTTCTTCAAAAAGAACCCAAAGTGTGAGGTTGTTTGGGGACAGCCAGACTGCCATTTACAAGTTTCAGCTGATGGCTGTGAACACATTGCGTTAGCTGTGGAAAGGTAGGCATATGGTCCCAATGTGTTGACACATTTGCCAGGGCCTGAACCCAACTATACAGTGCCACTGAACCACTGCAGACTAAAATGTTTTAAAAAGAGAAAAGTAAACAGAAGAAAACAAATGGAACAGATTTGGAGGCCGTCTGGAGAGAATCTGCTGTAAAGTAGAACTGAACCCAATGACTCACTTTAGATTGCACTTGTGAAGAAAGAAAGATACCAAGACTGACATATGACATTCTTCCTTTTGCAAACAGGTTGCACATGAATTCTCTAACTCTACTAAAGTAGGGTTGGCAACTGAACTCAGTACTGTAAGGGTACTGACAGAATTATGTCAATACAGGATACCACGTTAAACCAATCTGCCAAATTTCGGTACCTGACAGAGCATCCGAGTGAGAGAGTAACTTTGCAAGTGTGGTTAAGTTTTCAAAACTTGATTCGCTAAGGTAAGCAAAGCTGGAGGGCAGCACGTCCAACAAACACAAAATGCATGTAAAAGCTGAAGAATGTGCCATGAAAGCAAAGTCCCCTGCAGCAGCTGCAGCTAATGTTAGCATGCCTGCTGCTAGTGCCTAAAAAGTATAACTTAGGTTTCAGGTGATTAATTAGCTCATTGGCTAAGTTGTTGGAAGAGATAAATGTAAATCAGTTGCGAGTGAATTACAAGTTACCATCACCTCCAAACCTGCGACAGCTGCAGCAGGGGTTTTTGTTGCCCATATGTCATGGTTTTCAGCAGCCTTCTTTCGCCTTTGTGACTGGTCAGCCAAAAAAATGTAGATGAAAGGTCTGGATATAATTCAAATTGTACTCAGTTATGATTTTAAAAATAATAAGTAGATTGCACAGTTTCATGTGCACTAGTACAAATAAAATTACCGACCTGAAAAATACTCCACCGCTTCTGAAACCAAGTATAAAACCAAGAGTACATGAATCACAAACTATTACTACCATACTACTGTTAAATGCCCTATTGTAAAACATTCTTAACAAAATGTTCTAAATAAATACCGCAATAATAATGTTGAAATGTTGTTGGACTTGTTTTTATGTGTCTCAATGGGATTACCTGTCCAAATAAAGGTAGAGAGAAATGTAGTGGGAAAAGGTACCATTGGTTACTGGTACCAACTTCCAAGTGCTAGTACCGCATCAGTTCAAATGTGAACGGTACCCAACCCTACTTATAAATGAAACTGGTTCTCTAAGTGTTAAAAAGGGAGACCCCCATCTTTCAACCATCTGCAATGAATTGCGCATTGAAATGAGAGAGGATAAAATGTTGAGTATATCTAGCCAGATGAATCAGGTCTACTAGGCCAACATCTGGCAAGTACAGTGCTGGCAGACAACAGATTAGTGTGTGTTCCCTCTGCCTTTCTCTCTGCCCTCTTTTCCTATCTGCTTTGTCTGTCTGTCTATCTCTGTCTCTGTGTGCAAGCCGTATTCTTTCCTCCTCTGTCTCGTAATTTGGGACAGTTTTAATCCAACCGCTGCGGGCAGTTGTTCGGCTGTCCAGTGTCAGGCGCTGCATCTGCGCGCCACGACCTTTAATAGCGCCCACTCCATATGACTCCCAATCACTGTTTTTAGCAGCACATCAATTTTGCTTCCTCTCTCATTCAAAACCGCAACTTGTGTTTCCAGGAGAACTGAACATAAATCCTCTCCTAATGTTCCCCCCAGTGTGACTTTCGAGCCGGACGCGAATCAAAAATGCGTTGCATAACAAGAGGGAATGGAAATGTTCTCCACCCTCTGAGCCATTGGGAGTGAGTTTCCTCCGCAGTGTACGCCCCGGGATGCACCGTCTTTCCTTTCTGTTTCCCTCCCTCCTTTCCTCACATTTGTCTAACTGATTTCCCATTTATTGTGCTCTCTTCCGACCTCAGTTGTAAAGCCAGCTCCGACTGTCCTGAAGCAACCTTATTATGGAAGTGGTCAAGCCCTGTTTGGACTAGGGGAGAGGCAGAAGGTTAGCAACGGCTACTGACTGACTCATCAAAGAGAGGATACTATGACTCTTCTGAATGTTGCAAAGTGGTGTGAGTCCAGTGTGTGTGTGTGATTTGTAATGGGACGTTAAGTGGTTAAATCCATTCTCACCATATCTTAGCATTAGAGCTTGGTCTTTGACTTGTTCTTGGTTGTGGTAAATGATTCAGAGCCAGTCCTCCCCTTGTGCAAGGAACTCCAGAAATAGTTATGATGCTTGGCCTGGTGTAACAAACACATGTTTACGTGTTCTTACTCTCATTCTTGGAGGCATTACAGTGACTTGACATTAATTTCCTGGAGACTCACCCTAAGGGCTCATTTATGCCCCGTTTGCGTACGAAAATAGAAATGTCGGTTTCGAATGGTGTAACTGTCACTGCCCACATGTTTCCATGTGTCCTTTACGTGGCATGAGTGTTAAGCAATACAGCCATGAAATGGTGCCACTTAAAGTCAAAAGTTACCCAGCAGAGGAGGAAGAAGATGAAGAAGACGAAGAGTCAACAGTAAACATGTTGACACTGGAGGATGGCTCCGTCCGTATCTGTATTAGGGTTGGGCAATTGGATGAATCTATCGGCTGTTGGTTGCTCTATGGGGGGATTTTTTTTCTTTCACTTTCATTCAGTGACACAGTGCACTAGGGCTGCACCTAATGATTATTTTCATCTTCAGTTCATCTGCTGAATATTTTCTTGATGAATCACTTATCAACAATTAGTGGTTTGGTCAATAGAATGTCAGAAAATGGTGAAAAGTCTTGATCAGTGTTTCACAAAGCCAAAGTTGACATCTTCAAATGCTTTGTTTTGTCCAAAACACAGAGATATTTTAGTTTACTGTCATAGAGGACTAAAGAAGCCAGAAAAATAATCATATTTAAGAAGCTGAAGTCAGAGAATTTGGACATTTAAAAAAAAAAAAAAAAAGACTCAAAACTGGAGCTGGAAAAGGAATAAGAAGTAAACAGCGTGTAGAGTCAAGCTATTTTTCACATCTAATATGGTCGGCCAAACCAGAGTTTGTGACAGTTGGAAGACTGGAAAGACTAATAAAGATGGTTTAGTAAGTTTTGCGTTTTTCTGTCGAGTCTGAATGAAGTTTGCTTTACGATAAGTTAATTAGGCAATTAAGCTAGTCTTAGTTCAGTAAAAGGGAGAAATTTGTATTCAGAAAGTCGTATATTTCTGTCTAATAAGGAAAATAAGTGTAAGAATGTTTAATTTCTTAACATTTGGTGAGTTTGTTTTGGGTTATTGGACGTATGTAGTATAGCAAACTCGACACTCGCATATATTGGCAGTCCAGATTGATGCTGACAGTGGCTGGTTGGAAAACTTTTAAATTTTGCCCAACCCTAATCCGTATGCATATCTAACATTAAGCATAAACTTAACCCATAACCACTACTTTCCTAAGACTAAACTGTAACCTTTACCTAAGGCCAGAGATATACTTGCTTTTAACTATGCGTTCACATATGCATCATGGCTGTCTCACATATCCTGCATCGGTTTAGAGCAATGGTTGTTTAGATCCTCAGAAATTAACACTAGCAATACACATTCTCTGGCAAACCCTACCCTCTAGCCTAACCCTAATAATGGCCCCAAAAATCTGTCTTTTTTCAATTTGGGAGACAGCTTTTGTCGCAAATTGCACCAGCTGTCCCCAGTCGACTGGTCTGGAGTCAAAAATGTGTCCCTGAAAATAGCTCAAGTCATACACACACACACGCCCACACGCACACACTCGCACAATCTCGTTTGGGTCAATAATGGCAGCTACAGCTTCCTGTGGATCCTCTAGAGGCTTCATATGACTTCCTGCCATCTTGCCTGTCTTTCCTCTGCCTTCCTGTCTCGCCCAGAGACCGCTGCAGGATATACATACTGTGTGTGTCTGTGTGTGTGTGTGTGTGTGTCAAAGCTACGCCAAACAGACCCTCTCGGCCAGTACTGTTAGACTTCACATGAGGTAAAGACATTCGTATCCACTCTGGAAATGCCACTTCACACACGCACATGTATGTGAAAGGATGTCGTTCTCGGACCGCACACATTTCCCGTTTAGGTGGAGCCCCGCACATTCTCAATGAGTTGTCACACAGACACACCCTCTCCCACCCCTATGCCAGTCACTCACACCTAATTACCCACTGACCCCTCATTCTTCTTCACAAATCTCTTTGTTAGTTTGTCTTACTTCCACCTTTATCAAAGATCTATACAGCAACATACACACTTGCATAGATGCAGAAACCACTGTCCCCACACTTTATCACACCTCTCCACTGCTTTGTACCCCCTACCTCAACTCCTGTGGTTCATCTTTGTCTCTACATACATAACCTGGAGTGGACATATAGTCTAAACAACAGTAGCAGTTCTTTAGGTTCTCCCACACTGCTCTGACTTTGCTCCTATGTTTCATTGCAGCTAATCCCTCTCCGTTCCTTTACACTCTTTCCATATGGTGTAGATAAATATTTTAAATCTCCCGCAGACATGTATCATCTGACTCCTGTTATGTCACACAAATTAATTTATAGGTCATGACTGGTGGCAAAAGTGCTAAGATATCTTAATCATCATCATAATCCCTGGGGGTTGTTACAGTACATCATGCATCTGTTCACTATGCCCACTTTTGCCTCAAGTGTTTTCTTCTCTGAAATGCTCATTGTATCTTTTTTGTGTGGGGCTATTCAGCTGCTTCTAGTCTTTATACCAAGCTACTCTCATGTTAAATCTGTACTTACTCCAGCTTTGTATTAAAAGATTAAATCAGAAGATTTTTATTTTAATAGACGTCTTTTAAGTCACAATCTTTTGCCGAATGAGATAATATAATGGTGATTGAGCTTGATAAAAGTTTTGCAATATTTCTATTTTTGCAGTATTAAGAACTGGGAGTCAAAAAGGTTGGCACAATTCTTGGAAAAAATGCTGTATTTAGTTAGTGCTAAAATAAACAGATATCTGCAATGCTAAATCATCATCAGATGATAGCTGATGTCTTCCTAGATTGCTGCTAAAGCAAACTGTAGTAGTCACATGGAAAATGCTGTTTCCTGTTTTTCAGTGATTGTTGCACTTTGCTGTTGTTCATCAACAATTGGTCTGCAAAACAAGACCATGATTATTTTTCAGTGTTTTTTGACAGCGGACCAGTTTGAAATATCGCAGAAAGTAATGGAATAAGAAGGAGCAGCCACAGTGAGCTGTTAGAGCTGCAGGCGAGAGGCAACACATCTCTATCTCTTTGCACGAAGCTATCCAACTAACACCAACTCTTGTTTTGTTTATTTTTTATCTCACTCTCATAAAAAAAGTAAAAAGGATCAATTTCTTTGAGGAAAATTGATGGATACACCTTTATGATATAATGTAAGTGGAATAATAACTAGTTGAACTTTAAATGCAGTACAATAGTATATTAGTATATTAGACTTCTCATTAAATTATAGAATGATGACATGAAATGAAATTCCTTCTAAATGTATTCATTCATTTAGAAAAGTTGTTTTAATTTGCTCTCCACCACATCTTCTGTATTATCTCTGCACATTTGAGAAGTCCACCAGTTTTCAGAAACAGGAAATTGAAAGACACGGCAGGTCAGTCAGACTGTAACGCACATGAGAGGCAGTCACACAACCGGTCGCAACACCCTTTTTTAATTTGTAGCATTATTCAATAGGCAGCTCTGGAAGAAATATGAAGGAAAGAGGTTCAGAGGCCTTAGGTATGTATTTTTTCCCCTCTGAGCAGCAGGTGTAACAATATTAGCTTTGGTTTATGTGAATTCCCCACTGGAGCGTGCTGGCGAAGGAGGACCGGGGGCACATCAAGAGAAGGTTTTACACAGCAAAGTGGAAAGTGGTTTAGTTTTGTTTTGGAAGACTGAGCGAGGGACTGGGTGTTTTTTGGGTGTTGCTATGGTTGTGACTAGAGGCAATGTGACGCGGATGTGGTGTTGGAGCAAGTTTTGATGGCATGGGGGCGTGGAGGTGGAAGAAAACGGTGGGATATTGCATAACTGGAAAGTGAAGAGTCCTTTGGCTGGCATGACATGAACATTCCTCCACCCACTTGTTGTCCTCATCCCCGACTTCATCTCTTTGCTCTGTGCCCTGATTCAAAGTACTACTTGTACTTCTTCTTATTATTATTAATACCTGACAATAAAGCTGCATTTCCACAGAAAGTACCCAGAACTTTTAGTCCAGGAACTACTTTTCAACAAACTAAAAGGCTTCTTCAGCCCATTGTTGTCTGTGTTTCCACCACAGTCTAAAGAGCTGTGAAGATTTGGCAATTTAGTAAGTTCATTAATGAAAAAGAAATGACTGTTTTTACATGTCATTATTGCGTGTGACTATAGAACAATGATGATGACATATGAAGCGATGGACAGGCATCAATATTTGTGCAACAGAAGGATGTTGACCTCAGCGTAAATGATCAATAAGGCCCGAACTTGGTCATCTGTCCATCAGTTGTATGCGTTCCTCCGAATCTCCATGTTGGTGTGTCAATGAACAGAAAACAAACTGGATAGCGGCTGCATATTTTTCAAACTGGTGGCTCAAATGAAATGTTGTGAGTACTCAACCAACAGAAATGTTCTGTGCTTTAGGCCCCACCCCAAATTTCCTGTACTTTTGAAAAGTACTACCCTCAGAGAAAGACTTTTGTGGGGTAAATTATCTCCCCGAAACCTTGCCCATGCAGGGGAAATGCACTTGGATTTTCTCCAAATGTGCTATGCTGCCTTCAAATGGGGTCATGTTTACCGTGTTCTCGAGTGCATATGGATGAACATCGGAAGTGGAAATTTTCTGAAAGCTCCAAGTTCACGACTTGGAGTACACGACATCCCATGTCATAACCACGAGCTCACAAGTTCCATTTGAAAGCAGCAGCAGTCCCAGAGGAAAGTTCCAGCGGTAAATGAAACATGCAGTCCATGTTTTGAAAGATACATTAGCCCTTAGCCCACCCCATCATTCCTTTCCTGTTTTCCTGTTCTTGCTACCATACTTGACTTTGCCATTATCTTGTCCATACACCTTCAATCTAATGTGAGAGCCTTATGCAATCAATCTATTGTCAAATTGAATTCTTTAAAAGAAACCTTCCTGGGGTAGCTTACCTGCTGCTCTAAACTTTTGAATCTGTGTGCCTCAGACACCTAAAACCTGATTTTCACAGCTGACGCTCCTCTCATATAACTCCCCCTCCATATAAGACCTTAAATTGAGAGGCATGGGGAGTAGTGGGGAGAATAGAGAGAGCAAGAGGGAACATAGAGATCATCTGCCAGGCTCAGCTCCCATCTGGTCCAAATCCAGGGGTCTCATTCCCACTGATTTCCCCACCAGCTCTCAGTATCAGCTCCTCCAAACAGCAGCAGCTTGGACTGCAGGTCTTTGACCCGGCGACCAGGCGACGGGCCAGAGATGAGCTGGCTTCCATGCCTCAGTTTCTAAGCCTGGGGGATGTGGAGAGAGGATCATGGTCCAAACTAAAGCTGAAATCTGTAAAGATTGAAGGACAGAGAGTCAGAAGTTTAGATGCTTAGCTGCCACAAGATTGCTAGTTTTGTGCTTGACGCTCAAGAACATACAGGGTCATAAGGTGGGAAGTAACTGAGTACAAATACTTACTTACTGTGATGTAGATTTTTCAGGTATCTGTACTTTACTTCAGTATTTATTTTTCTGATGACTTTTTACTTTTACTCCCTACATTTGAACACAAATATCTGTGCTTTCTACTCTATATATTTTCAAAACAGGCTTGTTACTTTAGTTTTAATGCATTTTTATTTTGCATCACTGTGCGCCACCTTTCCAACATCAAGACTGATTTCAAACCAAATGGACTTGACAATAACACAGAAAGGACAGAAAAGATTCCTTGGTATATCAGTCAGTGCATATCACGCACGACATATGTAACAAGACAAAAAAGATGTGAAATGAGAAAAGACGACATCTAAGACACAAGATGAAAAACTAACAAGAAGAAAAAGATGTAGCTCTAAATGTAAAAGATGATGAAACAGACCGAGAAGGAGACCTAACTTGAAAAGATGAGGTGCAGTTAGCTTTACACAAAAACAGCCACTAGAAATGTCCTTCAGGGGGCAACATTTCAGTTTTTATACTTTGAGTACAATGCAGAGCCTGTACTTGTTTACTTTTACTGCCGAAGAAGAAGAAGCCGAATCAGTGCTTTCTCTTTTTTTTTTTTTTTTTTTTTTGCACAAGTATCTGTACTTCTACTTGACTGAAGAATGCATGTACATCTGCCACCTCTGGTCACAAATAACAGCGGTATGCATTTATTGTAGCTGCTAATGTAGACTCCGGATGATCAGCTCTGTGTGCGAGTCACAACTAATCATTGAATCCCCGCTGCTGAGACGAAAACCACTCTGACCAAAGATTCTAAAGCTTCTTTGTGGTTTCTATCTGTATTGGACCCCCTTGAAGTTCACACCCTTCAGATTTTTTCCTTTTTTATGCCAAAGCCACAATAATGCTGCTGCTGGTTATCCCATGAAAGGACTGGGTGAGAGATGATGTCATTCTTCATAGTGTCGGATACTTGGAATGTGGGCCACCTCAGCCCCCCCGTCCAGCTGAATGGATGAAAACAAACCCTGTGAATCTACTGGGCCGGCTTTAAGGGGCCCCACCTCTGGCACCGGTAGCCATCTTCACTCTGGGGGGCCCAGGAGGCCCGGCACTTCTGGCTGACGTCATGGTAGCAGAACCATTATGATGAGATTAGTTGGAGCTTGAGCACAAAGCCCTTGCGCTATAGCATCTCATCCTTTCCTCTGTTTTTTTTTCTGTGCTGAGCCATTTCCAGAACAACATGGCCCCTTTCTCTTTCTTCTTTTTCTATCAACACATCTCTTTCTGTCTCCTTCCTCCATCTCTCTCTCCTTTTCCCCTCAACCCTGATTTATCCACCTCTCTTTTTCCAAGACTTTACTTTTCCTGCCTGGCACATGGAGACTCATTTCCTGGTCTCATATGCATTTCAAAAGGTGCAGGAGGTTCCTTGTACCAGGCTGAAGAATTGAACAGAGCAGCACGGTGAATATTAAAACACTCGTCTGTAGTCTGTGGACAACAGTTCTCTCTCAGACAATCAGATGTCAGTGTGTAAACTCGACCCTATCCAGTGATCTGCAGTCACTGCTAAAATGTTTCGCTCTATCGCTGTAACAAAACGGGGATAACAAAAACAACAGAGATTGCAGGATTGTGTCCTGAGGGATTGGGTGATTATAGTTATGTTTCTCCCAGTCATTACTTTAAATGCTGCTTGACTATTATGTTTGTTTGTCATGTTTTTTTTTCTCAAAAATTGTTTTTCAGATTCATTATCTACAACTGTTTTTCCAAAACAAGTTGGGATGTTGTGTTAAATGTGAATAAAAACAGAATGCAATGATTTGCAAATCCTTTTTGACCTATATTCAATTGAATATAGTACCAAGACAAGATATTTTGTGTTCAAACTGTTAAACTTTATTGTGTTTTTAAAATATACACATCTGAATTTGATACCTGCAACAGGTTCCATAAAGGTTGGCACAGGGGCAACAAAAACACCTATGTGGCAAACAGGCTAATTGACCCTTCTTAAGTCCCAACCCTTTTGGAACTTTGGTCAGCTTTCTCTCTTTTGTTTTCCCATAGGCCAGTTGTGTTAGGCTTGTCTATTTTGAAAAGAAAACCATTTTTTGGAGATGGTTAAAAGTTGTTATGGAGGACCTGTGTTGAAGAACTTTGCATACTGTTTTTCTAAATGTTTAATTTAGCACTTATCTACATGTATTTATAGACATTGTTCTTAGTACAATTTCTCCACTGTTCTTATGATTCTGTCAAGAGGCACAAAGGGTAAGTTGAAGGAAAAGAAAAAAATTCTCTTTACTTACCTATTGTCCATCTTTGTTGGAATCCTGCCGACAATGCCAGATTGATGAACAAAAGAATAAACTCAAGGAGCCTCAGTTGTTCTTAGCTGAACAGAAGAGTTTAATACAGCACATATCTGTGCACAGAGAAGATCTGGGTATGCTGTCTACACATGGATACAGTTCATACCAAAGGCTTTAAGATGCAATAGAAACACTCAGTTTTATACAGTATAGCTCACATCATACAGAATCACGTATCATTAACAAACTAGAAAGGAGGGCACCAGACAATACAAAAAACCCGTTTAACATCTTCAGTGTCACAAACGCTGTTAGGACTATATCCAAGGCCTAAGATATCTGTAGCTCCAGACATCCAGAGTCTACATAGTACGTGTGCCCCAAATGAAGGACACTGTATTTCCTCAACAACCTGTAAAAGTGACATGTATTCTTACAGTTATGTCTAAAGTTAGCTAATGTTAGAAAACCGGCTGTGTTTTGCTCTGTAGCAAAACTTTAGCGAACTAGCTGCCTAATCTACATCAATCATTAGCTAGCTGGTTAATCATTAGCTAGCTGGTTAATAGTACTTTGCTAATGTTAGTTAACTTAAAATTACTTTAACAGGTCCACCAGCAACATCTTTTAACCATCTTTAAAAATTCGCATGGTTCTTTTCAGTATAAAGGGGCATATCTAAGTACAGGAAACAGGAAAGGAGATAGTAGACTGAGGTTCCACTAGGTGCCAAGTTTGCTCAACTCTTATCAGAGCGCAGAGCAAAAAGGGACAATGCTTATGAAGGGTCATTGGTAACAGATGAGGGCCTCATAGTTGGTATGAAAGGGGCATCCTCAAAGGCTCAGTCTTTCACATGCATGGATGGGGCAAGGTTCACCACTTTGTGAAAAAAACAGTTTAAGAATGTTTCTGGACAGACAATTTCAAGGAATTTAGGGATTTCACCATCTGCAATCCATGATATATTTTAAAAGATTTAGAGAATCCGGAGAAATCTCTGCATGTGAGGACCAAGGCCAAAAACCAACATTGAATACCCGTGACCCTCGATCCCTCGGGTGGCACTGCAAAGACTTGAGAACAATTTGGAAAACGATTTTCAGTTTGTCGCTGAAACTACATATGCAAGTTTAGACTCTACCATGCAAAGAGAAAGACATGTATCAACAGCAGCCAGGAACGCCGCCCACTTTTTTTGGGCCCAAGCTCATCTGAGATGGACTTACGGAAAATAGAAAAGTCCACATTTCGGATTGTTTTTGGAAATCATGGTCTTGGTGTTCTCTAAATTTACATTTTACTCAGCGTCCCAACTTTTTTTGGAAATGGGGTTGTAATCTCAAATTCAATCAGGTGGTTTGTGCAATGGTTTAGAAATGAACATAGTGTGTGGGTTCTCTTGTTGTTGCAGGATGAACTGGACCTGACGGATAAGAACAGGGAGGCCATGTTCGCTCTGCCCGATGAGAAGAAATGGCAGATCTACTGCAGCAAGAAGAAGGTGAGTTGGCCTTTCTTTGCTGTACATCAGCCTCGATCTCTGGCCGGCCCTCAGCTGACTGGCTGCCTGAACCCGCAGTTTAGAGCTAAACTGTCAGCAGTGAGTGTTATTGAAGGGCAGCCTCTTACCGGAACCCATTTTCAATCTGCTTTCCCAGCTTCTCATCTCTGCACTGACATAAACATATGCACATATTATGCCAACTTCATACTGCACAATATGTTTTTTTTCAGGCAATGTTGGATATGCACATACAGTACACACAAAGTACACAAATGCCCCTGTTTCAAGACCTCAATCTCCAGATCTCCCTCCCCACGTTGGAGCAAGCAATTTCCTTGTGCTGCTTAAGAATTGTCAACATACCATGGAAGCGCTAGAACATTCTGGTTAGCCCTCTCTTTCACCCCTCTCCCCTCGCCAAAACATTTCTCGTTCTCTTCATACTGTCTCAAATATCCACCAGGAAATGACATTGTGCTTGGAGAAAAAAGGGGAATTCGGCCCCCCTCTGCCACTCAATAGCAAATTGAATAAATAGTCGTAAACCCTCCCCTGTGTCTCTTTGCTAATTTGTTTTTTGGCTGGGGGTTTAGTGCTGGACGAGGATCGGACCTCTCTCTTTCTCTTTCCAAGGCATGCAGGCTCAGCTTAGCTGATATGATAGGCTCTGACAACCTTTTTAAAAAGGAGTAAACACACACTGTGTTGTGTGTGTGTGCATAAGCGTATGTGCACCTGCATGTGTGAAAGTTTGTACTTGTATTCAGGCCAGTATTGAGTTACTAGGAAAAAGGCGAGCAGTGGAATTGTGGTGTATTTAGAGGGATGTCAAGGCGAGGATGGAAGCTGGAGCACCACACCAGTTGACAATGAAATGCAAGACTGGTACACGAGGAGGATACAGCCTTTCTTTTAATACATTATGATAACAGAACCTTCAGCCTGGACTGCACCAACATGACTGATTTAATGTAAGGTTAGTTCTAATCAGAGTTTAGTAAAACAAGATTTAAAATGATAAAATCCAGATTTAAAATTAAGCAGTGCTCAGTTGCAAACTAAAAACACTAAAAACTAACAAAAAAAAAAAAAAAAAAAAAAAAGAGTCCAAAGAAATCCAAGTTTATTTATTTAAACTGAAAATAAATAGTTTCATCAATATGGAGGTGCTTTTTTACCCAAATTAAAATAAATAAATAAAAATCTATTTGCAATAGCCTTGCTTGCTAGCTAGCTAAAAGTTACTTAGTTTGCTAGCTACATTAAAAAAAACACACAAAAATGTTATTATTTGTTAGTTAGCCAAAAAGTTGTCCAAAATTAAAATTTTTTGCTAGCTACCTAAAGGGTTACATCGTTGCTAGCTAGCTAAACAATTAGCTTACTAATGATGGCTCAACAGAGAATTGATTTTCTCAGTCAAGCACAAAAAGGATCACATTTTAAACTGGAGTTTAACATTTTAGTGAAACAGAATTAATTTGATATAAGTTTGGAATAAAAATTAAAGTGAGGGTTAAGGAGTGGTTTAAATTTAATCTTTTTAAATATTTTGTCAGTTTTATAGTTTAGTGCAACCAAATTTAAAGGTAAAGGGACAGTTCTCTCCAGCATCAAGAAAACTTTTTCCTCCCTTGGCCTGTAGTGCTGTTTATGCATCAGTTTTGGAGATGTCGACCATATTCTCTCAAATATAATGGAACTAAATGGCACTAGGCTTGCAGTGTTCAAAGTACCAAAAAAATAAATTTGAAAAACTAAACAGTAGGGTCTCTTTCTACTTACTAAAGTACTCCCAGTAGATTCTACTGCAGAAAGAAAGTTTAAAGATTTTCCTTGTTGCTGCAACCCAGCTCAGTGTGCTGTGCACTTTGAAAACATTGCACAGTATTAAAGTGGATTGAATTATTGGCAGAATGTGCATTTGCACATGTGAACCCACATAAAAGGTGCAGTGCAGTAATACTCCAGTATCAGTTATTGAATATCTCACTGAAGCAACCACAGACGTTTATGAGAAGCCTTTGTGCTGCAGTGGAAGGTAGTGGAAACAAAATGCTGGCAACAGTCTGGGCATATTGGAAGCAAAGTGGTTTGCAGTGCGCGCCTAAGCCGGGTTCAGAGGTAGGATATATTAGTTTGTCGTTCCTCCCCCATCGCTCCCAGTCAGAAATTGTTTCCTCTGTGAGGCTAAGGTGAAAAAAAACAGCCGCGCGCCCAAGCCAGGAAACGGAGAGCAAAAACCGGGGTAACAGTGCACGGCAGAAAGCTGGAGGAAAAACCAAACAAACCCCTCATTCATGGATAGAGGCGGCGTAATGGAGAATGAGGAAAAAAAAAACAACTGGCGTGCAATATCGGATAATAACCTGCATGTCTGTGTGTGAATATGCAGGCAGGAAGGCACGTGCACACACCAACGCAGACATGAACAACGTAAGAAAATACGAACATGCAGGTTATTCAGACATAACACACACACACACACACACACCACACAGTAGTGGCCTGTGTTTCAGAGAGTTACAGCATGACAGTGATTTGAATGGAGAGCACAGGACAGCAGAATTTCCCTCAGCCGTTCCTGTCAGCGGCAAACACTGGTCCCCTTGTTTCCTTTAGCCAAGCGACGGCTCCAGTTGTTGTGGTTAGATAACACTTGGAGCGCGCCGCTGAGGGCACGACAAAGGGACAAACTAACTTTGTTCACCTGCAAAACAAACCGGCCAACACATTTAACCCCAAACCACTCAAGCTTTGCCATTTCCACTGCCTCGCTGTCCAGTGAAAACCACATAATCCAAATCTAATCATTTTTATGTTTTCACATAAACTGAAGAACTAAATGTTTCTTTGTGGTCTGAAAATCCACCTACTTATTAGGCTAATAAAACCATTTAAAGCACTTTAATTCACAAACGGTTGACATTTCAGATGGAACCTGACAAACTAGAGCTGCAACGATTAATAGGTGAATCGATTATTAATCGATTATTAAATTAATCACCAACTATTCTGATAATTGATTAATCCATTTCAGTAGTTTTTTGTTAAATTTTCAAGAAAAAAAACAAAACAAAAACATTTCTCTGATTCCAGCATCTTAAATGTGAATATTTTCTTGCCTTGTATAAAATTATCATGGCTAATGAGTTGGTTAACAGTTGGCTACTTAGACAGACACAGAGTATTATTATCATCCAATTACACTGGTTTTTTAACCAGCTAATGAATGTAAATCCAATATCCACATTTGTTCTCTCACAGGTTTAGTCTTCCTGATGTCCTGGACAAAATATTTTTTTTTTTTGCTTGCTAGTTAGCTAATCGCTAATTTTGTCTGTCAGCCTTTGTTGCTGTGCAGCGGCTTTATCCTAGCCTGGTTGCTGAGTTAGATACATTAAAGTCAAGATGAAAAGATGTTTTACCTTTCTAGCTCATATCCCGGCTGTATTAATACAGTAGTGTAAGGGGAAAAAATACAAAAAAAAAAAAAAAAAGTATTCTTATTTCAAAACCAAATCAGTTTTTTCTCCTGTACAACAACATAATGTGTACTTACCTAGGTTTGAAAAACCTTTTTCAACTAATAACATCCTGACATCCACCTGCCAATCAGTTGTCAAGGTTAGGGTCGGTTATTATGCCCATTTTTCAACATTCAAACCAAATCCGTCCCAGCGCTAGAAGTAAGATACTCTCCATACTAAAATGTTCTTGAACAATTAGCTGAAAGAGGCTAAAAAGCTCCGTAGAGCCGCTACTTGCTGAGTTTGTTAGAATTCTCTGTGATTCATTGACACTAGAAGACAAGAATTTTTTTGATTCAATGGAATTCAATACAAAGATATTTTATTGGTTAATGCAACCCTAACATTGTTCACAACCTCAGAACATTTGAGTTAAATGCTCATTAGTGAGTTTGATTGAAACAAACAAAAAACATGCTTTAATTGCATGAATCCCTAATGTCTACTTTCAAATTCAGTTGTTTCATTGAAAAATAGTAGTTTTGTTTTGTTTATTAGACAGTGGTCCTCTTATCTAATCCCAGTCAGAAGTGATGTAAGGGAATTAGTGTAAACATGCTCTCTGTGTACCATGACTAACTCCAATATCTTGTCGAGGCCTTCCAGCTTTACATAAGCTAATGGTATCTGCACCTCTGATCTCAGCCACCCAGTCAGTTGCAGCCAAGGGTGTTGGGTGTCTATCTACGTGTGTGTGTGGTGTGGTGTTGTGTGAATGAGTGGGCTTGATTCTTGGCATAAGAATGAATGGATGTCTTGTATACATACTTAGTGTATGAGTGAAACAGAGATGGCATGAGTAAATCGCTGTATGAGTGTGTTGCATGCCTGCCTGTGAGTGAGGGTGGTTGCGTGTGAGTGTGTGCGAGTGTGTGTGAGTGTGTGTGTATGCACTTGTTTTTGCAAGCGTGACTCGCGTCCAGCAGCCCCCAGGTAGAGAACACCATGTAACATCTAACAGCTCCTGATAATCGTTCAGTGCCGGGAGCCAAACACAGTCTCCTGACTCCCATTAGTAGTGCTGCACTGGCACACACACACACACAGACACACACACGCTGTTGTGTTTTCATCACTTCAGAGGACATTGCATTGAGTTACATTCATTTCCTGGAAACTTATCCTAACTCTACCCATAAGGACTACTTGCCGAACCTTAACCCTAAACCCTAACCCACAAACCTAACCTTAACCTAAACCAGCATCTCTGGAGCCACATGTGATTCTTTTGCCCTTTTCCAGTGGCTCCCTGTGGCTTTGACAAAAAATTATATGGAATTTTTTTTTCGTTTGAATTTTAACTTATCATTTGTGTTGGTCAAAAGTGATTCTTGCATTCCCCAATTGTAAAAATGAGTAAATTAAAAAATTTTTAGGTAGGAGTGCTTCTGGGACTTGCAGTGCATTTGTCCAATGTGCTCTTTGGAAAGGGACATAGGTACTCAAAAATTACAAAAAACTCTAAACTATGAAAATGCCTTTATTCGTCATGGCCTGGTCATACTCAACACTTAAAGGTCTCTTAAAAAAAATTGTAGCCTGTTCACGAAATTCAAAAAGAAGTTTCAATATTTAATCAACTAAAGTGTGCTCTTAGCCTACTATCATCTACGGTTCCGTGACTTTCTTCTAAATTTTGGTAGTGGCTAGTCTTGAGCCTCCGTAGACTATCTATAAGGGGAAAATATACAAATAATTGTGGCTCCAGACAGATTTTTTTCTGGCCAAAAATGGCTCTTTTGAGAGTAACTGTTGCAGACCCCTGACCTAGTCTTGACTCTAAAATTTAATGATTCATATTATGGGGACTTACATTTGGCAGATGAGTCCCCACAGTGAGACTGTGTAAGCAGCTATATGTTCACACAACATGAGTAATACAAGTCCACACACACAACTGTGTTTCCATCACTTCAGAGGACATAACATTGACTTACATTAAATTCCTTTAAACTTACCCTAACCCAAGTCTTAATCTTACAATTGAATGAGTTATATCATAGGGACTTGCGTTTGGTCCCTATAAGGCTGGCATGTCCCCACATGTTAGTGTGTAAGCAGATGTATGTCCCCACAACATCAGTAATACATGAACTCACACACACACACACACAGAATTTGGCCCTTTAACAGTGTCACCACACTGACAAAAACTGGCATTGATCCATTATCTACTGCCCTATATTTTCCTAAAAGGGGGGCTCTGTTTTTCTGTCTGAAATCATACAGCTACCAGTGGCATCCTCCTCTCTTATGCTGTGAGTGGAATGCCATTAACATGCTTAACATATGTTGGCTGATTGCACCATATGCCCCCACACATTAGCCTCTCATAACTGGGCTGCAGCTTAAATATGAAATTAATAGCCTTGTGTGCTTCATCCCCATCGCTTAAACTAATGTGACCCCGGGCAAAGATTTCTACTTGAGCTGTGCTAAAACGTGTGTGTGATGTTAGCTACCTGTAACAGGCGGGAGCGTTACATAATCTCTCAGAATTCAATATCCTGTCCATTTCCTGCCTCTCTAGGTGAGACTTTATATCCTGGCTTCCATAGATAAATATTCCCCGCGGAGAGATTGGCTCTTTGGAATGTCGGACAATCCCACTCATTGCGCAGACGGGAACATACTGTATTGTGGTGACAGCTGGAGCAGAGAGTACAGGAAAAATATTGACTTTTATGACAGCTAATGCATCCATGCCTACAGTGCATGTAATTGTGCGCCATGTCTGCTTTTACTGGACTACACAGGGGTTACAATGTAAGGAATTTGATGAATGCAATAGGTGCTGTTATTCTGGGCAAATCACACATGTACACCAAATTCAATTCTTTCTTGTTTTTTTTTCAAACTTAAAGAAAAAATCCATACTGGTTTTATTTCTTTCTTTTTAAATGCACAGTATATAATTTCAGCCTCTTGGGGTCTTTCAGTCTCGCTCTAAGACTGTTACACCTAGTCCCACCCTACTGTGTGATTGGCTACTACTACTGTGCTGTGATTGGCTGTGAGCACAAGCGTAGATATTAGCAGTCTGGAGAAGTTTAGAATGGAGGGTGAAATTGATGAAGGGATCAAACACACCCAGGAGTTGGGGTTTGTGTCACGTGTGAAGCCAAATGTGACTGTCACCTTATTTTATACTTAGTTGACTCATTATTTTCTTCTTCTTTTTTTTTTTTTTTTTTTGTAGTGTAGTCCAGTAAAGAAAGCAGCACATGGTCTATCCACCATGTGTAGGCACAAAAAGTATTTGAGCTGTAGCACTGCATCTAACAATTATTTTCATTATCGATTAATCTGCCGATTTTTAATGTCAAAAATTTCTGAAAAATGCTCAACACAGTTTGTCAGAGCCTAAAGTGATATCTTCATTTACTATCATAAATGACAAAGGAAAGCAGGAAAACTTTACCCTGGAAGAACCAGTAAATGTTTGATATTTTTCCTTAAAAAATGACTGAAAGGATTAATTGATTATCAAAATAGTTTGCAACTTATTTCTTTTCGATTGACCAATCGATTAATCGACTAACCGTCGCATCTCTAATGGGTAGGTGTAGGAAAAGATTCATGCAATCCCGAAACTTGCATCTTCGAGGCAATGAACCAATCACAACACAATAGCCAACAGCCATTCAATCAAAACAATAAGGAATGACAGACTTTGATCTTTGACAATGCCGTGAATCACCATGTGATCATCGGAGCTGGTATATTCATTCTTCATTGTTCACGGATGAGGTAATGTATTTTAGCTTAATTGACGATTATTTTTAGTTACATTTGACAACTTCCTTCTTCACTCTCCAGTGTATCATTTGGCGTTTACCTGGAAGTTATAGCAACTACAGGAGGTAGCGACGGGGGCTCCAGCCCATTGCTGTGATGCGTCAGTGTCACCACCATATTGGTCTGGTCCAGGCTGGACAAATGTGGTGTCTCAGTATATATCTACAGTATGGGGTGAAGGAGGTATGACAACATTGACAGGCAACCAAATGAAATGCGCCATTACCTTAAATATAATTGTGGATTTCTCTGGGTTTGAACATTGTTGGAAACATTTGGGATGATTTAAGTACACACTTCAATGAAAGCAGAACATAGGTGTAGTCGCTTTTTAGACATTTTACTGTGGAAATGTTACATATTATGGCTTTAAGTCTTTTGCAGCTCCCTTCTGTGTTTATGCAGTGGTATTTCCTTCAATGTCTAGCTGCTTGCCGGTGCTGTCTTGGTTTTAGAGGGCTCATGAGAACCCCCAGATTACAGCCAGGGTCCCCCCGGGCCTCTCTGAGCACATGGGAACAGAGTGTGAGATGTCCAATTGCCAGAGAAACTGAAGTCCTCATGGAAATATGTTAGCGTGTCACTGAGAGCCAGTGTATATGTTCTGGCCAGTCTGTCACCCAGACTAGACGTATAGGAGTGACTGGGCCAAGTTGGCTGCCAAAGATTGGACAACATGAAGTGAAAATATGCTGTGGTCGGATCTTAACAATATCAGGGTTTTCCTTGGATGTTTTTGAGACAAAGGTGGAAAAGGCTGGAGAATGTGGCATGTGTGGTGTACACAGCGCACTTAAATGATAAAATCATGATTTGGCAGATGAAAGGGTCCATAGGGACTAAAATTTGATATGAAAATGTAACAAAACGATAAAAAACAAAGATTGCGTCCAATTGATACTGTTCATTTTAGTAGAGGAATTAACATAAAAATAGGCACAGAACCTGATGGAAAAGAATGATGAAGGAAAAGAGTTTCCCAATGTGACCAGTGAAAATGCTGAACTTTGACCAGGAAATGCTAATGCAAACTAGAACTAAGCACTAAAATCCAATTTAAAAAAATAGGTGTATTGGTGTCCAGTGTAATAATAATGTTGGAGTCACTTGGGAACAGGCTTTTGAAAAAATTGGTCCATTTTTTTTCAAATATTTATGTAAATTATTAATACATTGGCAATCAAAACAGGTGTGCTACATGACACTAATTTAGTTGATTTTTTTAAAGATTGTGTAAAGCAACAATAAATGAAAAAATGAGCAGTTTCCTCTGCTCTGAAATGCTGGGGGCGTGTCCAATCTGCTGTCTCACACCACTACAACCTGAAAACCACCTGAAACATGGACACTCTGTCTAGCAGCTTAATTGGACATGTCCAGACATGTTTGAGCCACCAGACCAGAGGATAGTGACAGGATGGTATTTTTTTTCCTTCTGTGTGGGTTGTTGGAACTGAAGTGAGGTGAAGTGAACAGCTGGGCTGATTTGGACTCAGAGAGTCTCTAAAAGTACCACTAGGGAGGGGGAGGCAGTGTTTTTCATGAGTCAGTTCGTGGCACATTGTTGGGGGACCATGGCTCCGTCATGTCATCGAGCCATGTTTCAGGTCCGCACAAAGAATCCTGGACATAAAAATCGGGAAACAGCAGTTTACCGCTCTAACTCCTCAATTCAGCACTAGATAGATAGTTCTCCGTGGTTTCACATGTCTTCAGCAACTAATTTTCATTCATATGGGAAAGTTAGCAGAAAAGTATTGATGTTAAAAAGCTTTTGCATTTTTGTTAGAATTTTCAATAAAGGTGGCAGTCAGTAATACAGTTAGATAGGCAGGGAAAACCCTGAATATACAGCTTGTAGCGTGGTATTATTTCTTCTCTGTCTCTCATATTATGTCCTATCCTCCAATGCTCTTGCTCATTATTTCAAATCCAGTGTCGACTCCAGCAGACAGTAGCAACTTGACACTTCAAAGTGCTCTGGGTTCAACTGTGGCCAATTGAATGTTTGGTCTTTCTACCCCCTGTTGCTCCTGAAGCCTGGGCTTGAAATGTATAGATTTCTTACAGTCTGTGAGCTCAATTATCATTGTCAGTGAAACCTTTTAGGAGGTCTGAGATCTTTAAGATGGCTTGTTGCATGACGGCAGGGGAGCCGAAATCTGTCATTTCATCTCCTCTTTCAACAGGTGCTTCTGCAAACGTAATAGCCTGCCAAACACACAGGGAATATTCCTGAACTCTGGCTTTAGACAGGTATTCAGGTCTTCAGAGAAACAATATATCCCTCAACAGATGGTCGTAACAAGAGGAAAATATACCTGATACACTGCTGGGGATTCCTGTTCTCCTTTGCTGAACCTCAGACTGTAAATCATATTTAATGTCACCAGACGTGAGGAATGTACAGTGTAGTGTAAGTGTGTAATTGCTGTAATAGAACAGAGGGGTTGACCCTAAACTGTCGCAGCAGAGCACGCGACTGGAATGTTTTCACCCAGAATAGGACCTTAAGCAGAAGAGAACTCTGTATATATACATATAAAATATGTGGTCAGAGCCAGAGGTGGCAAAAGTACACACATTCTTTACTCAAGTAGAAGTACAGATACTTTTGTACTTAGTAAAAGTGAAGATACTGAAACAACTCCTTACCTCAAGTAAAAGCACAGCCTCTGAAATGAACTCAAAGTATAAATTTAAAAAGACAGGCTGTGAAGAACATTTCTACTGGCTGTTTCTGCGTAAAGCTAGCTTAACCTCCGCTTTACTCCATGGCTCCTTCTTTTATCTGTTCTTTTGTGTGTTTTTGCGTTTTTTTCTTTTACAATGTTTTAGTCTTGTTACATCTTTTATGCCTTTTTTGTCTTGTTACACCTTTTACATTGTTATGGTCATGTCAAATAATTTCAACGATTTTTGTCGTTTTGCGACTTTTACGTTGTTTTCATCCTGCCATGTATCGTTGCGTAATTTTCATCTTGTTACGTCTTTAACATTGTTTTCTTCTTGTTAGGTATTGTTGCATCATTTTCATCTTGTTACATATTGTTACTTTCGGTTTTGTCATAGTCGTTTTCTCATGTTCTTGTCTTTTAAGTCATTTTCATCTTATTACGTCTTTTATGCCGCTTTTATCTTGTTGTCTTTTACATTGTTTCTGTCTTGTTACATATCCTTATGTTGTTTTCATTTTGTTACATCTTATGTCTTATATCTAATTTTTTTGTCCTGTTACACCTTTACATTTTTTGGTCTTGTTACGCCTTTTGCATTGTTTTCGTCTTGTTACATCTTTTATGTTGTTTTCACCTTGTTACGTCTTTTACATTGTTTTTGTCTAGTTACATATTCTTATGTCATTTCGTTACTTGTGTCATTATCGTTAGGTTGTTTTTGTCTTGTTAACTATAATTGCAATGTTTTCGTCTTGTTAAATCTAATGTCTTGTAACATCTTTATTTGTCGTTTGCGTCTGGTTATGTCTGTCGTGTGTGATATGCACTGATGGATACACCGAGGAATGATCTTTTCTATGTGTTATTGTTCCATCCATTTAGGTTGAAATCATCCTAGATGTTGGGAAAGAAGCACACAATTATGCACATTACAAATGATCAGTAATTCCCCTTAAAATGCATTAAAACTGAAGTAGTGAGTAGTTGAAAATTTGTGTTAAAATGTAGGGCAAAAGTAAAAAGTGAAATGAATACTGTAGTACAGTAACAAGTATTTGTACTTATTTACATCCCACCTCTGGTCAGAGCTATCATATAATGTTCACATATCAACACAAACTCTGCAGTCATATTAAACTGCTGTTTGCACTTTTACTAACTGGCTTCACTCTTTGGAGTCTGGTGTCTTATCACAAGATTTTAATACCAGTCATCAACTGTGATTAACTCCCAAAATGATTTGCTCAAGAAAGCAGCACAAAGAACAGACTTACCATCACTTCACCTTTTCAGAAGTCCCATTAAAAGGGCAAATATTCAGGAAGTGATGTGGACTGATATGACTTGGACCCCCAAAACAAACCTCATGTTGTAATCATTTCACTCGTCCCAAAACAAGACGAAAATTACAGTACTTTACTCCGGCTCGTGAAACTGCCAGAGTAAATGTTGCATTGGACTCGACATGTTTTTGAGGGCGTGGCGGCGGGTCGTAATTCAGCTGAAGGGCCAGAGTGAGGCAGTTAAGTTGTTAATCTCAGCGTCAGAATCTGTCTGGCATCGCGTCCGAGGCTTTTCAGCAGTATAGTGGAGACGACAGCCAGCTCGAAAACACAAGCTGAGCAGTACAGTGAGTTCCATTGTTGTTGTTTGAGTCGAGCTCAAGCTCAAACGCTGGCACCGAGTGCTGTAGATCAGAAACAGTGGTCATTACGAGCACTGAAGTCCACATTGGACAGCTTTTATACTCCAACCCAAAAAGCTGTAGTGGAGCTGCTCAAGTGTTTATGATTCATAAATCAGTGGATTTTCTGTGTCTGCAGCTCATTTTTGTGTCCGGGCTTTAAGGTCATTGGGTTACTGGAGATAATTGGAGGATTTTATGTCGGGGACGATCAATTCAGACTGATCCCAGAAGGGAGTCTGTCCGCCTTAATCAACAGAAAAGGTCATTTGCTTTTAGCCATGGAGCATCACCATGCAAATATTGAAGGAACATTTTAGAAATGAAGGGATTGGGTGTTATAAAATATTGATTTTTCCATATCAAGAGGGGATACAGGGAGAATTGATGAGCCCTAGCTGCAGCAGGGATACCCTTGTAGTAAATTAAAGGGAATATTCAGCACTTTTCATGAGGATGTGTTGCAGGTTTCCTGCTGCAAAATCTATTGTTCTACCTGCATCCAGTGATGTCACAATGATGTCCAAATATCCCTAATCCTGTTTAAAATGCCGTCTATTGTTGAAGCAAGTTGCCCCCAGCTTGGATTTAGTAGCCAGGGTGTCAAGAAGGAACCCTAGACTTGTGAAACATTCACTCATACACACTTAATTTAGCACAGTAGCGCTTGACTCAGCAATGGCAAACTACCGGGAGCCGTTCTCGGAGCCACATCTAAATATTCTTCTCTGGCCGAGTTTGAAATGCATCGTAGTTGCACGAGATAACACCATGGCTAATTTTATTGTCTTTTCCTGTGTCTGAAATACTTAAAAGTACTTTACATATGTGCTCTAAACACTTAATGTCTTTCAGGTCATAAAAAAGGACAAAAATAAACAATAGTAGGCTGTATGGCTACAAAAAGAAAAAAATTATAACAACAGAAATCACCCCACCGTCCCTGTTGTAGGCTACTTGGCTATTTAACAAAGCACAAGGTTCATTTATTTATTCTTTAACAACACAGGGTTTTATAACATGATGCTAGTTGTAGTCCCTTTATGCTGTTCACTAAATAAAAATTATAGAAATAGATGAATAAATAAGTCATAAAAGTAGACTATTTTTTTATGGTGGAGTGTGATAAGAGACTTTGAATGCCCTTGCAGTCTATGGAAACGCGCACACAATGAAGAAATAGCTTGAGAGCCCAAAGCATCCCTGCAGCACCACAGTACTTAATTATAATTAAGTACTGTTTGTCACACATTTTACCTTGAACAAAAAACTGCAGTGTTTTGCAATTTGGATATTGCAGTTTTGATAATATTGCAATTATGCAGCCCTACAGAACATCCACAAAGAAAGGGGTGAATTTTCCCTTTAAGCTGATGTATTGAAAGGACAAATGTCAATGATTTAGTGGCAGTGAACTTGCAGCTTGCAATCATTTTGCCTCTCCCTCCCTTTCCAAGAGTGTAGGAGAGCTATGGAAGCCAAAAAACTGGCGAAAAACGTGTTTGGTCTGTCCATTCTGGGCTACTATGGTGGTGCGAAATGCGTGCCTCTATGGAAGAGTAGATATCTGTAGATATAAAGAGCTCATTCCAAGGTAGCAAAAACACAGTGATTCTTATTATGAACTAAAGAAAACATAGCACTCTTATGAATATTATACTCCATTCTTGTTATATTCTGCCAAAAGAAAAAGGACCTTTAACATATGTTTAGTTGATAATCTTAGACATAATCTGTTGGTGGAGCACTTTTATAATGTGCGTATTATTCTAAGCAGATGTACTGCCATCGGATCTTTTGTTTCTTTTATTACAGAGTCAGATTTAAGAGTCATTTCAGTCGATGGCCCTGCTTTTCCACCACATTTTTGGAAAAAAAGAGGCATTTTTTGAATGTCCTCTTAATTTTTGAATCAGGAGTTAAATTTTTGACATAAGTTCAAATTTAAAATACACTTGAAGCATTGGCAAAGAATTTCTCCAACTATTATCCTCCAAAACTATCCAATTTTGCCTTAATGTGGCATACTGTAAGTTTCCAACTCTGGTTGACGTGCACACAGTAACAAGAACAACAACAACGCTCCACCAGCGCTCTAAGCCCCTGCTAAACAAGACCAGATGTGAACGGGGAACATGGTCTCTGTTTTCCCCTGTGCCTTGGGTTGCTCGTGGCATCACGCTTCCTCGGATTGGCCCGGACAAATTGATCTCAGACAGAGCTATTTGAAAACTATTGTGGAGTGCATTTCGTTCCTCAAGGCACTCCTTCTTTCCCTCCATGTGATGAAAGCTGTGGCAAGTGAATACTCTGAGATGTTGTGACCCAGTTATTGTGGACTGGACTGCCTGATCCAGTTAAGTCTTCATGTGGAGGTTGAAGTATGCAGCCAAGGTGGAAAAAGTGGAGGGATAAAGTTAGGAGAGTGAAAGAGTATGAAAATAACATATAGAGTAAAGAGTGAGTGTAGTGCAGAGGTGGCAACAGTACACACCTTCTGTACTCAATTAAAAGTACAGATTCTTGTGTTTAAAAAAAGACTCAGGCAAAAGTCAAAGTACTGATTAAACTTCTTTACTCAAGTAAAAGTGAAAAACTACAGGCTCTGAAATGTGCTCAAATAATAAAATAAAAATGTAACAAGATGAGACAGACAGAGAGGGAAGCTCAGCTGTGGAGAAAAGGTGAGGTTCAGTCTGCTTTGCACAGAAACAGCTGGTAGAAATGTCATTCAGAGGGTGATTTTTTACTTCTATCATTTTCATCATTTACATCTTTCGTGTTTGGTTTTCCTCCTTTCCTGTTATTTGATTGGCAGCTTGTTATGTCTTATATCATTTTTGTTTTGTTTCATCTTGTTACGTCATTTTCGTAGTGTTATGTCTGGTTGCGTCATTTTTGTCTTGTCTCTTTTATATCAAAATATATTTGAAAAACTCAACAGTAATGTCTCATTCCAGGAATAATGACTCAGTTGCTCAAAATAACCCACAGGCCTTGTTGTGAGCAGTTTCATCCCACCCTGAGCTCCTAGCAACCATTACCGCATCTTCCATATCAACTGAAGATGGCATTGGTATAACGGATGCTTCACTTGATACTGAGTGGTTTGGGCAGTAGGCAATTAAGTGTGACTTCTGGAGAACCTGAGTATCCAAACCAAGCTTCTCGAAAATCTAGCTTATAGTCGCTGAGATATCTCACTCTTGACCAAAGTGTTGGGCCAGCTGGCTGATGCTGCCATCCAAGGCCTCAGCCACTGCAGGAACAAGAATCTAAACCGAGGGTCTTTAGCCTCAAACCAGTGTCTCCCTGTGTTTTTAGCAAAAAATGATATGGAAATGATGGTTATTTTGATTTTCATCTATCATTGTTGTAGGTCTATGAAAAAGTTGAAACAACTCAAAATTTCAAGGTAACATGCTGCAGTAGGTTTTTGAGTACTCTAACCCTAACTTGTAAGTTTTGAACTACTACTACCAATCTTTTTTTTTTTTTTTTTTGAGATAATTTACCCCTCTTCTTTAGATAACTTAAATCTTTGAGTTTTAGAAACCCCCCAAAATTGCAAAGCTTTAGAGTAAATTCTTTAAGGTAAAAGTGAATGATGGTTAAAATTTTAATATTTACAATGAAAATCATTTGATTTTAAGACACCAAAATAATGACAAATCAGGTTCAAAGTTTTCTTTGAGCTCTATCAAATCTATTCCAGTACATTACCTTGAAAATTAGTCATCTCGGATAATTTTTTTTACAGTGCAAAGTGATTCTTACATTTGCCAACTGTAAAAATATGTCACCTTTACACCAAATAAAAAAAAAAAAAAAATAATAATAATTGAAAAAAATAAAAAAAATATATATATATATATATAATATATATATATATATAATATATATATATATATCATTAACTAAAATAGCTTATGTCTACGGCTTGGAGGCTTTTCCTCTAAAACTTGACAGTGACAAGTGGCTTCTTTCTTTTTTATGGCCACAAATGGCTCTTGATTGTGAAGGTAGCAGAACCCTGATATAAACATATGCTTCATGTTTACATGTTTCTTTGTTTGCACATCCGTGTATGGGATGAAGACTTCCGACTGCGGTCAGAAGTGAATAAATATGTTGCTTGTGCTGAAACCAGCAGAGCTATACTGTAACATGTTGCAAGTGATCTTAAAGTGACTCAATCTGTCTTTGTGTCCCTGCACAGGAGCAAGAGGACCCCAACAAGCTGGCCACCAGCTGGCCCGACTACTACATCGACCGCATCAACTCCATGGCTGCTGTAAGTCAAACACATGTCACACAAACACAGTGTCTGTCGAAATCAGATGAATGAACGCTCCTCGCCAACTTTAACTTCCTTATCATAGTGTAGTTCCCTTCCTTCGACCACCACCGCTCGGAGGTCACTGCTCAATCAGTCACTCTTTCTCAGACTCTCTTGGCTTTTTATCGCCTCCCCACCGACTGCTCGTTATGTTCGCATGACCACATTCTTTCGCCATGACCCCGGCATTCACACACACTGTGATGACAAACAGGCCGTTTAGACACTCAGCAGTCCGGTCAGTGGGAATGACTGTCAGAGACGCGGAGCGAAGCCAGGATGACAATATTCATTATTTCTAGCCAGCGCGGCTGCCAATAAAAACAGCACGGTACCGTCACAACCACGATCGCAGTATCGCTTTAAACAAGACTGCTGCGATGTGAGCGTTTGATTGGACGTTCGGTCACTGACCAGTTTGACCCCTGACCCCGAGTCCTCATGTGGACGACATCTTGGCTCCCAAATGTTTGGAGATCATAAAACATGACATTTTAAGAGGGGCTCTTTAAGCATGACATGTAAGCATGAAATTTAGAGATCAGCGAGAGCCTCTTGGACTTTTCCACTAATTTTTTTTTTTCGTCCTCCAGCCAAGCAGACCAACACTTAGTGCATTTACAAGTGTTTCCAGGCCGTGAATCAGATAAACTGTTCAACCAGAACCTGCACAGACCAGCACAAACATAGATCCAAAACATAATGGCATTTAATATGTTTATTGCCATGTTGTTTGTTTTTCTGGCAAAACACGCCTGTAGCAACAATCCATGTTGGACGTTGCTATTTTTACAGCTGTTTTTGTTTACTGGCTCCACTCGAGGGACCGGAATGAGCTACTTCTGGATGGTGCACCGGTACCTGAGCTTAGCACTGAAGTCTGGAGAAACAATTTTACTGTCGTTCTCTTAAAGGCTCAGACAGGACACACACACACACACACACACACACACACACACACACAACACGCACATCCACTGTATTTTAAAGTCCACCTTCCCTCATGTTTTAAACAATATAAAATTCTGCAACTTACACATAGCTCTAAATCGTGCCTTCATTTAATATTCAAGGGTTCATGAATATGCAAATAGTCCCCCACCCTCTCCACACACCACGGTGCTGAGTTATGAGCTAAGATAAGCTCCTTTTGGACATGTAATAAGCTACTTATTTAGGTTTGTTGTTTGTTGAACCTTCCTTCCATATCTGCTGTTCTTTTTAATGGTAATTCTTCTTTTCTTTTGTTTTAAATTATTATTATTATTATAACATTTGTTTGAAATAAATCTATTTTATACTATAACTCATCCGGAGAGGGGAAATGTGGTTGTTGCAGCAGCACAAGGACGAAAGTAAATGCAGATTAATAGCTAAATTAAAAAATGAAGTAATAGTAGGTATTAGAGTTGCAAATTGTAAGATCATTGGCAAAATTAACAATCAATTAACTAATTGCTATTAAAAAAACAGCCATTTTGCTTGTACCGAACAATATCAAGTGCATTTTCCCCCTCAATCAATGCTTTATTTCCAAAGCAACATACTGCATGTTTTGAAACAGCATTACAGAAACTATGAAACATATAACAACATTAAATGGCCTATAAATTGAATTATATACTTGAAGATAAGATAACATGTGGAGAACACTCGAAAAAATAGTCTATTTTATATTTCAGATCTTTATTAAATCGATTAAACTTCACTTGATCGATTCAGTTCTTAACCTCTTAAACCAATCATCGATCAATCATTATCATCCCTGGTGGGTATATACTTATACATATATAGCTATGAAATAAGCAAAAACAAAACACAAAAATCAATAGTAGCCTGGGAATTTGAATGATAGGCCTATAAACGTGTTTGTGGAAAGGAAATAGTTTGTCTACTCATAAAATAAATGGAGGCTATAATGAAGTATTATAAGTCTTCAATAAATAAATGAATATTTTCTCATATGGTGATTTTAAATGAATGAACATCATTTTAATATCTTTTTTTTTTTGTACATTTCTGGACATTATAAACATGGACTTAGACTCTTTTATCACCTTTCTAAGTTGACAAGAAGCGAAATTGGAGCCATTTCCAAAGCAATCAATTAGCTCGTTGTGCTAATTATTCAAATTCCCAACATGCAACTCTTAGCATCCAACTTGAATTTCATCTACTAGGCTGACAGATGACGTTTCAATCATAAAAGTTCATAGGACCCAACATAACTGTGTCCAAGAAATAGAACCTCCTCCTACCAGGGAAGCTGGAGTCTTTGTGATGATGTCGTACTAAGTGGTGCATGATATTCACATTTTAATTTGAAGTCCCAGGATTACTCATATCTATAGTTATTAACGACAATGCACAATAATTTGAGAACGTTTTAAACTATAGCAAACTTGAACATACGGTTGAAATTTCCAACTGGGAGATCAAAATTCCGATTTTCCAGTGCAAATTGAACGCCCCATTATACATGAGAACTGCAGGGACCTGAAGAGAGAGATGAGACGGAGGAGTAGAGCTACTATAACGCACATCTATCAGTCTGTTTCTCACTGTAACAAAATCTCCAGTCTTCAGTGCTTCACTGCTTCTTCCAGACATTTTCTAGAAAGTGTTATGTTTTGTAATATTGGGGAAAAAAACCTGTTTCAATAAACAGTTAAAGACAAATAAATTCATATGGTAAGCAAATAAAATAATATTACATCAGTGGTAGATTTTGCTTTGTATGCATAAAGAAGATTAAAAATTCATCACTCTATAATAGGTACAATAACTTGTTGAGAAAGATTTCTTTTTGCCGTCTCCATTCTCCTCCTCGCACAAGCAGTCTCTTGTTCGAGCTCCACTTTTGCAGTCTCTCTTATTCACCATAACTCGACCAATTTCCTCCCCTTCCTGAATCATTTTTCACTCCCGCTATCAGTCTTCCATTTTCTCCAGCGCCGTGCCCCAGACAGCATCTTGACAAGAGCACATTTTAAAACTTGTACATGACTTCATGTCTTGGCTCTGAGGCGAGCTCACCAGGGGCAGCCCCTTCCACAGTAGCTGAGTTATTGGATGAGCTCATTTTCGCTCTGCCGCCCGGAGAGATTACTGTACAACCAGCATCTCCAAGTTCATTCATAAAAGCGTGTCAGAGGCCCGGGGTTGTTCGTTGGCTACGGAGTGATAATTCGAACGTCCTCGTGATTCTGACCAGAGTTTCTGTAGCCTCGCTGTGTCTGGGCAAGTGTGTTGAGCTTCAGAGCTCCTTGCTGGACAGGGACAGAAAATGACTTCAGGACTCAGCTTATTATCAACCACTAAATAGTACAGGTGGGAATCACCAGAGGCCCTGTGTTATGATATTATCATGATACTTAATCCATGATACGATAATATTGCGATTTTAAACATTTTGCGATATAAAGATGACTATATTATCTCGTCATCTCGCCTTTATCAGTATTTTAATGAAACCTTAGCAAAGTAATAAAGCGTCTCTATTTTAAAGTTATTTCCAGCGAATTGCTTAGCTTTGACGTTAAAAGCTGTGTACTTGCGTTATCTGAAACGTTTCTCTGGGTCAAACTGAGAGAAATCCATAATTTATTCAAGGTAACGTGCATTTCCGACCAGTTGTGATAAGTTTCAGGAAAACATGAAATACGTTGGACACGTCAGAAAGCAAGGAAGTAAGCTACCGAACATTATTAAATGTGATAAAAGTGATACAAATCTTGTCATCTTGTCTTGTCATCTTGCCTTTATCAGTATTTTAATAAACCTTTAGCAAACAAACAAAGCATCTGTATCTCTAAGTCACTGCCAGCTAATTGCTTATCTTTGATGTTAAAAGACAGGATTGCCAACAAGCAAACTGGCACTCCCACTTGAAAAATCCGTCATCTTATGCTTGCTAGTTTTAAAAATGCTAGAATTGCTGTACCACGTGATAAGAAGTGATTGTTCTGGAAATACTATATACTCACATCCCGAAGAAAGAACAGCTTTCAGCAGTGGCAGTTAGCATGTCAGTTCAATTTGTGATAATATAACAGATTGTGATAATATAACAGAAAATTGTGTGCAGTTCACAATTAAAGGCCAGAACTTGTTTGTTAATTTCACTGCATTCCACTTAATTTCAGTTGTTACTTTTTAGCCTCATAGGAACAAAAGGACAATAGCTAGGCTTCAACTAGGATTTTGTTAGGTTAATTAGGTCTTGAGCCTCTGACTTTATGTGACCATTTTGGTTAAAATCATGCAGTTTGCCTTCATTTATACTGGCCAAACATTTTTTTACCTGGTGCATCAGTAACCCACATGGTCCATATTAAGGTTTTGATGAGCTGCACTCATCGCTCAGCTAACGATGCACTGACTAGCTAGCTTGAAGGCACAGTCCTGGCTCTGGGGGGCACTTCCCATAATAAGGATTTAGGGAAGTACCTTCTGCTGGTTTACCAACTGCCTATAATAGTATCCTTATGTGCATGTTGGCCGCAGGTTCGAACGAGCTTACAAATAGCAGATGTAGGAAGGAGCCATTTGGCTAGACTCGCTGACATGGTGAACTGGCTCACAGCACGACCAAATCATTCACCCCCACCAACACTTGTTGTGTCCAACTTCCCATTGACTATGAACATATTCATTTAGAGAAACAGGAGCCAGAGTCTTTACTTTTTGGCACGGGGTCCGTGAACCATCTGGACTTGAGGCTAAGTCGTCACGATGGATGTTTTGACTGCACTGTTTCTAGATTAAACACTCTCACACGGCAGACAGAACAGAGCAGTTGTTAGCTAGTCAAACATGCTTCAGCTAGATATGTAGGAGCTGTCGGCCCAAAGCGTGTCTCGCCAGGAATATTCGCACCCAACTTTGACCTGTGTGCCGTTTTAAGGGTTTACGGATTGGAAAACAGGGTCACATTTAAGCTAATATTTTTTCAGGCAAATTAATGGGCAGTCCCTATGACTAGCTTGCTCCGCTGCTGAAACACACACTGTTTGAACCTTAGCACTTGGCAGGGAACTGCTGTGGAAAAAGCCTGGAGAGGCTAAACAGAAGCCCTGTGGCCCTGACTAATGGGAGCACAGCAGCTCTTTGATGTTGCCAAGGGGGGGCTTTAAGTGATGCAGAAATGCATTAACACCACCACCGCTCTAAGTGTTTTTTATCATTTGTTGTAAGCTTGATTAGAGCTAATTGCCTGCATGACTTATTTTGGCATGTTGTATGGCTTCAAACAGTTCTTTGAAAGAAAAATGTCACTGGAAGAAGGGGGGAAATACACATGATCTGCTTCAATTGTGGTGCCTGGAACATTAGCCTGCTAATGAAGATCTGATTATGTGTGATGCCAGGACCAACTGAAACAAATACATTCACTTGTAAGGAGAGGGAAATATGTCCAATTGCTGTTTTATTGCTGCCAAATGACAAAGGCGGCAAAAGTACACACATTCTTCACTCAAGTAGAAGTACAGATACTTGTTTAAGGAAAGACTGAAGCAAAAGTAGTACTGCTATAACTTCTTAACTGCAGTAAAAACAAAAAAGTACAGGCTTAGAAGTGTACTCAAAGGATATAAGTAAAAAGTTGCCCTCTGAAGGACATTTCTACAGGCTGTTTCTGTACAAAGTTAACTAAACCTCACCTTTTCCCCTGTTCCAGTCTCCTTCTCTGTCTGTTTTTGTCTTGCTACTTCTTTTCCATTATTTTACCATGTTCTGTCTTTTATGTTGTTTTCACCCTGTTACATCTTTTTTTTCATGTTCTGTCTTTTACGTCGTTTTCTCCCTCTTACGTCTTTTATGTTGTTTTTTCCTTGTTCTATTACAGCGTTTGTGCCTTATGTCTTTTGTCGTTTTTGCCTTTTTACGTTTTTGCCTTTAAGTCTTTTACGTCTTGTTAAGTCTTTTATGTCGTTTTTTCTTCGTGTTACATCTTATGTAGTTTGTCTTATTAAGTCTCTTACGTCATTTTCGCCTTTTATACATCTTTTACATAATTTTCCTCTTGTTATGTCTTTTACATTGTTTTTTTCTTGTTGTCTTTTACATAGTTTTCGTCATGTCTTTTGCGCATTGTTCTGTCTTTTACGTCATTTTTGCCTTGTTACGTCTTACAGTTTTTGTCTTTTTACATCTTTAACATCATTTTTACTTTCTTACATCTTCTGCAAAGTTTTTGTCTTATTACATCTTGATACGTCTTTTGTAAAGATTTTTTTTGTTGATGCTCAGATTTCGGTGCAATTGCGATAAACAAAACACAGAAATATAACCAATTCTGCATGAAAAATTGATTCAAAAAGAAGACAAATGAAAGACACGTACATAGGTACCCCCAGACATACCTGCAATAAAAGATTAATGATACATCAGCTTACACAAAAAAGTAACAGTAATGACATGATGTCTTGTCACATTTTTTACGTTATTTTCATCTGGTTAGGTCTTTTATGTCTTGGTTCAGTCGTCCATGATATGCCAAGCAGTCATCTTGTCTCTGTGTTATTGTTCCATCCATTTAGATTGAAATCAGTCTTGATGTTGGGAAGGCGGTGCTCAATGATGCTAAATAAAAATAATCAATATTTCCTCTCATATGCATTTAGACTAAAGCAACAAGCCTGTTTTGAAAATGCAAGGAGTAGAAAGTACTTTGTGTTCAAATGTAGGGAGTAGAAGTAAGTGTTCTCAGAAAAATAAGCGCTCAGGCACAATAGAGATACCCGAAAACCCTACTAACTATCTGTACCTAACATCTCTGCCAAATGATTAATATTCTTATCTTTACTCAATAGAATAATGAAAGGCTCTTAATTAAAAATGAAGAATTGAGAATTTTTGCCAGCATTTAGCTTGCCAAATGGCTCCTGCTATGAAGCCAAACTTCAGTAATATTACTCAGCTTGTGTTTCAACTAAATTCCATTTTCATTTCATTTCTCACCATTTCTGCAGATGCAGACCCTGTTCGCCTTTGATGAGGAGGAAATGGAAATGCGGAACAAGGTGGTGGAAGATCTGAAGACAGCACTTCGGACTCAGCCAATGAGGTAAGCAAATCTAAGTCCCAACTAAACTGTGACCTGTTCAGAGCTCTGTGTTTCTCGGGTCTCCTTCAAGTTGAGCGTTCCTGCTGTTTGACTTGTTGATACATTAAATCCAGTCAATGATGCACTTGGAATCTGTCAGTTTTGAGTTTGAGTTTGGACGCTTTGAGGTTGCCATACCTGGAGTAACAGACTAAGTTTTCAATGTAAAGTCAGTTGAGCATGCGGAGTAAAATGGATCCATTTGATAAGACGATATTACCGCTATCATGATGCTAAGTAGTGCATTAATGGGAATTCCCATTATGTGTTAAGATCAAGCTAATTAAAGGAATAAACACTAATAATATAGATATTGTCTATGCCGGGCGTAAACCTTGTATCTCCATATTTTGACTTTTTTTTTTAAATAAATCAATGCTATCGGTCACCATTTACATCTGTCAGTGGGTTTTACAAATATTTATCTGTCAAAAAGTATTTAAAAGCTACTAACTTTGACTAAGCAGCAAAAAAATGATATTGGACTTTAGGGGCTGATACTGATTTAAACAGTAAAAAAAAATTGATATATCAGCAAATATTATTTATTTATGGTATGGTATTTATGATAATTTTTCTTAATAAGATGATCATGAATAACTATTAATGAAAATAAAACACAAACAGAACAACTTAAATTAGTAAAAAAATATCAAATATACACAAAATTCTGCCTATGAAACAAAAGAACTACAAAAAAAAACAAAACTCAAACCTGCATAATGTTCTGTAAAAGAAAAAATATCGGGCAACATTTACACTAATACTGATATAGCTATGATAGGCAGATATCAGGCCGATAATATCAGCCAGCCGATATACTGTATCTGTCTGGTTCTATTTTCCATGAAGTCTGTCTCTTGTCACGGCAGGATTACAGTTAAAAAAAGAAAAAAAAAAAGTTTTATTACTTCCAATTGAAACGCGTGCAATTAATATTATTCTAAGATCTACACTCCTCTGTTTTTCTCCCCCCGACGTGGTCATCAGCAGCTGCCGGGCCTCACTCATCACCACAAAGTACCACTCAAAGACTTTAACTGGACGACTAATACGAACCGTCCCCCTCTCCCCTTCAGCAGCTCCTTTAAAGCCGTCCGTCAGGCCATGCCAGTTGTATGATGCAGTGGTCTGGACCAAAGCGGGGGTGTTGACTTTTCTCAAGGGGAGCTATGAAGTGACAGACGTAATGTGCGGAGTGACAAAAACCCCGAGCAGCCGCGGTGTCTGGGTCACGTCTGGGTTGTGAGCGCGTTTGTAGGCCAAGTGTGTGTATGCATGGTTGTGTTTGCATTCTGACCCATTCCAGATGGGGACTACAAATGTGGCACGTACACCCAGTATAACTACGCTATGAAAACTGGCTATTTCAGGCATTTGTGATCTGGGATCAAAATCAGATTATGTCTTGTAACAACATGTCACAATGCATTATCAGAAGGGTTGTTAAGATACCAGAAATGTAGCAGCTGATACCAATACCAGTGCCGCCTGAAATAAAAACTCCTCTGAGCTTTTAGGACAAACGACTGAGGGAGAGATTTACAAACTCTGGCACAAATCACTGTAAGTAAGAGAATACAGAGGGCAGGATTTGTGCAGATACAGCCACCTGCGCACACCTCTAGTCGGTCATAAGTGATGATTTAGTGCAGGGGTGCGCAATTATTTTTCATCAGCGAGCACATGAGAAATTGATCAGGCTGCCGTGGGCCAGACACAAGTGTAATATAGGGTCCTAATAACGGCCGGATCTGTGATAATGGAATACTCAGAAGTGTTCTCTACAGGCTGATAGCTGGCTAACGCAATAATGCACTTTCACAGTCTGCCATGCATGATAGATACAGGCTGCAATGAAGGCAGCAACCGTAGAAGAAGATGTAAAATCCGTGGATCCACGGCACTGAGTGAAAAAGTTACAGTTTAATATGAAAGATACAGTAGATTATCATTAGCAATGAGCACAGCACTGACTCTCAGAGTAACTTTCTAACATAAAATGCTGCCTGTAACATTAACCAACACAATCTGCACGTTCTGTTAAAAAAAATAATTCATATTGGTCAACATATATGTCGATACAGATATAGACCAGCATAGCTGTGATAGGCAAATATCAGCATGATATATTGGTCAGGCCCCAGAAGAAATATCTGTTTCCATTGCGTTATTTTTTCTTTTACCTTAGCACAGTCTCAGATACTTGAGGTCAACATTGATATGTCCTTTTTTACTGTTTTGATAGTTTGCAGTTTCTTTGCTGCTCTGTTTGTCTCTTACTCATTATGTCCTTGTATAATATTCACTTAATTAACCTGATCAAAAGTGGCTGTAATGACTCAATCTACAGTATTCATTGATGCACCTGCACCACCGCTGTTCACACAGTGAGTTATTGCTCATTAGCATGCTGATGTTTTTATGTACTGTAGCAGTGATGTGGGCAGCAGGTGTGTCCCTCAGAATACGGGTGTTCAGTTAAAGCCAAGTCTCGCCTTTGTGACAAATGGGTGACTTTGTGCTTCACAGCCTGTATGTCTGGGGGAACTGCGCGGTTTAATGTGGCTTCACCTAAACATGCGAGGGCACTGCATGGCAGCGTTTTGTGAGACACGGCGGTGTCTGTCTGTATTCATCTTTGATTTATGCCCGCCTGACTGAAATGGCCTCCCTCCCTCCTTCCTCCCCTCTGGCATTTAACAGAGGCAGCTGGGCCTGCTTGTGAAGAGGTGCCCTTGTGCTCTCGGCCCCGCTCCGCAGGGCCACAGGACCCAAACACATGGTGGGCATGCAGGGTGCCAGGCAGAGCGCACAAAAGCAGCACATTGTCAGCAAGCCACCCACTGATGTCACTCTCACTCACAGGCTGATTATGAGCCAGCGAGATGACAAGGTGACACGTTGGGGTCAAATGTTCTGTTGTGTGTTGCTGTACATGGAATGTCATATTAACACAGGCAAAAAAAAAATCTATTCAAAAGTGTATATTTATTTTGCCAAACGTAACATGATCCCTTTAATTGAAAATCTCTGCTTCGGGTTAGCTGTTTCATTTCTTTTTTTCTTTGTGACCCCTTAAAATAAAGAAAGGTCAGTTTATTTCCTGATTAAAACCACCAGATTGGTATCTGTGTCAATAATGACCTGGTTAAACAGATCAGGTATCAACCACGACATGGTGATCCACATTAAAGGGATAGTTTAGATTGTTTGAGGGGTTGTATGAGGTACTTATCCATAGTCGGTGTATTACCTACAGCAGATGGCAGTCGGTACACAATTTGGAGAAAGAGCAGGAGTACTGGTGTAGGAAGCTAAGCAAGGTACTTTCACCACTTTGTCTTGCCTTCATGCAGCCTTTTCTGAAGAGAAACTGACAGTATATAAGATAATTGTCACTGTATCCAAAGCAACCAAACTTCATTGATGAAATCAGTCATTTTGCCTCTCAGAACTTGGGAGCTGCTGGTCTACTGCTGACTCGATATGCTAATTTGTTTGTGTTATTGTGTGACCTCTGTGTTTTAAAAAGTTAGTTTGGATTCTCTGAAGTCACACAGTAACACAAACAAACTAACAGATCGAGGCAGTGGTAGGTCAGCAACTCCCATATTCTGCAAGTTAAAATTACTGTTTCTGTGAATGGAGTCTGGTTGAGTGAGAGTGAGACAGATATGGCTTATATAACAACGGTTTCCCATCAGAAAAGGCTGTCTGACAGGAACAGAAATCGGTAAAAAATACTGATTTGTTTGGGTGGACCTATTTTTAAGTGGCTAAAATACCTTTTGCTGCCCCTGTCCACAGCACTACATTGCTTAGCTTCCTACACCGGTACTCCCGCTGCTTCTCCAAACATGGAGTCTGCTGACTGCCATGTACTGTAGGTAATACACCGACTAACAATGCTCCACATGTTAGTTTGGAACTATTTTTCAAGTCTTTCCTCAAGTGATTATTTTCATTATCAGCGTCAAACAGTTTCTTAATTAACTGATTAGTTGTTTGGTCCATAAAATGTCAGAAAATGGTGAAAAATATCAATCCGTGTTTCCCAAAGTTGATGATGACGTCCTCAGAATTAATAGATAAATAAATAAAATATCAATATCACTATCAAAATGTAGAATTATCAAAATAGTCGGCGATTAATTTAATAATCGATTATTCAATTAATCATTGCAGCTCTACATTCAAACAGGATAATGGTGATGTAAATATGAAGTGTTACTTATTTTTCAAGCTCAAAATGTCTTTAGACTGATGAAATATAAAGTCATTTGAGAATTGGTTTGGATAACAGCAGACTGACTGCTCATGACTTTACAACAGGTCTGGACCTCGTAAATATTGTTTGTATCCAAAACAATATGAGAAAAATATGAGAGAACTGGTGAATGTGACAAGTTCTCCTAAGTCACCCATACATACAGTACCGTGGTTGAATGATTTGTCTGGTAGATACCAACTGTATTATCTACAGTATTATTGTGCTTTCTTCAGTGAAAATTCTTTGTCATAACTTCTGTTGTCTGTATTGTAACCACACTTTCCCTTTGGCATGTAAAACCCAACAACTCAATGCAAGGAAATGAGTCCTTTAGTATTTAAAATGCCAAAAGCATTGAGGGTAACATAGGAAAGGTGAACTCAAGTACAAGACAGCAAAAATGAAATTACAACACTTCACTTCAGAGCAGCTGTACTGTATCAGACATGGCCTCCGACAGCGAGAGGAGACCGCAGGCTGGTATACTCTCACTGTGTGACGCTGTGCTGCATTCACTGTTTACCAGAAATAACAGCTATAATCATTAAACCAATTTAATGGCCCAGATGTCTTATTATTTTAAGTATGAATTTGATAAATTGTAAACAGCCACAAAACTGAGACATTTGGAAAACTGGCTGAATTTATTTGCTGCTTATCTCATTTTCTCTGCCAGTAGTTATTGCTTTGTTTACCAGCCAGTCAAGTGGAGCTTGAACCATCACGCTGGGGTTGTGAATCTCAACTCAGGTGGGCATGCAAGGGCCAATATGCAAACGCAAACTGCTACAGCAGGGGTGCAGTCAAATTAAGGGAGAAATCTGTAACATATGTACTGTAATAAGTCATAAAATGACCATGATGTGTCACCAGAGATTAAGGAAACAGGTAAAGTTGAAACATGGGCTTCTCTTGACATGAATATTACAGCTGAGTAGGGCTGCAACGAGTGGCATATTTTACTATCCAACACGAAGTAAATCCAACATTAGACACTGTGCAGTGACAGCCTGTAATGACACAGCTGACCAATTAGTAGCGTTAATAATGGGAAACGGAGGCAGAAGGGCAAAATGGAGAGAGTGTGGATTACAATGAGTTGTGCAGCACAATTTGCGCTATTTCAGCACCATGGACATTGCCATGGATTTATCATTAAACAGCGACCTGCTGATAATCTAGCACCACAACTGCCAATAGGCTATTTCAGCACCATGGTCAGCGCCATGGACTTTACCAATAATTTGCTCAAACCTGGGTCCGATAACGGTTAAAAAGTAAAGCAGACTAAACCAACGGGGTGGGAAACGAAGGATAGAAGGTCAATGACATTCAGCGATGATGGATGCCACACAGTGGGCTCCGCCGGCTCCGCTACAGTGGGGGGTATCCGAGTATCCGCGCAGTGACAAGGTGCTCTGATGCCGCCGAGCGACGACAGTGCGCTCCAGCGCCCGAGCTGTGAGCGAGGGGGCGGGGTGGGGGGGTATCCGAGTAGGTGAAATGGCACTCGGATGCCGCCCAAGCCGAGCGAGTACTCGAGTACTCGGATATCGGCTACAGCCCTACAGCTGAGGTTTCCCTTCTAGACTGGAATAACTGCTCTGTGTGTCCATTTCACATTAATCAGAGATCAAATTAATGCTTAATTGTCGTAGAATGAGTAAATGTCTGTTTATTAGTTGTAAGAAATCGTCAATAATCTTGTAGAAGGAGTAGATGTTTATAACCATTAAACTGAGTGAAATGTTAATGGAATTTGGCAGACAGTGTGACAGGCAGACACTTAACTCATCATCCACAGTGTGTAGTTTCAGAGCAGTGAGCTTTTGTTTTCAGGATAACAGGATTAATTTGACATTGACAGACAACTGACGGTTATAAACAGATGATCACCTTCCAGTGGAGGATTTATCGTCACTTGTTATTATTATAATTATGAGGTTGTGTGCATCCTGCGCTCCTGCAGAGCTCCTGCAGCCTTGCCTGTCTCTGCTATCTCTGGAGAGGAGAGGGGTGGGGGAAAACAACTCGCTTCAACCATACATCGTATATTAAACAGGATTCTAACCTTTTTTATATACAGTCTATGGCTGCAGCACTCATTTTTGCTCACGCACTTGCTGCATATTGCTCCTTTAAATCTGCACAGTCTGGCTTACATTTTAAATCATCCTCCAAATATTTAAATATTTATACTCTCCTGTGGTATTTAACTGCCCCGTTAAGTGTACTTACATAAGCACTGCTGACATATTGACTCATCCTCACATCTGCCCTGATGTTTATGCCTGTGCTGATGACCTAACGCTTCTCGATTGGTGTCACTTTAAGGATTCAAAGACATTTGTTATCATTATGCAACACAGGGTTGTACAAAATTAGAGTTGTAGTTCCTTTATCATACACATAAAATACAACTTTTATACAGTTAATTAATTAAATTCTGAATGGAATAGCATGAAGATATGAAACCAAATAAATACACATAGACGTTTATTTGAATTTCCATCAGGTTGAATGTAAACAGCAGCAACAAGAAGGTGAAGATAATCCTCACATAAAAATTTCCACATCTGGGAAAAACTGTCCATCAACTGTGACTGTGTTTTGGCACGAAGCGTCATCCAGGTAAAAACAGAGTCCTCCCTCCTCCTCCTGCTGGAGGCTTGTGTGTTACGTCCTGTCAGCTCAGAGTGCAAACATTTCATGGCGAACAGAACTGCAGGAGGGCAGAAAATGAAGCCTTCCCTGAGGTCACCGAGGCCACGCTGGCCCAGAATGCACCGGATTCCCGGGCCCATGTCAGCGGAGCATCGCAATGCTTCCCAAGACGGCTCTCTGGACGTTGTTCCTGCAAATCTCTTCCAGCAAGAATATTGACTCGAGTGGACTGCAGCCGTCAACCCCCCCCCCCCCCCCCGGCTCCTGTGTCAACAGCCCTTTGGACGATTCGCTACCGCCACATGCAAATATTATCCTTCAAAACATTTTGCCGCCGGATCTCTCAAAGGTTCCGCTTAAAAGAGAGAGAACTTTATATCTGTTTTCATTTATTAGCAGATACATTAGCAGGGGAGAGGAGGATCACACCTTTACAGAGTCTTGGATGGAGCGATGTTTTTGCTTCTCTCAGAGAGGAAGTTTCTCACCCGTAGTATTTAAGGGGGGAGTAGGGAGAATTGAAGGCCGGGTGGGCAGATACAGGCAGGTTTAGAGGTAAAGAGACTGTGCCTGCCTGTGAGGGAGCTTCGTGCTGGTGTGGCATTAAACGGATGGTGAGAGGGACAAAGGTGGCGTAAGGAAAAGGGGGTTGTATTCTGCTCTTACTATGATAGCCAATATATTTTGCTTTTCTTGAAACCACATTCTGTCAGATTATTCCAAGGAACAGGCATGAGTGCGTCCCTGGTATTTTCTATCTTGTAAGAGGAAAAACTGAGAACCTTTGGTGGAAGTCACACACACATACACAGACTTCTCCTTGTATATTTAACAATAAACCAAGTCCATAAGAGCCGTTCCCTCCATGCCATGATATACTATACACATCACAGATGTGCACCTTGGCCGGGGTTTTATTGTGATCTGTATGTGTGTGCGTGTGCGTGTCAGTTTTACGTGTGTCGCCCTTTGTTCGGCTCTCATTTTACCACAGTTACACGCCGGGCCTCACATCAAGTTAAATTTATTTGAGCGAGGGCCGAGGTGATATCGTATGACTTCTCTTCCAAGCGCTGCAGACACCTCGCTCAACTAGCTTAAAGGGATAGTTCACCCAAAACTGGAAATTCGGTCATTGTCTGCTCACGCTCATGCAGATTGAATGTCGGGTTTAGTTTTTTTTGATCCACAAAACACTGCTGGAGTTTCACAGGGAAACAGTGTTGCAGAACCTCCCAAATGATTTAAGTGAATGGTGACCAGTTTTCAAACTTCAAAAAACTCGTCTGGTGTAATCCAAGTCTCTTAAAGCCCCGACATGCCAAGTTGACTTGAAACTGACTTGAACTGCAGCAGTGCTTTGTTGACTGAAGCAGATAATGACTGAATTTTCATTTTTGGTGAACTACCCCTTTACAGCAGCACATCTGAAGAAATTCCCAGGCCCTTCTCCACACTCAAGTCCTTTTATAGTAGAACAAGAGGTGCATGCATGCGTGTTTCCCGCCTGATCGTAGGTGAGTGGAAGTTTAAAAGAGAATATTAAGTGTGTGCGAACGAGAGGCAGGGAACACATGATTGCTTGAGTGTGTATTTGATAAGTTAGTGTGGTCCGACCTTGACGCAAGAGTGAACTCTCGACTGTCTGACACACTCGGGTCACCCACAGTTCATAAAGGCAGAACGGTTTTCCTGTGCAGCTAAAACCTGGAAAAGTCCAGTTGGTTTGAATAAATTTCTGAATTTAAATTTTTAGCATCTGGATTAGTTTTCTTACATTGCTCCGCTCATTTAGAATACTGTCTGCATCTGGTTGAAGGGTTTTACACTGTTTCGATCAATGGAAATTACATGACCCTAAATGGTTTTGTTTAAATTTCGATCAGCAGCAAACCTAACGTTTCATTTGACCATCTTTGGCGCACGCACTGCAGTCATTTTTTGCTCCACTGTCATTTTTGTTTAGTCTCACCCAAGTCCAAGTTATGTTCCTCACTTCTTTCTTTTGTCTGTCTGAAGAACTTCGTGTGTGTGTGTGGTTGGCTCAGCCTCGGTATTGTTCGGCTCTGCCTGAGCTCATATTCTATGCAGCAGTCGTCGAGCTCTCGCTGTCTTGAACGCAGCCCCAGTGGCTTTTCAAGTATGCGGTGGTTGTTCCAAAACAAGGGGGGGGAAAAAAGGGAAAAAAACAAAAAAGGCCTGCACGCCACTCGGCTGAGCGTGAATGTCAGCGGAAAGGAGAAGACAAGAGGAGACTCCAAAGTCAGAGGAGATGGGATCCATTGATTCAAGTGCTCACTGGAGAGAAAATGAAAGATGGGGGAGGAGGAGAGAGAGTGGTTGGATGTCGGCTTACTAGAAGGCTTTGTTAACAGTACAGCAGATTAGTCACTGTTGAATGTTCTTTGAGGAGCCGTGCATATGCATTTATCCTCCTACAAACCTTAAGTCCAAAACAGTTGGGAGGCTGTGTACAACGCATGAACGATTTGCAAATTCTTTTTGACCTCTATTCAGTTGAAAACACAACAAAGACAAGATATGTAATGTTCAAATTTATGAACTTTGTTGTTTTTTGTAAATATACACTCATTCTGAATTTGATGCCTGCGACACATTCTAAAAAAGTTGGGACAGGGGCTTTGTGAAAAACTGAGAGTCCAACATAAAGGGATAGTTCACCCAAAAATGAAAATTCAGTCATTATCTCCTCACCCTCATGCTGATTGAAGGTCAGGTTTAGTTCTTCAGTCCACAAAACACTGCTGGAGTTTCACAGGAAAACAGTGTTGCAGAATCTCCAAAAGTGACATGAGAATGAGTACATAATGACTGAGTTTTCATCTTTGGGTGAACTATCCCTTTAAGAACAACATTTCACAACATACCACGTATGATCACCATGTATGATCCATAATATCATTAAAAGATTCAGAGAATCCAGAGACATCTCTGTATGTAAGGAATAAGGCCCAAAACCAAGATTGAATACCTGTAACCTTTGATCCCTCAGGGGGTGGGCGCACTGCATTAAAACCCCAAATAATTGTATAAATTAGTATAATTGTATAGTTAAGACTCTACCATGCAAAGAGAAAGACATACTTATATCAACATCATCCAGAAACGCTGCAGACTTCTCTGGGCCCGAGCTCATCTGAGATGGACTAACGCAAAGTGGAAAAGTGTGCACACATTTCAGATTGTTTTCAGAAATCATGGATTGTTACCAACACTAACTTCAAAAGCCAAAATCTGTGATGGTTTGGGGGCTTATTGGTGCCCACGGCATGGCTAACTGTCGCATCAGTGAAGGCCACATTAATGTTAAAAGGTTCGTAAAGGTTTTAGAGTAACAATTGCTGCCATCCAGACATCTTTTATTAGGGGACACCCCTGTTTATTTCAACAAGACAATGCCAAGACACATTCTGCATGTATTACATGTATTACATGTGGCCTCGTAGTGAAATTGTTCAGGTCCTTGACTGACCTGCCAGCAGTCCAGACCTGTCTCCCAAAAATAGGACAACCCAGGCTGTATATCAAATGAGAATGAGAGAATTTCACTTTCAAAACTTCAAAAATTAGCGTTCTCAATTCTCAAATGATTACTGAGTGACATTAAAAGAAAAGGTGATGTGTCACAGTGGTATAAACGTGCTCCTGTCCCAACTCTTTTGGAACACGTTGCAGGCGCCAAATCCAGAACGAGTCTTTGTGCTGTATTCAGCTGAATACAGGCAGAAAAGGACTTATAAATCATTGCATTCTGTTTTTAGTTACGTTTTACACAGCATCCCAGCTTTTTGGAACTGGGTTTGTGCTTCTACTTTACAAGCACATGCACTTGCATAGGTTATGGTCCATAGGATGTGTGCACGTGTTTCTGGCAGACCAGCAGAGCGAAGAGAAGCCTTGAATCCTGTCCACCTTTTTGAACCTGGACTCCAAGAACAACATCTCTCGCCCTCTGCTTTCCATACATTAATCACAAGGATGTTCGGCTTAATTTCTCTTCCAGTATGAAACCTCTGAGGTGGCCCCGCGATTCACAGACAGGCGCACGACTGTTGCTGCCTCCTCTGCCGGCCAAAGACTTGTCACTGATATAAGATGTGTAACCTTAACAGTTGGATCAGTTCTGCCTTGCTCTAGTTCCAGTGTCTGTGTTGCATCTGAATCAAGTCATATCTAATATATTGGATTTATTTTTCGCCACCTCGGTGTTGAGCGGAGGCCGAGTCTGCGGCGTCTGTGCCGAAACAAGAAGCACATGTCTGCTGAAAGGTTGTGTGTGTTCTCTGTGATTTTTAGATGCATTTTCAAGAAGGTTGACTGTATGCATACATGCATGTAGTATGACCTTCTTGATCTCATCCAGGCGCTGCTGGAGATCAGAGGATTATATGTCTATAAGAGATTTACTGGTCATGCCAGGTGAAGTGAAAGTGAGTGTGTTTGCTGGGAATCTGGAGCTGATTTTGTGTGAGCAGTGGAGGAGCCCCCGCCTCAATGTACAGGATAATAATTGGATGATTTACATTTTTTGCGTAGTGTTTTTTTCCACGCCTGCCCAAGCCAAGGCAGCAGTGGGAGGGGATGGAACTTGTGACATCAAAACAATGTATCCGTTACAATGAGTGGCAATAAATCTTAACTCTCAGACCGTCTCTGTCTTTCCTCACTGTCCTTTCCACTTTCTGACTCCGTCCTTATTTTCTCTTCCTATGTTTGCCCTCGTCTCCTTTCTTCTCTCTCATACAAGCCCTCATTTGTTTGATATAATTTATGAGGCCTATCAGGAATCTTAGTGAGTGGGAAGGTCATTTACAACACAGCCCACAGTTTGCTCACTGGATGTGACATCCCTCAATGTTTACATGCCGTGCCTGTCATTTATTTCATTTGGAGTGCCTATTCGGGAAGGGAATAGTCAAGTCAATTTGTTTTATATAGCGCCAAATCATAAACAAAGTTATCTTAAGGCATGTTTCATATAGAGCACGTCTAGACTGTACTCTTTGTAATATTTTTTACAAAGACCCAAGAGTTCCCTGAGTAAGCACTTGGCAACAGTGGCGAGGAAGAACTCCCTTTTAAAACAGTGGCTTTGGACGAGCTTTGAAAATAATGCCTCATGATGTCATCAGGGTGATGTCTGCTTGTGCCAAGAGACACATTTATAACAGAAACCTGTATTATGAACTGAAGTTCATAATAATAGTGTGATAGATGTGGAAGTGTCTGCTTTCCCTGGCCAAGAAAGGTCTAATGAAAAGATGCTGTCAGTTGCATGATGGGAAATGTAGAATGCAAGGGACTAAAAGTCTGGATATCAACTTAGATTTTAACTAGGGCTGCATGATATGGTAAAAACAACAATTGTGAGTTGGTTCTGGTTTTGCAAGTTGAATATTGAACTTGGCCACATTGCGGCTTTGCTAATATTGTGATTTTTGTGCAGCCCTAATTTTGACCATTCATTCCTTAATCTGTCTTTTGAGTCCTTTAACTTGACTTATTTGTCAGAAAATGAATCTAACAATTTTGATGATTGATAGTTTTAGCCATTTTTGAAGCTAAACATGTCCTGGTCCCGCTCCTCAAATGTGTAGACTTACTTTTGGTTTTGGACTGTTGGTTGGAGAAAAAAACAAGTGCATTGAAGATGTCACCTTCTGCTGTGGATGTTGTACTGTTGGTATTGTGATAGGCATTTTAATGTGGACAAAATGATTAATCTGAAAATGAACAAACAATATCTGATTTTTATTGTCTTATGCTAAACAGAAATTTAATTTGATTACTGGAATTAATATTTCTCATGTTGAAACAACCTTTATTTAGTAGCGAAAGTTGAGAAATGACAGAAAATGAAACATATTCGCTGCAGTTTGTTTGTCTGTTTGTCTGCAGTATTATCGAAAAACCACCTATACAATTTTCATGAAACTTGGTGGAGGGGTGTAGCATGGGCTGGACTCAAACCTGAAACATAGTTGTTCATGATTGGCCACCAGGATGCCACAGCATATCTTTTTTTAAATAAATACTTAAGACATTGTGTGGGGAAATAAAATACAAAAAAACTTGTTAATAGCAAAATAAAAAAGCAAACAGCAAAGAAAACATAACCTCCTTGGCGGAGGAGTTAATGTCATTTGCTCCGTGTAAGATCTACACAGTCTTCACTAACTTTAGCAAAGTCCTTTAAAATGCATTTTAATTATGCTGTATACCTGCCTCATGTATTATGACACTCTGAACCTGAACTCTTTTTCCTTCCCACCTCCTCCAGGTTCGTCACACGCTTCATCGAGCTCGATGGCCTCACCTGCCTCCTCAACTTCCTGCGCAGCATGGACTACGAGACCTCAGAGAGCCGCGTCCACACCTCCGTCATCGGCTGCATCAAGGCCCTGATGAACAACTCCCAGGGCCGCGCGCACGTCCTCGCCCACCCGCAGAGCATCAACACCATCTCACAGAGCCTGCGGACGGAGAACATCAAGACCAAAGTGGCGGTGCTTGAAATCCTCGGCGCGGTGTGCCTGGTGCCCGACGGACACAAGAAGGTGCTGCAGGCCATGGCGCACTACCAGAAGTACGCTGCTGAGCGGACTCGCTTTCAGGTGAGGAGAACTGAAGTCATCAGAAGTATCAGAGGTGTAAACCGCTCTCGCGCTGCTTGAATTGTGGTCACGTCTCATGGCACAGACATCCTTGGGGAGGCTTTGCTGGAGACACGGCGCAGACAGGCATTGTGGGAGAGGGCAGACAAAATATTTCAGGGAAATGCTCACATAAATCAAGCTGTGGTCATTTTGATAAGTTGGAGACTCGTGCGGCAGCGCCTCAGTCTGCCGGCCTCAGGTTAAGTCAACACTCTGGCCATATTAAAGGCAGGTGAGGACATGCAGAGTTATGGAGGTCAGTGTATGTGCAGCGCTTAAGTGACTAGCAGGACTGAGTCAACAAGCCACATCTCACACGTCCCCCCGGGGTGTGTGGTAAATCACGCCACCTCAGGCTAAGCTAACACCACAGGAGCCGAGTGACTCCACACTTATGAGGCCTGTTTAATGTTTGTGTGAGTTATGATTAAGCTGCTAAAGTATGTCGGCGGTCAGTGTAAGAGGGGGACAAAGGGTGTGAGGAGTGAGAGCAGTGATCCTGTGTTACCCAAAATCTCCTCAGAGGTGGGAAGTAACTAAATGCAAATATTTTGTTTTTTTACTGTGCTTAAGTACAGTTTTCAGGTATCTGTACTTGATTATTTATTTTTCTGAGAACTTTTGACTTTTAGTCCCAACATTTTAACACAAATATCTGCACTTTCTACTTCTTACATGTTCAAAACAGGTTCTGTAATTTATTATTACACATTATATTATTTTTATTTTGCATCACTGTGCGCTGCTTTACCAACATCAAAACAGATTTCAACCTAAATGTATGGATCAATAACACATAGAAAAGACGATTTCCTGGTGTATCCATCAGTGTATATCACAGGAAACAGACATAACAACACAAAACAACATAGCAAGACGAAAAAGATGCAAATGAAAAGACAATAATGAAGTAACAAAATAAAAAATGATGTTACAGGCTGAAAAAGATGTAAGAAGACAAAAAAAGATGCAACAACATGAAAAACAATGTAATACAATGAAAAACAATGTAATGAGATGAAAAATAATGTAACAAGACAAACAAAAGGCAACAAAAACAAAAAAGAAGTAACAAAATGAAAAATGATGAAAGAAGGAAGATGTAAGAAGATGAAAAAGATGCAACATGATGAAAAACTACATAAGAGACACAACAAGACGAAAAAGACGTAAAAAGATGAAAAAGACTTAACAAGACAAAAACAAGGTAACAAGACAATAAAACGACGCAAAAAATGAAAAAGACAACAAGACAAAAAAATGATTTAAAAGACATAAGATGAAAAAGATGTAACATGAAACAAGTGACGTAACGTAAGACACAACAGACAGAGAGGGAGATCCAGCTACAGTGAGATCCAGTTGTCTTTGCACAGAAACAGCCAGTAGAAATGTCCTTTAGAGGACGACTTTTTACTTTTATGCTTACATAGCAACTAAGTAAGTATTACATTTCAGGCCCTGTACTTTTTCACTTTTACTTGAGTAAAGAAGTTAAATCAATACTTCTACTTTTACCAGTTGTTTTTTTAAACAAGCATCTGAACTTCTGCTTGAGTAAAGAATGTGGGAACTTTTCCACCTCTGGTTCTCTCTGATGTTTTGTTTTTGTTAAATCAAGATTTCCTTGTCAGTTCAGAGACGCGTCTCTTTTATCTCTGACCCAGTTCCTATCTGATGATTTCAGTGTTGAAATATATTTTAGATCAAACACACATGCTGACTAACTTTCCCTGTCTGTCCTGTCCACGCAGACGCTGCTGAACGAGCTGGACAAGAGTACAGGCCGCTACAGAGACGAGGTCAACTTAAAGACTGCCATCATGTCCTTCATCAACGCTGTGCTCAACGCGGGAGCTGGGGAGGTCAGCATCAACACCCATACCTTTTAGATTATACCGTATTAAGTACAGGCTAAATTCAGTCGGATACAGTTTTATAAGGGTATCAAACTATTCCTTAAAATGTGAAGCCAAAGTATGTTGCCTGCTAGCTAACATTACTTGTCAGTGTTAGCCGTGATTGCAGACATTACCTTACTAGCTGCGACTCCAATGGGAAAGCCCTCTGGTGGCAAGGCTTGTCATTTTTCTGTGGAATATCTTGGTTAATCTTTGAGATTGTGCTACAATATTGTTGGAAATGATGAGTTTAGATACCCAGACAGACCACTTGTATATTCATAGCACTTTTGTCTGCCTGTCTTATTGTTTTATTTTATAGGACAACCTTGAGTTCCGCCTCCACCTAAGGTACGAGTTCCTGATGTTAGGCATACAGCCAGTCATCGACAAGCTCAGAGAGCACGAGAACGCCACTCTGGACAGGTGAGAGTGAGACCTCATAAGCAATCAGCCAATACAATAATACTTTACCCTTGTTTTTTGCTGAGGTTGACTTTACTTCCTTAATGTTTGGGTTGGTTCTCAAAGACCCCACTGCTTAACATCTGGCAAATAATTATAATATTATAATATATATATGTGTGAAATCTATCAATTTTCCCTGTTCCAGTTATCATAAAACTATGGTAAAAGTCTAGTTTATGCTTTTTTGAGTTGTCATACAGGTCCCAAACACAACAGCAGGGTTAAATGAAGGTGCAGTAGATACTTTGAACTCAGACTGTTATTTCTGTCCGTCCAGGCATTTGGACTTCTTTGAGATGGTGCGGAACGAGGATGACTCCGAGCTGGCCAAAAGATTTGATATGGTGAGCAACCTAGAATTACTCTTCTTCAGCTTCACAACACTCTATTTTCTTGTCAAACTAATTTGGTTGCCTTTACTTCTTGTCTCAAACGATCCAAAGTCAAGCAAAGCAGCAGTTGGACTTGGTAATTCAACACTGTTTCTTTTTGCTAACAGACTCATGTAGATACAAAGAGTGCCGGTGCCATGTTCGAGCTGATTAAGAAGAAGCTGAGCCACACAGACGCCTACCCCAACCTCCTCTCCATCCTCCAGCACTGCCTGCAGATGCCCTGTGAGTAGCTGCATGATCACCTTGTTGATAAGACTCAGATTTGTGAATGTGAGTCCAGGACAAAAGTACACACGAGTACTGATACTTGTTTTAAAAATGGTACAAGTAGAAGTACTGATTCAACTTCTTTACTCCAGCAAAAATGAAAAAGTTCAGGAACTGAAATGTACTGAAATGTAAAATGTAAGTATAAAAGTAAAAAAATACCCTCTGAAGACTTTTCTGCCAGCTGTATCTGTGCAAAGACAACTGAACCTCACCTTTTCTCTGAGGTTGAGTCTGACACTCTTGTTACATCTTTTACATAGATTTTAGTGTTGTTACGTCTTTTTCATTTTTTTAGGTTTTGTCTTGTTACATCTTATATGTTGTTTTTTGTCTTATAACTTTTTTCTGTCTTGTTAGGTCTTTTTTGTCTTGTCACATATTTTATGTGTCTTTTTGTTGCATCCTTTTCATCTTGTTGCGTCATTTCGTTTTGTTACATCTTTTACATTGTTTTTTTACATTGTTTTTTTTTTTTTTTGTGTCTTGTAGCATATTTTTCATTGTTTTTTGTCTTGTTACATCTTTTACTTTTTCTCGTCTGGTAGCATCTTTTTCATTGTTCTTTTTTTTTTTTTGTCTTGTTACCTCTTTTATGTTGTTTTTGCCTTGTTACTTCTTTTTCATCTTCTTTGTCTTGTTATGTCTTTTGTGTCAATTTTCATATTGTTATGTCTTTCTCATCTTGTTGCATCTTTTACATACACCAAGTCTTGAAAGTACAGATATTTGTGTTCAAATGTAGGGAGTGAAAGTAGACGTTATCACAAAATAAATACTATAAAATAAGTACAGATACCTGAAGGATCAACTGAAGTACAGTATTTGTATTTGTACTTGTACTTACTTTCCACCTCCTCTACTACACACATTACCAGATAATAGACCAACATTGATATTGAACTGATACCAATTTATTACCTCTACCTTAACATATCTGTTTGTGCCTCCACATCCAGATAAGCGTGGTGGTGGCAGCCTGCAGCACTGGCAGCTCTTAGACAGGATCCTCCAACAGATCGTCCTACAGGATGACAAGGGGGAGGACCCCGACGTCGCCCCTCTGGACAACTTCAGTGTGAAGAACATCATTCGCATGTAAGTGGAATCTTGTTATCCTCGATCAAAGCAGACATATTGCACAAGGACAGTATATTTCTGTTCTTTTACATTCATTAATGCATAAAAACATCAGATGTGAAACTTTCATTTCTGGAAAAATGTTGTGGATAAGAATGTTGGAGGCCAGAAGGCAGAGAAGCACAGAAATACTTTATGTACTTTATGTTCAGCATCCAAGCTTTGGTGTACGGAGCCATTTACAGTAACCCAGTATTCAATTGTATAATAAGACCTGTTTCAGCACTCTTGTCCTCCAGAATAACTGGAGCTGTTGTGCCAGTGTTGGGAGTGCAGAATGTGAGGTGAAGTGAAGGTGGCAGCAGGGGGTCGTGGGCAGAATCAGAGGAAGAGCGTGAATTGGCATGAAAGCGGAAGATGGAGATCAAAAGGAAATTGCCCTAATCGCATTAAGCGGCCAGGCCGGTCGGCCAAGTCAGCCATGTTGAGGTGCGGCGAAGCGGTTTGAGACAACAGGGAGAAAAATCATTTTATAAAGAAAACCACGCATTATGAGTTAGAAGTGGATGTTTTCTGTATGTCATCACATCCACGGACTGCACTGTCGCTCAGACAGATCTGCCTCCAAATGATCTTTGACATTTGCTGGTTTTTGTGGTTCTGGTTTCACTGACTTTTGAAACTAATCTACTCTGCTGTGTGTACACTCTTAGAAATAAAGGTGCTAATTAGAACCATAAAGAGTTCTTCAGCTTGTCCACATTGGAGAACCCTTTTTTGTTTGCGGTAGAACATTTTATGAAGGTTCCACTTTGAACCTTTTCAGAGAGTTCCCCCAAGAATCCAGCATTAAAGGGTTATACCTAGAACCATCTGTGAAAGGTTTCACCCAGAAACCCAGAGAACCACCTGGAAGGTTCTACCAAGAACTTTTTTTTATATTCCAAGGGTTTTATCCAGAACACATGAAGAGGATTCTACCAAGAATCATTTTGTGTTTCGGGGGTTTTATCTAGAACTCCCCAAGAGGGTTATATGGAGAACTTTTTGATGTTCCAAGGTTTGGGGGTTTTTTTGTTTTTTGTTTTTTTATCTAGAACCTTTTTATATTTCTAGGGCTTTACCTAGAACCCACCAGGTGGTTCTACTGAGGTTTTTTTTTTTTTTTAATCTAGAACATACTCAGGGGTGTAACAGGTGAGAACTTGTTTATAATATTCCTATGATTTTATCTAGAACACACTCAGAAGGCTCTACAGAGCACCTTTTTATATTTCAAGAGTTTTATCAAGAACCCACCCAGGTATCTTGAGACCCCGTTTATGTTATTGTACAAAGAACCTGTGATGAAAGAGTTCTTCAAGGACTTCACCAATCCTGGAAGAACTCTTCTTCTTTGGATAGTCTTATGAAGAGCCCTTGATCAACCCTTTATTCAAAAAGGGGTTCTTCAGAAGCAAATGATTTTGGGTAGAACAGTAGCCCTTCTGGAAGAACCCTTTTGGAACCCTTGTTTCTAAGAGCGTATGCAGTGTTAAAAGATGGCATTCTGGGCTTTGTCCATGCACTACATATGGTGTGTGGTTCTCCCACCAGTTCCCTTCAGTTCCTCTTTCTGACGTGCTGTCATTCTCCTCTGTCACCGTCTTTCTTCTCTCCCACTTTTCTGTTATTTCTAAGCCAAGCTGCAGGTCAGTGATGAATGTGTTTAGTCTCAGCGGTGAAAGCACCATAAAAATGTAGCGTGGTAAACCTTGGCCCCCGCCAGCTCCTGCTTTGTTCACTAATTCAGCCACTACTGTTTGTGCAATCAGCTCACTTGAGCATGATTCTTTCCAGTAGTGCACAGAAAGCGAACTTGGACGCTGCATCTAAAGCCCGGATGTCCATTACTGTCCGTCGCTGATCCATCACGGCAGTCGAAAAACCTACCCCTCGCCTCAACATGATTGCCAAAGTCCTGTTGTGTTTCCATGAACTCCCCTAGAGTAAATTACGCCTGGAAAAGAGGGTGCACAAACCGAGCTCTCCTCATTGTTTTGGCTGTGCGCCGGAGGCCCGATGGTTAACGGGTGAAAATGTACGGTTTGTCTCGTGCCTCGGAGGGGGGAGGAGGAAGGGGGGGGCGTTAAAACAACTGTTAAAACAACTGGGAGACAAAGCCATTCATCATCTGCGGTCACCATGACGACGGCTCTGACTACTCGCACGTGTGCCTGACCCAAAGTTAACACTCTTGTACAAATCACATTTTTCCACAGCTTTGTAAAGGTATTTATTTGACTAGTCAACAATAAAGTGATTGGCTCTTTTTGTTTGAATGAGTTGGATCCATGTAGTGTAATTAAAGCGGGTCTGCCATTGTAATCAAGTTCAGACAGTCCAGCTCACTTACACAATCATTAAAATGACCTAAATCTGATTAATGACCAATTTGCTTCGAAATTACCTTGTGGATTTCCTCATGTGAATTGATTACAGACATCTAAGTGTGAATCATTACCACAGTGAAGTTACTTTGTCCTTATTGGCAGTTGTGCCTCAGCACTTTCCTTGTACAGTATTTCCTTCTCTCATGCTCTTTATATTTCATTGTTTGGGTGAGGCTTTAGATCACAGCCCACAACGAGTTGCAGTGGAATTTTTTTTTTTAGAACGCTGTACCATCACAGTACCTGACAATACATATATGTAGGTACTGGGGAGCGAGGTAGAATACGGTGTTAACAATTTGGGATTTTACAGAGAAACTATACTTTAGGGTTTTTTTAACGACTGGGTACCTGGATAAGTATGATCTACTGAGGAATTATCTGGATGTTTGTGATGAATTTAGAGAGAATTTGTACTGTAGTTATTTTGTAACTAATGGGTACCTGTTCTGTTATTACAGGGTAAGAATGATCATTAACGCTTTACATTATAGCCCACATGTTCTGTAGTTACTGTGTAACTGTGTTCAAAAATAAGTACATTATAAATTCTCTCTAAATTCATTACAAAAGTTCAGAGAATTGCTCAGAAGATCTTACTTACCCTGTAATTATAGACTAGTTACCTAGTAACTACAGTATAATTTCTTTGTAAAATCCCGAATTGTTACCCTCTTATCCTGGCTTGTTACCCAGTACCTGCATATCTGTATTGGTAGGTACTGTGCTGGTACAGTGTTATTAATAAAAACTTACACTGTAACTCCAGAGTAGTTAAGCAGTACATTGCAGGCTGTAATCTAAAGCCGTACCAGTTTGTTTTATACTCATAGTGTGTTTAGTGACGCTGAAACATGTCTATTCTCTCAACCCTGTAGCCATGGCTTCCACCGGTGCTCAAGGTTTCACTTTCCAGTCTTTCTTCATCTAAATTAACTTCTCAGAACACTCTTTTCAATTCTCTTTCGTTTAGTTTTTACATCTTACCTACTGTTTTTAACTTGACTGCCTCATTCACCATAATTCACCATTAATTGATCTCACATTTATATCAGAACATCACTGTAACATTGCTTAACCTCAAACTTAACCAAGTGCCAAAATGTTAAACAGAATATAATCAAGTTCAGCCGTGCAGGATTTATTTTAGCACTAATGTTGCTTAAAAGAGCAAACTGCATCAACCCAGTCAATGCTGGCAATGAATCTGAATTCCTCTCACAAAGAGGAAGTCATTATCATCAGTGATCAATGGATACCCAACCCAGTGATTGAATTTCTTCAAACTATTCTGGCTTGACTTGGTTGGACTGCAGTTGACCCCTGTGTGCCAGCATTTTGAGCAAGCCTGTGCTCAGTTTATCTGTCTGGTGTTTGTGCTTATTTTCATCTGCCTGCTTCACAGGTTGGTCAATGAGAATGAGGTGAAACAATGGCGAGACCAGGCAGAGAAGTTCAGGAAAGGTAAAACTTGTTTGACACACTGCACTCTGCAGGTTGAATGAGAAAATGCATCATATTCACCATCCTATTTTTTTTTTATCTCCATCAATCTGTTTTTTTCAATATATTTACCTCTTCCTGTTTCCATTTTATGAACCAAATCCACATTGAACACATTTGTGCCCCATTGTTTCCTTTCAGATCATGTAGAGCTGCTAGCTAAACTAGAGAGGAAGGAGCGAGAGTGTGAAACCAAGACCCAGGAGAAGGAGGATATGATGAAGACTTTGAACAAGATGAAGGACAAGCTCCAGCGCGAGGGAGTGGAGCTGCGCTCTGCCAGGGAGCAAGTCCTGGACCTGTCCTCACGGATCAATGACATAGCTGTGAGCACTTGTGCTTTTACGCAGTATAACACACATAACACACTGTATGAGCATTTTTATTTTAATTAGTCTTTTGCTCACTTTTCTACACTTTTCCTGAAGAAAAATCACCCCAATAAACAATGTTAAAAATAATGCTCCAAAAGTTGTTGGCTAGTTCTGATGCCAGTTTTGGTATTGGCCTCTGGTATTGCCTAAAATTATCGGCATTGGCAAGTACATGTGTCTTTGCTCTGATCCGATATCACTTAATTTATTCACCCCGACATAGGACCCTGCTAATTCCCAACTTTGTCCCATGCACCGTTTTATTTTTCCTAGGATGGCGAAGTCGTGTTGGTATTCAAATGATAGCAATCATATTATATTATATAGTAGTTGGTAGTGTACAGCTGTTAAAATAAAATAAAATAAAATAAAATAAAATAAAATAAAATATAAAAATCATATTTTTTAAATGCTCTGATATCGGCCAGTACTGAATACCAATCCGATACACACAGTTCAGGTATTGGAAACAGTATCGGGAAGAAAAAATGGCATTGGAACGTCTCTAAAATTTAGGAGTAATATTTGTTTGTTTTATCACTGTAAAGTAGACAAGATTGATATTAATTTATCTCACTGCATTCAGTACAGAGATTTGTTCAAGGGTTAGCCTAGCTTAGCCCAAAACTAGTGGAAGCAGGAAACAGTCAACACTGATTTCCAACAACTCCATAGCAACATAGACGCCAAAACTGTCAGCACCTAGAAGCTACAGAGGCTAATTAGTAGCCTCTGTAGTACTTTGTATATTTTTTAAATTTATAATCTTATGTATACATGGCTATTTCTTATATATTTTATTTTTTACTTTTGACCTGTTTTTCTGTCTGTCTGATGACAGCTGCTGTAACACAAGAATTTCCCAGTTTGGGATCAATAAAGTACTATCTATCTATCTATCTATCTACATTATTTAGCTAACGAGTAACAAAATGCAGGAAATGTAAAGGCCTGATGAAAAGATGAGGCCGTTGGGAATACCAACATTTTCCTCAGACATATTGTAAAATTACAAACAGAAACTCTGTATGACTAAAATTTGATTATACTAACTTACCACTCCCCAAAAAAAGAACTTCCGTGGCCTCCGCCATTACATGTGACAACTCTTAGCTTTCAGAAAATTGCCTCTTCTGAGTTCATGAACACCACAAAAGGGGAGCATTCATATGAACTCTCCTCGTGACCACAGTAAGCACAACCCCATATGCAAGCAACTAATGACACAGGAAGTTAAAGAAAATGAGACACTGTAGCTTAATGAGCCTAGCCTGTTAGCTTATGCTTTCGAGCTAATTACTTAACGTACTCAACAACAGCTGGGCCTGTTGTCATTGTTATGTTGCTTTATCTGGATTTTTTTTTAACTCTGAACAAAACCCAGCTGACTTTGGATGTATTTTGGCTAGTTTGCTAGCTAAATATGATACAACATATACTGTAAGTAAAACAGTATTTGGAGTTGTAGGAAACCCTGTTTCTACTCTCTTTGTGAAAGCTGATGCTAGTTATTTTTCCCTGTTTCCAGACAATGTGTTAAGCTAATTAAGTATTTTGTTGGCAGAGTTTATCGTCTTATCTGACTCCCAATAAGAACAAACTAGCATATTTCACAAAAATGTTATTTTTGTTATTTACTTCTCTCAGGCATAACATTATAATTCTTTAAAAAGCACTTGCGATGTAGCTCTCTAACATATTTTTAGCTGTTTATTTGAGAGAGCTGCACTTATTTTGATGTCATTTACCTCAGTGGTTTTCAAACTGTGGTCTGGGGACCAACAGGGGTCCTTTAGTGGGTTGTAGGGGGTCCTGAGCAAAAGAAGGAATATTTTAACTTCAATCACATTGTAATATAATGTTATCAAAACATAATAACTATCTTTCATTTCCCCTCCAACAGGGCGGCAATGTGTCTTTCCCGCCTCCTCCTCCGCCTCCAGGCGGCCCTGTGGCTCCACCTCCGCCACCTATGATGGGTGGCTTCCCTCCACCTCCTCCTCCACTACCATTCAGCTGCCCGCCTCCTCCACCACCTCCTCCTCCACCTGGAGCACCGCCTCCTCCACCAGGAGCCCCTCCCATTTTTGGAGCCCCGCCTCCCCCTATTCCCTCTTCATTCAACTCTGGAAGCACCATGCGCTCCAAGTCCATCCCTCAGCCTTCTCATCCCTTGAAGTCCTTCAACTGGGCCAAACTAGGAGAGGTGAGAGAACAACGAGAACACCTGCTTTGGCAAATACATTAAAGCTTTAATTCAGCTGGAAGAAATAATCTTATTTTATTTTATTATGATCATTTTCAGTTGCAATTTGGTCAGGTTTAGACGACAAAACTACTTGGTTAGGTTTAGGAAAAGGTCGTAGTTCATTACTGCCATAGTGGTATAAATAGCAACAATGGCTGTTTACACCCCAGGTGCAAAAAGCATGTTTGGCTACAGATACCTGGGTGGTTGTCTCTGCCATGTTTGGCTATAGAGACCCACGTGTAAATAGCCACATTGGCTAATTTCACCCTGGGTGCAAATAGCATTGCTGGCTATGGATATCTGGGTGCTTATCTATGCCATGCTAGGCTATTTCCACCCTGGATGCCAATAGCATTGTTGGCTACAGATTCCTGGGTGTTTGTGTCTGTCAGGCTAGGCTATATAGAGTCGGGTGTAAATAGCCACATTGGCTTTTAAACCCATCTTATTTACACCCCTGGGTGCAAATAGCATTGTTATGGCTATGGACACCTAACACATGTCTCTGCCATGTTAGGCTATATACAGTAGGGTATAAATGGTCACATTGGCTGTTCCACTCCAAGTGCAAATACTATAGTTGTCTACTAACATCTGGGTGCTACATCAAGACATTATAGCTGAACAGGTCTTATGCTAGAATGATGATGATTATTCTGCAGTATAAGGATGTCGTCTTTTGCTGATATAATTGCGCAACAAATTCAAAACATCTATTAATCTTGGAGTTGAATAAGTATCAAATAAGTAACGCAGAACTAAATTTACAAGTAGCACCTTCAGTTTAAGTTTTTAATCAGTTGAAATGTTAATTCTTTATGTGACTTTACCCATTTTCAGAATGTGATCAATGGCACCATCTGGAATGACATCGATGACCTGAGAGCTTTCAAGATTCTTGACCTCAAGGACATCGAGAAGATGTTTTCAGCCTATCAGAGACAACAGGTTTGGATTTATTAGCCAGTGGGATACAGTATTCTGGAGTGCAGGTTTCTGACGTGCAGTTCAGTGTGAGTGTGTTTGTCTTGGCGAGCCTCAACATATAGACACAGAAATCCATTATATATGCATGTTGTTTTAATGACTGCTAGAATTGCGTTTGAATTTTGTGTTGATTCTTTAGTGTGTGTGTGTATAAGTTAGTGTGTGTGTGTGTGTGGGATGTTGTAAGAGGACTCTTGAGAGTGCCAGGGGTCCAGCTCCAGGCTAACACAAGCAGCTGTTCACTGCTGAATGCCTTATTGTAGAGATGCCACAGAGCTCAAGCTTTGCCCTAAGAATCCGCAAAGCATTTGTGTGAGAATTTGGGAACTGACTGGGTCTTCACGGGCTCATGGGTGAGAGCAACACAGAGGCAACAGTCAGCACCACCGAAGTCACGAGGAGTCATGATACTGGAAACTTTGTACTGAAGTGAGCGCACTAAAAGAAAGAGGCAATTGACTAAACCATGTTGAAGCAGGCACTTACTAATAGGATAATTGCAGTATGCACGCTTTTGGGGCGATACTATACACTACATAGCAATTACTCCCCTCTGTGCTACAAACTAATTACACACCACTTATCATGTGATAATAATATGTGCAGTTGCATAAATTGATTTACTACCTGAAATGGGTTTAAGTGGAATGTTAATATGCCCTAATGAGTTTCTAGTAATCACGGTCTTAAGCACGGTCTTTGAGGTTCAGTGGAAGAGCAAGACTTAACTACCTCTACGGAGACATTGCCAAACTGGAACAAGTCATGTCCTACTGAAAAAACCTTTAAAAATGATCTATACCAGTACTCTAATTCAATTTTTTGGTGAAAATTTATTCTGTAAGGATTTGTATATTTAAAAAATATGCATTTTCCGAAAATGTTTTGTTCTGCTTTAATTTTTTTTTTTAATTTTTAAACTTGCCCTGTGCCAGAAAATAGCCTTGTCCCAGACGAGAATTGTTTGAAGATTCTTAATGAAAATGGTAGCCCTTTAAAGTTGTGTCCCAGATTTCTGTCGACTCAGTCAGACAAAAACATGATTTAATCAGGCATAAAAAGAGTTAGCTATACCCTAAGGACCCCTGTCTCACTTCCTGGTTTAAAAAGGCATAAAAGCACTGGTAAACCTTCAATTTTCCAACAAATTCATTCATTAATATTGCTATCAGATTTGTCTTGACCATAACGTCAACTTTGTAGCCGTTCTGAATCAAAAGCCAAATAAGAATTATTGTTTTGTTTTTTGAATGTGTATTTTGATTAGCAATAAGGGAACTCTGAGCAACTTTAAAAAAAAATAAAATGACTGCTCACTACGACTATGATATGAAATGAAAAAATGACACGTTTATTTTGTCAACTTGACATCTGCATATAATAATCCAACCTCACTATAAGGTTGGCCTGTTACAAGGTTTAATAGCCAAGAATTTGATCTTTTAAAATATGTTGTTCGGCATATTTAAAGAACGAAAATCAAAATCCCTCAAAATACCTTTTTATTCATTCATTTGGGCTTTTACACCCAAATAAATAAAAGGAAAAAAGGGAGAGAGTGGGGAATGAGACGCAGCAAAGGGCTGCATGCAGGAGTCAAACCCACAGCCGCTGCAGAGGACCCACAGCCTCAGCACACTGGGCGAACGTGCCACCAACTGAGTTACCAGGCCACCCTCAAACTACGGTTTTCGTCCCAGTTCTCAAGAATGAGTAAATTCCTTTATAATGCATTTTACTGCCATGCTTAAAAGCCCTCTGACAGCTAAAAGCACAACTTCTCTTTTCAGGCTTTTATTAAAGAGTAATGGGTCATTTGAGGTTGTTGCTGACAGTGATTTACTGTGGCTATTTATTTATACAGAGCAGGTTTTTATTGGCTTGGGCCAACGCTTAAAATGCAGATCTTTATGGATATAGCCACATTAAAAACCCAACATCTTCCTGGCTTTGACAACTCGGTTCCATTTGGCAAGAGCCACATTCGGTTCAACTGGACAATATTGCAGTGTTTATACACGGGATAATTGCTTTTTTCAGCTTGTCATTGGTCTTTCTTTCAAAATGTGCTTTTGTTTACATTCCCCCTCTGTAGGATTAGTTACCACACTCATTTTTCATTTTCTTGTTTTCCATGTCAAGACAGATGTAGATGCAATCAAAAGAATACGTTGTAACAATCGTGACCTCTTTAAAAATACAGAAACCAAAATAGAAAACAGTTCAAAAGCTTTTCTGTTCGCCTTTCAATGTGGATTTCATGAGCCCCTGATGACTTGGACAGTAGATTATTATTGTTTTTTCCCACAGAGGGCTTCCCGGCTTCAGCTTGTAGTGTGCATAGTGGTAGTTCTTTGCTCTAGCCACCACTTTTTTCTTGCTTGAAGTGCTAATCTTTGCATGTGTTTTCAATGTTTTTGTGTCTCTCTGCACTCTCCGACTGCCTGCGCAGGACCTGCTCACTAACCAATCCTTCAAACAGGTGAGTTCAAGGTCTTCCAGCATCTTCATCTCATTATTACCCACCTTCACTGCCACCTATCACCTTCTCTTCTGCACAGCAGCAGCCGGCAGGAGAGGCCTTTTACTTGCATCAATAATGCGTTATTATGTGACTGGTTGTAGGATGTGTACACAGTGTTTGCTGTTGTATTTTTTAAAGAGTCTTGGGATGTGTGAACCTTCATGTTGCACACCTCACTGTTAAAGCTGCACAAATCAATATTTTGATATTGACAATAAGTCAGATGACTACATGGAATGTGAAAGCTAAGCAGCATGGTAGCAGAGCAACAGCAGCAGCTTCACTGCTCTGTGCATCATTAAAGGTACTATTTTTCCCAGCTTTGTATAGCACATAATGTGTTAGGGGTTAGCACTGAACACAGATGCGCTCCTGTTGAGACTTGCAGTTTGCCTTACAGAGATCTATAATGTCTCTTACTTCATTGTTAAGTTGTGTGGTCTTGTTTTGGTTACTCTCCCCGCTAGTGTTGCATTGAAAACTGCCCTGTACACCTGCTCAACATCAATTGGCAGAAAGACAAAATTAGCGACTAGTTACTTAACATAGAGGAGCATTCAATGGCCGTAGAGCCAGATATTTCTTTGAGGAGGTGGTAGTGACCAAAAATGGAGCTAAAAGAAGTATTGAATATTAATATTGGTATATATTATATTATATATATTAATATTAAATATTGGACTTGCATTTGTCATGTCACCAAAAATACAAAGTCCACATTTAAGAAGCTGAGATCTGAGAATTTTGACTTTATATTATTTAAAAAATGGCCCAAAATTGATGAATTGATTATTAAAATAGATGCAGATTAATTTAAGTTGATTAACAATCAATTAATTGTGCAGCTCTAAGTGTTTTGTGTTCATTGTTTGTCCAGCTGTTCCTTCCCTTATTGTGTGCAATTTATTGATTAATTAATTGATTTACAGTCAAAAAATGGCAAAATTTCCACCCAGTGAAGGATTGTTTCACTAGAGGCCATGATAATGAATTGGTAACTGTGTGCACTATGTATATCATTCTTTATTTTAAAATTGTAATCCTACCAATAATTCCCATTTTTACTAAATGTAACTGTAATCTGATTACATCTTTTTATCTATAACTATAATGGAATACAGTTACCTCTTTTTTAGTGCCCAGATTACTTAATCCTGTTACATGTAATCCATTACTTCCCAAGCCTGACAACATCAGAGAGATGGTTTTAATGTTGTTGAGCATTCACCCATTCACAAACACACATCACACACAAGCAATTTGGGGTTCAATATTTTGCCCATGGACACTTTGACACGTGAGACAGACTGGAGGAGCTGAGGATCAAATCATAGACCTTCTGATCAGTGGGTGACCTGCTGTACCTCCTGAGCCACAGCCGTCCCAATCCTTGCATAACTGGTTGACCTTATACTTGGACAGTTTCTGTTGGTGGATATTCAGAAAACCATAATTTAAATGCAGCATTAATCTTCATCTTTGCATATTATTCACATCATTGGCATTACCATCATCTCTTTCATTGCTGTAATTGTGATAATTCATCATGATGAAGTGAGCAGGACAGGCCTAAATGTAAACACACCACTTGCATGTTAAGAAAAGCCTTCATGTTGCCTTCCACAAGAGAAAAAGAAACAGTCCAAACATGACCACACTTGATCGAGCCTTAATAACTGGTCCAAAAGATGAAGGGGCTAGTCTCCTGTTTCACTGGGTTTAGTGCACAAGCTATACACGAGTTGGCAAACCAGCCAGAGGGGCAGGGGGGCTCTGGCAGCCCCAGTGAATGGGAGTTGTCCTGCCTAACCCACTGCCAACCTTATTCTGCTGCCAGGCACCGTGGGTCAATGCAGGCATGGAAAAACGACACTTTTTTTTTTTTTTTTTTACAAGCCGCATCTGTTTTACATACGTCATAGTCAGCAACCTCAAAAAGGACATTTTCTGGCGAGCAGGAAACCAGCTCGGACCATAAATAGAATGTGTTTAACATGCAGCCCCGTGTTTTTTTCAGACGTGTATTCTTTCCCCTTGTGGATTTTTTAATACTACATTTGTGTGAAGCTTACAAAAATATCTGACTGGCCTGCACCGGGTTTGGAGCAGTGTTTCCTGTTCCTCTGGGAGCTTTATGGGCCTGCCTGCATTGTGTTTGAAGCGGTGACTCACCAAATAAAATCTCCTCTCACAAGGTTCTGCTTTAGATTTTTCCAGCATGAATTTGTGACTTTTTAAAATATTTCCACCGAATATTTGATATGTTTTTATTAGAAACTAAAATAGGTTTTTGAGACTGATCCGGATTACGATTGTAGAGACTGATGATGGTGGGTAATATAGTGGATTTTTGCACTGGAATGAAAATAGAGCTTTTCTAGGTGGATTGTGCAGCAATTTTGCACAGATTTTACTATGCAAAGGTACTGGTATATGGCACCTTTTTTAATTAAATTACTTAATTTAACAATATTTTAAAGGGACAGCTCACCCCAAAATCAACAATACATGCTTTTCCCCTGGTCTGTAGTGCTGTTCAGCCATCTAAATTTTTTTGGTGTGAGTTGCAGAGTTTTGGAGACACACATAAAAGGCAGAGCTACTTTCTTCCTTGCAGGAGGAAAGTAGTTCTGGTAGATTCTACTGCAAAAAGAAAATAGTTCCTTAATGAAACTGCTCACAACAAGGTCTGTGGATTATTTTTAGTAACCAGGTCATGATTTTTGGAGTGCAATGTAGTCAGATTATATCAGACAGAAGGCAGACATCCCTACGGCTAATACCTCCAAAACACTAAAAAAAAATCTAGATGGAGAAATAGCACTGCAGGTCATGGGAAAAAAAAATTTACTTTTGATTTTTTGAGGTGAACTGTCCCTTTAAAATCTTTCAATCTGTCGTGCATTATGGCGTCCAAGAACAGATGCCTGACACTTGACATGTGCAGCCAGTGGCTGCGAAAACGGGTCAGGGAACTTGTCCTGAGGCCAGCTAAAGTATTTGGCCAGAGTGCAACTTGTAAGTCTGCGCTCGATAGTGGAAGTGATCAAACCGTTACAAACTGGCCTCAGTTCTTCTGAGTTTTTGAAGTCCTCTTTTTTTTTTCCACTATCTGCTCCAAATTAACGCGTTGTTAAATGCTCATGTCAGCTCTCAACAAGATAAAGATGTCTAACAGATGTGAGGAGGCTCTGTATTTCATATGAGCGCTCTTTTGAGTGAAATTGAAAATTGCAAAGTTAATCGGCTTCTTTGTCTTCTTCTCTCTGCAGAAAGAGACGGGCTCTATGGACGACATCTACGTCAGCACGCGGAAGGTCAAAGAGCTGTCAGTCATCGATGGCAGACGTGCACAGAATTGTATCATCCTGCTTTCAAAGTATGGCTCCTAGTCAGATTTACTAACATTGTACATTCTGCATTGTACTATGGATGGGAATTGATATGATTTTATCTATACCAATGGCATCAATTGATTCTGCTTATTGGCCAAATTCCTGATCAGTTTTCTTTGTGGGGAAAAAAGTAGGCCTATACAGGTTTTCATTGTCAACACAGTCTGAGCACAGTGTAGAAACACAGTAGATACAAGAAAGATTCAGTATTTTGTCATACTTCCCAACCTTGAGACCTTGAAAAAAGGGATTTCGATACCAAAATATTTTGAGTTTCAGAGACTTTGTTTCCTACATTCTGGTGACATCTAAAGAACGCATATAACGAAATTAAAAAAAGTACGCTGCACGTACAAAATTAAAAAGCACACTGCAACAGCATTTTAATGTTCAATACTTTTAATTTTACTTTTAATTCACAGAAAAGGATTAGAGGTGGAAAAAAGTTGATTCTCTTAAAGGGATAGTTCACCCATAAATGAAAATTCAGTCATTATCTGCTCATGCTCATGCTGATTGAAGGTTAGGTTTAATTTTTTAGTCCATGGAACGCTGCTGGAGTTTCACAACAACACTGCAGAATCTCCAAAACTGAAAAAAAACACCCTCCATACTGCTCGTCTGGTGTAATCCAAGTTTCCTAAATCCTTTCACTTGTGCACGGACACTGCCCCCTGGTCAGATGCTATGCACATACATGTGAGTGTGTTAGGACTCCTCAGGAAGCTGTCAATCAAACACACACTCCTGACAAATGGTCTAAACAGCAAAATGAGCTCTTTTAAACTAGGTTTTCATATCATATATGCCTTTTAACTACTAACTAAGTTTTGAGAGGCTCCCCATATGCAAATGTTCCACCAAAACAAGTTGCCACTGGCACTATTTCGCAGGAAAACTGGCCGCTGCATCCTGAGCTTAGCTCCACCCAAGATGCTTGTAGTAGGTTTAGAGAAATACAAACAAGTCAGGGCATTTTTTCCTTCATAGTCACAGTTGAGAGAGGTCTGGCTATGTAAGACTATTCCTCTCCTCCCTGAATCCTTCTTAAAAGGAATTGATAAGCTCGGAAGCATATGATTCTGATAGATCGGACAATTTGGAACCGGTCCTCAATTCCCATCAGTTAACTACTTTTAAACAAATTATCTGTCAGCCTTATTGGATTATAATTCAGTCGAGATAAGTGACACTGCAGCCTTTGGGTCGGAGGTTAGAGCTGTAACTCAGTGTGGAACCACTTGAGGCAGGTGCTTCTTATGTCTGGAACAGGAAATGTGTTTTTAATGGACACTCGTGGACATCTGTCAGTGTCATTAAATTATCAACCTTCACTTTTTCAGAAGGAAGAGCAAACTTGAGTCATAACAGACGGAAAGTTGGGGGTGCATCTCTGGACTAGTGTCCAGATTGCAACAAGGTTTTTAAAGCCTCTGGAAATAAGGCTTGATAAATGAGAGAAATGTTCATGACTATTTGCAAACCTAGATTTAAAAAACAGCCCATTTAGCCATTTTTTGCCATTACTCAAGATTGTGTAGGCAGACCACATTTTGATCGACAAACAAGTTCAGCAGCAAAATTTATATTAGCTGCTTAAAAAAATCATTGTCCGATATATTTAGATATTTTTCACCACAGTCTTTGCTTTCTTAAATCCACCAAACTCCTGTGACAAAACTACTTGCTCATGGTAGAAGCACAAAAAGGAAAGGAAAAATGACCAAAGTCATCAAAATCAGGCAGGCGAAACACTCCGCTTCTGAAACACTGCTGGTCTGGTGGGGCATGAAGCCGTGTAGAGGACTGATCAAAACAGCGGCGCTCAGTCGAATCAAGGAGTCGGATTCAAAGAGGCAGATTAAGTGAGAGCAGAGAGGTTTTGTTGCTCCTGTTTGAGTTGGGGTGAATACTGAAACCTTACATCAAACACACCCAAAAGAAGAGAGTATTGATAAGCTCCGACGTTATCATTCCTTTTATCCGGTGCCTTTTTCCAGAGCGCCGTCTCCCCCGTCTGTGTCGATGCAGCTCCTCCACACACACACACACACACACACACACACACACAAGCACATACACTGAGGGAGCGAGGTCAGTGCACAGTAGAGGGGAGAGGCGGCTAGTAGAGACAGTGATATGAAACAGGTAACACAAAGATTATTCAAATTGACAACTACGCTCGTTACTGTAAGTGCAATAAAACCCTCGCAATTAAAAAGCTGATACCTTATAAATACACCTGATCGGCAAGCACAGACATGTGAACATGTGGCCAGCGCTAACTTAATCCGCTTTGTCCACGGTGTCTCATCACACAAGCACAGTGTATTAGCTCAGCTAATAGCAAACTGAAACAAGCTAAAACCAGAGCTGTCTGTATGTCTTCACACTGTTTAACTTAGTTTGACACGTATGTTAAAATTTGTCAAACTGTTATAAACCTCCTGCTGGATGAGACAAAGAGCCCCTCCTGTCTCACATCAGCATCAGAAGGAGGAGGACAGAGGACAGGATGAATGAGACTGAGTGATGTCTGTGTTCTTCAATATTTTTAAATGTCACTCAGTATTTCAATATGAGGATTTACTTTGATATTGTAATTTTGTTCCAGTGCCACATTAATGAGTTTATATCATGACTTTGCTGTTGTAAACATTGCTCTAGTTATTCTTAGTTATAAAAAATATTAAATTCTAATCCTGCTATGAATTTCTCCTTCTTTTAATAATCATAGTTTTTAAGTTATAAAGTTTTTAAGTAAAAAAGTAATTATTTAATAATAAAAAAAGTACCGTTCATGGAATTAATTGTGGAATTTTCTTAATAAATATCCAATTGTAAGCACGCCCAATTCAAAGCCAATATCAGGAAAGAATACCAAAATGTAATTAACAATATTTCAAATTTGGATTAAAACTAATGTCTAATATGTTTTAGATGCTTGTTGTTCTGTACATAAGACCCATAATTATATGATTAAAAGGCTGTTGTGTATTTTGGTTTCCATCGGCTTAGTACTATAGAGTAAATTAAGACACATAAAATGGACCCCCCGCCCTCCCGAGAGGCCTTTAGTCCCACTATATCTGAACCAGGAATCATCATTTAAAATTCACTCTGCAATATGGTCACCATTTGTATGTCTCTGATCCAAAGCCCTTTAGAGAATTCAAATCCAGCCCCCCACCCCTTTTACAGATCAATAAACCAACTTCCTGAGACCTTTCTCTGTGGGACTAAACTGCAGCCTGGTCCCCGAGCTCACTCTCCGTGTCAGCGGTAAATGACCTGAGGGTACAAACTAGACCCAAATGGGGTCAGCAGTTGGTCAATAAGCCTTTGATGCACAGACTGACAATGCTGTTATTATTGATCACAACTAAGCACACTTAACACTGATCAGATGCACTGAAAACAGCTGGCTGTGCTCCCGTCCACACCAGTATTCACAGTGTTAGAATCAGCCCACTCCCAGTTGTCTGTATTAGGTGCTGACAATATGTGAGTGAATGCAATTAAAACAACCTTCATTAAACTCTTTTCTTCCACTGCAGGTTAAAAATGAGCAATGAAGAGATCAAGAGGGCGATCCTGGAGATGGATGAGAGAGAAGAGCTAGCCAAAGACATGTTGGAACAGGTAACTGATGGACTGATCATGTATACAGCATGTAGCAGGGTAGTAGCATTGTGCATTGTGATTGATTGGATAGCTGAAAATTTGATTTGAAATTTGATTTACAGGGAAAGTAAATTGATCTTCCATTGTTCAAAAGAGGCTTCAAAGAGGTTTGATACTTTGCCTAGTCAGCAATTGACCCAGACAAAGTGACATTAAGGATCTCTTTGTTATCTCTGACAAGGAAGCAAAAAGTAAATACTCTGAATTCTTTAAAGGGACAGTTCAGACTCTTTGAATTGTGGTTGTATGATATACTTATCTATAATCAGTGTATATTACCTACAGTAGATGGAAGCTAAGCAATGTACTGTAGTGGCATATCTAAAAAAATCTAAATCACTCTAAGTGTACGCTATATTTACAGTATTTTTACTGCTTCACTTTGCCATGAGACAGTCTTTTCCAATTCAGATATCACTCTAAAGTAACCGGACTCCATTGCTGAATCAGTCATTTTTAGCACATTAAACACAGGAGTTGCTATCTACCGTTGCCTCGTTCGTGAAGTTAGTGTTTTAAAGGATTATTTAGGATTATTCAAAGTCACAAAATAACACAAACATGCTAACAGATTGAGGCAGCGGTGGGCCAGCAACTCCCGTGTTCTGTGTGGTAAAATTACTGTCATATTTGGCTTATAAAACAATGGTGTCCCAACAGAAAAGGACATCTGACAGTATGGTTAAGTGGTGAAAATATTCTAAATATAGTGTACACTTAAACAGGTGGCTAAAATATGTTTTGCTGCTGAACCTGTCCACAGCAGGACATTGCTTAGCTTCCTACACCTGCTGCGTCTCCAAACTGGGGGCATGCCACTGTCACTGTAATACACTGACTATGGATAAGTACCTCATACAACCCCACTTCAAATAATCCCAACTATCACTTTAAGCCGCCTGGATCTTTTCAATTTATTTTAGCGTAGTGATAAAGTTTTAGAAAGATTAACAAATATTACAGCAAACTAATACCAAAGTTTGCTTTGCAGACAACTGCGTTAGCATTTGGATTAACGTGGTCCTTTCATCTTTGCAGCTGCTGAAGTTTGTCCCAGAGAAAAGTGACATTGATCTCTTGGAGGAGCACAAGCATGAGCTGGAGCGGATGGCCCGGGCCGATCGCTTCCTGTTTGAAATGAGCAGGTACACAAGACTGCATTATTGTGTAAGAGGCTGTTCACACCTTGGGTGATCACAAGTGGACAATGCATCCTGGGTGCGTTCACGCCTGATTCTTAGAGCTGTCCACTTGTGATCAGATCGCCCAAGAGGCATGTTAATACCAGGTGTGAGCAGGCTCCAAGAGTCTGTTTCAGAGAACATTTGTATGTTAGGTATGTTGTGTCTGTCACCTCTGCTACATTTTTTAATGCAGCCAACCCATCTGCAAAGCATGGAATTGGACTGATCTGCAACTTGTGGGGCTGGTTAATTTATATGTATGGTGCTTTGCAAGAAAGTGAGATATGGTGCTGAATATCAGTCACAACAAATATGATAAAACAAATGTAATGCTTGCATTGTGTAGTGTCAGACAGTCTCTCGCCTGCATCTGAAATAGCAGATTGAGTTTGCAGATTTTGTGCAGAATCAAGACATCAGCCAGTCACCCACAAATGGATCCTAAAATATTGAAAACACAGTGTCTGTTCAAAAACAATGAGCTTTTGAGGCAGCATGGGAAGGCTGGGATCAAGCGCAAGCCTCAAACTTCAGGGTGATCCATCATTTAGCTGAGAAAATGAGACATGGCCGCCCTTTGAGGACTCCCATCACATCGGAGAGCGGGGACGTCTTAAATCTGTGCCTTTTTCTCTGCATTCCATCCTCTCTGCACTGCAGTGTTTGTACGAGATAATTAAACCTTTTCATTTCCTTCAGTGAAATATTACCCTGTCCACTTTCTTTCCTTTTGACCGCATCTCCTTTGGTCTGAGGAATCCATCTGGGATTTAGTTATTTCCTTTTTTTTTCTCACCGTTTCATATCCTTGGTCCCTCTTTGAAATCTCCACTCCCCACCCTGAGTAAACGTTTTGGCAAGTTTAACACACCCATTTGTCAACTGGCCAACTTGATGGGAGCCTGTTAGATGATAAAAGGCCTGTGAAAACTGAGAGAGGGAGTTTTGTGCAATTGGGTGACTTCTAGCTTTGAACTTGCACTCCCCTGGAGGCAATGTAACTCACCTCTCTTTCTGTTTTTGTCCCCATTTTCCCTTTCCCTGCTTTCACCAGGATTGACCACTACCAGCAGAGACTGCAGGCTCTGTTCTTTAAGAAGAAGTTTGCAGAGCGTCTAGCTGAAACCAAGCCTAAGGTTGAAGGTAAGGACAAAGACCGTGGCGGACACTAAAAGGTAGAGAACTTAAGGGATAGTTTGGATTATTGATGTGGGGTTGTATGAGGTACTTATCCATAGTCAGTGTATTACCTACAAGAGATGATGGTCCGCACACCCCAGTTTGGAGAAGCTGCATCGAGTTTTGATGTAGGAAGCCAAGCAATGTCCTGCTGTGGACAGGGTCAGCAGCAAAACTTATTCTTACTTACTCAGTTATCAGAATATTCATCCATAGTCCTAATATCGCACTTACTACACCAACCAAACTCCATTGGCAAAATCAGTAATTTTACCTCACAGAAGACCGGAGTTGCTGGTCTACCACTGCCTCAACCTCCTAGTTAGTTTGTGTTATTGTGTTGTAAAGGGTTAGTTCTGATTCACCAAAGTCACGCAATAACACAAACAAACTAACATATTGAGGCAGCGGAAGTCAAGCAACTCCCGCGTTCTGTAAGGTAAAATTACTGTTTTTGCCAAAGGAGTCTGGCATAGTGAGAGAGAGTGATGTTCGGCTTCTATAACAGCAGTTTTAGCCTTTAAAAGGTGGTTTAAACTTGTTCTCCAAACACTGTTACACACAAATGGAGCATTAGATTAAAGAACATGCTTTTAGGAACCACCACACTCAAGTGGTTGTACATGCTTACACGCATAGACGCAAAAAAATCATTTCAGGCACTAAACATGTCACCAGCTTTGACCAGTGCTTTTCACAATGACTCATGAAATCCCTTCTTTGTGTTAAGTGTGCGCGTGTGTGCATGGTGCGAGTGGGTGGACAACTGTATAGCGGCCCGTTGTAGTTTTTTTTTTTTTTCCTTGAAGCCAGCTTCCAGGTTACCAAGGAGGCTGTTTTGGAAAGCTGGCCCACGTTGAGAGGGGAGAGCCTCTCTCGTAAACACCGCAGCTCACTTCAAAGACTCGGTGGGAAAGGCTTCAAATGAGGTCCACGGACGTGTGTGTGTGCACGTGTGTGCGCACATGGGTGTGTCATGACTGAGCTGTCACAGTGTCCGTTTGAGCCAGAGCTACTTGAAAGACACTTCTCCGCTGACCTAAATGCCTTTCTCTGCTTTGACGAGCACTTTATTTTTGTGTTTTATTTGCAGTGAGTCCTGAATGAGAGTTTAACTGTGCATGCGCTGTAGCTTTGTAGTCCATTTTTGTGCAAGATCAAATACAACCATGATTCCAAAAAACACTGGGATGCTGCGAAAAATTTCAAATAAAAACAGAATGTAATGATTTGCAAATCCTATTTAGTTGAAAACAGCACAAAGACAAGATATTTAATGGTCAAAATGATAAACCTTATTGTATTTTTTTAAATATACACTCATTCTGAATTTGATGCCTGCAGCACATTTAGAAAAAGTTGGGACAGGGGCAACAAAAGCCTGAGAAAGTTGTGGAAAGCTCCAGAAATGCTTGTTGGAACATTCCACAGGTAAACAGGTTCATTAGTAACGGGTGACAGTATCATGATTGGGTAATAAAGGGGCATCCTTGACAGGCTCAGTCATTCACAAGAAAGAATGGGTTGAGTTCACCACTTTGTGAAAAACTACTTGGGCAAATGATCCAACAGTTTAAGAACTGCACATTTTTAAGGAATTTATGGATTTCACCATCAGTGTTCCATAATATCATTAAAAGATTCAGAGAATCAAGAGAAATCTCTGCACATAAGGCTGAAGGCTGAAAACCAACACTGAATACCCATGATCTTAGGCCCTTCAGGCAGCACTAAAGCATTAAAGGCTGCATTAAAAACAGACGTGATGTACAAAAGATATTACATGGGCTCAGGAACCCCTCAAAAAACTGTTGTCTGTAAACATTTTATCGCTGCATCTACAAATTCAGGACTCTGCCACGCAAAGAGAAACCCATATATCAACATCATCCACAAACGCTGCAGATTTCTCTGGGCCCCGATCTCATCTGAGATGGTCTGACACAAAGTGGAGCCCACATGGGTAACTGTCATATCTGTGAAGGCTCAAATGATGCTGAAAGGTACATACAGGTTTTGGAGCCACATATGCTGCCATCCAGATGACGTCTTTTTCAGGGACGTCCCTGCTTATTTCAGCAAGACAGTGCCAAGGCACATTGTGCACGTGTTATAACAGCGTGGCTGCATAGTAGAAGAGTTCAGGTACTAGACTGACCTGCCTGCAGTCCAGACCTGTCTCCCACTGAAAATGTGTGGCACATTATGATGCGCAAAATACGACAACAGAGATCCCGTACTGTTGAGCACCTGAAGTTGTATATCAAGCAAAAATGGGAAAGAATCTCACTTTCAAAACTTCAACAATTAGTGTCTGCAGTTCCCAAACACGTATTGAGTGATGTAACACAGTAGTAAACATGCTGCCTCCCCATTTTCTTTTGGAATGTATTGCAAGTATCAAATTCAGAATGTGTGTAAAAACAGTAAAGTTTATCATTTTGAACATTAGATATCTTGTCTTTGTATTGTATTCAGTTGAATATAGGTCAAAAGGTTTTTGCAAATCATTCCATTCTGTTTTTATTTATGTTAGACAGCATCCCAATTCTTATGGAATCAGGGTTGTAAAATGTATCTTCTGACACACATCACTGGCTGCAAGGACTGGAAAGAAAGTACAAGCAGATGAATAATCCTGTGAGCTTGAGTGCTGATTCAAAGCCTCCAGAATCTTTGTTGTCAGATCCAAACCTTCCCAGACCGCACTCTTCATCGATGCTCATAATAAAGTTCTCATCCCCTTTTATTATTCATGATACTTTGTCATATACTCTAGATGAGACTATATTTCCCAGGACCACCCAGCATGTTCAATAGAAACCTTTCAGAAGAGACGGTGCAGCGGGGCTGCCAGGCAGCAGAACACCGTCAGCAGAGCCAGAAGAATGGTTCCCATGCTGTATCACAGCAGAAAGAACTGTAACAATAACAATATGGATTTTGTTAATGATTTTCACATTCACACTGAGGTTTCCTCTGTGGAGAGGGGGAACCACCTGCACTTTGCCAGATACGTCTGTTCTCGGGGGGGAGAGAAACAGACAGCGTGGGGTTGTGTTTGGAATATCCCCCCCCGCTGTTTTATGGATGGATGGAAGGAGTTGATGGGTTTCCCCACTGAGCTGCCCAGTTGTTGTGGGGAATATTGATCAATCATCATGAAGGATGATAAAATGAAGGAAAGGATGAGAACCTTTGGGCCACGAACAGTTGAGAGTAAGGTTGCATGCGTGTCCATGAGGACTGCGTAGAGACAGAATGGAAAAAGGCCAGTTTGTTATGTAATATAAAAGGTGATGCTCTAAGCAAGTGCACACATATCAATCACCAACTATATGATCTCTCCAGCTGCTTCTCTCTCTCTCTCCATTTTCCCCCAGCCATCCTGAATGCATCCAAGGAGGTGGTCCGGAGCAAGAGGCTGACTCAGATCCTGGAGGTGGTGCTGGCCTTCGGCAACTTCATGAACAAGGGCCAGAGAGGCAACGCCTACGGCTTCAAAGTCTCCAGTCTCAACAAGATCGCTGACACCAAGTCCAGCATAGACAGGTGGGCCGGGGGCGGGGAGTGTGGACGTCAGATTAACCCGTAGCGCCCGAGCGTGAACCCACCTTGACGTCACTCGTTTTGTAAGCCACGAGTTTGGCATTAAGGCTGTCGCCATCATGGTTTTTTGGAATCAGAAGTGACCATAGTTGGATGAGAGCGTGGAGCTGGTGGGTGACATACCAGCTTGGTTTTGGCTCGTCCATCCCAGCAGCAAAAAATGGCGCCCTGCCTGGCCACAAACTTTCTCGTATTACAGCTGAACAGAGCGCTAAAATATGTTTCTGAAAAAAATTTAGGGAAGAAATAGGTAATGCAGTAACAGAATCTTGATCCATATTTGATCAGCACTGCCTGGTTTGACAGTTTAATCTGAGTTCGGTGAGCCATGTGTGTTGCACTGGATGGTAGCGCTGCCCTAAAGCTTACTTTGCCTTTGTTTACAATTCTTATGGCTTTTTTTTTTCAAATAAAATGCTATTATTAAATATAATTTAAAAATTTTTAAAAATACCAGAATGGCCATAATTATTTTGACTCTCGACTTCCAAACTCTATTTTCTCATGATAAATACCAGACTAATAGATTGCATTGACTCTGTTGGTTTATCTTTTTAAATGTAAATTTTCTTAAATTTTTTCATTTATTTATCAATATGCATGTCATTGCATGTAGTAAACCATAATGATTGTATTTATTCACAGCAATATTTTTCTGTAGGATAACAACCATCAGTGATCCACCTCTTATTTAACATTAATAATAACTCATTTCCACCTACAGCCATCACAAAAAATAATCATGTGGAAAAAGGCTTGAAACAAGAACAAAAATAAGACCAAAAAAAAGTTGGAAACATTGCTGTTTGTCCCTGGTCTCCCCTACTTTATTGTTAATTGAGTCAAATTTATCAATTATTTGTATTTCAATGTTGAGACCACTTGTAAAGTTTTATTGACAGACAGTTGCTAGGCAACCAAGACGCATCTCCAATTGTGTAAATTTCATGCCAATTTCAGTGCAGTATGACCACCAATGGCCGAAATAGGTGAAAATTACCATATTTTCTTTACCTTTTGTGTTTTTTTTTATAAACAACATTTAAACTGGAAATACGAGCACTTTTAGGAAAAGTCAGGTACCAGCAGCATTGTATTTTTTAGTGTTAAGCAACTGTACGAGAAGTCGTGTTTCCTGGATTACTTTTGTTAAGACCCTTTTGTCTTCACTTGTGATTGAACAGGAACATCACCATGTTGCACTACCTGATCATGATCTTTGAGAAGAACTACCCTGACACGCTGTACATCCAGCAGGACCTCGGCAGTGTACCAGAGGCTGCCAAAGTCAAGTGAGTGCATAACATTTCACTGTAGGGACGAGACCTACGCATCTTTGTCACAGCAGAGAAGAGCACACACTCTGCCTGAACTGCAAACGGTTCAAAGTATTGCAATCCCACCAGTTGATACTTGGGTAAATAATTCTTTGCAAGATATATGCTTAGTAGGTGGTTTTTATTATAATTAAGCTATTTTTCATGTAAATTAGGACACAAAGTGTGCCCCAAACTAGTAGGAAAGTGCAGTACAAGACAACAAACAAAGATTGTCTCCATAACAGTTCTGTTTTTTTCTGTCTTTCACTAGTTTGGCGGAGTTGGAAAAAGAGGTGCACAGTATCAAAAGTGGACTGAAGGCTCTAGAGGCGGTGAGTTGCTCCGCGTTTGTGTCATGTTCCCTCCCACTGGTTCTTCTCCTGTCTGTAATTATGCTTTCGAGCCGGGCAGAGATGGACAGCAGGGTGAGGTGTTTAAACCCTGCTGATGCTGACATGGAACGACAAATGGCACATTTGAAGCCACACGCAGAAACGAGGGATTATGCACACACGTGAAGGCACAAATTACACTTCACAGAGATCTACTGCTTATTTTAATGATTTTCCATAACTGAGGGAGTGAAAAATCATTGCCATTCATCAGTTCTTCCTTTGGCTTAAAGGGACAGATCACCCAAAAATGAAAAATCCACATATTTTCACTTATCTGTAGTGCTATTTATCCATCTAGACTGTTTTGGTGTGAAATGTCTGCCATCGCTCAGATGTAATGGACAGGGTTCCTACATTAACCAAAATCAAATCACTTTTGAAGCATGTTCAAGGTGTGTTTTCAAGCTTTTCCGGGACCTTACAGCTGTGGTAAATGACATATTTAAACACAGTTTACAGTAACAATATGCACAAAATGATGAGGCCCTGTTTCAGGATCAGGTCTTGCTGTGCTATAAACAACCAAAATTATGTGTTGTGATAAAATTAACAACAAATTAAGGGAAAGCACAGCAAGTTTCATGTTTTAAAATGTGTCACCGGTCTGTAAGTAGGCTTGGAATACTATATAAGCTGTTTGAGTCAATATAAATAAATCACTCAAACAATCGTAAGACAAATGACTTGACTGAGAGATCAGACTTAGTCTAGCCACAAGTGCAGATTGGCAAGCGAGGTTCAAGTGGAGTCATCTTCACTTTGTGTGAGAGGCAAAAGTAATTAGGCCCTCTCTGACTTATTTATCTAAAAGGCAAACTATTCAGTCAGACAGCGATTTATCATGAAATTACAATGCAATTACAATTTCAAGGTGATTAAAGTACTTTATCCAAAATGTATGCACTTTTCAAACCTTGAAAATATTTCATTAAAATTCAAGGATTTCCAGCATCTGTAAGAACCCTGAATTGCTTGAATTACTTTAATACTTTGACAGTTGGATTATGTTACTGACTACATTTTTTACCAAGTAATTAGTAACTGTATCAGGATACATTTTTAAAGAAACCCTCTCAAGCGTGCTCATGACAAAGACATGTTGCAGCCGCATGTTGCAGAGCCCCGCTTTAAAGGAAAAATCACTGATCACTTCTTCTCTGTCTCCTTCCTCTCTAAGTATATGAAGAACACAAGAATTTCTTAACTTTTCATGTTGAAAATGACACATCTGTCGTCTGTTTTGCCCCCTTCAGGAGCTGCACTACCAGCAGAGCAGGACAAGGGAACGTGGCGACAAGTTTGTGGCTGTGATCGGCGACTTCATCACCGTGGCGGGCTTCAGCTTCTCCGAACTGGAGGACCAGCTGAGTGAAGCCAAGGACAAGGTAGCTAACTGCATCACCGCTCGGCTGTACAGACAACGGTGTGTGTGAATGTGAGAGAAGATCGTGCTGTAACTTCAGATGTCCATGTGGGCGGCTTTAATGCATCCTTTGCTAGTTGTCCTCGCTGCCAAACCCTCATGTCAGACAGAAGAAGAGGGAGGGTTAAAGAGACAAAATACTGAAGGGAGACACCATGAGACCTCTGTGCGTCCCTCTTTGTCCAATGTGATGAGTTCAGCAGCGCCGGGGAAACCCAGCACTGAAAGATTACCATGGATTCCCCTCCTTGTCCTGTCCTCTCTTTCTGTTTGTCTCTTTGAGTTAGTGTTTTACATCCACACCCTCAGTCTTTGTACAAATGGCCTTTTGATCGTTGCTGGCTGATGTACTGATGTATGGAACAAGTCTGTAAGCTGAAGATATCAGCGGGACTGTGGGAATCCCAAAGTAAGGCAGTGTTGGAAAGATTTATGTGAACATGTAATTTAATTTGCACATTTAGAATTCTGATGCAGACACATTGGAAGCTTGTAAATCTTGCGCACGGCATTTAAAGAAACAGTTCACCCCCAAATCAAAAATACACATATTTCCTCTTGCTTCTTGTGCTATTTATCCATCTAGATTATTTTGGTGTGAGTTGGAGATATCAACTGTAGATATGTCTGTCTTCTCTCCAATATAATGGGACTAAATGGCACTCAGTTTTTAGTGCTTAAAGTGCCAAAAAAATACATTTTAACAATTCTAAACCAGTGTCTTGACTCAGTTACTCAAAATAATGCACAAACCTTGTTGTGAGCAGTTTTGTGTAGGAACTATTTTCTTTCTATTAAAGAAAGTAGTTCTGGTCGATTCTACTGCAGAAAGAAAATCACAGACACAGGATCTACACAGTAGAAATGGTCCGTACACATACTCAATCATAAATGCGCATGTGTATGGATGCCAGTTCCAGACACGTTAACCCGTCCCTGCTGCCTGGGATGGTCCAAGTCACTGGACAACAAGCTACTAGACTGACACATCACGAATGTATACAACTACACAGTACAAAGAATATGATGCAAACATACGATGAGTGCTGGATATGATACAATATAGTGCCTCACGTAAGTACAGGTTCGTACAGCAATGTGCATGATCATGCAATAAGAATATTAGAGAGAAGACAGACATCTCTACAGCTGATATCTCCACAACTCTGCAACTCACACCAAAACTATCTCGATAGATAAGTAGCACTACAGGTAAGAAGAAAAATATGCTTTATTTGATTTTGGGGTGAACTGTCCCTTTAAGTCCTCTAAAGAATCAACAGATTGTGTGAGAGGCAGAGAGACAGAAAGGAGGACGGGCCCTTGGGTTTCATTTAGAGCCTCCCCTTCACTTAATTATTTGTTCAAGGAGGAGGTCGGTAAAAAGTTGGAGGGAAAACCGGCCAGTTGGTACGTCATGGGAAAAGAACGGGAGGAGCAGGGCACCGGTTACTGCTGTAAAACAAAAGAACCTGTGTTCACCGGCCCAGACTCAAAACACGCACTTTTCCTAACATGAGTGTGTGTCTGCGTGTGTGTGTGTGTGTGTGTGTGGTAAATGGGGAGTCTGACGCTCCCTCAGGTTTCCAGTGGAATACAAATATGGAAGTGTGGGTGTGCGCTCTGTCTGAGGAAGGTAGAGGAGGATGACTGACTGACTGCAGTCCAGTAAGGCTCATAAAACTCCATGGCAACAAGTGTGTGTGTGTGTGTGTGTGGTGTGTGTGTCTATGAGAGAGGGACACACAGGCACACACCCTAGCCAGACACTACTACATACATTACAAAGGATTACAGTCGTCGAAGGTCATGTGGGTTATTGGGACAGAGGTTTCCAGAGGAGAGAAGGGATTTTCCTCTTATCCAGAGAGATTGGTCGGGTTTATCTTTAACAACACATCCACACACCCACAAATCGACTTGTTCACAGACAATACAAGATTCAGTCTCTGTCTGAGCGCAAAACAGCTCAGTTTCAAACCGAAGAAAAGCAGACTAGGACCTTAATTTAGAAGGTCCTCCTGTTGCCCCCCATATTTGAAAAAAAAAATTATTAATTATCAAAGTGGACAAATTATGGTAAATTGACCATTAAAGTGCCCTTCCAGTGGATCAAATGTGGTAAAGTGCCCCCAACAATATCTAAACCAGGAACAGGAGCTGTTTCACATTAAATGTGTAACAATTCTGGCCACACTAGTGCCCTTTTTATTTTTGTCGCCATTGCCCTTCAGACTGCTGCAGTCCGTCACTGCGCAGCACAAATGAGGGTTTGGTCAGGAAAAGCCGTGGACTAAAAGAGAAAAGCAAACTTTTTGGAAGACGAGATCATGGTGATGGTAGATAATTATTCACGGAACTAAATAGTGGGTTGACAAATCAAGACAAACATGTAGGTTGTGAGTGTATCGATGCTGCATAAAGCTGATGCAAAGTTCACCACAAGCTTGGAAACATATGCGTCCCAAACTGTAATACTCCTACATAACCACCAGGAAAATCAATGAGGTCAAGTCTAGACTGTGCACCAGATAATATATGAATATATTTATAAATCCCCTTAATTCCCCGTTGACATGGTATCTCTGTGCATGTTTGTTAGCTTCTTTCTGTTTTATCCTAACAGCCACTGACTGACAAAGGAAAAAGATGACAGTTTGAAGAATCTCAGTTGACTGAGGGGTTGGAATGATTTGAATCTTCAACTTTAAGGGGGCAGCTCTACCAAAGAATTAGGGTTCATCATCAAAACTTCATCAATATATCCAATGTAAGAAGTAAGACATTTCAGTCTGTACCAAAGTGGTGGACCAAATGAACACCAAAGTTATGTGAAAACAGCTGTAAATGTTGATCATTTTATACAGATGGACCAAAGCTTCACTGCCGTTTCTCTGCACATGCGCAATATTTTGTTCACCTTTTTATTCCGAACCCAACACCCATTTCCAAAAACTTATTTCCCACTTGCCCACTTTCATTGCACCTGTCACTTCACAGCTGCTAATCCGTAGTACTTTAACTATAACTCCATCGCTCAGCTTTTTTTCTTCCCGCACTTCATAAGTTGACACCACATAGTTGGCAGACTGGTATGGTTGAGAGGGGCGGGGGGGCGTTCCAGGGTGCTAGCCACATACTGAGGGACTAATGAAAAGTTGGCTCAGTTCCTTTGTTTTAGTATCCACAGGGATCAATTGGACCATATTTATTCTCTGAGGACGTCCCTGACTTCCTGTACAGGTTATTTATGCTGGATAAAATAGCTGTAAAAAATGTTTTAACCTCAAAAACTTTGTGTCTGGGCTACCTTCAAATTTTAAGTTGAAGTTTTAAAGGGCAAATTGAGGTAATAAAAGAGTTTGATCCTTTAAAATATATTTTCCAGCATTATTGAAGAGTAAAAAAATACAAAATACAGTTTTGTCCCAAATCTCAAGAATGAGTGACATCTGTGTTAATGATAAAAGATTAGTTGATTCCATTAAATTCCAGTTAGTTTTTTTTACAGTGTACTTGATGTTGTTTGTAAAAAGATGTAGTTTAGTTAATGAAGTTTCCCTTGAGTTCATTTGCATAGTAAGTTCTCACATGCAGAGCAGTCACAATGCCTCTGCATAACTGGAGGGATTTAAGCAGTGGTTGAGCAGGGGGGGGGCAAGCAAGACCGAATCTGTGTGTTAACCAGCCTGTAAAAAAATATCTGTATTTTTAACAACTTTAAATCAAAGTGCTTGACGTTGTCTTCAGTCAACATCCATGATAAACAAATCTAAATACGACTATGAAGACAAAGGGCAGGAGCGTGTTAAACACTCTGGAGACAAAAAGATCATCAGCCTCTCACAGAGCGCAGCAGAGTTTGTGTGTCTGCGTGAGGTGAGCTAAATCTGTGAGACTTCACATTCTCCGTTTTTGTGTATGTGCGTGTGTTTACTCATTTGACACAGACCCGAGGGGACGAGAGGAAACAGATTTGACCAGACACATAATTACAGGAGGGAGAGGGATGATGGTGGGGGTTGCCATGGTGACCAGCCCATAATGACAGGATGATTTTGTGTCCTCGGAAAAGAGCGAGCCCCAACTCCTTCACATCACAACACTACAACCACATACAGTACACTCGCCTCCTCTAAACCGGAATGATTTTCTGTCACTTTACTCCAACAGGCCATGTGACAGCCTGTCCCACACTTAAAGGGACAGTTCACCCCAAAATCAAAAATACATATTTTTCCTCTGCTTAGTTGTGCTATTTATCCGTCAAGGTTTTTTTTTCCTTTTATGTTGTTTGTAGAGTTTTGAAGATATCGACCAAAGGGTTGTTTCTTTTGTGCCATTAAGTCCCATTATACTGGAGCGAAGATACACATCTCTACAGCCGATACCTCCAAAGCTCTGCAACTCACATCAAAACTATATTGATGGATATGGATTAAATGTTAAGTTTCTAGTTTTGCCAGAATTGTGCAGCAACACATATACTGAATTATGACGTTGTCTGGAGTCGATTTGGCCTTTAGAAACAATCCACTCTGACCTCTATGTATCAGTAATATTGTACCTAATGGTATTTACTGGGCGTTGCTGTGTTTTTGCTGTATACTGCAGTACAAAGCTGTGTGTGTGTGTGTGTGTGTGTGTAGGAATGTAGAGTAGGTTTGGCTGCAGGCGTCGTCCTGGCACAGACCACTGCACAGCTTGGACTGAACAGGGTGGACATACGGTGGTCAAATCATGCAGTCATTCTCCCGCCGTGTGTGTGTTCCTGCAGTTTTTGAGAACATCATTCTAAAAGATGAATTCAAGCAAAAGCTCACATGTCCCAGAAGAAACTATATCAGGGATCCGGGCCACAGCAGAGAATACAGTACATACATGCAAAAAAAAAAGCTTTTGGCGTCAGTGTATGTTTCAGCTGCGTCCATGTTTATCACTTGCTATCAAAACGTTAAACTGACATACCCGTTATCTCTGTGCAGTTTACCAAATCTCTGAAGCACTTTGGGGAGGAAGAAGGGAGGATGCAGCCCGATGAGTTCTTCGGGATCTTCGACACCTTCTTGCAGTCGTTCAGCGAAGCGCGGCAAGACCTGGAGAACATGCAGCGGCGCAAAGATGAGGAGGAGAGGAGGGCACGAATGGAGGCCATGGTGAGACACACATTTACACTAGATTGATACATTTATAAAGATAAATTTATTCTGATCTAATCTGATTAGAGTTTAACAAAACTAGGTTTAAAGTAAGTAAATCCAGATTTAAAATTAAGCAGAGCTTAAAACCTAATATCTGTTTATTAAATAGAAATTTATTGCTGTACACTGAAATTAAATTTAGTTTAATCAATATGAAGATGCTTACATACCCAAATTAAAATAAATGAATAAATATGAAGGGTGTAGGGACCTAGAAAGTTTAAAAGATTGGTGTAAAACACTGGTGTTTTACCAATGTTACATTGTTTATTAGCTAACTAAAAGGTTAAAATGTTACATTGTTCGCTAGCTTCCTAAAAGGTTAGTTAGACTACCCATGATGGCTCAAGAGAGAAGTCCTAATTTCTCCTCCTTTGAGAAAAAGTTGTTGGCCAAATTAATGGAGTAATATGGCCAAATAATAAAAATCAAACAACAGCACAGTAAGAAATAAAAACACTGCCTGGACGCAACTGGCAGATTATCCTTTACCTGGCTGTCTGTCCTTTAACTTTCTTCGAGGAACATAAATATTTTGCTCAATCCATCTTAAAAAGACAACCATTTTAAGTTGAACCTGGTCATTTCTAAGTTTAATGATAATACTGGATCACAAAGTTTAAAGTTTCGGTGCAAGAGAATTAAATTTAAACTGGGTTTAAAGATTGAGGTTTAAAGAGAGGTTTATGTTTCATCTTTTTTAATTTTACACCAGTTTTTAAGTTTGGTGCAAAACAATTTAAAATTAATCCGTGATTTAATCTGGGTTTAAAATCAATCTGTGTTTGTGGTTTTAAGATTATAAGCTTGAGACAGCAATGGTTTGGAAAACACTCACTTTTTAATTTATTATTTTTTACTGTTTTGTTGTTTCCAAAGAAATAATAAATTCTTGCCTGACACCAAAAAATACCTTCTGATTTAAAATTTTCTGTGTTTAAAACACTTTATAAGGACTTCTCCTTCTACTCCCATCTGTTTTCTGTCTTTGTCCCCTAACCTCCTGCCTCTCCTTATTTTCCAGCTCAAGGAGCAGAGGGAGCGGGAACGGCGGGCCAAGAAGAGCGGGGCCTCAGACGAGGTCGGCGGCGAGTTTGACGACCTGGTGTCAGCACTGCGTTCTGGTGAGGTCTTCGACAAGGACCTGAACAAATTCAAGCGTAACCGCAAGCGCTCCGTCAACCAGCTGGTGGAGGGCGGGGGCCGCGAGCGGGCTGTCACCAAGGTCAACTACTAGGTCGGGAAAAGGAAGGAAAAAAAAAATACAGACTAGAAATTCTGCCGTGGTGTAGATCTCTGAACACCTTTAGTCCAGGTCCTCGAACGGCGACCGTTTGACATTGGAGAGGATGTAAATAACGGCTGAACTGGACACGAAGCGACATGTATGGACAGCCACGCCGTTTTGAAGGATGCAACACTCTCCTCTGATTGGTCTTGTAAAGCTATTTCCAACCTGTATGTTGTGGGCGTTGTGCGGTCTCCTGAGCTGGACGAGGAGCAGTTGGGATCGATGGACGGACGGACAGACCACTGTGACACATTATCCCATATCTTTTGACCATATCCTTTTAACACTGTGCTCAAGCTTCCAGCTCTTTATCGCCCTGTTTTTCACCGCTCTCTTTTTTTTCCTCACAAACCCTTCGCTGTTCCTCAGTAAGTTCCTCGGTGCTGGAGCAGCTCTGTCTTTTTGCTATCTGGCTCTAAAACACACAGACATTGGGATCAGCCAGTCACGCTGTACATAGACACAAAGCCAAGAGAGAAAGGATTGGAAAAAGGTGTTCAAGAAGATTTAAAAAAAAAAAAAAAAAAAAAGAACTTGGGAACGGGGGAACTAAGCCATAAACTCCGCAGTCATGGTTGCTTCGAGTTTCCCTCAGAAATGAGACTTTTCAGCCACAGAAAAGGTGGATATTCACGAACTTCCTTTACTGCAAAGAAAGGCGTGCAGTCAGCAAACCCCAGAAGGCTTTTGCAGGCCTCTGAATGAGTGAAGGATACGCGACAGGGGTTCAAAACAGAGAATTCATCCCATGGCCCTCCTCAGCATTCCCAGGGAGACGTACGTACATCCCAGATCCAGCTCTTCTCAAGGAAAACTTCTCAGCTTGATCCACCTGACAAAACGATGACTGTGCCATGAGGGTCAGGCCTCACCTCCACTCTTCAATGGTTGCAACATTGCTCTGGCATTAATCAGTGCCAAAGCAAAGAGAAAAACAAGTGTAAATGTATTAATACAAAACATACTGCAATTAGGCGTTGATATATATTTATATTTAGATGCAGACAAGCTAATTGCAAAGATGTAGAGGTTTTTTTTATGTTTTCATGGCATTCGGGGGTTTTGTACACGCGATGCATTATTTGTTGGTGTTGCAAGTTCACATTGCTGTTGAAGTGAATTCTATACATTTTGCGCTATGTAAAAAAAAAAAAAAAAAATGCTTATCCTTTTCTCACACCTGTATGTGTTGTTTGCACTGTAGCTTTTCTGACAAACTTTACACTCAGAGGTTTCCACAAGCTGATCCACAGTGTCCTCTCTGTACTTAAAGGTCCAGTGTGTAAGATTTAAAGGGATCTGTTGGCAGAATATGGCAGACATTAAATGTAAGATTCATAAGTATGTTTTCATTAGAGTATAATAACTGAAAATAAGAATCGTATTTTCGTTAACTTAGAATGAAGCTCTTTATATCTGCAGTCCCACACTACTGTGGTGTGATTGGCTACAAGTACTGTGCTCTGATTGGCTGTGTGTGCGAGTGTAGACTGGCAGTTGAGAGAAGTTTAGCAAGGAGGCTGTTATGGATGAATAGATATAACACAGTTCTCTTCCATGGACTCCGCTATGTTGTACCGCCATGTTTCTACAGTAGCCCAGGATGGACAAACCAAACACTGGTTCTACATTTTTGTGTCCACCATAGGTTCTCCTACACACTTGAAACAGTAGGATGACAAGAGGTTTTTGAAGTTTGTAAGCTCACCACTAGATGTCACTAAATCCTACACACTGGTCCTTTAAATTACCTTTATGTATAACAAAGATAATGAAGGAATGCCATGTATGAATTTGATCTTCAGGGCACGATCTGCACTTAGTTTACAGTGCTCTCCCTGCTCAGCGGTCAGTGTGCACAGTTCACATCAGAATCTGCTGAAACTACCGTGTAGACCGTGCGGACTCAGAAGGGGCCAAAAAGACGCTGTGTAGCCGTTCTCATTGGGCCTTTAATTACTCACATCTACAGTGTCTGTAGGATCTGTTCCACTGGTGCTAAAACTAAACTATTCAGGCTCATCATACAGTATTTCTGTACGTTTCTATTTGAGTTGACGTAGTAATCTCGGACCACACCATGTGCTGAGTCCGTTATTGCAAAGTCAGGATACAACGAAGCACTTACAGGGCAAAGGAATTCTTACAGTGGCTTGATCAGTTTAGGGTTCTTTAAAGGGAACATTCTGCACTTTTCGTGTGAATGTCCAGTCAGTGTTGATGGTAAATGTAGTCAGTTGAAGCATTAAATCCCTCACTGCGTGCAAAATGTGCGCCAGTGATGTCATAGTGATGTTGTTGGTGTTTAGGAAGAACAGCAGGCTGTTTCAGCACCTAATGCTATGTTATAGCCAACAAAGTACTAGCTATCAGACAGGGTGGTGATACATGGCAAAATGGGCATGGCTGTCAGTAGCTTGCATGCAATGCATCCTGGTAAATGTAGGTGCTACCGGCACAGGAGAACTCAGCTTCCTTGGTCAATGTAGCATCTGCTGAGGAATTTATTGTTTCAATTGACTACACTTACCATTAACACTGACTAAACATTCACACGAAAAGTGGTGAATGTTCCCTTTAATTGTTAGGACACTAACAACCTCAGAGAGCATCGTAGAAAGCAATTACTTCCATCTCTCCTTCCAGCCTCTCATGTTTGTTTACATATGGTTAGACCCCGCTACTATGGGCAACCTGTTGCCAAACAATAGTGAGACTCATATATTGATGCCAACCTCATATTTTGAAATATTCATTGTACTATTTTTTAAATGTGTATATATTTATTTCTAAAAGGTTAGCAGATGGCATGAGAAAGGCTGCAGTGTAATATGTGGTACAACATTTAGATCTTGAAGATGGACAGACAGTAGCTTGCCACCGGACATGCACCCAGACAGGAGTTTAATCCTGGGGTGAGATCTCTGCTTTGGAAGCTCAGCTCCAGGTCAGTTCTGAGGGAGATGAGGAAGCTGATAGGTTCATGGTCCATTCTGAGACTTCAAATGAAAGGAAGGACCCGTTAAAAGCGAGAATCATATGCCGCGTTGGAAAAACCGTCTTCAGATTGAAGAAAGATCCTGGTTATCTGTGACGTGTCCGGGAGCACAGAGGGAGGATAGGATGAAAAACTGGCAAAATCCTGGCAAATCTCTGTCAGCCCATTCATGTACATTTAAGAAAAATCCGGACTAACAACGGGGACACCAGCTGAGGCTTTCTCTTCACAGCTTCATGTTTTTGGATATAACCTCATTACATATAGATTGGTTGATTCAGACAGGGCAAAGGATTTGCACAACAGGTGGTTCAGTTTGAGAAAAAGAGAAAAGTGGATTGTAACAGTTTCAGTAAAAACTCAAAGGACTCATATTGCAGTTCCTTTCCTCATTCCTCACATTAAATTAGAGACATTTTCCCACTGCGCTTGACTCCATAAGCACTTGGCGTGTTTAGAAAAGATGAGGAGAAGACCAGTGTTAGATAATTTAACATCAGTTTTATTTAATTTAATGAGTGAACAAAACAGCCACTCAGAAGATCTCTGCAATAGAAATGGCTACCCCAGTTGTTCCTTCATTTCTGCCAGATTTTCTGTTCTTTAATATTTAAGTGCCTCTGACCCTGTTTTCACACATGTACCATTCCTATTATTGTGTTTTAGAGCTTGTGGCTTTCCAATGTACAGAGTTTGTCAGTGAAATGCGGCTGATAGTTTGGCGCCATCTTGTGGCTTCAGATGATACTGCATGTTGTGTGCACAAGGGAGAAGTTGGCCTTCAGGGCTGTCTACCTTTCTAAAACCTTTCTAAAACCTTTCTAAAACGTGATTTAAGGAGCAATATGTTGCAATTGCACGTCCCAAAATGTGTGCAGCAGTCCAAATAGTGATGATGAGTTTTTTAGTACTGTGTATTACATAGGTTGTTTCCCCTCGATCCCTCCTCCTCAGACACGAGGAAGTTCAGGCTGCAGGGACACTGCAGGAGTGCAAGACGAGTACAACATTGTAAATTGACAATGACAAGCAGGGGGAGTCCTCCACTGCAAGTTAATCTGTCAGTTGTCCATCAGTGTAAAGTTAAGCCCATTATCCTGAAAACGAAAGCCCACTGCTCTGAAGTACACACTCTGGAGTTTGAGTTCAGTGACTGTCTGTCTCACTGCCTGCCAGACTCCATTAACATTTCAGTCAATTTACGTGTTACAAACATCTGCTCCTTCTAAAGGATTATTAATGATTTTTTACAACTCATAAACAGACACTTACTCATTCAGTGAACATTCTGTATTAATTTGAACTCTGATTAATATAAAATGTGCAAACAATAACACAAGTTACAGACCAGAATAGAGATTTCAAAGCAGCTGTAATGCTGCTGTCAGAGAAGCGAGTATTTCAGCTTAACATGTTTCCTTAACCTCTGATGACATTTCATGGTCATTTTATGATTTATAACAGTAAATATATTACAGATTTCCCCTTTAATGTTGTCAAATGGTCCATTTTAACCCAAACCATGAAGTTTTCCTGAACATAACCAAGTAATTTTGTTGGCTAAACCTAACCAAACTGCGACAGGAAACTTTGTGCCCTGTGTGAAACTCTGGCTGATCCTGAAGGCTAACTTCCCATGTGCACTTTGCGTTGCACCCGACGTCACGAGCAGTTTAAAGCAGTTCTCCGCACTGATTCAGCACTTGACCACAACTCCAGGCACAATAAGTCACCAAAGCCTCATCAAAATCCCAACTAGTGTCTGTCAATGTGGCATCAGAGAGGTTTGACCCGAACAGAGCAAATCCCTTCTCTTTTTCTCCTAAACCTTTGATTGTTGTCCTCAAACTGAAGCAGAGAGAAGCTGATGCGTGGTCAAAAACACATTGAGGGAACCTTTGAGTTCCCACACTTTAGAGATTAACTGGTAAACCAAATAGACTTAATAAATAAACTTTTTGACACTTTGAAAAATTCAGAGAAGTCCCTGAAGTCCTAAGGGGAAAATGACGTATGATTGCGTATTCTTTAACCAGCGTCTCTTGTATATTCAAGCTCTTCTATCTCCTAACCTCTGCTCCTTTGTCTTTCCAGTTAATCAGAGTTAGTATATCAGACTTTGGCAGACCCTTTAAACTCTTAATCCAGAGCTTTAACCCGTATTGTAGTGCCGACTATTTACTGAGGGGTATTGCAACATTGTCAGTATTATTATGTTTTTGTTGTTACATGTTTGGATGTTTATTTGGCCATTGACTGGCTGATTTTGGAGTGTACAGATGGAAATCAGAGGAATGAAATTAGTAGCTTGTTCAATGCACTTTTATTATGGGACATTTCCATTTGCAGCGCCATTTTGAGGGCTTAGATCCCTCTAAGAAATGAGAAGGGTGCAACGAAAGAGTGGTGCAAAAAAAAAAAAAAAAAAAACTTTTTTAAAAACATGGTGTGAAGAGAAAAGAGTGAAAAAGGGCAAGTGAGGTTGGGGACTCCGGCTGGGCCGCTGGAAACACATTAGCAGACAGTCTGTTGGATGGCGGGGACACAAAGAGGTGGCACTCGTACGTACAGTAACAGGAGTGTGTTGAGTTTGAAATCCTCACCTGTCCGTGTCACCTGCTCCGGTGTGTAAAAGGAAAAAAAAAAAAAAAAAAAGTGGAATGTTCTCTGACACATTTCTGTCAAATCATGCACTTGGCGTCGACCTGCATGTCTGAAGAAGGGTGCACAAAGTGTGACGTGTTGACTTTGACCTTTCATAGAAAATTGCTTGCAATATGGAACACACCTGTTACACGACAATTTGTACTGCCTGAGAGGAGTTGCACCCAGTTTTAGAGGTTGTATAATTGTGAGGAGTCAGTATTTTTATGGTTGGAAAAAAAAAAGTATCCTCCACCGAAAGATGTACAGTTGGAAAAAAAAAAAGCATTTTGTACACCATTCTTGATGTTTGAGATAAGATTAAAAAAAAAGATTGAAACATTGAGGAATGTTCCATTTTCCTGTAAATTGTACCTCTATTTATTTGCCTTATTTAGTTTGCTATATTTTGTATGTACACACAGCATTACAACAAAATGTTATATTAAAAATATGAATATGAATAATTAAACTGTGGTCCGTGTATGATGGATAGTTTTGAGACTTGTATAAGAATGAGAATCTTTTTTTTCTTTTCTATAATTTTATTTTTGTTTTGTCTTTTGTAGGGTTACAATAAACTTTTGTCCCTTACAACTGATTGTTTATTCTTTTATTCAAGTTGGATTCTGGGGTCTATAATCTATAATTTCGTCCATTAATTGTTAACTGTCATTCTGCCGCTTTTTTCGCTGAGTTTTTTTTTTTTTCAACAAAACACTGTGGTAACTTTTGCGTGAATTTGGAGTAATACACAGTTTTAACACGGTAGTGAATGTTCCTCTGCTTTGAGCAGACCTTGAACTTCTCAGGTCTGTTTTTCTGGGCCACGTTCAGCCACGACATGCTGTAGCAAAACATATTTAAACAAGAATGGTGCTGCTTTGAACACACTGTTGTGTAAGCAAGCGCACTGCAACGCCTTTTTAATACAGTGGTGTTGATATATGCACATTGCTGCTGTTGCATTACACTTGTTGTGTATTGGGTATCCAGGGACACGTTCAATCTGAAAACGTGTACTGTTTTGCTGCAGTTTCCACGACACAATGGTGCACAATGTTGTGCAACAGGCTTTGAGATTGATTTCTCTTGTTTGATGGGTGTGCCACAGGTGTAACCCCATCAGTAGCAGTGTAAACGTAACCAGTCTCAGCTCTACCTCAGTATGGTAGACGTGTACTGCTATAACAAGGCACTTCAGTTGACCCTTCACTAAGCCCTTCCTCCACACAGCAACTGTGCAATCATAGTTTTGTATGGACCCTGAAAACTGTAATGATACAGACATATGGACATTTATAGTTAAAGGACAGGAAGTTTATCAGTGTTTCAGTGAATTTCTGGATAGCGTGCTTCAGACACTGAAGCATAAGCTGCTGCAGCAGAGGCGCTCAGGACTCAGCGCTGCCAGAGAAACTGCACACGGACCGGGGTCCAAAATGTTCCAAAAGAGCATCAAATTCAGAATGACTGTATATTTCTACAGTTTATTGGCTTGAACAATACATAAAAACTTGTCTTTGTACTGCATTCCATTGAATGTAGGTTGAATTGTAGGTCAAAAAAGTTTTTTTTGGAATAAAACAAAACTGGTGTTGCTAATATTCTATCCATATCCTCTATACATGTTAAGAGAGGGGGATAAAATGTTGGGCCCGCTGAAACAAGTGGCAGTATAGTAGCTCACATTGTATTAAATTCATTCTATGGTGCAGTGATATCTGTTTAATTTCCTATGAATGATGAATATGAATGTGGTGGAGTTCCTCACTTTGACCACTGGAGGGCAGTGAAGGCTCACCACAATCATCTACAGGTGCTAATGAGACACAACACATCACTGTCTGTGAGAAACTTCAAAAAGGGAAGCAGTGTGTCTCATAGTCTGATCTTCACTTGTGTAGATGGATATTATATGGTACAGGGCTCATACTGTTTGATGACTTCCTGTTGAACATGAATACATTCAACATCAACATGAATCATGAAAGTCATGATGTGTTTCATATAAAGACAAAACAGCACATTTCACTTCATTCTCATGAAGCTTTTTATTTGAAGACTCAAAGGTATTAAATTCAACATGATAGAAACTATATAACCTGATTTGCACAAAGTACTGAAATTTGCAGCTAGATCACCAAAGTGTGTTTCCTTTACATTAAAATAATTCAAAAGCTCTCTCCGTTATACATCATTATCATATAAAAATAAGATAATATTTCTTCTTGTAGTACAAGAAAAGTTGTGTTTAACGTGCTTTTAAGCTATAAAAGTTTGTATTTGTTAGAGTAAATAATAACTGCATATATAGAGGCCATTGAATGGAATGATCAGCTGACAAATGTATGATGCATGTTTACTAAAAAGTGCAATGTATATATATATATACATATACATATATATATGTATATACATATATATATACATATATATATATATGTATATACATATATATGTATTGGGGGGAATTTATTTTATTACACAGAGACAGCTTAAGATTGACAGGAGGGAATGACACGCAGTGAAGCATGAAAGGCTGCAGACTTCAGTTGAAGTTTCTACGGTGCACTGCAGGCTTCAGATTTAAAATTCCAACACCACAGAACCAGCAGTATTTTAGGAAAAGGTTGGCAACCTTTTCCTAAAATACTCCAGGAAAATTCTTTGATTTTGAAACAGTAGCCTTATATTATTGTTATTTAGACTCTATGAAATGTTATTGACAGTATTAACTATCTGTAATAATAACAGTAACATCATGATTTTCATGGTCGTCTGAACTTGGCCACGCTGACGTGCATTTGTATGGTATGTTTTTGAGGGCTCCCCGAAAGCCACTGTGTAATTCAAACCCTGCTGCTATTCATATGCATCTATTTATTTCTGTAGAATTTATATAAAGAAGAGGATGAGGCAGAGAAGGGGGGTGAGGAAGAAAGAAAGTTCAATTTGCAACAATGAAAAGCAAACAGGAACTAAAGTAACACGTTCTGTCTGTCTTTCTTTCTGTCTATTATCAGTCACCTCTGCTCCGTGTCAGAACCACAGACAGCGCAGCGATCAGGTCGCCAAACACAACAGTTCACACAGCCTGGTGTTAATTAGTGAAGATACATGTTCGGAAATTATAAAATAATGTGCAAATACACACACAACATTCACATATTTTCACTATTATTATTATTCATTTCAGGATCATGTTTTAGAGCTCCACTCAACTGTCCAAAATGAGGCTTTCAAGGGAGCTCATGCCCATTTCAAACCATGAGAATAATTGATGTCAACTAGAAAATTTCACATGAAATTTTGAGTGTGCTTGATGCTCGCTGCTGACTAGTGTCCCCGTACCAATATACTAATTATTAATAGCAATAAATATATCACTGAGGTTGTGTGTGTGTGTGCATGCCTGTATGTGTGTATGTTCACACGCTGTCGTGCGTGTTTGTGCATGTATGTGACTGTGAGTCTGTTTGTCTGTCTGTGTATGTGTGCGCTATTGCGCGCATTTGTGTGTATATGGGTGAGTGTGTGTGTCAGTAAAAGTCCCCTTACAGATAGAAAGAACAGCTTTTGTGTGTGTCTATATGAGAAGGTGTGTGAGTGTGTATGGCACAATAATGTTTCAGTTATGTAGAATATTTGAATGTTTGTTAAAAAAGCTGATGCCACACTGAATAGCTGACATAAAAATATAATAATGATATTTGAATTATGTAGGATATTTGAATGTTTGTTAAAAAGCTGAATGAAAGAAAGCTGAACAAAGAAAGAATAAATGAATGAATGAATGAAGGAAGGAAGGAAGGAAGGAAGGAAGGAAGGAAGGAAGGAAGGAATGAGTTTAACATGAACCAGCTCAAAATTTGAATTTATTAACAGTTAAAAAAGACTGCAGTCTAAAATGTCCAAGATGGACACATAAAGACAGAGACAGACACAGACAGGCAGGCAGACTGACAGACAGTCTTTTAGCCTGTTCATGATTTCAAAGCTTGAGCTGCTTCACATGTAATTGTGTCTGTATGAAGCTTTAATTGCCAAGAACTCAGGTTGGTGAAATAGGCCCTGACAGTATTCAAATTTCACTGTGTTGTTACACGCAGACGATTGGCCAAACCTCAGTTGATTCGGCCAATCACCTGTGGGCAACAGCACAGTGATATTTGAATGCCCTAGAAGAGGCAGAAACTGAGCCAAAAGTTCCTCTCAAACTCCAGCTGTTTAATGAAAAACCGTAACTGATACAGCTACAAAAAGCAGACTGTGAGTGAGAGGACGGGATGCGGATCACAATGGTGTAAATTTTATTTCTGTGGTGTGAAAAATGTGGCCGCATCAGTCATGAAAAAAACTGGAATCATCTGCTTTCTTCCAGAAATTTAGGTCTCAGTTAACATGGGAGTGAATGGGGCAATCGGTTGGACTTGTTGTCCTTTTAGAACACGGCCAGCCAAAACCATTAGTCCGTTTGCTTTGAGGGTCACACCTCTGCGACCAGAACGGCTAAAAGAACATTTTCAGATTATTTTACAGCTCCTCTCCTCTCTAGCGATGACATCACCCACTCTAGCCCTAACGATTCCACGCAATACACACCCATTATAAAGTTTGAAACGGACTGAAAATCTCCCAAAACAAAAACTATGATTTTGTTAAAACTGTTGTAGTTATGAAAATGCTGTTTCATACAAATAAAGGCAAGAGTCTGGTGACCCATTCAAACTTTGAATGACTTTTCTACGTTAAAGTATGGCGAAGCCCCATGGCGTTAAAGGGGGACAATTTTTGAGTGTTTTTCTCAAAAATCCCATTCACTTTGAGTGAGAAATTTTTCGCACTTTTTTGCAATTTTTGCAGAAACGGTTTGCCAAATCATTAACAAAAGACATAGCACATGTGTCCCAAATTTTCCACATGTTTTGATGTGCTTTTTGTGTATGTGCTGATTCAATCATGCTTTTGTAAAACACTTTTTTTTTTTTAACCTATGTGATTTTGGGGGGTTTTAACACATTTTTTACTTGTTTTAAGTTGTGAACTCTTGTTTGGGACGAGGGTGTTTTCTACCACAGAGCAAGTTTAGAAATTGAAAGAAAAAAAAAGGAAGCAAACCAAAACATTCATAAATTAACTATATTTCATAATATATATATATATAAATATATATAAAATTGAACTTTGAACCTTGATTTGTCATTTTTATTCGTTTATTTTTTTCAATTCTGAATTTTATTTTCGAGAAAACAAAATAGGGGAAATAGTTTGGAAGCACAAATATTTTTTCATACTCTCTTTTCTTTTCTCCATACTTATCCAGACCTGGATATTCATATTCAATTAATCTATTCTTTTCTATACTGTATAGTCCTACCGTACACGTATAATATATAAAGCATCTATACTTTATTGTTTAAGGCTTCAAAACTAAATTGTACCTCCACCTTCGGGCAGTGAGACTCCTTAAAATCATCTTCAGGATTCCACCATGAAAAATAGTTTTATTTCTATTATTTATTATTTATACACAAACTGTCAACATGTTATTTATTCTGACAAAGTCACCTGCCCTGTATTTTATCAACACATGTAGTGTACAGTGCATTAACAATAAAACAGAACTCAACAGTGTATTTTATTATTTATTATAATCAGTGCTCAGAGTTATATACAGCATAATGGACATGTGTTGTTGTGTTTTTTCTGGCACCATGTGCACTGATTTAGTGCAAATAGAGACCAACAAATTACATCTCTTTAAACCCTTTAGCTGCCAGTGTGTAAGATTTACAAGGATCTATTGACAGAATATGTCAGACATGGAATATAATATTCATTAGTGTGTTTTCACTATTATAATCACCTGAAATAAGAATAGTCGTGTTTGTGTTACTGTTTATATCCACTGAGGTCCGCATGTTGCCCCCTCCATGTTTCTACAGTAGACAAACTAAAACACTGGCTCTAGACGCAGGCTTTCATGTTGTGTTCAAGTTTTGTGTCCACTGTAGGTTCTCCTACATGCTAGGAAGGGGAGGGTGAGTGAAGGTGCAGGCAATTTGCAAACTCATCACGAGATGCAACGAGGTCAGAGGCACAGAATTTTTATTTTCCACACCACTGGCATGAGCTCTGTTTGTCACAGCACGCAGCAGAGTTGCAGTAATGGTGGTATGTGAATTTGAGCACCCCTCTTTATCTCAGGAAGTTCTCTCTCGAGGGTCTGGTGTAACAGAGGGAAATCATACATGTGGAGTGTGAAGCTGGACAGCAGGAAGACTTGAGGAGACACGAAACCTTGACTTCGAAGACCTGTCACAAAAGAGAACAGATTTCATGATGATAAGATAGATTAAATGATTACAACTATTAAAATGCATATGATAATGGATATATCTCAATATAGATGGTGGTTAGACTTGTTTTACATCATGAAAATCCAGCAATAAATCTCACTATTATTGTAAATGATCACATGAGTAAGTCACTCACCTTGGATGCAGTTTTCTCTGATTCGTGCGAGAGTATTTTTAGCATCAAAGCCCCTCCTTCTTTCCTCAGCTCGTAGATCGTTGTCAATCTTTGAGCGAACAAAGTAGAACTTCTTGCCCATCCTCCGAATCTCCAGAGCCAGTTTCACATCATTCTCTCTGAAGCGAGTGTCTGAGATGATGATGAAGAAGTCAAACCTCTCAAATCCAACATGCCTCAAGTACCTGTGAGCTGGAAACCTTGTGGTGCCAATACCAGGAAGATCCCACAGTGTAATACTGGGATAGTTTGGGTGGCGGTAATCTTTAACCTCCATGGTGGTTTCTAAACAACCAGTTGGGGCTGCTCCCTCATCCATGTCGCCTATGCCTCTAAAGGCATTAACAAAGGTGGATTTACCAGAACCGGACTCTCCGGTGATGGCAATATTTAGTGGAATGTCAGTCATTCTGTCCAGTGGATTTTCAGTGGTGATCCCTGAAACTGGAGTAGAAGAGAAGTTAAAAAGTGACTATTGTCTTTTGGGGTACAGTAGAAAATGTAATCCTACAATGATCTAACATCATTCAGAACATACAAGTGAATGTAAATATACTCTGTGGTAATACAGTGACACATCTAACTATTATCAGCAGCAGCTGCCTGCACAGTTTATTCAGGAGGGGTCTGTGTAAAAATAGAAAACAGGAAACTTGTTCTGCACAGCAGGATTAGAGTGGAGCACTTGAATACACATGCTGATCATGAGGCACCATACCAACAAAAAATCTTACATGTGCACCACATCTTTAGTAACCCTCTTCATTTAAATATCATTATGATGCCATAAAAGCCCTCACACACCAGGTCAGCTTAGCATAACAAGGTGTGTAAATAATTTCATCAGCACTAAAAAAGCAGAGCTGTTCCACAGAGGAAGGTGACATCTGTTCACACAGACAGTAATATTACAAGTTCAGTGGATCCTCTTTAAAGTACCTGTGTTAAACAGAGATAAGAAGCTCATGTTCCACTAAAATAAAAAAGTTGTCTGTTTCTGAATATTGTAAGTTACTCACCCTGAAGTGTTGATGTTGAAACAGATGAGACAAGAGCAGACCAGCCTTTGAGTTACTATGACTTGTTCAGCTGTAAGAGAAACATAACAGTCTCTAAACTTCTATAAGTTTATCAGTGTTCTGCCCTTTAGAAACTGACCAATGAAAATATCCTTCTATAAGTGCCAGACCCCATTGGTTATTGTGAAGTCACCTGACTTCAAGGAACGTGCAGATTTACAAGAAACAGAGAAACATGGAGAGCTGAAGTCTTTCACTTTCACTGCAGGCTACTGAGAGTCCAATAGTTCAGCAGGGTCCTCTGTCCAACAGCCTTTTCAGTTTCAGTAGTAGTTTCATTTTTGGTAATTATTGTAAGTCAGTCCATCTGAATAAAGAACACAACCTAATATTGATTGTGATAGATCTCACCATTCTCAAAGTTTTGATCATATTTTGTCTTTCATGGTGTTTTTCAGTTTTTATTAATGCCTTTGTTGGTTCTAAAACAGTTGATGTTGCCTCTTTTTAGCCCTTTGTGAGACATTTTATGTGATTCTGAGCTATTTAAGCAAACTTGATCTGAAACTCTGGAATGTACAGAGTACAGTGAGCTCCTTCATTGTCATATTTCTTCTACAGAACAGAGAATGACTCAGACTGAACTCCTAGAGGAGATTTACCAGATATGAATGTGGATTATTTCTAAATGTGTATGTAACATTTCTCTAATGACATGTTAGTCAAAAGTGTGGACCTGACTTTAAGGAATGTTCCATTCTGTACATTGTTTGCCTAATTTAGTTTGTTATATTTTGTATGTACACACAGCATTATAACTAAATGTTCATGAATATGAATAATTAAACTATGTACCATGTATGATGGATCATTTTGAGTCTTGTATAAATATGTATATTGTATATTTTTATTTTCATAATTTTATTGTTGTTTTTTCTTTTGGAGGATTAAAATAAACATTTGTTCGTTACAAATATATATTTTTTGTTCTTTTCTTGTCTTGTGTCTTATTGACTCGAGGGTTTGACTCACAGGTGCACTGACAGAAGGTGTGGCAGCTGCATGAGGACAGAATGATTTCTACATGGTTTATAATCTATAAAGCTGCTGACACTATCAGTTGATTAATTGATTAATAACACATCAACAAATATTGCTAAATATAAGTAACGGTTTGAGTCATTTATGAAGAAAAATGATAAACATTCTGCTGTTCTTTCACTAGTTACAGATCTTCTATAGATCAAATTATCAACTGCTTAAATGCTCTAAATAAAATGTTTATTGATAACAATGTGTTTGTGATGAGGACTTACATTTGCAACAGAAATGAAAATGATCAAAATTAGAAATGAAATGTTTATTGATGACAGTGTATTTGTGATAAGGACACTGATGATAAAGATTACATTTAATATCTGTATTCACATTCACTGATGCTGTGGTGTAGTTCCTGACTGTGACCACTGGAGGGCAGTGAACACTCATCACAATCATCTGTCAATAATCATCCCTGTTGGTGAAGAACTTTTGGAGTCAAACTATCAAAGAAGACAGCAGTGTTTGACTTGTGTAGAAAGACATTACATGGTACAGGGTTCATACTGTTTGATAACTACATGTTTATTACGAATACACAAACTATGAACACATTCAACATCAACATGAATCATGAAAGTCATCATGTGTTTCATATAAAGACAAAACAGCACATTTCATTCTCATGAAGCTTTTTATTTGAAGACTCAAAGGTATTAAATTCAACATGTTGACAATATTTAGAAAAACACCATCATATTAACTGATCTGCACAAAGTGCTGAAATGTGAAGCTAAATTATCAAGCTGTGTTTTGTAGTAAAATAATTCAAAAGCTCTTTGCATTATTCTTTGATATAAAAATAAGATATTTCTTCCTGTATTGCAAAGATAAAGAGCTGTGTTTCAGTGTGATTTTAAGGTAGAAAACTTTGCAGTTGTTAGATTAACACCTGCATATATAAAGGCCACTGAACGGAGTCATCAGCTGCTGAACTAAATATGTATGTTTGCTAAAATGTGCAGCTGGAAAACAAACTAGGATTATACTATTTTGTACTCTGCAGCAGATAAATGCCACTGACATTCATTTTGAAATGTCACACTGAGGTGTTCAAACCCAGGGCCTTTTCAAACACCCTCTGTGCATCCTCAGCAAGCATGTTGAGGAAAGTGTTGAGAGCTTCTTTAGTTACGACAAAAGAGAGGCCTGCTGCTACTACGGTTCCAAGTATTGGAATGAAGTTCAACCCTTCCTCTGCTAACATTAATGCAGTTATGGTTGCACATTGAGTGAGCAGCTTCAGGATAAGCTGAGGATTTATATTCTGTAAAGCCAGAGGTGACTTGATGACAGCCTTCAGGTCATCCAGTGGCACTCGTGCGGTATCAGCGAGTCTCTGCAGTGACCCACTATCAAGACCAAACCCATCTCGGTACTGTGTGACAACTGTAGCCATCAGACCTCCATCAACAGCAACAGAAAACCCAGGAATGGGTACAAGTGCACCAGCTGCAGACAAGAAAGCATAGTATGTTATTTGACCCTGGAAAGCCTCTTTCTTCTTGTTGATGATCTTCAGGCTGATGTTGGGCATGGCAAACAGCAGAGCATCCTTCTTGTGTGCAGGAAGTTCTTTCTCTAGGGTCTCATGTAAGAGAGGGAAGTCATGCAGGTGGAGATCAAAGCTGGACAGCAGGAAGACTTGAGGAGACTGAATACCTTGACTTTGAAGACCTGTGTCACAAAAATAATAAGACATATTTGAATAATTACAACTTCTAAAATGCATTATATGCACAATATTCTTTTGTTCCCTGAGTCATTTCTTATTTTGTTATGTTTGTGATTTGATTTTCCTTTATTATCAGAATATTTTGAGGGGCAGGGGCAAAAAAATTAAAGAGGCACCAGCTGAATGTGGAGGGGTATCAGTGCACTGAAAGATGTGATGTTTTTATGGAGAAGTGGTTTGAATCCCTGCTTTAGATTATAATTATTTTATTATGTGACTTAAAGGACAAAAAATACTACACCTCTGTAACAAAAACATACAGGGAACTATTTTCTAGCATGTCGGTCAGCCTACATGGTGCTGCACCACATTTTGTCCACTGGAGAGGCACTGTAGGCAAACTTGTTTTTTGTGACTTGTATATAATTATGGAAATCCAATAATTCATCTCACCATTATTATAAATGATCACATTAGCAAGTCGCTCACCTTGGATGCAGTTTTCCCTGATTTTTGCAAGACTCTTCTTTGCATCAAAGCCCCTCCTTCTTTCTTCAGCTCGTAGATCGTTGTCAATCTTTGAGCGAGCAAAGTAGAACTTCTTGCCCATCTTTCGAATCTCCAGAGCCAGTTTCACGTCATTTTCTTTGAAGCGAGTGGCTGAGATGATGATGAAGAAGTCAAACCTCTCAAATCCAACATGCTGCAGGTACTTGTCAGCTGGAAAGTTGGTGGTGCCAATACCAGGAAGATCCCACAGTGTAACTTTGGGATACTTTGGGTGGGGGTAATCTTTAACCTCCATGGTGGTTTCTACACAACCAGTGGGGGCGGCTCCATCATCGTCATCGCCTATGCCTCTAAAGGCATTAACAAAGGAGGATTTACCAGAGCCGGACTCTCCTGTGATGGCAATATTTAGTGGGACATTATTCACCTTCTCCAAATACTTCTTGATCTTTGAAGCAGCTAAGGCTTGATCATTCTTTTCTAGAGCTTCTTTAACTTCTTCAGCCATTTCATCCAGTGGATTTTCCATGATGATCCTTGAAAACTGGAGTAAAAACAAGAAGTGAAAAAGTGATTATTGTCTTTTGGGGAACAGCAGAAAATGTAATCCTACAATGATCTAACATCATGCACAACAAATGAATGAATGCAAATATACTCTGTGGTAATACAGTGACACATCTAACTATTATCAGCAGCAGCTGCCTGCACAGTTTATTCACAGAGGGGTCTGTGTAAAAATAGAAAACAGGAAATTGTTCTGCACAGCAGGATTAGGGTGGAGTTCTCTGTTATACATGCGAAACACTGATAAAAAGGCACCAAATGCCAACAAAAGTCTGACATGCGCACAACATTTTTAGAAATCTTCTTCCTTTAAATATCACATTATGTTTTATTACATGGCGTTGTCAAATGCTCGATTCTGATTGGTCAATTACAGCATTCTAAGGTCTGTTATTTCTGTATAGCACACCGTTGCTATGAACAGCAGACCGTTGCTATGAACGCCGTTCTGATCGACTCTGGCGGATCACGTTCTGTCATATCAATCCGCAGAAAGACGTCCACATCCAAGAAACCGTTACTTTTCTGTTGCTCCATCAGAAAAAATGGAATCTATTTCCAATATCAATCTAAATATATTTGGAGAGAACGAAACTTTGGAGAGGAGAGAAGACAAGAGACTCTTCATTCACTGTGAAAGAAGATGAGAATGGCAACGCCCACATCGCTGAGACCAAAAACCACAAAGATGCCAAAGATCCATGAAAAGAAAATTACAGAGGATGCATCTGAGCCTGATGATCCAAACTGCCCCGGTGCCAGTTTTAAGAAGTATTTATCCCTGTACCCTCCCATGGGGCACAGTTACCTCGGGAAAATGTGGTAATATTTGCTCAAATCAGCCGGGCAGCCGGGCTTAGATACACAAATCACAGCTTGAGGAGCACAGCCGCCCCACTCCTCTCTCAGACTGGTCTTGCAAGTAGGGAGATTATGTCTGTGACTGGACACAGATGTGAGAGCAGTCTGAGGAGCTACTGGGCTCCGAACAATACAGATCGGGAAAAGTGGAGCAAGATCCTGTCCTCTAATTCAGTTCAGCAGCAGCAGATCGGGTGAGTGCCTCTCCTAAACCGTCAGTGATAAGATAATATTGTTAGCAGTTGTAACAGTAAAAACTGTTTCCATGTGTGTCAGCTGCAGTGCCACAGCAAGGAGGAAATATGGACATGAATGAGGACAGACACGTCAGCATCAATATTCCCAGAGAAGTCCCATTCACCTTGTCTCACTTCACCATCAACAGGAATATTCAGTTTAATGTGAATTATAATGCTAAGTAGGCTCATCTTCACTACAAAGTTACTGTTTCTATGGACGCTGTTTCAACTGTAGAAATGAACGGACTATTTTTTCAAGCGGAAGCAATGAAATATTTTCTAAATCAATAAAATCATATTTTAATCAACATTTTATGTCAAACTTTTTTATTTCATTAGTAAGTAGCCGTGTAATAAGCGGGATAATGTAGAGCGAGCGGGTCACTGGAGACCGCGTCGGGGTCCTGCATCATCCTGTCAGGGTTTATTTCTCTGTAGTGACCCACTCGCTCTACATTATCCCTCACATATAACCTCAAAGACACTAGTTTAGCATAATAATGTGTGTAAATAATTTCATCAGCAGTGAAAAAGCAGAGCTGTTCCACAGAGGAAGGTGCATTTATTCACTCAGACAGTAATATTACAAGTTCAGTGGATCATGTTTCACCAAAATTAACAGTAGCCTTTTGCTGAATATTGTAAGTTACTCACCCTGAAGTCTTGATGTTGAAACAGATGAGACAAGAGCAGACCAGCCTTTGAGTTACTATGACTTGTTCAGCTGTAAGAGAAGCATATATATAGTTTCTATACTCCATAAACGAACTACAGAAGATCTTGTCAGTGCTCTGCCCTTTAGAAACTGACCAATGAAAAGTCCTTCTATAAGTGCCAGACACCCACCGGTTATTGTGAAGCAGCTGACTTCAAGGATCATGCAGATTTAAAATAAACAGAGGATCATGGAGAGCTGAAGTCTTTCACTTTCACTGCAGGCTACTGAGAGTCCAATAGTTCAGCAGGGTCCTCTGTCCAACAGCCTTTTCAGTTTCAGTAGTAGTTTCGTTCTTGGTAATTACTGTAAGTCAGTCCATCTGAATAAAGAACACGACCTAATATTTATGATGTAACTATTCCTACATGTGACTGCTGTTGCAAATCCTCTGATCACCCACACAGGGTGGATCTCACCTCCCCAAAAGTTCTGATCATATTTTCAGTTTCGTGGTGTTTTTCAGTTCATTAAAGGGTTGAAGTGGTTCAGAAACTGCTCATGTTGTTGAACCTTTCTGTGAGGCCTTTTATGTGATTCTGAGCTATTTAAACAAACTTGATCTGAAACTCTGGAATGTACAGAGTACAGGAGCTCCTTCATTGTCATATTTCTTCTACAGAACAGAGAATGACTCAGACTAAAGTCCTAGAGGAGATTTACCAGATATGAATGTGGATTATTTCTAAATGTGTGTGTAACATTTCTCTAATGACATGTTAGTCAAAAGTGTGGACCTGACTTTAAGGAATGTTCCATTCTGTACATTGTTTGCCTAATTTAGTTTGTTATATTTCGTATGTACACACAGCATTATAACAAAATGTTCATGAATATGAATAATTAAACTGTGTACCATGTATGATGGATCATTTTATTTTTATAATTTTATTGTTGTTTTTTCTTTTGGAGAATTAAAATAAACTTTTGCTTGTTACAAATAATGTTTTTGTTCTTTTCTTGTCTTGTGTCTTATTGACTCAAGGGTTTGACTCACAGGTGCACTGACACAGAAGGTGTGACCTTCAACATCAACATCATAATCTGATCTTTGTGAATGTTAACTAATGTGGGGAGTTCTTAAATCAAAATGAACTCACATTTGTTTTTATACGGGACAACTTTATGAAATGTCATAGACACTGTAAATAGCCAAAATTATGATTTTGTTCAGTTTATCAGTGTTTTCTTGTGACCTATGTTGATTTTGTCTCATCTGGTTAAATTATAAAAATGGGTGCTTTTATTTTGAAGGTGCTCTTATTTTGAAGGCGGAATGCAGTAGGAAGTAAAGGACGTGTATGACGGTAAACGTTTACAAGTGCTTCTTCCAGTTTGTTTACTTAGCACCTGTTTGAAAAGGGCACAAGGTTTATCTGTGTTTATATGTCATTTTGTGCAACATTGAGTCACATTATGATGCCTTTTCTTAGAAGTTTTTCAGAGTTTGTATTGAGTAGGCCTGTATGTGTAGGCTGGCTAAATTGGTAGATTAGCCACGATACATCTAAATTCTGCTGTCATTGCTCTTCCTTGGTTGAATTAAGCTTGCTATTAAGAGGAAATTCGTGTTTAAGTTGTAAGATTTGTTTTGCAATAACTGCAGTAAATTTGGATGTGGGAGAAAGCTTTTGAAACTGTAGTTTATGTGTAATTTGCACATTTTTGTATTTTTGTTTATGTTGTATTATTGTAGCACAGAGTGTAAATAAATATTTCAGGTTAGATATGCTTGCTTACATCATAGTACTCTATTGGAGATTGTCACTAATTGTTAAAAACCTTTAAAAAAGGGTCATTTCATAATTTTACTTGAATAGCAAAGTTAATTCATTGTCAGATTTAAGCTTTAAATTACAGTAAAATGCATTTGAATTGTGGTTAAATATTATTGGAATATTGTAAGGCTCAGAAGGATAGAAGTAAGGCAATAATATTTTAAATTCGAATATTAATAATATAATATATATTTTTTTTTTTTTTGTTTTCTTCCTAGCTCTTACGGTGTGTTCACAGCAGTGTTTTGGAGCTTCATCATCATCATTTGGAGAGTGAGACCATCATTCAACCGGGGATGCTATAGACACAAAAACAGCTGTTCTGCTGTGTGCATCTCTCTCACACACACTCTCTCCTCACTGACTGTCCCTTCACTTCCTGTGGTTTCCCTCCTGTCTGTCTGTGGATTGTTAGAATCGGGAGAAAGTGGAATTCAGACCAAAAGTTCAATTTACAACACCGAAAAGCAAACAGGAACCGAAAGTGAGTAACATGTTCTGTCGATCTAACAGTCAACTCTGCTCCTGTCAGAACCATGGACAGCGCAGCGGTCAGGGTGGCGCACACAACAGCACACACAGCGTGCTGTTAATTAGTGAAGATACACATAATGTGCGAGTAAACACACAACTTTGCCACTTTTTCACTATTATTATTTATTTCAGGACCATCATATTTTAGAGCTCCCCTCAAATGTAGGCTTTCAGGGGAGCTCATGTCCTTTTCAGTTGGGCCGAGCTCCCCTCAACTCCTCCGTAATTCAAACCATGAGAATAATGATGATAAAGATTACATTTAATATCTGTATTTACACTCACCGATGCTGTGGTGTAGTTCCTGACTGTGACCACTGGAGGGCAGTGAACACTCATCACAATCATCTGTCAACAATCATCCCTGTTGGTGAAGAACTTTTGGAATCAAACTATCAAAGAAGACAGCAGTGTTTGACTTGTGTAGAAAGACATTACATGGTACAGGGTTCATACTGTTTGATAACTACATGTTTATTATGAATACACAAACTATGAACACATTCAACATCAACATGAATCATGAAAGTCATCATGTGTTTCATATAAAGACAAAACAACCTTAAGGTATTTTAAGGTTGTTTTGTGTAGAAAGAGGTCTGGAGAACAAGGTAGTTGCTAATATCTACTGCCTCGATCTTTTTCATAAGATAAGGATCATGTCCAACATATCTGCTTATTTTCTGTTTATATCTCCTCTTGTAATAACGTCTAAGCTAACACAATACGGACTTTCCCCCATCTCCTCTGTACCGTCCTCCATCTCATCCATAGCTGCTGTTTACTTCCTGCCCTCTATCTGAATTTCGTGCGTCACCAGCATCACGTGATTGCAAACAAGCTATAGTACCTGAATCTAAGTATCCCCCTTCTACAGTGCGTTGATTGCACGTCAAAAAAACTTAACTCGTTATTAACGCGTTAACTTTGACAGCCCTAATTTTTACACAACAGCAGCTTGGAGGAGTTTTTTTTTTTTTTTTTTTTTTTTTTTGGTGTTCTCATTGAAAATACTGGGTTATTGTTATTAACTGTTTATTATTTGTGCTACTTTAATATGCAAGAAATGAATAAAATAATGATTAAATACATCCCATGAGCCCCGTGCCTTCACCTTGAATCCATGCTGAACCCACCTTTTCAGTTGGATCAAGATAATCCTGATTTTTAGCATCAAAACTATCCTAATCTGCACCTCAGAGTTTTGAAATACCCAAAACAACATTTGATCTGGATTCTGGGGAGGATTGGATTACCAAACCCGTATCCCAGTTTTGTAGATGAGGATCACATATCCTGGTTTTAAAATACCCATCTTAATCCAATCCTCATAATTCTGATCTAGATTAAAAGTTTTGAAATGCTGGCCCCTGAAAATATAAGTCATTGTATTATTGTTATCTTAGAATGAGCTGTTTACATGTACAGAGGTCGCAGGTCCTCTTCTGCTGAGGTCCCCTTGTTCTACAGTAGCCCAGACTGGTCAAACCAAACACTGGCTCTATGTAGAGGGGTTCATGCTTTCTATACATTTTCTTTAAGTTATGTTTTGGGTTTTTTGCCTTTTTTGGACAGGACAGCTGAAGAGCAGACAGGAAAGGGGGCAGAGAGAGAGGGGAATGACATGCATCAAAGGGCTGCAGCCGGGAGTAAAGCCAGTGCCGCTGCAGAAGACTAGCAGCCTCCATGCATGGGCCGGACGCTCTACCAACTGAGCTATAGGGCCGCCCCCTTTCTATACATTTTCCAGCCACTGTGGGTTCTCTTACATGCAGGAGATGGTGAGTGGAGGGGTTTGTAATTAGCAAGTGCATCACCAGATGAAACTAACTCCTACATACTGGTCCTTAAAGCCCCCCATCCATTCTATTAAGGTCAGAGGCACATTTGTCAGAGGAGGCAGCAGAATGGTCGTGGTGGTGTTGGAAGCGGTTTGTGACTTGGAACACCCCTCTTTATCTCAGGAAGTTCTCTCTTAAAGGTCTCATGTAACTGAGGGAAATCATACAGGTGACGATCATAGCTGGACACCAGGAAGACATGAGGAAACTCAATACCTTGGTTTTGAAGACCTGTCACAAAAGGAAACAGATTTCATGATGAGATAGATAAAATCATTACAACTATTAAAATATATAAGATAATGTATATATCTCAACTTAGATGTTCTTTTGTTCCCTGAGTAATTTCTTATCAGTGGTGAGACTTGTTTTACATCATGAAAATTCACTAATAAATCTGACTATTATTATAAATGATCACATTAGTTAAGTCACTTACCTTGGATGCAGTTTTCTCTGATTTGTGCGAGAGTCCTTTCTGCATCAAAGTCCCTCCTTCTTTCCTCAGCTCGTAGATCGTTGTCAATCTTTGAGCGAGCAAAGTAGAACTTCTTGCCCATCCTCTGAATCTCCAGAGCCAGTTTCACATAATTTTCTTTGAAGCGAGTGTCTGAGATGATGATGAAGAAGTCAAACCTCTGAAATTTAACATCCTTCAGGTACTTGTCAGCTGGAAAGTTGGTGGTGCCAATACCAGGAAGATCCCACAGTGTAACTTTGGGATACTTTGGGTGGGGGTAATCTTTAACTGCCATGGTGGTTTCTACACAACCAGCACAGGTGGCACTCTCATCCATGTCGTCTATGCCTCTAAAGGCATTGACAAAAGAGGATTTACCAGAACCGAGCTCTCCAGTGACGGCAATATTTAGTGGAATGTCAGTCATTCTGTCCACTGGATTATCCATGTTTAGCCCTGAAAGTGGAGTAAAGAAGAATCCAACATCATGCACAAAATATGAGAGAATGCAAATATATTATGTGATAAGACATTGACACATCTAGCTATTGAAAATGCAAAACAGGAAACTTGTTCTTCACAGCAGGGTTAGGGTTGAGCACTCAGCTCACCAATACCAGCAAAAATCTGACATGTGCATCACATCTTTAGTAATTATGAAATATTTGTCCTCTCTTCATTTAAAATATCATATATGATGCAGTACAGTATACTAAGGTGTGTAAATAATTTCATCAGCGCTAAAAAAGCAGAGCTATTCCACAGAGGAAGGTGACATCAGACAGTAATATTACAAATTCAGTGGATCTCTCTTTAAAGTGCCTGTTAGACAATGATAAGCAGATCATGTTTCACTAAAATAAAAACTAGTCTTTTCTGAATATTAGAAGTTACTCACCCTGAAGTCTTGATGTTGAAACAAATGAGACAAGAGCAGACCAGCCTTTGAGTTACTATGACTTGTTCATGGCAGGAGAAGCACATTTATAGTCTCTATACACATACAAGAAACAATAGAATGTCTTATCAGAGCTCTGCCCTTTAGAAACTGACCAATGAAAATGTCAGTCTGTGAGTTCAGCTTCAAGGAACGTGCAGATTTCCAATAAACAGAGAAACATGGAGAGCTGAAGTCTTTCACTTTCACTGCAGGCTACTGAGAGTCCAATAGTTCAGCAGGGTCCTTGTCCAACAGCCTTTTGGGATTCATCAGTAGTTTCATTTTTGTTAACTATTGTAAGTCAGTCCAACCTAATAAAGAGCATTTAGTAGAATATTTAATATGGTGGATCTCACCTCTCCCAAAGTTTTAATCATACTTTTAGTTTCATGATGTTTTGGTTGGTTCAGAAACTGTTCATGCTGTGATCCTCTTTGTGAGGCTTTTTATGTGATTCTGAGCTGTTTAAACAAACCTGACTTGACGACTCTCTGGAACGTTCAGTGTACAGTGAGCTCCTTCATTGTAACATTGCTTCCAAATGTTCATGAATATAAATAAACTGTGCACCATGTATGATGGATAATTTTGAGTCTTGTATAAAAATGAGAATCTTTTTATTTTAATAATTTTATTGTTTTGTGTTTTGTAGGGTTACAATAAACTTTTGCTCCTTACAACTGATTTTTTTGGTCTTTTTCTTCAGTCATTTATAAAGCTGCTGACACTATCAATTGATTAATTCATTAATCACACACTGACAAATATTGCCAAATATAAATAATGGTTTAAGTAATTTTTCAACTTGTTGAATATTTTATATAGGCTTAAATACTGCTTCATTTTTAAAAAAGGAAGAAAATTAAGTTATTAATGATCAAAATTAGAAATGAAATGTTTATTGATGACAGTGTATTTGTGATAAGGACACTGATGATAAAGATTACATTTAATATCTGTATTCACATTCACCGATGTTGTAGTGTAGTTCCTGACTGTGACCACTCAGTGAACACTCATCACAATCATCTGTCAATAATCATCCCTGTTGGTGAAGAACTTTTGGAATCAAACTATCAAAGAAGACAGCAGTGTTTGACTTGTGTAGAAAGACATTACATGGTACAGGGTTCATACTGTTTGATAACTACTGTTTATTACGAATACACAAACTATGAACACATTCAACATCAACATGAATCATGAAAGTCATCATGTGTTTCATATAAAGACAAAACAGCACATTTCACTTCATTCTCATGAAGCTTTTTATTTGAAGACTCAAAGGTATTAAATTCAACATGTTGACAATATTTAGAAAAACACCATCATATTAACTGATCTGCACAAAGTACTGAAATGTGCAGCTAAATTATCAAACTGTGTTTTGTAGTAAAATAATTCAAAAGCTCTTTGCATTATTCTTTGATATAAAAATAAGATATTTCTTCCTGTATTACAAAGATAAAGAGCTGTGTTTCAGTGTGATTTTAAGGTAGAAAACTTTGCAGTTGTTAGATTAACACCTGCATATATAAAGGCCACTGAACGGAGTCATCAGCTGTGAACTAAATATGTATGTTTGCTAAAATGTGCAGCTGGAATACAAACTACAATTATACACTTTTGTACTCTGCAGTTTAAATGGGCAGATAAATGCCACTGCTATTCATTTTGAAATGTCACACTGAGGTGTTCAAACCCAGGGCCTTTTCAAACACCCGCTGTGCATCCTCAGCAAGCATGTTGAGGAAAGTGTTGAGAGCTTCTTTAGTTACGACAAAAGAGACGCCTGCTGCTACTACGGTTCCAAGTATTGGAATGAAGCTCAGCCCTTCCTCTGCTAACATTAATGCAGTTATGGTTGTACACTGAGTCAGCAGCTTCAGGACAAGCTGAGGATTTATATTCTGTAAAGCCAGAGGTGACTTGATGACAGCCTTCAGGTCATCCAGTGGCACTCGTGCGGTATCAGCGAGTCTTTGCAGTGACCACTATCAAGACCAAACCCATCTCGGTACTGTGTGACAACTGTAGCCATCAGACCTGCATCAACAGCAACAGAAAACCCAGGAATGGGTACAAGTGCACCAGCTGCAGACAGGAAAGCATAGTATGTTATTTGACCCTGGAAAGCCTCTTTCTTCTTGTTGATGATCTTCAGGCTGATGTTGGGCATGGCAAACAGCAGAGCATCCTTCTTGTGTGCAGGAAGTTCTCTCTCTAGGGTCTCATGTAAGAGAGGGAAGTCATGCAGGTGGAGATCAAAGCTGGACAGCAGGAAGACTGAGGAGACTGAATACCTTGACTTTGAAGACCTGTGTCACAAAAATAATAAGGCATATAGAATAATTACAACTTTTACAATATAATATGCACAATGTTTTTTTGTTCCCTGAGTCATTTCTTACCAGTGGTCTGATCTCATGTGTTTGCTAATCAACCATTTACTACAAATAATTAAGATATACGTGTGCTCTACAGTTTCAAATATTAAAATTCCTATGAATACATGGTATAACAGGAGAATGTTACTGACACAACTCCTCCAATTAAAATCTTCCCTAAATGTGATTTGATTTTCCTTCACTATCAAAATATTTTTTCTGCATGTTTGTCTTGAACATACATGTATACTGCTTTAGAAAAATAACAAAACATAACATTTAATCAAACAACAAATACTGCAGACATGTTACAATACACATGGTGAATACGTGGCCACAGTACAATCAACTGAATCACTATCTTTTATATTCAGTACTTAGTCTAAGAACTTGGAACCTAAACTCTGATTCGACAGTTTGACAGATTCAAGGAAACTAAAAAAGAAGGAAGGTTCATTACATCACTAAAAAAACAATCTATGCTTTGCTCGACTTTGGTGCCAGTTTTATTGAAGCCTGTGGGAGATGCATTTAGAAGCATATTAAAACCTGTCTCCACTGTATGACTTTTCATGCAGAAATGTCTCTAAAAAAGAAAAAATAATGCTGATATGCTTCATGAATATGCTTCATGCTGATAGATTTTTCCAAATGTGTGCATTTATTTTTACTTGCTGTTGATCCTCAAACAGCATGACTGACATAACAACTCCCATGAGCAGTGGTGGACTCAGGCTGTTTGAAGGGCAGGGGCAAAAAAAAATTAAATAGGCACCAGCTGAATGTGGAGGGGTATAAGTGCACTGAAAGATGTGATGTATTTATGGAGAAGTGGTTTGAATCCCTGCTTTAGATTATAATTATTTTATTATGTGACTTAAAGGACAAAAAATACTACACCTCTGTAACAAAAACATACAGGGAACTATTTTCTAGCATGTCGGTCAGCCTACATGGTGCTGCACCACATTTTGTCCACTGGAGAGGCACAGTAGGCAAACTTGTGACTTGTTTATAATTGTGAAAATCCAATAATTCATCTCACCATTATTATAAATGATCACATTAGCAAGTCACTCACCTTGGATGCAGTTTTCCCTGATTTTTGCAAGACTCTTCTTTGCATCAAAGCCCTCCTTCTTTCCTCAGCTCGTAGATCGTTGTCAATCTTTGAGCGAGCAAAGTAGAACTTCTTGCCCATCTTTCGAATCTCCAGAGCCAGTTTCACATCATTTTCTTTGAAGCGAGTGGCTGAGATGATGATGAAGAAGTCAAACCTCTCAAATCCAACATGCTGCAGGTACTTGTCAGCTGGAAAGTTGGTGGTGCCAATACCAGGAAGATCCCACAGTGTAACTTTGGGATACTTTGGGTGGGGGTAATCTTTAACCTCCATGGTGGTTTCTACACAACCAGTGGGGGCGGCTCCATCATCCTCGTCGTCTATGCCTCTAAAGGCATTAACAAAGGAGGATTTACCAGAGCCGGACTCTCCTGTGATGGCAATATTTAGTGGGACATTATTCACCTTCTCCAAATACTTCTTGATCTTTGAAGCAGCTAAGGCTTGATCATTCTTTTCTAGAGCTTCTTTAACTTCTTCAGCCATTTCATCCAGTGGATTTTCCATGGTGATCTTTGAAAACTGGAGCAAATAAGAAGTTAAAAAGCGATTATTGTCTTTTGGGGAACAGCAGAAAATGTAATCCTACAATGATCTAACATCATGCACAACAAATGAATGAATGCAAATATACTCTGTGGTAATACAGTGACACATCTAACTATTATCAGCAGCAGCTGCCTGCACAGTTTAGGAGGGGTCTGTGTAAAAATAGAAAACAGGAAATTGTTCTGCATAGCAGGATTAGGGTGGAGTTCTCTGTTATACATGCAGAACACTGATAAAAAGGCACCAAATGCCAAGAAAAATCTGACATGTAGGCCTACACAACATTTTTAGAAACCTTCTTCCTTTAAATATCATATTATAATGTTTTATTACACGGCGTTGTCAAATGCTCAATTCTGATTGGTCAGTTACAGATGTCATGTCATGTCATGTTATGTCTATTATTTCTACTGGGCTCCGAACAATACAGATCGGGAAAAGTGGAGCAAGATCCTGTCCTCTAATTCAGTTCAGCAGCAGCAGATCGGGTGAGTGCCTCTCCTAAACCGTCAGTGATAAGATAATATTGTTAGCAGTTGTAACAGTAAAAACTGTTTCCATGTGTGTCAGCTGCGGGGCCACAGCAAGGAGGAAATATGGACATGAATGAGGACAGACACGTCAGCATCAATATTCCCAGAGAAGTCCCATTCACCTTGTCTCACTTCACCATCAACAGAAATATTCAGTTTAATGTGAATTATAATGCTAAGTAGGCTCATCTTCACTACAAAGTTACTGTTTCTATGGACGCTGTTTCAACTGTAGAACTGAACGGACTATTTTTTCAAGCGGAAGCAATGAAATCTTTTCTAAATCAATAAAATCATGTTTTAATCAACATTTTATGTCAAACCCTTTTTTATTTCATTAGTAAGTAGCCGTGTAATAAGCGGGATAATGTAGAGCGAGCGGGTCACTGGAGACCGCGTCGGGGTCCTGCATCATCCTGTCAGGGTTTATTTCTCTATAGTGACCCACTCGCTCTACATTATCCCTCACATATAACCTCAAAGACACTAGTTTAGCATAATAATGTGTGTAAATAATTTCATCAGCAGTGAAAAAGCAGAGCTATTCCACAGAGGAAGGTGACATTTATTCACTCAGACAGTAATATTACAAGTTCAGTGGATCATGTTTTACCAAAATTAACAGTAGCCTTTTGCTGAATATTGTAAGTTACTCACCCTGAAGTCTTGATGTTGAAACAGATGAGACAAGAGCAGACCAGCCTTTGAGTTACTATGACTTGTTCAGCTGTAAGAGAAGCATATATATAGTCTTTATACTTATATAAGAAACAACAGAAGATCTTGTCAGTGCTCTGCCCTTTAGAAACTGACCAATGAAAAAGTCCTTCTATAAGTGCCAGACCCCCATTGGTTATTGTGAAGCAGCTGACTTCAAGGAATGTGCAGATTTACAAAAACAGAGAAACATGGAGAGCTGAAGTCTTTCACTTTCACTGCAGGCTACTGAGAGTCCAATAGTTCAGCAGGGTCCTCTGTCCAACAGCCTTTTCAGTTTCAGTAGTAGTTTCATTCTTGGTAATTATTGTAAGTCAGTCCATCTGAATAAAGAACACGAACCTAATATTTATGATGTAACTATTCCTACATGTGACTGCTGTTGCAAATCCTCTGATCACCCACACAGGGTGGATCTCACCTCCCCAAAAGTTCTGACCAGATATGAATGTTGATTATTTCTAAATGTAACATTTCTCTAATGACATGTTAGTCAAAAGTGTGGACCTGACTTTAAGGAATGTTCCATTCTGTACATTGTTTGCCTAATTTAGTTTGTTTATTTTTGTATGTACACACAGCATTATAACAAAATGTTCATGAATATGAATAATTAAACTATGTACCATGTATGATGGATCATTTTGAGTCTTATATAAATATGTATATTGTATATTTTTATTTTTATAATTTTATTGTTGATTTTTCTTTTGGAGAATTAAAATAAACTTTTGTTCATTACAACTAATGTTTTTGTTCTTTTCTTGTCTTGTGTCTTATTGACTCGAGGGTTTGACTCACAGGTGAACTGACACAGAAGGTGTGGCAGCTGCATGAGGACAGAATGATTTCTACATGGTCTATAATCTATAAAGCTGCTGAAACTATCAGTTGATTAATTGATTAATAACACATCAACAAATATTGCTAAATATAAGTAACGTTTGAGTTTTCGATGATGTGTTTCATATAAAGACAAAAAAGCACATTTCACTTCATTCTCATGAAGCTTTTTATTTGAAAGACTCAAAGGTATTAAATTCAACATGTTGACAATATTTAGAAAAAACATCATATTAACTGATCTGCACAAAGTACTGAAATGTGAAGCTAAATTATCAAACTGTGTTTTGTATAGAAGAATTCAAAAGCTCTTTGCATTATTCTTTGATATAAAAATAAGATATTTCTTCCTCTATTACAAAGATAAAGAGCTGTGTTTTAGTGTGATTTTAAGGTAGAAAACTTTGCAGTTGTTAGATTAACACCTGCATATATAAAGGCCACTGAACGGAGTCATCAGCTGCTGAATTAAATATGTACATTTGCTAAAATGTGCAGCTGGAATATAAACTATGATTTTACCCTTCTGTACTCTGCAGTTTAACTGGGCAGTTAAAATGCCACTGCTATTCATTCTGTAATGTCACACTGAGGTGTGACAGGACCTTTTCAAACACCCTCTGTGCATCCTCAGCAAGCATGTTGAGGAAAGTATTGAGAGCTTCTTTAGTTACGACAAAAGAGAGGCCTGCTGCTACTATGGTTCCAAATATTGGAATGAAGCTCAACCCTTCCTCTGCTGTCATTAATGCAACTAGGGTTGCACATTGAGTGAGCAGCTTCAGGATAAGCTGAGCATTTATGTTCTCTAAAGCCAGAGGTGACTTGATGACAGCCCTCAGGTCCTTCAGTGGCACTCGTGCGGTATCAGCGAGTCTCTGCAGTGACCCACTATCAAGACCAAACCCATCTCGGTATTCTGTGACAACTGTAGCCATCAGACCTCCATCAACAGCAGCAGAAAACCCAGGAATGGGTCACAGCTCCACCAGCTGCAGACAGGAAAGCATAGTCTGCTATTTTTCTCTGGAAAGCCTCTTTCTTCTTGTTGATGATCTTCAGGCTGATGTTGGGCATGGCAAACAGCAGAGCATCCTTCTTGTGTGCAGGAAGTTCTCTGTCTAGGGTCTCATGTAAGAGAGGGAAGTCATGCAGGTGGAGATCAAAGTTGGACAGCAGGAAGACTTGAGGAGACTGAATACCTTGACTTTGAAGACCTGTGTCACAAAAATGATAAGAATAATGATCACAACTTTTAAAAAACGTTGGCTATTTAACATAATGTGAACATTTCAACTTAACTGTTCTTTTGTTCCCCATGTTTTTTTTATTATCAGTGGTATGATCTCAACTGTTTGCTAATCTACCATTTACTACAAATAAATAAGACAGACTTGTGGTCAATAGTTTGAAATAGCTGTCATCTATTTTAAAATATATTAAAATACCAGTTTGTCATACACCTCTCCTCCACTTAAAATGTTTCCTGATTGTGATCAGATTTCACTCTATCAGAATATTTGTTCAGAAATTTCTCTTGAGTCCTAGGACATACACAGTTTCCCATATACATAAAACATAACAACAAATACAACATGTCACATCAGATGTTATATAAATATGTGGCTGCAGTCAGGGCAATCAACTGAATCACTTCCTTTTACATTCAGTGTTTAGTCCAAGAACTTTGAACCCAGAGTCTAATTTGACATTTTGACAGACTGAGGAACAAAAGGCCTTTAAGGAGCCATCTGCTGGTCACACCATCGTAGAAATCACTGAAAACTGAAATCCCCAAAAACAGATTGGTAAACCAAGTGCACAGAGTTCAGTTTAAATTGTGCCATGCTGTTGTTTGTGTGTGTGTGTGTGTGAGAGATGTTTGTTGTTATTTCCTTTCTGCTCCTTCCTGTGTATCTGTAGGGACAACTGGGTTTTATTTTATTGTTACTCCCATCATCTCTAGACAAAAAGTGTTTGTGTTTCGCCATTGTACAAATGTTGTTTTCTATGTTTTTGTGTCTTTGCTTGTGTCTTGTTTACTTCAATTTTAGCTTAATTCTGTCCTCCTCCCGTTTGGCCCTCTGTTGTTATTTTGACTCCTGGGTATTCTGCTGTTGTGCCCTTATGCTTTGTCTGTCAAAGCACTTTGTAAACTCACTTTTTAAAGGTGCTATATAAATAAAGTTATTATTATTATATTATTGAATCACTAATTGTCAGCATGTCAATATTTTGATGTCAAAATAACTCACCTGCCCTGTATTTTATCTTCATGTAGCCTTAACAATAAAACAGAACCCGAACAGCATCTTTTATTTAATCTGTTCACTGCTCAAAGTGGCTGATTGTTTATTATGTGCAGCATAAAGGACATGTGTTATCATTTAAACTGTTTTGCCCTCGGCCCATTATATGAAAGTCAAAGGCCCATTGAGAGGTTTTATTTTTACTGTAGTTGTATTTGTCAGGAGAGGCAACAAATCAGATCAAATCCATCAGCTTAATAAAATCAAAACTAATTTACAAAGTTAAATGTTGCAGTAACTAATAGTGGCCTGCTGTATTGCATGAATATAGTGTTGAAGCTTCTTTTTGATCATTTTCAGTATAACAACATCAGCATTTAATTAAAAATCTGTTTGTCCTGTAAACCTAAACGATGACCAGGCTTGGGGAGTCTGGATTACATGTAATGGGAGTATGTAACTAGGATACAGAAAAAGTAACGGTATTCCATTACAGTCAGAGAAAAAAAAGTAACATTGGTGTGTAAATTGGGATTATTAGCAGGATTACAGATTCAAAGTACCTTTTAAAATAAAGAACAATTTACACCCACTCACAGTGAGCACACATAACAACACTTACAACACAAGTCTCACAACATCAATATTGTCTGAGCAGAGTTGGTCCTGACCTCCATGGGGCCCGAAGCAAAATTCTGCTAAGGGGGCCCTCCTAACTGACCAGAGAGCCACGTAAACCATTTGCACAAGTCAGTCACACCTGACAGCCCAGTGCTCTCACTACAGTCCTCCGTCCTTTACAACAGTTTGTTCCATCTGTCAGTCAAAGAATAAGATCTAAGAAGAACATCTATAGAGAACAGAATGAGGTACAAAAAAAAAAAAAAAAACCCCCCAATATTTATTGAATATTATATTTCAAGCAAATATTGACATTAACATGAATAAGAAATTTTAGAATATATTAAATATAGAAAATACTAAAAGGTAACACTGAGTGCTGGGTCTGCTGCCTGGTAATTAGTCAGATAATTGATTTTAAATTCAATATTTAATCAAACATCAGTCACTGTCCATCCAATAATTTCCACAAAGCTGAAAAAAGGCTGTTTTCTGACTTTTTAGAGATACATGGTTCTCACAGGACAGTGATGCTACAGACATCAAATGGTCTTATAGACCATGATGCATTGCTCTAGATTAAACTAGTACACAGTGGCCTATAAAGTAGATACAATGAGCTCAGCCTGCTAGCATCTACAGCAGTAAACAACAGTAACATATAATAATAATATTAATCCAAAAACATCAGACATAATAACACTGACTGAGAGCATTTTACTGCAACATGAATACTTTTACTTCAAGTACATTTATCTGATAATATTTCCATACTTTTTACAATGTGATATTAGTACTTTTGCTTCAGTAAAGAAAGAAAAGAGACAAAGAAAAATTACATTTCTTCTTTAGATAAACTTAAATCTTTAAGGCGTAGAATAAAAAAAAAGTATTTCAGAAGTTAACTGAGTGAACTGTGAACCTCAGAGATTCATGTTTATCTAAAGAAGAAAAGTAAATTATCTCAACATAACTTTGTTAGTTGGTAAAACTTGAGAGTTTGAGTTGGGCTTGAAGCAGCTGCCTTGAAATGTTGAGTTTTTTCAGCTTTTTTGATTTCACAGTAAAGGACATTTTAGCAAAATAAGTGCATTTAGGCAGAATTAACAGACTAGTGTTTTTTTCTCTCATCAGCAAAATACTATACATATTTTTAAAGCTTTATCAATGTACTGTAGATGTAACCCTTAATTTTGCAGAATTTCTTCCATAGCCTTTTATTTATTCAGTGACCCAAATAAAATCTCTGCTCTACAGGAAAATAAAGAATCGTTTGATAATCACTCAGCTCTTGATAAGTCCACATTGGATTGTTACGACATTATGACTAATAATCTAAATCCTCTACCCAGAATATGAATAGGATTTTCACATCTAGAACCTCAGCAACTTCATTATGTGTCAGATTCTGGGTTTAAATCTTAGCTGTTCTCCTTTAGAACCAGTGTGTGAACCACACTACCTGAGACAAACTGGCACAACAAACAACTGAATCTCACGGTGAAAAATGCAAAATCTCACAAATGAACACGAGTACACCTCAGTCACTCACTTACTGTCACTCACCTGGACAATCATCTCACAATCAACACGCCATCACGCTGACAACTATCTCTGTCTACTGCACTATAATCACTGTCCAAACTCCTCAACGACCCACAAAGTCATCTGAGGCCTTTAATATAAAGTATGATTGATGTTATATCACAAGTTCACCCGGATGTCACACTGTCACACTTTAACACAGCTAACGCCAACAGGTAATTATCTCCACACTATGCGTGAGCTTGGCGTAAAACAGCTGACCTCAGACTGCATATTCCTCTCAGATTGTATGGAACTATATCCCGTTCACCAATGGATCAGATAAAGATATGTTATACACATATTGGACTAACAACAGGAAAAGTTGTAAACTCCTTAACGCTACTGGCCTATGCAGTGTTTCGGCATCGACACAGTCACCTACAGTCACCGCTGTGAATCTGGGAAAACAACAATATAGATACGGATTTAAAAATAAGCTATATATATCACAGTAACCTATAGGAACGTTTTTGTGAGGATTTTTCTAACCTCCGACTTCAGAAAGTCGAGACCTGAGTTCGCTATCGCAGCTACAGCCTAACGGTGAGGAGCATCACAAGTTAATTCAGACTCCAGGTGATCCACTAATGTTTTTTGCACCAAAGCTGATCTGTTGCCCGTGTTAATGATTTGATTTTGGTGGATCTAAAAACGATACCTGGGTGGGTGTCACATGACCAATGGAGCGTAACATGATTGGCTGGACGTTGGCTGAATTGAGACAGGGATCGATTGCTTCTCCCTGGTGACCCGGATGTTGAGTCTGGTTCTTTTTACACTGAATTTTTTGAAGTGAATTTTATACTGAATTTTTTGAGTTGATTTTTACACTGAATTTTTTGATGTTGAATTTTTTTTACACTGAATTTATTTCAACAAAATAAAATTCAAACAAAAAAAAATTCAGAGGCAAAAAAAATTTCAGTGCTAGAAATTTGATGGTTTTTAAAATTCAAAGTCTGATTTTGATGCTGAAAAATTTCAATCTTAGAAATTCATATTCAAACTCAGATGGCACAGAAATACTTCCATACAGAAAGTAATCAAGTTACATTAATTAAATACTGTGAAACTTGGATTTGGTTACTGATTACCCTTTTGTATGTAATGAGTAATTGTATCCGAATGCATTTCAAAAGTAACCCTCCCGACCCTGATGATGACCACAAGTGATAACAGCATCCTGTCAGTCTACTTGAGATTTTCTGTGCATGTCAATTTGTCCCAGTAAATTTATGATCAATGTTTCAAAACAGAGTCTGAGGTCTTTGTCATAAAAATATGGACAGTCCAAAAACGGCTCAAGCTCTTCACCACCTCCACCCCACCACCATCAACAAGAGGAGATTTAATTTCCAGGAGCTTTGGGGTTGAAAGTTTGTAAAGTTACTAAGTGCACCATAATGTCATGCTCAGCCAGATAACTTTGATGTTACTTCACATTATATTGAAACTGAAGATTGTCTGACTTGTGTATTTTGACAAACTAAACTTGACTAAACTTTGACTAAACTAAAGAATGTGTTTGAGTCAGGCAAACATAAAAACTATCATAAGTTCATTATCTTGTTTTATGGGACTTGTATTCAGTTTTGGAAATCCAGTAATTCATCTCACTATTATTGTAAAAGATTACATGACACTCACATCCACTCACCATGGATGCAGTGTTCCCTGATTTTTGCAAGACTCTTCTTTGCATCAAAGTCCCTCCTTCTTTCCTCAGCTCGTAGATCGTTGTCAATCTTTGAGCGAACAAAGTAGAACTTCTTGCCCATCTTTCGAATCTCCAGAGCCAGTTTCACATCATTTTCTTTGAAGCGAGTGGCTGAGATGATGATGAAGAAGTCAAACCTCTCAAATCCAACATGCTGCAGGTACTTGTCAGCTGGAAAGTTGGTGGTGCCAATACCAGGAAGATCCCACAGTGTAACTTTGGGATACTTTGGGTGGGAGTAACCTTTAACCTCCATGGTGGTTTCTACACAACCAGTGGGGGCAGCTCTCTCATCCTCGTCGTCTATGCCTCTGAAGGCATTAACAAAGGAGGATTTACCAGAGCCGGACTTCCTGTGATGGCAATATTTAGTGGAATTCTATTCACCTTCTCCAAATACTTCTTGATCTTTGAAGCAGCTAAGGCTCGATCATTCTTTTCTAGAGCTTCTTTAATTTCTTCAATTATCCTACTATCCAGTGGATTTTCCATGGTGATCCTTGAAAACTGGAGTAAAAACAAGAAGTGAAAAAGTGATTATTGTCTTTTGAGGAACAGCAGAAAATGTAATCCTACAATGATCTAACATTATGCACAACAAATGAGTGAATGCAAATATACTCTGTGGTAATACAGTGACACATCTAACTATTATCAGCAGCAGCTGCCTGCACAGTTTATTCACAGCGGGGTCTGTGTAAAAATAGAAAACAGGAAATTGTTCTGCACTGCAGGGTTAGGTGAAGCACAATATTTTTTAGAAATCTTCTTCCTTTAAATAACATATTATGATGTTGTATAACCTCAAAGACACTACATTAGTTTAGCATAAATAATTTCATCAGCAGTGAAAAAGCAGAGCTGTTCCACAGAGGAAGGTGACATTTATTCACCAGACAGTAATATTACAAGTTTAGTGGATCATGTTTCACTAAAATTAACAGTAGCCTTTTGCTGAATATTGTAAGTTACTCACCCTGAAGTCTTGATGTTGAAACAGATGAGAGCAGAGCAGTTACTATGACTTGTTCAGCTGTAAGAGAAGCTTATATATAGTTTGTATACTCTTATAAGAACAATAGAAGATCTTATCAGTGCTCTGCCCTTTAGACTCTGACCAATGAAAATGTCCTTCTATAAGTGCCAGACACCCACTGGTTATTGTGAAGCAGCTGACTTCAAGGAACGTGCAGATTTACAAGAAACAGAGAAACATGGAGAGCTGAAGTCTTTCACTTTCACTGCAGGCTACTGAGAGACCAATAGTTCAGCAGGGTCCTCTGTCCAACGTCCTTTTGGGATTCATTAGTAGTTTCATTTTTGTTAATTATTGTAAGTCAGTCCATCCTAATAAAGAACATAACCTAATAGTTATTATGAAACTATTCCCACCTGTGGCTGCTGTTGCAAATCCTCTCACAACTCTCAGAGGGTGGATCTCACCTCTCCAAACATTTTGATCATATTTTTACTTTCATGGTGTTTTTCAGTCTTCATGAAAGCTTTGGTTGGTTCAGAAACCACTGTTTTGTTTTTGTGAACTCTTCTGAGACATTAGGTGTTCTCAGACTGCAGGAACTTTTCCACAGTTCCATAAACCGTTTGAGGCCCCCTTCTTTTCTTTATTGATTCAGCCCTGCAGGAACTATGAACCATCAATGATCTCAGAATGCTGTTTTGAGGAACCTTTTTAGCTCGTACCTAGCGTGGGCACTCTTTCAGGACAAGAGGAACGGTGAGTGATGTAAGTGTGCAGTGATTAGTCCAGATGTGAGTGCAAGTTGATTGATCAGCACATGAGCCAACGCAGCACCAGCAACCGCCATTATTAAAACCATCTATAAACATAAGCAGTGTAAAGAACAACTCGCAACAGCTCATAATTATTTACAAAATGGAACAAAACACGGACAAATGGACTGAAGTCCAGGTGTTACTGAGTTACTGAGTGTGAACCCGACAGAGGAAATACAACTGCAAAGCAGAATATATCCATCTTATATATGTGTGTGTATATATATATATATATATATATATATATATATATATATATATATACATATCTTCAACAGCATTTCCTGTAAACATGTACATTAAGCATTGGCCACACAGCAAAGCAGGAAAATCAAGAAACTGAAACAGGATTATAAGAAATTTAAAGACCACAACAACTAAAACAGATCTGATAGAAAAAACAAGCAAATGATACACATTCAACGCTATCCTCAGCCTCAGACTGGCATATGCTGCTAATGCTGGCATGAAGGATTCAGTAGTCGGCTTTTAGAGGCTATCGCCATCTAAAGGCATTAACAAAGGAAGATTTTCACATGTGCATCCATTAAGAGATATACGAAGTCTATACGAAGAGACATTTTGTGTTTGTTTTGTGTTCTTTTTTTTTCCATTTACATTTGGTCTCCAATCACTGCCATGAGCTGCAACCCTGTTTTCTGCTGAAACTCCAGGATTGTTTTGTGAACTGAAGATCTTCACCCATCCTCACATCGGCATAGTGGTGAGTACATATTGAGTGGACTATTACTCTGTGGTGGAATATCACTTTAAACTCTGTTATAATGATAAAACCCCCACACACAGGTCCAACCACAGCATCCTCCATCTTGTTAAGTTGTTGTCATAGTAACAATTGTTGTTATAAGTCACACAGAAGTTACGTGGCTTGACCAACTGCCAACCAGCTTATGTCGCCGTAAAGGAGAACTTTGGTGTTTTTCAACCTGGGCTCCTTTTCCCCATGTGTATGTGTGTGTGTGTGTGTGTGTGTGTGATTGATGGGGCCAACTGGGGTTGTTTTTTGTGTGTGTGTGTTTTCACATTCCACAATTGTGCCAACTACGCAGCACTCCATACAGCTCTGCCTGTGTTGGAGAGTCAGAGCTTAAGTTATGCAGTGAGCATTGTGACTGGGATGACTACTGCCAGCCAGAGAGGAGAAGACATCCCACACCAAAGCACTTTCAGGGGAGACCTGCTGCAGACAGACTGGAGGTATCAGCTAGTGATAAGCAGCTCATGTTTCACTAAAATAAAAACTAGTCTTTTCTGAATATTGTAAGTTACTCAACCTGAAGTTGGAGAGGAGAAGCATCTATATAGAAGCATATACAGTATATAGTCTCTTTACTCCTACAAGAACAACAGAAGATGTTATCAGAGCTCAACCCTTTAGACTTTGACCAATGAAAATGTCAGTCTGCGAGTTCAGCTTCAAGGAACATGCAAATTTACAGAAACAGAGAAATATGGAGTGATCTTTCACTTTCACTGAGTGTCAGGGACCAAGCAGTGTGGCAATGATGAGAACAGGAATTGGTTGGAAAATATAGGGTTTTTATTTACCCAGAAAATGCAAAACAATATAAACCAAGAATTCAAAATCTAGGCCTATAAAAGAGGTCAACAAAATATAACTCTACTCAAAATAACAGCAACAAAACAGAGATTAACTGAACAAACTGACCTAACAAAATGAAGCATGAGGGAACATATATACTGGCTTGGCCAAACCAATTAACACACAAGGGGGAAACAAAATGGACATCAACTAAAACTAATACAAAGGAAAACCTAACTAAACCCAAATCCCCCTCTGACATGGCTGGAGATGGTACGGCCTGATGAGCTGGCCACAGGATTTAACTGATTCAGCCCCTTGGCCATGCCTTTTGCCTCTCCAGGAAGACACCTCACTCCCAGCATGGTAACTCAAAGAAAGACAAAAATAATTAATATAACAGCAGAAGTGAATCATTTTAACCTTACAGAGTAAAAATGTGTGCACTCCATTTAAACAGTGTAAAGCTAAAGGAAAATAAAGAAATTGTAAATCAACTAAACTGTGTAGTGTGGACATGAATTGTTTGGGGGTGTGGTTGACTGCAAATTAAAATAACATGTGGTTAAAGTGAGGTGATTGTGTGCACAGTATTACCCCTTTAACTGTCCTGTGTGGCCTTGGCCATCACACTGAGTGACCAATGATTCAGCAGGGTCCTCTGTCCAACAACCTTTTGGGATTCATCAGTAGTTTCATTTTTGTTAACTACTGTAAGTCAGTCCAACCTGATAAAGAACATTTAGTAGAATATTTAATATGGTGGATCTCACCTCTCCCAAAGTTTTGATCAAATTTTTAGTTTCATGGTGTTTTTCAGTTTTCATTAAAGCTTTGGTTGGTTCAGAAACTGTTCATGCTGTGATCCTCTCTGTGAGGCTTTTTATGTGATTCTGAGCTGTTTAAACAAACCTGACTTGACGACTCTCTGGAACGTTCAGTGTACAGTGAGCTCCTTCATTGTAACATGTAGCATGTTTGTGTGCCATGTATGATGGATAATTTTGAATGCTGTATAAGAAATATGATCTTTAATGATTTTAATTTAATAATTTTATTGTTGTTTTGTAGGGTTGCAATAAACTTTAGGTCCTTGCTGACACTATCAGTTGATTAATTGATTAATCACACTTTGACAAATATTGCTAAATATAAATAATGCTTTAAAGCCTTTTTACACTCATTACAGATTTTATATTGGCCAAATCCTGTTCAAATTCTGTTTAATTTAAAAAAAGGAAGAAAATTGAGTAATTAATTTAATCCTTGATTTCTAATATTCTGTCCACCACATATATAAATGTAGGAGGATAAAATGGTGTTATAGTCGCTCACTTTGTATTAAAGTGCACTGTCTGTGGCAGTGATATATATTTGTTATAGCGTCCATAATAAAAGAAAATCACGGCTCATTAGGTTTAGGAGGCTGCAACATATGAAAGAGGACGCCACACCACAAACGATAACAGTTTACCCACAAGCTTTATTGAATACCCAAAGTATTGAACAGAAACACAAACATAAACTAAAGGGAAACAAAAGGCCCTGGCCAAAAAGAACAAAAGGAGAGAAGACGCTGGGCCAACCACGCAGTGGGAAGTCACTCCCAGAGTCTCCCCCTAAACTGCCTGAAACAGAAACTTAAACTTAACTTAAAACAAACTAAAGAGATGAATAACTAAACTACCAGCAATCTCCAGCCCAAACTAACACAACAAACTAAAACAACAAAACCTCAGCATCTAAATGTGCGTGGAGAAAAGAACCTGCCTGGGGAGAAAAAAAGGAGGAAGAAAAGAGCTCCTCACCACCTGTACAGCAGTCCTGTGTGTGTTTGGTGTGCTTCTCTGTCTCTGTCCCCCTTATCCCCTCCTCCTCTCTCTACCTGAGTGCTGATGGCATTCAGGTGCGCAGCAGGCAGAGAGAGGAGGCAGACAAGGCTGACAGAGAGAGACAGAGGGAGAGAGAACAGGCTGCCACACATAACAATATTCTTTAATAAATTTATCATGAAAACCTTGGAGTATGATGATTAACTGATGATCGATAAAATGGTTGTTCAGAATTTGATTGAAAAGTAAATTTAATTGATGTACAGTGAAATAAAGATCTGAAATATAACAGATTATTTTTATGAGCCACTCTGCATGTTATCAGTGTATGTGTTAAATTTGTCAACGTTTATGCATCTTTATGATTCATAATGCTGTCAGAGAATGTGCAGCATGTTGCTGTGGAAATTAAGCTTTGACTGAGGGGAAAAAACACTTTTGGTGTTGTTTGGTATCAGAAAAATTAATAATGATTAATCGATTAATTGATAATTTTACCAATGATTAATTACAGTAAGGACTTACATTTCCAACCCAAAAGAAAATGATCAACATTAGAAGTACAATGTTTATTGATGACAGTGTATTTGTGATAAGGACACTGATGATGAAGATTAAATTGAATACCTGTTTTTACATTCACTGATGATGTGGTGTAGTTCCTGACTGTGACCACTCAGTGAACACTCATCACAATCATCTGTCATTAATCATCCCTGTTGGTGAAGAACTTTTGGAATCAAACTATCAAAGAAGACAGCAGTGTTTGACTTGTGTAGAAAGACATTACATGGTACAGGGTTCATACTGTTTGATAACTACGTGTTTATTATGAATACACAAACTATGAAACATTCAACATCAACATGAATCATGAAAGTCATGATGTGTTTCATATAAAGACAAAACAGCACATTTCACTTCATTCTCATGAAGCTTTTTATTTGAAGACTCAAAGGTATTAAATTCAACATGATGACAATATTTAGAAAAACACCATCATATTAACTGATCTGCACAAAGTGCTGAAATGTGAAGCTAAATTATCAAGCTGTGTTTTGTAGTAAAAGAATTCAAAAGCTCTTTGCATTATTCTTTAATGTAAAAATAAGATATTTCTTCCTGTATTACAAAGATAAAGAGCTGTGTTTTAGTGTGATTTTAAGGTAGAAAACTTTGCAGTTGTTAGATTAATACTTGCATATATAAAGGCCACTGAACGGAGTCATCAGCTGCTGAACTAAATATGTATGTTTGCTAAAATGTGCAGCTGGAATACAAACTACAATTATACACTTTTGTACTCTGCAGTTTAAATGGGCAGATAAATGCCACTGACATTCATTTTGAAATGTCACACTGAGGTGTTCAAACCCAGGGCCTTTTCAAACACCCTCTGTGCATCCTCAGCAAGCATGTTGAGGAAAGTGTTGAGAGCTTCTTTAGTTACGACAAAAGACACGCCTGCTGCTACTACGGTTCCAAGTATTGGAATGAAGCTCAACCCTTCCTCTGCTAACATTAATGCAGTTATGGTTGTACACTGAGTGAGCAGCTTCAGGACAAGCTGAGGATTTATATTCTGTAAAGCCAGAGGTGACTTGATGACAGCCTTCAGGTCCTCCAGTGGCACTCGTGCGGTATCAGCGAGTCTCTGCAGTGACCCATTATCAAGACCAAACCCATCTCGGTACTGTGTGACAACTGTAGCCATCAGACCTGCATCAACAGCAACAGAAAACCCAGGAATGGGTACAAGTGCACCAGCTGCAGACAAGAAAGCATAGTATGTTATTTGACCCTGGAAAGCCTCTTTCTTCTTGTTGATGATCTTCAGGCTGATGTTGGGCATGGCAAACAGCAGAGCATCCTTCTTGTGTGCAGGAAGTTCTTTCTCTAGGGTCTCATGTAAGAGCTGGAAGTCATACAGCTGGAGATCAAAGCTGGACAGCAGGAAGACCTGAGGAGACCGAATACCTTGACTTTGAAGACCTGTGTCACAAAAATAATAAGACATATAGAATAATTACAACTTTTACAATATAATATGCACAATGTTTTTTTGTTCCCTGAGTCATTTCTTATCAGTGGTCTGATCTCATGTGTTTGCTAATCAACCATTTACTACAAATAATTAAGATATACGTGTGCTCTACAGTTTCAAATATTAAAACTCCTATGAATACATGGTATAACAGGAGAATGTTACTGACACAACTCCTCCAATTAAAATCTTCCCTAAATGTGATTTGATTTTCCTTCACTATCAGAATATTTTTTCTGCATGTTTGTCTTGAACATACATGTATACTGCTTTAGAAAAATAACAAAACATAACATTTAATCAAACAACAAATACTGCAGACATGTTACAATACACATGGTGAATAAGTGGCCACAGTACAATCAACTGAATCACTATCTTTTATATTCAGTACTTAGTCTAAGAACTTGGAACCTGAAACTCTGATTCGACAGTTTGACAGATTCAAGGAAACTAAAAAAGAAGGAAGGTTCATTACATCACTAAAAAAACAATCTATGCTTTGCTCGACTTTGGTGCCAGTTTTATTGAAGCCTGTGGGAGATGCATTTAGAAGCATATTAAAACCTGTCTCCACTGTATGACTTTTCATGCAGAAATGTCTCTAAAAAAGAAAAAATAATGCTGATATGCTTCATGAATATGCTTCATGCTGATAGATTTTTCCAAATGTGTGCATTTATTTTTACTTGCTGTTGATCCTCAAACAGCATGACTGACATAACAACTCCCATGAGCAGTGGTGGACTCAGGCTGTTTGAAGGGCAGGGGCAAAAAAAAAAAAAAAAAAATTAAATAGGCACCAGCTGAATGTGGAGGGGTATAAGTGCACTGAAAGATGTGATGTATTTATGGAGAAGTGGTTTGAATCCCTGCTTTAGATTATAATTATTTTATTATTTGACTTAAAGGACAAAAAATACTACACCTCTGTAACAAAAACATACAGGGAACTATTTTCTAGCATGTCGGTCAGCCTACATGGTGCTGCACCACATTTTGTCCACTGGAGAGGCACTGTAGGCAAACTTGTGACTTGTTTATAATTGTGAAAATCCAATAATTCATCTCACCATTATTATAAATGATCACATTAGCAAGTCACTCACCTTGGATGCAGTTTTCCCTGATTTTTGCAAGACTCTTCTTTGCATCAAAGTCCCTCCTTCTTTCCTCAGCTCGTAGATCGTTGTCAATCTTTGAGCGAGCAAAGTAGAACTTCTTGCCCATCTTTCGAATCTCCAGAGCCAGTTTCACGTCATTTTCTTTGAAGCGAGTGGCTGAGATGATGATGAAGAAGTCAAACCTCTCAAATCCAACATGCTGCAGGTACTTGTCAGCTGGAAAGTTGGTGGTGCCAATACCAGGAAGATCCCACAGTGTAACTTTGGGATACTTTGGGTGGGGGTAATCTTTAACCTCCATGGTGGTTTCTACACAACCAGTGGGGGCTGCTCTCTTATCCTCGTCATCTATGCCTCTGAAGGCATTAACAAAGGAGGATTTACCAGAGCCGGACTCTCCTGTGATGGCAATATTTAGTGGGACATTATTCACCTTCTCCAAATACTTCTTGATCTTTGAAGCAGCTAAGGCTTGATCATTCTTTTCTAGAGCTTCTTTAACTTCTTCAGCCATTTCATCCAGTGGATTTTCCATGATGATCCTTGAAAACTGGAGTAAAAACTGTGAAAAAGTGAAAAAGTGATTATTGTCTTTTGGGGAACAGCAGAAAATGTAATCCTACAATGATCTAACATCATGCACAACAAATGAATGAATGCAAATATACTCTGTGGTAATACAGTGACACATCTAACTATTATCAGCAGCAGCTGCCTGCACAGTTATTAGGAGGGGTCTGTGTAAAAATAGGAAAACAGGAAATTGTTTCTGCATCAGCAGGATTAGGGTGGAGTTCTCTGTTATACATGCGAAACACTGATAAAAAGGCACCAAATGCCAAAAAAGTCTGACATGTGGCCTACACAACATTTTTAGAAATCTTCTTCCTTTAAATATCATTATAATGTTTTATTACACGGCGTTGTCAAATGCTCAATTCTGATTGGTCAGTTACAGATGTCATGTCATGTCATGTTATGTCTATTATTTCTACTGGGCTCGAACAATACAGATCGGGAAAAGTGGAGCAAGATCCTGTCCTCTAATTCAGTTCAGCAGCAGCAGATCGGGTGAGTGCCTCTCCTAAACCGTCAGTGATAAGATAATATTGTTAGCAGTTGTAACAGTAAAAACTGTTTCCATGTGTGTCAGCTGCAGTGGGCCCCAGCAAGGAGGAAATATGGACATGAATGAGGACAGACACGTCAGCATCAAATTCCCAGAGAAGTCCCATTCACCTTGTCTCACTTCACCATCAACAGAAATATTCAGTTTAATGTGAATTATAATGCTAAGTAGGCTCATCTTCACCACAAATTACTGTTTCTATGGACGCTGTTTCAACTGTAGAAATGAACGGACTATTTTTTCAAGCGGAAGCAATGAAATTTTTCTAAATCAATAAAATCATATTTTAATCAACATTTCATGTCAAACTTTTGTATTTCTTTAGTAAGTAGCCGTGTAATAAGCGGGATAATGTAGAGCGAGCGGGTCTGTCAGGGTTTATTTAGTGACCCACTCGCTCTACATTATCCCTCTCGTATAACCTCAAAGCAGGCACGGCACCAGGATTTCAATTTTGGGTGGGCCACAGTAACTTCTGGTGGTCCTTTTAATTACACAAGTTAACACTGTTTCCAACTGGTAATCTCACTTTAACAAAAATGACTGAAATCATGCTGTGGAGGGCAACTAGCACTTCCAGATGATTATGACACTTTTAAAATCTTTTTAAAGACAGTTTCAGTGCCGACAGAGCTCATTATATCACCGCGGCAGTTTGTATTTATCTCAAGTGGCACAGGATATCTCCTTATCTATATTTTCGCTATGGATCAAGTAGATCAATAGCCTAAATCAATTCATTAAGAAAACTGACATTTTAATTCCCTTTAATGCATTGGCATTTGATCTGGCTGGATTACTTTTTTTAAAACGATTGCAAGGAGAAACAGAGCGATCAGAATAGTGGGAGAGAGAGAGAGCGCGGTGCGCTGCGCTGTTCATTCAGAAACATAACTGTCTCTGCTGTGAGGGTCATCCGATGACGATCAAGTCAGGGAGGAATATTTAGCTTCACCTCCTGTATTGTCTACATTTTGTACAAGTTCTAGTTTTGATGAGAAATGCATTTGCAGGTATAAAATAAGACTGTGTTCGAAACCGCATACTTACCTGCTGTATACTTCCATACCCATACCATCCATACTCTATACTGCAGCATACCCAATCGATCAGACAGTATGCAAAGCGTTTACACTACAGCATACTACATGATAACGCACAATGCATTGCGCTCCTACCCGAGCCGAAATCAACAGGCTGAAGCTGATTTCACTTTAGCTCTAAACTCTTTAAATATATCACTTTATCGAGATTTTTTTTTAAATCAGGCGAAAAAAGTGGCCGTTTAGATCCCGAGTGTGTCGTTTATTTGTCCAAATACCAACCGTTTACAATTTTGTTCGGACGAATTCGGAGAAATTTAAGCTCGCCGCAGTGAGCAAGGCACTTCCGGTTATTTTCACAAAATAAAACACCCCTTTCCCTTTCTCATACAAAAAAACTATAGTAATAAATCAGTGCTTTTACTTTGAAAACAAGAAGCGAGCCTACCCGCAATATATCTTACTTGACACTGCTGTTTGGACTGATCTCGTCCCGTTAACGGAGCAGTCATGATGCCTTACCGGCGGAGAGTCTTGTCGGCTATGAGACGAAGATCGGCCCGCCGTCTTCGGTACATCATGGTCGCTATCGACTTGGGCTTGTTGTCAGATCTAAGTTACTTGTATTTATTTTATTTTTTAAACTTTTTTAATCAATGTAAATCCAATGAGAAATCGCTAACATAACATACCTCCAAGCATAAAAATTGGAGGGAAAATTACTCAGCTTGGTAAATTTACATCATTAAGAAACAAAGTCATTGTGAATTGAATAAAGTTTATTAAAGTTCATTAAAATAAATAAATAATAAATAATATATAACAAAATATAGGGTTAAGGTGAGGGTTAGACGTCACGTCGCGTTGCATCTTGGGTAATTTGAGTGTGAGTAGTAAGCTCATGATGAATACTCAACATTTCTGGCGAATGCAGTGTGCATCCGGGAACTTCTCGCATACTCAAAAATCGCATACTGCCAGTGTAGACACTGCATACTCAAAGAGTTAGTATGAGTAGTAGGTAAGTATGCGGTTTCGAACACAGCCATCGGTATACTTTCCTCAGTGCACAGACTTGGAACAGCCGCCACAATGTGACACGCGTTAGAGTGCCTTGAGAGAGAGAGTGGCGCCACCTCCGTTCACCGCAATGGTTTATTTTTTTCACAGCAATGGCGGAGCATGGAGCCCCTCAAAAGTTCCCGGAAGTTAGCACAAGCTAACTGCCGCTCAATATATTCCAATGGAGCAGCTGGTCGGAGCAACACTTGTTCGAGGTAAAACGTTTAAAGAACGAAATTTTCATATCAGTAGGACATCGGAATTAAATTGACATGAGTAATTAAGTACGTTGGCGGATTTTGCCCGTCTAGATTAGAGGATTTAGAGAATATTAACAGATAAAAGTTTAGGCTAGCACACTGGATAACGATAGCAACACGTGCAACAGGCTGATAAATGTAAATTCTGCTCGCTAAATATAACTTAATCCAACCCTGTCGATTTATAGTAGTGGCGAGCTTAACGTGTAGGGATGTGATTAAAGTTATACATCAATTTAATATCACTGAGGCTGCGGAATGACGGGTAAAGCTTATGATATAACTATAAGGACATTGATTCTGGACTGCGGTCTCGTAATGTCTCTGATCCCGTTGATAAACTTTCATGCAAATAATAACAGAGGGTGGTTCTGGTAGGTCGGCTTGACTGTGGTTCTGTTTAATATAATTACTGCTACTATAATTACTACGGTGTATATTGGGCAACTTGATTTTTTCAAAAGCTGATTATACTATTATAATTGGGCAAACGACCAAATCACTAGGTGTGTCTACTGTTGTAATTCTGTTGACCATTACCTGTCTGTATGATGTTGCATATCAGCTGCTCTTGTGGAGTGGGAGAGGGCAGAACCTAAGGGACAGAACACAAACTAAGTTTATACCAGCATGGTTATATTTTTCATACATATGTATCATGTGTATCATGTAACTAGTTCTCCTATTCTCGACAATATTCACGAAGTGTATTTATATATAGTAAATATTGTGGAAACTATACTGTGAAAGCGACTCCTGTCGATATAGCTACACATCTATCTCACATACAAAAATATGTAATATTTTCAGTGTATATCAGTTACCCGCACTTGGTGCTGTGTGGTCAAGAAGCAGTGATGTCACTTCACAACTTCATTTTGCATGCTGCAGGCCAGGAGTGCTGAGGTGAAAATGGTGAGACTGAAAACACATAATGAATGCAGTGTTGTTCAAGCAGTCATAACAAATGTCCCTAACAGGTGATATCATCTTGTGTATATTTGGGAACCTACAGAAGGAGCACTTGGTTGTGGAGTGTCAGTGATGCTGCAGGCCAGGGGTACTGAGTGGAACAAGACTGAAAATACAGTAAGGTAGGTCAGGCATAATAAATCGTACTAAATGGGTATTATCATGCAATATTATTCAAGGAATCATACTAAACATTATATTAACTATCGCTATTAGTGAGATTATTTGATACACCTGTGCAACATCATGCAGTGCAGTACAACAGCTGTGCCATAAGTTCTGCTTTTATACTTTATTTGTTGAGATCATAGTGGGTGGTGGTGCTGTGCTGGGCTGCATTATCTCGACAATTGTTGCTCACATTTTACCTTAAAGTATTTTAATGGAGAGGGCTAAATATCAGGAACACAGATGAATATAATGCATCCCAGCACAGCAGCATCCACTATGACTCCTGTAATAAACAGCAACCAGAATGATCACCTTTTCTTAATGATTGTAGCCAGGTTCTGGTAGTTGGTGGAACATTGATGTTTGCTGGATACAGGTAGGTGGAGGGTTAGTGTTGTTGGCTGGGAAGGAGCAGTGATGTAGCAGGGGCTGGTAGTTTGTGGAGCAGGTAGGTGGAGGATTTGTTAGCCTAGATAGATGCCGTGAAATGGAGTGTTAGTTAATTTGGCTGTGTTGTGGTAGGTGGAGGAGCAGTGATGGTTGGGTGCTTGTAGTTGGAGCATTACTGGTTCTGGGTGGTGAGGGAGGAGAGGTGTGGGTTGGGTGCTGGAAGGTAGAGGATTAGTGTGGTTGGTTGGGCGATGGTAGGTGGGGGATTACTGAGGGTGCCTGGGTTCATGTAGGTGGAGGGGCAGTGATGTTGGCTTTGTCCTGAGTCATTTTCAGCTGTTCTGGGGTTGCCTGATGTTGAACCTATGCAACTGCTCTTCTTCACTTTCTTGGTTTGGCTCTTGCTTCCAAGATGGCCATCTTTTAAGTGTTTTTTTTTTCCTGTCATTGTGTATTTTTTTTGCTTCAATCCGCAACCTCAACCTAATAAATCTCCTCATGATCTTTTCTTTTACTCCACAGCATGATGGAAGCCTGCTGGAGAGTGTCAGAGCTTCCTTCTCCAACACATCCACAGCGTTTGGAAGCTCCATAAGGGAGGGACCAGTCTTTGTCCTGAACAGTTCCTCGATGTGGTGAATGACATCATAGACTTCTTGGGAGGGGTGGCAGAGGGCACCTGACTTGTACTCTTTAAACTTTAGCAACATGCTGTTTTCTCCCACAGGATTGTCATCACTGTGCTGTGTTGCAGTTTTGCAGTTTTCACAGATGCTGGAAAACTTGATGACCTTGTGGACGATATAGCCTGCAAGATGGAAGAGTATGCATTTTTCGGTCTTTGTTATGTCAGGTGCTGCTCTGTCCACCACTGTCAGCTGTTCCACTCTAACTGATGGAGTGACATTTTCCTCCACTCTGTCCAGGAAGTCTGCCAGAAAGCTACTGTCATCCTCCTGGTAGCTGCCGGACTTGATGGTGGTGAGAAACTGCCCCACAGATATGATCCTGAGAGCATGATGGAATTCCACTGGAGTTGGTACAGGATTTTTAGACCTCACACAGCTGAATGTATTTTCAAGGCAGTCTTGAGTGAACCTTGAGGTTAACACAAATTTGTGTCCCCTTGACAGCATCTCTTCTTGTATGGCCAGAATTGATGTGGTTGCCATTATCACTCCTGACTGAACAGGCTTCCACCATCCCTTTGGACCAATCTTCATGCCACGGAACAAATGGACAATGTCTTGGAGGAAGGTGATGGCCCTCTGGTATTCTTCCATCTTGACCCTGCTCAAGGCTGTAATTGGATGCCGAGATGACATGAGATCAAACCACTTATCAATTTGCTCCAGGAACCATGCTGTGGTCATGTAGGACAGAGGGCGGTTTTCCTGCTGCACCATGTATTTCAGCCCAGCACTTGTTGCCCTACTGAATACACTGAGAGCTGGCCCAACCTTCATCTTGTCAAAGTGACTTGGCCCAATGGCTGCAGCTGTCAGGTGAGGAGCTATTTTTAATGCCATTCCTTCTTGAAATTTAACTAAGTCCTTAATTGGGACCACGGAAACCTCATTAGAGGGGAGGTTCTGTTTTTGGACGATATCTGAAGGAATGACAAACACCTGTCCACGGACAAGGGCACTTTTTAGATTTTTCACAATATGGGGGACATCAGGCATGAAGAAGAGCTGCCTGTCTGGTGTTGCTGGATGTGTCACTGATGTCTTATTGTGGTCGACCCCAAAGGATTTCCACATGGCCCTGGTTAGGGCTACCCATGTCGGTGGTGACATTCATTACATGTAGCCCAATGGATGCTGCCCTCTGAATTATTTCACTAATTATTGGCCTGTACTCTGCTCCATTTGTAGAATTGCTGCTGAAATGGTATGCAACAACTTGCTTCCAGCGTGTTGTGTTTCCAGCCAACATAAACACACACGCATGTGTTGCTACCCCTGTGTGACCTGGCAAAGTCACATCGCCATACAATTTCCCAGTAAGCGTGTGTAACTCCACACTTGGTGTTATTGCCATTTCATCAATGGTCAACACACACTCCCCTCTCCAGGTCTGTAAACCCATCTGCCTTCAGTTTGAGGAAGTCAAATACCTCTGTCAAAACACCAGGCTCAAATCTAACTGACTGCATCCTTCTCTGCAGGGTTCTAATTCCTGGCAGGGGAATCTGCAAGTCCTGCAAGGCCTTGTAGCCAGAGGAACCAGCAGCAAACCGAAGTTTTAATGCCTTCTTCACTGTATCGTTGCTCCATTTCATCCCTCTTGTGGTAAGTCTGCCTAATGCTCCAATTTGATCTTTGGTTAAAATTTTCTTAATTTTTTTGTCCTTAATTTTCATTGTCCTCTTAAGAACTGCATTTTCCTGCTTTACTTTTCTCAGTGCTGCTTTTGGTTTTTTTTATTAGATTTTCTTGTTTTTTCAATTGTTTTAGGAGCTGTGATTCCCTGGTTGGTGGCTCCCTGCTCTGCTGAATGGCTGATGTGAGCTCTCCCTGTCCTGCCTCATCTGCCATGTCCTCTCTTCCTTCTGTGTCACTTTCCCTTCTCTCACTCTCCTCATCTTTTCTTTCCTCAGTCTGAGAAACTGGTGTAAGTAGAAGACATGGCACTGTTCATTTTTAAACATTGAGATAATATTGTGTCACTCAAACAAGAAATATTGGTATAATTATCAAGAGTTCATATACATTATACCTGTGTCATCTTTAATACAGTATCTGTGGTCAGCAGCTATGGACCCTGTCTTTGCAGGTGAAGGGGGGCATCGTGGAGTAGGGGCCCTCCTCTTTCTGATTCCGGGCCGATGCACAAAGATGGTGGGTATCGCATCTTCTCTCAGCCTAGTCTTGCCCTTGCTGGTCTTCACAAACTGGTCAGCCTCAAAATGTGCCTGCAGAGTGACTTCAACTTAGTTCTCTCACTCAACACTTTTATCTAGGACTACTATTTGTATTTATTTGTATTTATATGTTTATTTGAATGGACATTAATGAACATAAAATCATGTAAATATGCCTGATTATAGCATAATGCTAATTTCCATCCATAGTCCCAATAACAACTACGGACATGTCTAGCATATATCCCATTGTGGTTGAATACACACTATTAGATAGCAGATTAAACTTAGTAGATATGTTTAAAATCTTTGCACATATAAAACACAACCAGTTAAGAACCTGAGGCAACTTGACCAATGTGTTACACATCAGTGGCTGATTATACTTAATTAACCATAAGCAGCAAAAGCTGTTGATAATTGGAAAATGTGGCTCTCCATATTTTAAAGTGATACTTTTTTCTCTGCCTTGTATTTCCTGCACTAGACAGCACTCAGCACTCTCCCGGGTTGCAGGAGGAGGCCAGGGTGCAGAGAGATATTTCAAGTGGGACTTCTGCTTAGCAGTCTATCACTCTCTGCGCTTGTCCAACAATGTCCTGAAGCCCCTTCAGCTGTTCTGGGGTTGCCATGTTGTTTTGTAACTTCCCTTGGTTTTTGCATTGTTTTTCTGTTCTTTGTTCTATGTTCTTAATTTAAAAAAAATCTAAAAATCTCCTTGTGGTGTGGTATTTGAAAGTGTGTGACAGTGCAAATGCATTGTTTGAATATGATTACCTCACATATTTTTTTGTTGTTAAAATCTTTGTTTGTGACAGATAAATTGCTCCTTCTGACTTTAGCCACCCATGCCTTTCTTCTGTCCCTGTCTTTGGGGAAGCCATACATGTGGACGCCCTTCTCTGATCGGTTGGAGCATCCCCATGCAGCACAGTATACCATGGTGGAGACTATCAAGGACAACATAGCGGGAATGACACAAACAGCTTTACATGCTGATCTGTTTGACATCTGTAGATGAAGTCTTTAAGGAATTCATTGTGGTCTTCAGTGCGTTGGGAAAAAAGGACTGTGTGATTTACTGTGCATCAATTAGTAGAGTAAGTTTGGCATAAGCAAGACTAGTTAATAGATAGAACTCAATTTATTTGCAATAAATTCAAATGTTAGAACACAGTTATCACCATTATGCTGTTGCGAGTCCAGACTTGTGTAGTGAATTGACAAATCATTTTAGTCACCTGTTAGTCTGCCTCACTCACGTCTGAAAGTTAAAAAAAAAAAGAAAATATGGTTTTATTGCTGTCAACGAATGGTTTAGTAAAAGTAACAGAGTTCAAAGCAATTAACATAAGCATATATATTTACAAGGAAGAATAGGTAACAAATAGTGGTAGAACTCAATTTATTTGCAATGAATTGAAATGAAAATTTATTTGACATTGGTTTCCAGATTTAAACAGTTATGCTGTTACAAGTTCAGACTTAATGTGTAGTCAGTTGACAAATGATTGTTAGTCACCTGTCTGCTTCACTCAAGTCTGAAAGTAAAAAAAAGAGAGAGAAAATATCACGGTTTTATTGCTGTCAATGAATGGTTTAGTAGAGGTAACAGTTCAAAGCAATTAACACAAGCATATATATTTACAAGGAAGGAACAGGTAAATAGTGATAGAACTCCATTTATTTTCAATGATTCAAATGAAAATTTATTTGCCGCGGATTTCTTATTAGAACACACATCATATATGCTGTTGTGAGTCAGACTTATTGTGTAGTCAATTTGCAAATCACTGTTAGTCACCTGTAAGTTTGCCTCACTCTGAAAGTTAAAAAAGAGAGAGAGAGAAAATACGGTTTTATTGCTGTCAATGAATGGTTTAGTAAAGAGTTCAAAGCAATTAACAGCATATATATTTACAAGGAAGAATAGGTAACAAATAGTGGTAGAACTCAATTTATATGCAATGAATTGAAATGAAAATTTAAATTTGACAATGGTTTCCTATTAGAACACAGTTATATCAATTGACAAATCATTGTTAGTCACCTGTCTTCTTCACTCAAGTCTGAAAGTTAAAAAAAAAAGAGAAAATATTACGGTTTTATTGCTGTCAACAAATGTACAGGTTTAGTGAAGGTAACAGAGTTCAAAGCAATTAACACCAGCATATATATTTACAAGGAAGGAATAGATAAATAGTGATAGAACTCCATTTATTTTCAAAGAATTCAAATGAAAATTTAATTCATTTGCCACGGATTTCTTATTAGAACACACTTCTTGTTAGTCACCTATAATGTTAAGTCTGCCTCACTCGTGTCTTTAAGTAAAAAAAACAACATAAATATTACGGTTTTTATTGCTGTCAATGAAAGTACAGGTTTAGTAAACTTAACAGAGTTCAAAGCAATTAACATAAGCATAAAAATATTGCAAAGCAAAGCATTTATAAACATTATTTACCGATCGTCGTGGTTTTTCTATGGGTTTTGAATTGCCCGCCAAGCACTTCCGGGAACTTTTGGAGGGCTACATGGACCACGTGATCGGCCAGCTTTTTGAACTTCCGTTGTCGCCACTCTCTCTCTCAAGGCACTCTAACACGCGTGAGGGAGCGTTTGGGCCGACGAATAATGGCCGTTGTGATTGGTCCACACCTCACATGTGATAATAGCCGAATAAATGCTGTCTTTTTTCAAATGGAGACTTTTTTTTACTCAATAACTTGACTTGTGACTTGACGTTAATAATTAAAAATAAAAGTTAAGAAAATATATGTTCTCCCAGTCATTTAGGGTGGGCCAATTGTACAAGTGGGTGGGCCCGGCCCGTTAGGCCCAACGCCTGCCTCAAAGACACTAAATTAGTTTAGTATTATAATGTGTGTAAATAATTTCATCAGCAGTGAAAAAGCAGAGCTATTCCACAGAGGAACATGACATTTATTTACACAGACAGTAATGTTACAAGTTCAGTGGATCCTCTTTAAAGTGCCTGTTAGACAGTGATAAGCAGATCATGTTTCACTAATATAAAAAGTATCCTTTGCTGAATATTGTAAGTTACTCACCCTGAAGTCTTGATGTTGAAACAGATGAGACAAGAGCAGACCAGCCTTTGAGTTACTATGACTTGTTCAGCTGTAAGAGAAGTATATATATAGTCTTTATACTTATATAAGAACAACAGAAGATCTTATCAGTGCTCTGCCCTTTAGAAACTGACCAATGAAAAAGTCCTTCTATAAGTGCCAGACCCCCATTGGTTATTGTGAAGCAGCTGACTTCAAGGAACGTGCAGATTTCCAAGAAACAGAGGATCATGGAGAGCTGAAGTCTTTCACTTTCACTGCAGGCTACTGAGAGTCCAATAGTTCAGCAGGGTCCTCTGTCCAACAGCCTTTTCAGTTTCAGTAGTAGTTTCATTCTTGGTAATTATTGTAAGTCAGTCCATCTGAATAAAGAACGCGACCTAATATTTATGATGTAACTATTCCTACATGTGACTGCTGTTGCAAATCCTCTGATCACCCACAGAGGGTGGATCTCACCTCCCCAAAAGTTCTGATCATATTTTCAGTTTCATGGTGTTTTTTCAGTTCATTAAAGGGTTGAAGTGGTTCAGAAACTGTTCAAGTTGTTGAACCTTTCTGTGAGGCCTTTTATGTGATTCTGAGCTATTTAAACAAACTTGATCTGAAACTCTGGAATGTACAGCGTACAGTGAGCTCCTTCATTGTCATATTTCTTCTACAGAACAGAGAATGACTCAGACTAAAGTCCTAGAGGAGATTTACCAGATATGAATGTGGATTATTTCTAAATGTGTATGTAACATTTCTCTAATGACATGTTAGTCAAAAGTGTGGACCTGACTTTAAGGAATGTTCCATTCTGTACATTGTTTGCCTAATTTAGTTTGTTATATTTTGAATGTACACACAGCATTATAACAAAATGTTTATGAATATGAATAATTAAACTGTGTACCATGTATGATGGATCATTTTAAGTCTTTTGTTCTTTTCTTGTCTTGTGTCTTATTGACTCGAGGGTTTGACTCACAGGTGCACTGACACAGAAGGTGTGGCAGCTGCATGAGGACAGAATGATTTCTACATGGTCTATAATCTATAAAGCTGCTGACACTATCAGTTGATTAATTGATTAATAACACATCAACAAATATTGCTAAATATAAGTAACGGTTTGAGTCATTTATCAAGAAAAATGATAAACATTCTGCTGTTCTTTCACTAGTTACAGATTTTCTATAGATCAAATTCTTAACTGCTAAATTTTCAAAATAAGAAAGAAAATTAAAGCTGCTGCTTTAGTGCCTGATCCAGATGTTTCTAATATTCTGTCCAGCACATCTGTAAACAGAGGAGGATGAAAATGTTGGTGTTGTAGTTGCTCACATTGTGTTAGAATGTTTCTGCTGCAGTGGCAGATGTTGTTTGATATCACATGTATCATGAAAACTATCAATGTTAGAAATAAAATGTTTATTGATAACAATGTGTTTGTGATAAGATTAATGATGATAAAGATTAACTTTAATATCACAACACTCATCACAACCATCTGTCAACAATCATCCCTGTTGGTGAAGAACTTCTGAAATCAAACTATCAAAGAAGACAGCAGTGTTTGACTTGTGTAGAAAGACATTACATGGTACAGGGTTCATACTGTTTGATAACTACATGTTTATTATGAATACACAAACTATGAACACATTCAACATCAACATGAATCATGAAAGTCATCATGTGTTTCATATAAAGACAAAACAGCACATTTCACTTCATTTAATATTTTTTATGTAAAGACTCAGTTATTAAATTCAACATAATGAAATATATAGAAACAGACACAATCATATTACCTGATTTGCACACTGATTTAAAATGTTTCTCAATTGTGATTTGATTTTACTTTATAATCCCCTGAGGCCCATACTTCAAAACCTTTCATGGATACTGCTTTGGCCTGATCAGTGTTACTTTACTATACAAGAAATGAATAAAAGAATGATAAACTACATCCCATGAGCCTCTCTACATCGACCATAAAACCATAAATCTGGATCAAAATTATTCAGATGTTAGAATCCTTTTCTTTGCCATCTGAGATCAAACTGATCTTGTAGTTTTTGTCCTGATTTTTCAAAGTATTGTCAGATGGGATCCAGACATCACAAGATCAGGATTACAGAATCTAGATTTGCAGTCTTTGGATCGGCCTCCACCTGTTCATTAACACAAAAAAATGTTGTGAGCTACATTATTATTAAAAAGTAAATGTCTCGCTAGATTAAAAAAGAAAAAAACAACACTGCAAATTAACTGTTTTGTCAGCATACTACTGTGTTTATTGATCAAAAGACCCTCAACACCTATCCATTTTTACACAGCAGCAGATTGGAAGGTTTTTTGGTGCTCCTATTGAAAATATTGGGTTATTGTTATTAACTGTTTGATATTTGTGTTACTTTAAGAAATTAATAAAATAATGATTAAATACATCCCATGAGCCCCGTGTCTCCACCTGAATTCATGCTGAACCCACCTTTTCAGTTGGATCAAGATAATCCTGATTTTAGCATCAAAACTATCCTAATCTGCACCTCAGAGTTTTGAAATACCCAAAACAACATCTGATCTGGATTCTGACTAGGATTGGATTACCAAATGTGTATCCCAGTTTTGTAGATGAGGATCACATATCCTGGTTTTAAAATACCCATCTTAATCCAGTCCAGATAATTCTGATCTAGATTAAAAGTTTTGAAATGCTGGCCCCTGAAAATATAAGTCATTGTATTATTATCTTAGAATGAGCTGTTTACATGTACAGAGGTCGCAGGCCCTCTTCTGCTGAGGTCCCCATGTTCTACAGTAGCCCAGACTGGTCAAACCAAACACTGGCTCTATGTAGAGGGTTTCACGCTTTCTATACATTTTGCAGCCGCTGTGGGTTCTCTTACATGCTAGGAAGGGGATGGTGAGTGGAGGAGTGTGCAATTAGTAAGCGCATCACCTGATGAAACTAACTCCTACATACTGATCCTTGAAGCCCTCCATCCATTCTGTTTAGGTCAGAGGCACGCAGAGGAAGTTTTATTTTTCCCACCACTGACACTTCATTCCTCCAGTGTTAGCTTTACTTGTCAGAGGAGGCAGCACTGTTGTTGTGGTGGTGGTGGAGGCGGTTTGTGACTTAGAACACCCCTCTTTATCTCAGGAAGTTCTCTCTCGAAGGTCTCATGTAACTGAGGGAAATCATGCAGGTGACAATCATAGCTGGACACCAGGAAGACATGAGGAAACTCAATACCTTGACTTTGAAGACCTGTCACAAAAGGAAACAGATTTCATGATGAGATAGATAAAATCATTACAACTATTAAAATATATAAGATAATGTATATATCTCAACTTAGATGTTCTTTTGTTCCCTGAGTAATTTCTTATCAGTGGTGAGACTTGTTTTACATCATGAAAATTCACTAATAAATCTGACTATTATTATAAATGATCACATTAGTAAGTCACTCACCTTGGATGCAGTTTTCTCTGATTTGTGCGAGAGTGCTTTCTGCATCAAAGTCCCTCCTTCTTTCTTCAGCTCGTAGATCGTTGTCAATCTTTGAGCGAACAAAGTAGAACTTCTTGCCCATCCTCTGAATCTCCAGAGCCAGTTTCACATCATTTTCTTTGAAGCGATCAGCTGAGATGATGATGAAGAAGTCAAACCTCTCAAATCCAACATGCTGCAGGTACTTGTCAGCTGGAAAGTTGGTGGTGCCAATACCAGGAAGATCCCATACTGTAACTCTGGGATATTTTGGGTGGGGGTAATCTTTAACCTCCATGGCTGATTCTACATAACCAGTGGGGGCTGCGCTCTCATCCATGTCGTCTATGCCTCTAAAGGCATTAACAAAGGAGGATTTACCAGAACCGAGCTCTCCAGTGACGGCAATATTTAGTGGAATGTCAGTCATTCTGTCCACTGGATTATCCATGTTTAGCCCTGAAAGTGGAGTAAAGAAGAATCCAACATCATGCACAAAATATGAGAGAAGAAGACAGAAGACATTGACACATCTAGCTACTGAAAATGCAAAACAGGAAACTTATTTTTCATAGCATTGTTAGGGTTGAGCACTCAGCTCACCAATACCAGCAAAAATCTGACATGTGCATCACATCTTTAGTAATTATGAAATATTTGTCCTCTCTTCATTTAAAATATCTTATATGATGCAGTACAGTATACTAAGGTGTGTAAATAATTTCATCAGCACTAAAAAAGCAGAGCTATTCCACAGAGGAAGGTGACATCAGACAGTAATATTACAAATTCAGTGGATCCTCTTTAAAGTGCCTGTTAGACAGTGATAAGCAGATCATGTTTCACTAAAATAAAAACTAGTCTTTTCTGAATATTAGAAGTTACTCACCCTGAAGTCTTGATGTTGAAACAGATGAGACAAGAGCAGACCAGCCTTTGAGTTACTATGACTTGTTCAGTGGCAGGAGAAGCATATATATAGTCTCTTTACTCCTCCAAGAACAACAGATCTTATCAGTGCTCTGCCCTTTAGAAACTGACCAATGAAAAAGTCCTTCTATAAGTGCCAGTCACCCATTGGTTATTGTGAAGCAGCTGACTTCAAGGAACATGCAGATTTCCAATAAACAGAGAAACATGGAGAGCTGAAGTCTTTCACTTTCACTGAGTGACCAATGATTCAGGGTCCTTTGTCCAACAGCCTTTTGGGATTCATCAGTAGTTTCATTTTTGTTAACTATTGTAAGTCAGTCCAACCTAATAAAGAACATTTAGTAGAATATTTAATATGGTGGATCTCACCTCTCCCAAAGTTTTAATCATACTTTTAGTTTCATGATGTTTTGGTTGGTTCAGAAACTGTTCATGCTGTGATCCTCTTTGTGAGGCTTTTTATGTGATTCTGAGCTGTTTAAAACAAACCTGACTTGACGACTCTCTGGAATGTTCAGTGTACAGTGAGCTCCTTCATTGTAACATTGCTTCCAAATGTTCATGAATATAAATAAACTGTGCACCATGTATGATGGATAATTTTGAGTCTTGTATAAAAATGAGAATCTTTTTATTTTAATCATTTTATTGTTTTGTGTTTTGTAGGGTTACAATAAACTTTTGCTCCTTACAACTGATTTTTTTGGTCTTTTTCTTCACAGTCATTCATAAAGTGCTATCAGTTTACACATTGACAAATATTCTAAATATTTGCTAAATATAAATAATGGTTGAAGTCATTTTTCAACTTGTTACATATTTTATATAGGCTTAAATACTGCTTCATTTTTTAAAAAGGAATAAAATTAAGTTATTAATTTTTAAAAAGTCAGTTGCTGCTTTATTAATGTAGGGGGATAAAATGTTGGTGTTGTAGTTGCTCACATTGTATCAGAATGCATTGTCTGCTGCAGTGATATATATTGTTTCACAAATTTATCATGAAAACTTGGGATGATAATTATTCATTGATGACTGATATAAAATGGTCTTTAAGAATTTGATTGATCAAGTAAATTTAATTGATCTACAATCAAATAAAAATCTGAAATATAACTTAAATATACTTATTATTATTATTATTATTTTCATGAACCACTCTGCATGTTATCTGATGTACAAGTATATGTGTTAATATTTGTATTTACACTCACTGAGGCTGTGGTGTAGTTCCTCACTGTGACCACTGGAGGGCAGTGAGCTCTCATCACTACTACACAAACTATGAACACATTCAACATCAACATGAATCATTAAAGTCATGATGTGTTTCATATAAAGACAAAACAGCACATTTCACTTCATTCTCATGAAGCTTTTTATTTGAAGACTCAAAGGTATTAAATTCAACATGTTGACAATATTTAGAAAAACAGCATCATATTAACTGATCTGCACAAAGTGCTGAAATTTGTGGCTAGATTACCAATAAAATATAGTGTATACAGTAAAATAATTCAAAAGCTCTTTCCATTATACACCGTTTCATAGAAAAAGAAGATCATATTTTTTCCTGAATTACAAAGTTAAGAGGCATGTTTTCATTTGCTTTTAAGCTATAAAAGTTTGCATTTGTTTGAGTAAATAACACCTACATATATAGAGGTCATTAGATGGATGTTTAAGAATTCTATATATAAATATTTTCCACCTTTATCACACAGAGGAAGTTTAAGATTGACTGGAAAGGGGTAAGAGAGAGAGAATGACACACAGCAAACAGCCACAGGCAGGAACTGAACCAGGGTCACTGCAGAGGACTGACAGCGTCAGTACATGGAGGGCAGCTCTACCAAGTGAGCTACCAGGGTGTCCCTACACTATAGGTTCAAATGCCATTAACACTCAATGTCACACTCGAGTGTTCAAACCCAGGGCCTTTTCAAACACCCTCTGTGCATCCTCAACAAGCATGTCGAGGAAAGTACTGAGAGCTCTGTAGGTTGTCAGAGAAGAGAGGATCATTGTTGTTGGGATTCCAAATATTGGAATGTTTGTGGACGCAGTCCCTGCTGCCATTAATGCACCTGTGTCTGCACATTCAGAAATCAGCTTCAGGATAAGATCGGGGGTTATTTTCTGTAAAGCCAGAGGTGACTTGATGACAGCCCTCAGGTCCTCCAGTGGCACACGTGTGCTGTCAGCAAGTCTCTGCAGGGACCCACTATCAAGATCAAACCCAACTATATATTGTGTGACAACACCAACCAACTCCTCTGTTTCAACAACAGCTGCTGCAACTGTAGATGTTAAAGCATGGTATTTTATTTTTCTCTGGAAAGCCTCTTTCTTCTTGTTGATGATCTCCAGGCTGATGTTGGGCATGGCAAACAGCAGTGCATCCTTCTTGTGTGCAGGAAGTTCTTTCTCTAGGGTCTCATGTAAGAGAGAGAAGTCATACAGCTGGAGATCAAAGCTGGACAGCAGGAAGACTTGAGGAAACATAACACCTTGGTTTTGAAGGCCTGTGTAATAAAAATAATAATAATTACAATTTTTAAAAATGTTGGCTATTTAACATAATGTGAACATGTCAACTTTATTGTTCTCTTGTTCCCCAAGTCTTTTTTTCTTGGTATGATCTCAACTGTTTGCTAATCTACCATTTACTACAAATAAATAAGACAGACTTGTGGTCAATAGTTTGAAATAGCTGTCATCTATTTTAAAATATATTAAAATACCATTTGTTATACACCTCTCCTCCACTTAAAATGTTTCCTGATTGTGACTGGTCCTTATTATCATAATATTTTTTCATAAATTTCTTCAAAAGTCCTAAGACATTTCCCATAAATCCCAATAAATATAAAACACACAACAAATACTACAAACATAAGTCAACAGATATTTATAAATATGTGGCTGCAGTCAGTGCGATCAATTAAATCACTTCCTTTTACATTCTAGTGTTTAGTCTAAAAACTTAGAACCTGAAGTCTAATTTGACATTTTGACAGACAAAAGGCTGATTATTTTTTTATATGCAGCATGAACGAAATGTGTTATCATGTTATTATTTCAGATTTTTCTGGCACTTTGTCCTTTAATTTAGAGCACACATAAACAAATTGAATCACTTTTATTTTCACACATGCATCCATTAAGAGATATATGAAGTCTCGCGATACATCTGCGCCATGTTTACATGCTACCTGGGAGCTACAGTTGACATTTCAGCTAAAAACATGGTGTAAAGGGCTTTTTTGCAGTTAAATTTTGATGTTGTGGCTCGCGGACACTTGGATTACACAACATGAGCAAGATGGAGACATTTTGTGTTTTTGTGTTCTTTTTTTAACATTTTATCCATGGTCTCCAATCACTGCCATTGGCTGCAACCCTGTTTTCTGCTGAAACTACAGGATTGTTTTGTGAACTAAGATCTTCACCCATCCTCACATCGAGCATAGAGGTGAGTACATATTAAGTGGATATCATTCTGGGGTGGAATATCACTTTAAAATAGCACACAGTGGCCTATGAAGTAGACACAATGAGCTCAGCCTTCTAGCATCTACAGCAGTAAACAACAGTAACATTTAAGTAATAATATTAATCCAAAAACATCAGACATAATAACACTGACTGAGAGCATTTTACTGCAACACAATACTTTTACTTTAAGTACATTTATCTGATAATATTTCCATAGTTTTTACAATGTGATATTAGTACTTTTGCTTCAGTAAAGGATCTGAATACTTTTTACACTCCTGGCTGCCTCAGAGGAGTAATATCATGTCCATATATTGAGGCTGCTGCAGGAAAGTGTGTACGCGCATATGAATGCATGTTGATGCACAACATGGTTCTCTTTTCTGAGCTACACATTATAAACACTGCTGCATGTTGGTGCTCAATCAAACTTGATAAATAGTTTTATTTCATTCTCACTTCTGTCAGACACAAAGTCACAGAGCATTTGGGGATAAATTAATGTTCCTGACCATTTTTATGCCATTTTAACTTAAATTCTGACGCATGCACACACGTTACTTTATAAATGAGAAGTAAATGCATTTAGTTTAAGTTTTGCCAAGCTATAATCTTGTGTTGAGAAAATTTACTTTTCTTATTTAGATAAACGTAAATCTTTGAGGTGTAGAAACTCAAAAAAATGTATTTCAAAAGTTGTTGACAGTGAACTGTAAACCTGTTTGTCATTTTTTGGAAGCTTGAAAATTAAATGGTTTTAAATAAAAAAAATATTAAAATATTAACCGTTATTCACTTTCACTTCAGTTGACTCAATATTAATTAAATTACAATATTTGGAGGTTTGTAAAACTCAGAGATTCGTGTTTATCTAAAGAAGTAAAGTAAATTATCTCAACATAATTTTGTTAGTTGGTAAAACTTGAGAGTTTGAGTTGGGCTTGAGGCAGCTGCCTTGAAATGTTGAGTTTTCTCAGTTTTTTTTTTTTTTGTTTGTTTGTTTCACAGTAAAGGACATTTTAGCAAAATAAGTGCATTTAGGCAGATTAACAGGCTCTTGTTTTTCCCTCTCATCAGCAAAATAATATACACATTTTTAAAGCTTTATATGTAACCCTTAATTCTGCAGAATTTCTTCCGTGGTCTTTTATTTATTTGGTGACTCAAATAAAATCCCACCTGTGGGTCATGACCCAGTCTCTGGGAGTGGCTGCTCTACAGGAACATAAAGAATTGTTTGACAATCACTCAGCTCTTGATAAGTCCACATTGGATTGTTACGACATTCTATGCAGAATATGAACGTATTTTCAGTTCCAGAACCTCACTGTTGAGCTCTATTTGTAAGACGAAGAATGTGTTTGTCTTCTTTCAAAAGTTAAGTTACTTAATTTTAAATTTGATGGACACTTAACCATTGTTCTATTAGATCTTTAGTTGTTTTAACTGTGTACTTTTGTAAAGCAGTGAAAGGATCTGTCAATACAGCTTGTGTCAGTGTAACAGGTTGAAAACACTATATGTTGAGCTTTTATTATGAAACAAAACACCCCCTTATTTTTTTGAGATAACACTGTAAAGAACTTACTCTAACAGAGTTGACTTGAAGGCGTTGTGGATTTATTCCACCAGGTCAGTAGATGGCGCTCGCGTGCTCCTGTGGATGCCTGATGCCTTGATGTGCATTTTGCCAGCAAAAGTATATTGTGAATGTTTGAGCTGAATGGGAAACATTAGCGAAAGAGTCATGATGCTGTTATGTACAAATAGTTTGTTTTGATTGTAAATTTGGTATTCTGGTTCTCATTAATTTATGTTTCAGTAATCTAACAAATTTTACTTACATTCTTAGGTTCAGTAAAAACACTAATACCACAATGTGAAAATACTCCACTACAAGTAAAAGTCCTTTTACTTGAGTCAAAGTATGTAAACATTATCAGCTGTTTTCAGTATGAAAAGTAAAAGTAGCCACTGTGCAGTGAAATGCTGCCTGTCAGTAACTAGTAACTGTACTTTATATAAACCTGTCAAAGACAATTAACCACAGAGTCTCAGATAAATTTACATCTCTCAGGGAGAATTTATGTACAAAAAGTATGTTTTAAGCCACAAGATTGCAATTTTTAATTAACTGATTCATTTATTCCTAAATTCTGTTATTTTCTAACAGGTTTTAGTGTGTTTATAATATAATTTAATATAAGTTTATAATGTAATTCCATTGTCTAAAGGTTTGTGGTATCAGATTTCTTTCATACTTATTGAGGTACTTTGTTTATTTAGTCTTTCAGCATAAATTGTAAAAATAAACTATAATCATTATAAAGGATTTGCACAAATTGAAGTACCTTAACTTACCTTAACTAAGCAGGTTCCATTAGGTTCTAAAACATGTTCATTTAGTTCTGCAAGTACAAATAAAGGCCCTTTTCATACATTATATACAATACACTGGTGTGATACCTTAAGATGTTTGCCTGATTTTCGCTATAGCGATGGATGGATTTGGTTACTGATTACCCTTCTGCATGTAATGAGTAATTGTATCCGAATGCATTTTAAAAGTAACCCTCCCGACCCTGATGATGACCACAAGTGATAACAGCATCCTGTCAGTCTACTTGAGATTTTCTGTGCATGTCAATTTGTCCCAGTAAATTTATGATCAATGTTTCAAAACAGAGTCTGAGGTCTCTGTCATAAAAATCTGGACAGTCCAAAAGGCTCAAGCTCTTCACCACCTCCACCCCACCACCATCAACAAGAGGAGATTTAACTTCCAGGAGCTTTGGGGTTGAAAGTTTGTAAAGTTACCAAGTGCACCATAATGTCATGCTCAGCCAGATAAGTTTGATGTTACTTCACATTATATTGAAACTGAAGATTGTCTGACTTGTGTATTTTGAGAAACTAAAGACACAAGAGTGCGTTTGAGTCAGACAAACATAAAAACTATCATAAGTTCATTATCTTGTTTTATGGGACTTGTTTTCAGTTTTGGAAATCCAGTAATTCATCTCACTATTATTGTAAAAGATTACATGACACTCACATACACTCACCATGGATGCAGTCTTCCCTGATTTTTGCAAGACTCTTCTTTGCATCAAAGCCCCTCCTTCTTTCTTCATCACGTAAGTTATGGTCAGTCTTTGAGCGAGCAAAGTAGAACTTCTTGCCCATCTTTCGAATCTCCAGAGCCAGTTTCACATCATTTTCTTTGAAGCGAGTGGCTGAGATGATGATGAAGAAGTCAAACCTCTCAAATCCAACATGCTGCAGGTACTTGTCAGCTGGAAAGTTGGTGGTGCCAATACCAGGAAGATCCCACAGTGTAACATTGGGATACTTTGGGTGGGGTAATCTTTAACCTCCATGGTGGTTTCTACACAACCAGTGGGGGCGGCTCCTCATCCTTGTTGTCTATGCCTCTGAAGGCATTAACAAAGGAGGATTTACCAGAGCCGGACTCTCCTGTGATGGCAATGTTTAGTGGGACATTATTCACCTTCTCCAAATACTTCTTGATCTTTGAAGCAGCTAAGGCTCGAGCATTAGTTTCTAGAGCTTCTTTAACTCCTTTAATCATTGTATCCAGTGGATTTTCCATGGTGATCTTTGAAAACTGGAGTAAAAACAAGAAGTTAAAAAGTGACTATTATCTTTTGGGGAACAGTAGAAAATTTTATTCTACAATGATCTAACATCATGCACAAAATATGAAAGAATGCAAATATATCAGCAACAGTAGCCTGCACACTTTATTCAAGGAGGGGTCTGGATACTTGTTCTGCACAGCAGGGTTAGGATAGAATTATCAGTTACACATGCACACTACTGATCATAAGGCACCAATACCAACAAAAATCTGAGATGTACACTCCTCTTCCTTTAAATATCCTATTACGATGCTGTATAACCTCAAACACACCACACCAACTTTAATAATTTCATCAGTACTAAAAAAAGCAGAGCTTTTCCACAAAGGAAGGTGACATCTGTTAACACAAACAGTAATATTAGTAAAGTTTTTTATTTAAATTAATAAAAAATAGTCTTTTCTGAATATTGTAAGTTACTCACCCTGAAGTCTTGATGTTGAAACAGATGAGACAAGAGCAGACCAGCCTTTGAGTTACTATGACTTGTTCAGCTGCAGGAGAAGCATATATATAGTCTCTTTACTCCTACAAGAACAACAGAAGATGTTATCAGTGCTCAGCCCTTTAGACTCTGACCAATGAAAATGTCCTGCAAGTGGAAGATAAACAATTTTGATTACTAAGCAATGTATTGATTTTGGGATTCTTTGTCTCTAAGGCTAATGTGCTTACACATTGTTGTCAGAGAACTGGCAACTCTCATTATTTAGATGAAGAATTTCTACAACACCCACTGGTGATTGTGAAGCAGCTGACTTCAAGAAACGTGCAGATTTTCAAGAAACACTTCACTGCAGGCTACTGAGAGTCCAATAGTTCAGCAGGGTCCTCTGTCTACAGCCTTTTGGGATTCATTAGTAGTTTCATTTTTGTTAATTATTGTAAGTCAGTCCATCCTAATAAAGAACATAACCTAATAGTTATTATGAAACTATTCCCACCTGTGGCTGCTGTTGCAAATCCTCTCACAACTCTCAGAGGGTGGATCTCACCTCCAAATGTTTCGTTCATATTTTTACTTTCATGGTGTTTTTCAGTCTTCATGAAAGCTTTGGTTGGTTCAGAAACCATTGTTTGTTTTTGTGAACTCTTCTGAGACATTAGGTGTTCTCAGACTGCAGGAACTTTTCCACAGTTCCAAGAACTGTTTGAGGCCCCCTCCTTTTTTTTTATTGATTCAGCCCTGCAGGAACTATGAACCATCAATGATCTCAGAATGCTGTTTTGAGGAACCTTTTTAGCTCGTACCTAGCGTGGGTACTCTTTCAGGACAAGAGGAACGGTGAGTGATGTAAGTGCGCAGTGACTAGTCCAGATGTGAGTGTATGTTGATTGATCAACACATGAGCCAACGCAGCACCAGCAACCGCCATTATTAAAACCATCTATAAACATTAGCAGTGTAAACAACAGCATATAATAGCTCATAATTATTTACAAAATGGAACAAAACACGGACACGTGGACCGACCATGAAGTCCAGGTGTTACTGAGTGTGAACCTGACGGCGGAAATACAACTGCAAGGTGAAATATAAACATCTTCAGCAGCATTTCCTGCAAACTTGCTACATTAGTCACTGGCCACAGAGCGAGCACAAACACAAAAGTGTGTGAAAACTGAAAGATGCAGTTTAGAAAGAAAAAGCTCCTCCAATTTCATTTTTGACTTACTTCCTGATCCTAGGGACATTTTGTGCCATTTCGTTTTTTATTTTCAAATCATTTTGGCTGTGTTGAATGAATATAGCTCAAATTTGCCAAAGGATATTTATTTTTTGCAAGGTTTAGAATTGTGGTCTCATTTCCTTAAATTAGCCTAAAATGGCTAAGCTACGCAAAAACTTACTCATTTGATCCTAGTGACAAAAAATGCCCTATTGACAACCATTGAAAATAGCACATTTATCCTAACATAAACTAATGCATTCCTTTATATTAAGATTTCATTTTGGACTACTGGCTTTCAACTTTTAATTTTTATATTTGTTCACCAGATGGCTCTACTTATTCCCATTCAAAGCATGCGGCAAAAATTTCACAGTTTCACGGTTTTCTGCAAGGGCGCCTTGCCCCTGAAATGACAAGTGTGTATTGCTATTGATATTGGATAATGGTGTGTGTGTAAAAAAACAGTAATAATAATAAAATACTATACTTATACTATACTTATACAATATACTATACTATATATAAAATGTATTTTATGGAAATTATTTTAGTTTTTTTGTTTTGTTTTTTTGTTTAAAAAATATAGTGGAGCTATGTGAACATACTGGCATTTAAAGGGTTAAAATCCAAAAAATATAATTAATATTTGATATGTACACTGGTCAAACATAACATTATGATCACTGACAGGTGAAGTGAACAATACTGATTATCTCCTCATTAAGGTGCTTGTTAGTGGGTGGGATATATTAGGCAGTAAGTGAACATTTTGTCCTCAAAGTCGATGTGTTATAAGTGGGAAAAATGGGCAAGTGTAAGGATTTGAGCGAGTTTAACAGGTGCCAAATTGTGATGGCTAGACAAAGGGTCAGAACATCTCCAACTCTGCAGTTCTTGTGGGGTGTTCCTGGTCTGCAGTGGTCAGTATCTATCAAAAGTGGTCCAAGGAAAGAACAGTGATGAACCGGCGACAGGGCCATGGGCAGCCAAAGCTCACTGATGCACGTGGGGAGCGAAGGCTGGCCTGTGTGGTTCAATCCAACAGACGAGCTACTGTAGCTCAAATTGCCGAAGAAGTTAATGCTGGTTCTGATAGAAAGGTGTCAGAATACACAGTGCATCGCAGTTTGTTGCGTATGAGGCTGCATAGCCACAGACCAGTCAGGGTGCCCATGCTGACCCCTGTTCACCACTGAAAGCGCCAACAATGGGCACGTGAGCATCAGAACTGGACCACAGAGCAATGGAAGAAGGTGGCCTGGTCTGATGAATCACGTTTTCTTTTACATCACGTGGATGGCCGGGTGTGTGTGCGTCGCTTACCTGGGGAACACATGGCACCAGGATGCACTATGGGAAGAAGGCAAGCTGGCGGAGGCAGTGTGATGCTTTGGGCGATGTTCTGCTGGGAAACCTTGAGTCCTGCCATCCATGTGGATGTCACTTTGACACGTACCACCTACCTAAGCATTGTTGCAGAACATGTACACCCTTTCAAGGAAACGGTATTCCCTGATGACAGTGGCCTCTTTCAGCAGGATAATGCACCCTGCTACAAAGCAAAAATGATTCAGGAATGGTTTGAGGTACACAACAACCAGTTTGGCCTCCACATTCCCCAGATCTCAATCCAATCGAGCATCTGTAGGATGTGCTGGACAAACAAGTCCGATCCAAGGAGGCCCCACCTCGCAACTTACAGGACTTAAAGGATCTGCTGCTAACGTACCACAGCACACCTTCAAAGGTCTAGTGGAGTCTATGCCTCGATGGGTCAGGGCTGTTTTGGCAGCAAAAGGGGGACCTACACAATATTAGGCAGGTGGTCATAATGATGAATATTTCAGGCTGAAGTAGTTTTAAAAGCTTGACTCGTTTAAAGTGGAAAAAATATTAATGTATGACATTTTTACAGCAGTTTTTGGGAAGGTGCCATTTTCTGGCCTTAGGATCAAATGAGTAAGTTTTTTAAAAAATCTGGCACTGCAAAAAAAATAAATAAATAAAAATGCATGAAAATCAATGTTGCTGCCAATCACTGACCCATCCCAGGGCCTAATAATAATAATAAAATACTCATTGAAATGTATTTTATGGAAATTATTTCAGTTTTTTGCTTTTTTCAATAAAAAAACAGTGGTACTATGTAAACATACTGGCATTTGAAGGGTTAAAATACCCCCAAATATAATTAATATTTGATATGTATATTTCAGGCAGAAGTAGTTTTAAAAGACTGACTCATTTAAAGTGGAAAAAAATATTAATGTATGACATTTTTACAGCAGTTTTTGGGAAGGTGCCATTTTCTGGCCTTAGGATCAAATGAGTAAGTTTTTTAAAGGATCTTTTAAGGGTTAAGTACATTTTGCTGATAATACTTATATACTTTTAAGTGAGGTTTTGTATGCAGGATTTAAACTTGTAGTGGAGTATTTTCACGGTGTGGTAGTAGTACATTTACCTGAGTAAAGGATCTGACTACTTCTTCCACCACTAGTCTGGCTTTTATTCAGCATTAAGATCACATTAAGATCACTGTAGCATGTAGCAGGTAGCATGAAACATGGCGTCGATCTCGCAAGACTTCGTATATCTTTTAATGGATGGACGTGTGAAAATATTGTGAGATTGATGCCATGTTTACATCCTACCTGCTACAGTTGACATTTTGGCTAAAAACATGGTGTAAATGGTGTCTCTTGTATATATATATATATATATGTATATATGTATATAAAAAAAAAAAAAAAAATCCCCTTCTCGCCCCACCTGGGGCGGTATTGTGCCTCCTTCAAGCTCGGGTCCTCTACCAGAGGCCTGGGAGCTTGAGGGTTCTGCGCAGGATCTTAGCTGTTCCCAGGAGTGCGCTCTTCTGGACAGAGATCTCAGATGTTCTTCCTGGTATCTGCTGGAGCCATTCTCCCAGCTTTGGGGTTACTGCTCCGAGTGCCCCGATCACTACTGGGACCACTTTTGCCTTTACACCCCACATCTTCTCCAACTCCTCCTTGAGACCCTGGTATTTCTCCAGCTTCTCGTGCTCTTTCTTCCTGATGTTGCTGTCACTTGGGATCGCTACATCCACCACTGTGACTGTCTTCTGTTCTTTGTCTACCACCACTATGTCCGGTTGGTTTGCCATCACCAGCTTGTCTGTCTGGAACTGGAAGTCCCACAGGATCTTGGCTCGGCCATTCTGGATCACCTTTGGAGGTGTCTTCCACCTTGATCCCTGGACCTCCAGCCCATACTCAGTACAGATGTTCCTGTGCACGATGCTAGCCACCTGGTTATGACGCTCCATGTATGCCTTCCCTGCCAGCATCTTACACCCCGCTGTTATGTGCTGGATTGTCTCAGGGGCATCTTTGCACAGCCTGCACCTGGGGTCTTGTCTGATGTGGTAGATCCCGGCCTCTATTGACCTTGTGTTCAAGGCTTGCTCTTGTGCAGCCATGATCAGTGCCTCTGTGCTGTCTTTCAGTCCAGCCTTTTCCAGCCACTGGTATGTTTTCGCTATGTCAGCCACTTCCTCAAGCTGTCGATGGTACATGCCATGCAGGGGCTTGTCTGTCCATGCCATCCCTTCTGGCTCCTCCTTACTGGGCTTTTGCTGCGTGAGGCATTCAGCCAGCAGGTCATCATTGGGCGCCATCTTCCTGATGTACTCCCAGAGGCTTGCCGTTTCCTCCTGGATAGTGGCTCTGACGCTCACGAGTCCGCGGCCCCCTGTCTTCCGCTTAGCGTATAGCCTCAGGACGCTGGACTTAGGGTGAAACCCTCCATGCATCGTAAGGAGCTTCCTTGTCTTGATATCAGTGGCTTCTATTTCTTCCAGTGGCCAGGATATTATACCAGCAGGGTATCTGATCACTGGCAGGGCGTAGGTGTTTATAGCCTGGATCTTGTTCTTGCCATTCAGCTGACTCTTCAGGACCTGCCTCACCCTCTGAAGGTATTTGGCTGTGGCTGATCTCTGTGCTGCCTCCTCATGATTGCCATTTGCCTGTGGGATCCCTAGGTATTTGTAGCTGTCCTGAACATCTGCTATGTTGCCTTCAGGTAGTTCAACCCCTTCAGTGGCGATCATCTTCCCTCTTCTGCACACCATCCGTCCACACTTGTCCAGTCCGAATGACATCCCAATGTCATTGCTGTATATCCTGGTGAGGTGAATCAGGGAGTCAATGTCACGCTCATTCTTGGCATACAGCTTGATGTCATCCATGTAGAGGAGGTGGCTGATTGTTGTCCCACTTCGGAATCGGTATCCAAAGCCACTCTTGGTGATGATCTGGCTGAGGGGGTTCAGGCCTATGCAGAACAGCAGGGGGGACAGTGCATCTCCTTGGTATATCCCACATTTGATGCTCACATCTGCAATTGACTTTGAGTTGGCTTCCAGAGTTGTCTTCCACAGCCCCATCGAGTTCTTGATGAAGGCTCTAAGTGTCCTGTTGATCTTATACAGGTCTAGGCACTCCAGTATCCATGCGTGTGGCATCGAGTCATAGGCCTTCTTGTAGTCAATCCAGGCAGTGCACAGGTTGGTACTTCTGGTCTTACAGTCCCGGGTGACTGCCCTGTCAACCAGTAGCTGGTGTTTGGCTCCTCTGGTGTTGTTGCCAATTCCTTTCTGTGCTCTACTCATGTATTGATCCATGTGCCTACTCATCTTAGCCGCTATGATGCCTGACAGGAGCTTCCATGTTGTGCTCAGGCAGGTTATAGGCCGGTAGTTGGATGGTACTGGGCCCTTCTGCGGGTCCTTCATGATGAGGACTGTACGGCCTTGGGTCAGCCACTCTGGGTGGGTTCCAGATCTTAGCAGCTGGTTCATCTGTGCTGCCAGTCGTTCATGGAGTGCGGTTAGCTTTTTGAGCCAGTAGGCATGGATCATGTCGGGCCCTGGTGCTGTCCAGCTCTTCATCTTAGACACTCTTTCTTGGATGTCTGCGGTGGTAATTTCTACTGGTTCCTGTTCTGGAAGGCTACTGTGGTCTGCTTTCAGTTCGAGCAACCACTGGGCATTGGTGTTATGTGATGCCTCCTTCTCCCAGATACTCTTCCAGTAGAGCTCAGTTTCAGCCTTTGGTGGGTCTATCTGGGTGTTCTTACTACCCTGCCATTGAGAGTAGACCTTAGCTGGATTGTTGGAGAACAGTCTATTTATTCTCCTGGTCTCAGCTTCTCTGCTGTATCTCTTAAGGCGGGTAGCCAGGGCTGTGAGCCTCTGCTTGGCAGTCTCCAGAGCGTCATCTATGGACAGCTTGTTGTATCTCCTTGGCACTTTCTTCCTGATCTTTACACCTTTCTGTAGCTCAGTTAGCAAGCTAACCTCCCTCCTTGTTGCCGTGATCTTGCTCTCCAGTCTCCTCTTCCATGGAGGGTTCCCCTGCTCCTTCCGGCTACTGTTCATCTTGTAGCCTAGCATGCTTAGGATGACTGTTGCCGCTGCATACATCAGCTGATTGGTCTCAGTGATGGTTTCTGTGGGTATAGTCATCAGTGCCATGTTCACGTCTTCCAGTAGAGATTCATCTGGTACTTTGTCTCTTAGCCTTGGCAGGTAGGTAGTTGTGTTCCCCCAGGATTCTGTAATCTGTTCTCTCAGGTCAGCTGCCCTTGTATTCAGGGTGTCTGTGCTTCTTGGGGCTTGGTACCCAATCTCATTATTCAGGGATGCAGATGACATCCCCGCACTGACCTGTCGTCCTGGCTCCCCCTTGCCGTAGCATCTTTGTACCGTGGATGAGGCACATTGTACCTCATCAATCTCTAATTGCGACAGTAGGTTCTTCTTACGGATATTAGAGCACTGGGTCACAAGTTGCTTTGCAGTCTTCGTGGATGTGGGGTTTCGAAGCATCCATAGGTCCCACATCCTCTTCATATACCCTCTCTCACTGGGGTTGCTGGTGTAGTAGCATTCCAGCAGTGTCTTGTTCTCTGCCCTGCTCCAATATATATATATATATATATATATATATATATATGTATATGTATATGCCCCCCCCCCCCCCCTGGAGCAGGGCAGAGATATATATACATATACATATATATATATATATATATATATATATATATATATATATTGGCCAGAATAAATAAGATAAGATAAGATAAGATAAGATAAGATAGGATAAGATAGGATAAGATAAGATAAGATAAGATATTCCTTTATTAGTCCCACAGTGGGAAAATTTCCAGCATTACAGCAGTAAAGTGGATGGCAAAAAATAAGAAGCATCAGTAAAAAAGACAATAAATAGCAAACAAGCAATATAAACAAAGAATAGAAAAATATGAATGATTTAAACAACGGAAAATACAGAAACTAGCAACCTAGTATGGGAAAATATAAGATATGGGAATGGTGACAATATGTAATGTTTTCAAGATTACACCATGGCACGAGGAAATACTGATATTGCACAAAGGAAATTAGAGATTCGCCAGGTACTGATATTGCACATTGGATGAAAATACACCTGACTGGAGTATTGATATTGCACACAGGAATAATAATACACCTGACTGAAGATTAATATATTGCGCCTTAGGTTGAGATTCACCTGAGCTAAATGTTGTAAGAATGAATGTTCTCCCAAGATTTAATTTTCTCTTCCAAATTTGAAATGTTGTGCATTTATTATTATTTGGTTATAGCCAAAAAGGACTCTCCTGTGATGGCAATATTTAGTGGGACATTATTCACCTCGTCCAAATGTTCCTGGACATTTTGATGTAGTCTTTGCAGTAAGGAGTCTGTCAATACTTATATTTCCACTCTGAGATTTTCAGATTTAAATATTCATGAAGTTTTGGAAATTAGTGTGAGGAAGAGATTTTTTCAGTCAGACACAAAGAAAGCCAATACAGCCCTATCCACTATGGATGGAAGAATGAATTACATTCATGAGAAAAGACAAATTATTATGTGAAGTGTAGATTTTTACTGTCATGATGATGTAATGACAGCATCTGTCCACTAGATGGTAGTGAAGGAACAAGAAAATACATGGGGATTACATTGATGAAAAATGGCTTTAATGTAATGACAAAATAACTAATTTCAGCTCCTTTTTTATTTTATAAATCATCAACTTCAATCATTTCAGTCAGATGAATCGCCTAATAGACAGTTAGCACCCCTGCCCCCCAGCCTTTTTCTTTTTTCCCAGATTTTTCCCACCTTTCCTGATTTGTTTGGTGAATGTGCAGCTGGATTAGTAAACTATGATTGTATATAGTATGATTACTTTAGTAAAAGAACAATTCACCCTCACAAAATCAATTCAGAAGCTCATCTGCTTTGTACAACAGTTCTTAACTGTGTTTGCTATATTTCACCTTATTGAATCACACTGAAGTGTTCAAACCCAGGGCCTTTTTAAACACCCTCTGTGCATCATCAGCGAGCATGTTGAGGAACATACTGAGAGCTCTGTAGGTGGAGATAAATGAAAAGCCCATTGCTGCTGGGATTCCAAATAATGGAATAAATCTGGACCCTTCCTCTGCTGCCATTAATGCAAGTTCACCTGCAGACAATGGCAGTAGCTTGATGATGAGGTCATTGCTTATATTCACTCCAGCCAGTGGTGATTTCATTACTGCTCTAAGATCACTCACAGACATCTGAACACTATGAGCAAGATTCTCCAGTGACTCGTCATCAAGACCGGAACCAACTTGGTACGTTGCAGTGACAGCAGCAATCATGGCTACATCAGCAGCAAAAGACAGGCCAGCAACTGGTGCAGACGCTATGAGTGCAGATACAGAGGCACAGTACTTTATTTTTCTCTTGAAAGCCTCTTTCTTCTTGTTGATGATCTTCAGGCTGATGTTGGGCATGGCAAACAGCAGAACATCCCTCTTGCGTGCAGGAAGTTCTCTCTCTAGGGTCTCATGTAAGAGAGGGAAGTCATGCAGGTGGAGATCACGGCTGGACACCAGGAAGACTTGAGGAGACTCAAAACCTTGTTCTTCAAGGCCTGCGTCACGAAAGGAGTTTGATATGTTCAGCTTCATATTATCAGATCACACTGATATAAATATACTGTCTATATAAAATATTTTAATGTTTGAAAATGCATAATTAATGCCAGATTAAAAGCTCCATTTCAACTAGTCTTCACTGCACTCCATCATAGGGCTCGGTATTGTTTAAAAAAATATGATACCAGTACCCTTACAGTAAGTGTTACTGATACTGAAAGAGTATTTAATTTGATACACTTTTTTCTACTTAAAGGGATAGTTCCCCCAAAAATGAAATTTCTGTCATTGTCTACTCCCCCTCATGCTGATTGAAGGTCGGGTTTAGTTTTTTTGTCCACAAAACACTGCTGGAGTTTCACAGGAAAACACTCTCCCAAAACAATTTAAGTGAATGGTGACCAGTTTTCAAACTAAACTGGACTAAAAGACTAAACACAAGCATCAAATGGCATGAGGGTGAAAAAATTTTCATTTTTTGATGAATTAATACTCATCACATGAATGGAAGCATTCCTGAAACAATACTTCCACATTTTAATTTTTATGATGATGATGGGATGTAGTACAGCCATACTTTCATGGATCTCTGAACTGCCAACTCTGTCAAATACACTGCGCTCAACTTCACCAGTTATTCAGACTGTCTGCAGTTATGTTCAGTTTGATGTGAGTCCAAGGTGCTACATTCATTTCAGTACACAACTATCAAAGTACTGCACTTCATTTTAATAGTTCAACAGTGATGTATTTCCATCAGTTTTTAACTAATTATGATGATGTGTCCTGTGCAGTTGGTTATCAGTTAAATTACTGAGAACATGCTGACTGGAAAAGTAGTCGATGAAAGATGCTGAAAGATGCTGAAAGCTCTGTAGAACTGAGAAAATTTGATCCATTGTTAATAATATTGATTAGTGTAGCTTTAATAATACAAATACAGTAGACACATGTTCTGTAGTTGCAAATAGAGATTTAGCTCACTTTCAACAGAGGAAATCCACTGAAAATAACATTTATTAAACTAGAATTTTTCCATAAGTCACTTACCTTTAATGCAGTATTTCCTCATTTGTGCGAGAGTCTTTTCTGCATCGTAATTCCTCTGACTTGCTTCTTCATCACGCAAGTTATGGTCGATCTTTGAGCGAACAAAGTAGAACTTTTTGCCCATCTTCTGAATCTCCAGAGCCAGTTTCACATCATTTTCTCTGAAACGATCAGCTGAGATGATGATGAAGAAGTCAAACCTCTCAAATCCAACATGCTGCAGGTACTTGTCAGCTGGAAAGTTGGTGGTGCCAATACCAGGAAGATCCCACAATGTAACATTGGGATAGTTTGGGTGGGGGTAATCTTTAACCTCCATGGTGGTTTCTACACAACCAGTGGAGGCGGCTCTCTCATCCTTGCTGCCTATGCCTCTAAAGGCATTGACAAAGGTGGATTTACCAGAGCCGGACTCTCCTGTGATGGCAATATTTAGTGGAGTGTTTTCAGCCTTGTCTAAATATTCTTGGATCTTTGCAGCACCTTCAGCCTGACTTTTATTCATCGCTTCTTTAACTTCTCTAAGAAAATCTTCATTTTCAAAGACATCATTTTGACTTTCCATGGCCATCCCTGAAACTGTGTGAAAAACAGATGTGAAATGACTGATACAGCAGACTATATCAGTCCACTTGATTTGACATTATGATCATGTCAAACTGGACAGCTTATTTTCCTAAAGAGGGAAATCATCAAAATGTCCAAATCAAAATGATACATACATTTCCTTTGAAAAATAAATTAATATTAAAAATAGTATTTTTTTTTTTTTTTTACAATATACACAACTGGTTAATCTATTGTCAACACAAAAATACATGTAGCTCTTTTTAAAATGTTTTTTTTTTTTTTTTTTTTTTTTTTTATAGAAAAGTGTCCAATAAATAAAAAAGTAACTGTGTATCAGCAGATACTCACTCAAGTGTCTCCCTTCCTGATGAGACTGAAGCAGAGATACGTCTATAGATGTTTTGACTCCTCTTAATACTGGAACCTTCTCTTATTGTTGTCATGGGGAGTCTTAATGATATCAGTAGGGAGCTGGCTTTGTAAGGGGGAGGAGGGACCTGACTTGTTTTCATCTGCTATACTTTCACTTTTACAGTCTGTCTTGACTTCTCACCGTCTGTGCTCTGATGTATCTGAGGTTCTGATGAGAAGTCAACACTGACCAACAGGTGTGGTGACATTTAAACTGCTCACACTTTATTTTAAAGCACAGTAATGAGATGTAACAAGCCCTACTTTCTAGACAAAACTAGAAGTGATATGCTCTTTATTAGACAGCAGTTATACCCTAATTAGACACCATACACCTAATGATATGGTAATCATGATAATGGTAATCAGAAATAAGAGATATAAATAGATACCACTTAACTTATGCTGTAATTAGAAACTGCATAATTAAACACAAAATATACTATACTTACTATCATACCAAATTATACTCTAATTAGAAACCAGACACAATTTCAAAAGATGTAATCATAGTCTAATTATAAATTAAATGAAATACAATGAAATATCAGACACATATTATGCAAGTTAGAGGCGTGGTCTCCTGAAACACAATGAACAAAATACAACTGACATGTAATTACACATTCCATCCAGAAAAAGTGATTATGTGCCCAAAACCAGTTAAGACAAAGGCTTTTTGTGTGTTGCTAAATAGGTAAACAGTGCGTTCCCTCTGTGATTTCATATTGTCTCAGTGGTAATTTTCTGATCATCAAGTGATGTTAATCTCCTTCCAGTTCGTCTTTATCAGTTTGTCAAGCATTCCAGCTATTTTCCAACAGTTTCTTTGTCAGTGTTTTTTGACTTTTTATTTGATGGACTTTGCCTGAAATTGTTTGGGGGTTCTTGCCTCCTTTGGATCTATTTGCCTGATTTGAACTCCTCCCTAGTTTTGGTGTCTCTGACCCCTCTATCTTGTTAGCACACTGAACATTTTCTGTTGACACTATGGACTCACTTTGCTCCTCCTGCTTGACATTTACTGTTGACTCCATCAACAGCAAAACAAAGCTGACCAGTATATCTGGCTTATGTATGCTGTGTTAAGTCTTTTTTCTTGCTGGCTGGTATTGGTCACACCAAAAGAGGCAGCATGTCCTGTCCTGTGTTGTGTTAGGTGGATGACCCAGCAATATCCGTTAAGCAGCTGAACATAAAATGCCTCCATACTGCTTGTCTGGTGTAATACAAGTCTCCTAAAACCCCAACATTCCACGTTGACAAAAACATGTTATTTACTCCATCTTTTTAGCCTGAATCTTCCCTGTAGATCCTTAGCTTGGAGCCATGTAGCCAAGCAGTATGGAAGCATTTTATGTTTGTTTTTGGGTTTTTTTCCAATATCAATTTTAAAACAGTGGGGAGATTATGTCTGTGACTGGGCACACAGATGTGAGAGCAGTCTGAGGAGCTACTGGGCTCCAACCAACACAGATCCAGAAAAGTGGAGCAAGATCCTGTCCTCTAATTCAGTTCAGCAGCAGCAGATCGGGTGAGTGCCTCTCCTAAAGCGTAGTGATGAAGATAATATTGTTAGCAGTTGTAACAGTAAAAAACTGTTTCCAGGTGTGTCAGCTGCAGGGCCACAGCAAGGAGGAAATATGGACATGAATGAGGACAGAGATGTCAGCATCAATATTCCCAAAATTCCCAAGGACGTCCATTCACTTCACCATCAATGGAAATGTTCAGTTTAATGTGAATTACAATACTAAATAAGCAAATCTTCGCTTCGGAGTTACCATTGCTTACAGTTACAGTTCCAACCGTAGAAACGAACGGACTATTTTTTCAAGTGTAAGCAATGAAAACTTTTGTAAATAAATAAAATCATATTTAGATCAACATTTTATGTCAAACTTTTGATTTCTTTAGTGAGCAGCCGTGTAATAAGTGGGATAATGTAGAGCGAGCTGGTCACTATGGAGAAATAAACCCCTTCAGTGTGGGGGTTTATTTCTCCATAGTGACTGGCTCACCCTACATTATCCCTTACTTAACATATGTTCTCTTTCAAATCAACACTAATTTGTTTTCTTTACTCAAACATAGCTCAAAGGAGCAATATATAGCAAGTGCATATCCAAAAATTAGTACAGTGTATTAAATAGGTTGAATCTTCATTAAATAAGTAAATATATGATCTATGGTTGAAGTGAGTTGTCCTTTTCTCCTTTAATCATGTCAAGTTCCTTCAGTACACTTTTAACAACAAATAGTTCTGGGACCACTACAGAAGACTGCAGATGAGCATCTAAGATTCAGGAATTCACATGAGACACCACGGACTGACCCGGTAACAAACTGGCCATATTTTTGCACACTGACCACATGGTTCAGCCATGTACTGGGTCTTGGCTCCGTCTTCTTAATCCGAGTCCTCATTTTTGAAAAGGCAGGCATAGAGTTCATCCTCTACAGGAATGTCTTCCTCTTCGCAGACTTGGATCTTCTGCTTCTCCATGGGAATACATCTGGGCATGAGCTTTCTTCCAGTCTGAAAGAGAAAAAGATGAAACCCAGGTTTGTTTCTATAACTGTGAATACTGACAAAGACTGACTACATGTTTGAGAAAAAGAGAAATTCAAAATTTCTTATAAAAAAAATTGTGTGGATTTGTGAGGTTTGGTGTCTTTATTTCACAAAGGTAGTGACAGTAATACTTCCACAAACTACAACCATGTTTCCCATAAATCCAGATTCATCATTATTGATGTAAGAACAGCACCCCATGTGTGTATTGATCTGTCATGTATCCCAGTGGATTTCCCTCAAATACACGTCAAACATTACACATGCAGTTTACACTGTAAAACAAATTAAAACAACTCAAAATTTCAACACAACTTTCTGCAATAGATTTTTGAGATTTGAGCCTGACTCAAGTTAAAGTTTGGAAACAAACAAAAAACGTTTTGCTGACATATATTCTTTAGTTAAGATCATTTATTTTTCCTCTTTAGATAAACTTTAACCTTTGAGTTTTAGAGACCAAAGAAAAGCATTAAAAAAAAACATTTGGGTGCCTGGAAGTTAAATGGTTTTATTTGAAAATATTAAAATATTAACTAATTAATTTTTCATTTTCACTTCCATCAGTTTACTCCAGTTTACTTCAAACCCCAGTTTTCGCCATTTGCACAGTTGCTGAACGGTGGAAATTACTACGGCTGGTTCACACTACACGCTTGAGCAGCATGTGCGCAAGGCGTTGCCTGCTGGATTTCATTTCAGCATGATGCATGCAGTCATCAGTAAAAATAAACACTGGTGTCACATTGACATTATATCAGCAACAGGACACTTCTCACAACAGTTTCATTGTCTACATCTGTGCATTATGTCACAGACATGAAAAAAATCTGATGCAAGGTCAGTGCCTTTTTTTTTCCTTTCTCCCTCTATCCATTCATCCCTCCCTCCCTCTCTGAACAAAAGGAAATCACTAATCACATTCAGAAAACAGCTATTTTCTTCTCTTCAAACTCTTCTGCAAACTCGCAGCAGATCTGAGCTTGTGTAGACACCAGAGCGTGTAATGTGAACCAGCTGTTAGAGTATGACTCGTCAAAGGCTCTGATTGATTCAGGCCTGATTGTTTTTTCATCACACACTCTAGGAATTGACTTGTAAAAGATGCCACCGTTGGTAATAGGGGCTTTGTGCATGGATATGAATACAAGGCCATTTCCAGAGTCAGGTGGCCCATGTGGGGCACCGACTTATGCAGGGCAGCATGAAGAACTTGCGTGTACATGCAAATATGCATGCATGCACATACACCAGGAGTTGAAGTAACTAATTACAAATACTTAAATTACTGTAATTAAGTAGTGTTTTTGTACTTGTACTTTTATGAGAAGATTTTCAAGTCTGTGCTTTTACTCGTACTTTAGTATACATTACAAGATGTAATCTACTTAGTTATTTTTAACCCATAGATGAGTACTGAATACATTTTGAATTAATATCCAAACCTTTCATCTGTATTTTAGTAGCCAATAAGGTGATCTGATCACAAATGAGCCAATGAAAACAATGAAAAACAAAAGGCTGTGGCAACACACTTTGGAGTAAGGATGTTAAGTAAGAATTTAACCAATTAAAAACGTACTCATGGATATTTCTATTATATTTTGACAATGCTTTGTCTGGTGGAGCCATTAGTTGAATAAGGAAAAGTAAACTCAGACTTAAAATGGGGGAAAAAAATGACAACAAATAAATAAATAAATTAATTAATTAATTAAAATGAGGAAAAAAAATGTGCTTTGTATCTTATAAATTATTGATCAATTGATTGTGTTTTCAGCTATTGTTTCAGGAAAATGCACAAAATTTGCAGCCCTAGTTTGGAATAAGTTAAGTAACTAATACTCTGAGTAGTTTTTGAGATGAATACTTTGTACTTTTAGTTAAGTAGATGTCTAACACCAGTACTTTTACTTGTAATTGAGTAATATTTTAGCAATGTAACAGAAATTGTACGAGTACAGATTTTCAGTACTCTTTCCACCACTGACACAGACACATTAATGGACCATTCACTCATGTCTACTTTAATTACTGAAATGATTTCATTTCTGAAATTAGTATCTTACCAAAATGTAATATAAAGCTTCCATTCTTTATTCGTTAAGTCCTCAAAATAACCTGTATGCCCGCTGTACATCTTTCCTCAGGCTGAGACTCCTAAACTCATCCTGCACACTCCATCATGAGGAATAATTTTATTGTTATGATTTATTACTTAAGTAAATTAACCTTGCAAAAATGTAAAAGTTAGCTACATACAAAAGAAAACAATGCACCTTTAGAAATGCTCATCAAACAATTAGGTCAAACTAGGTCTACCCTCTCACTGGACAAATAACCAATCATACTTTGGGGTGGCACTTAGGGTGGCCAATCAGATTTCAGGGGTGGCCAATGTCTTGAAAATGTGAATTTTCTCAACTTTTTTTTAACAGTGTAAGATTCAAATGAATGTGATAATGATTTATGGATAAGGTAATAAAATTGAATACAAAGTTTACTCAATGGCATAATCAGAATCAGACTTACTCCGGGGGGAAATTATTTGCGTTACAGTTGTTCCCATTCAAGAACAAAAGTGTATATATAAGCATATAAATCATAAGAATAGAAATAGAATAGTAAGAAATAAAGAAATAAAGTGCTGTATGTGTCCATTTTTCAGAGAAAAGACTCACATTTTTCTTCATGTCACTGAGGGATCTTTGCAAGCACTTCTTTCTCCTTTCACGCTGTTTCTCTTCCTCCAGTCTCAGATTTTCTTCGAGCAGCCTGGAACATGATATAGAACATAGGAAAAGAAGGGGGCTTCATGTAACAGGTCTTTGAGGAAACAGAGTATCTTACACAGCCATCAGTTTACACTGCACGTCGACATAATACACTGAAGTCTGAAAGGACAGTCTGAAATGTCTGTCCATGCCAGGACGACCACAAACTGCTGTGCTGTGTGTTTAGTGTTCTGCTGACAATGTCCACATTTGATGAAGACAATATTGCCACACGCTGTTATTATACTCAGACATCATATACACGGGCCACACACACATATATTCACTTTCTGTTATTAGCAAACAAAATCCAGACACTCTTTTTATGTCCCGCCCTTTTTCACTCTGTGCACCAGTAACAGCTGAGTAAACTTTTTACCCAGCAGAACCTTTGTTAGTTTTCTGTACACTCATAATTTCAAGGCAATCGATGATTGGGATCAATTTTTGAGTTTTCAATCAAACCACTGTTGGCACTCTGAGACAGGCCCGTTACTGCCTGCAGTGCACTGATAATCCACCAGAGGGCAGAATGTCTCAAATTGCATACAACAGGTTGTTCTGGAAAGTGTTGATCATATTGATGTTGTAGAGGTCTCAGAAAGTCATTTTTCAAATATGATACAAATGGCGTCGTTGGGCTAAATATTACTTTGATCTGCAGCGTGACAATAAGCTTGTTTGAGTTTCGCTCTTTTGTGGAAGCATAAACTAAGCTTGCCACAACAGAGCTGACTGAGAGAGTGTAAACTGCAGTGAACATATCAAACTTTATTATTGTTTATCATTGCTGTCCCGTGAAAACCACTTATCTCCAAAATGTCAACTTCTCAGAAGCTAAGAAAAACATCTCTGTTTTTAGCTTTGTGGCAATGCATTTTTCTGATTTTGTCTGAGGGAATTCTCCCTCCTTTAGTTTTACTGAAAAATTCAAAATCACCAAATTTGGAGATAAATTGATTTAATAAAGAGCAACTTTATACATGTTAATTGTTATTTGTTTTAATTGTTTTTTTACTTGTTAACTGGTGAAAAATTGTACATTTTTTTGCTTATGTGTAGTACACTGTGGGTGTATAGCAGGCTTTTACTGGTAAAGTGCTCCTCCTACTGTTGTAAACAAGAAGCCTGATGAAAAGGCTAATTGGTGAGCAGTTAGTGCAGGAACAGCTAGTTTGTATCAATACAGATCTTTTGACTGTTAATTTCGAAAGGATTTCACCTTGTCAAGGGTTTTCTTTCATGAGGGATTCTACATTGCTGTGTGAAAGTAGGATTATCCATGCCTGCTTAGAGAAACAAGTAAAATTTCAACTATTCTTCTGACTCTGTGTGGATTTGTCAATAACCCTTTTATTTGAGATGGTTGCACAGTGAAATAATAACAAAGGAACATGCGTCAAAGCAAAGGAAAAACTAAATAGTTAACCTAGTGGTTCAAGCTGAAATGATCAAATTTGCCATCGCACAGTTTACACCATTAAGAAAACGTGAAGTTTTCAGCACAAACTGTAGAGCCAAACCACTTTGGAGAAAGACTACTAAATGGTTTATAATAAGGTTTCTAATTAGGTTGCAACATTATCTTAGAATACAATGACTTGTTGCTTGCCAAATAATGAGCCCTCATTTATGTGGACTGTTTAAGCATCAGTTTATTTAGCTTACTTTATCTTCTTCATCAGCAGCATTTACACCTGTCTCTACATGTTTGTTGATAAATTATTGCATTTAAACACTGTCACCATATCTTAATAGTCAAAAGTTACTAGCAAATTAACACTCAGCAGTGTTAATTTCCTTGACATTTTCAGCATGATATCAGCAGCCTTCCTGCTTATTATCACAGCTCTTGATATGATATAAGTAATTAAAGACCCCCTCCAGTGAAAATCACATATTGAACCTTGTTAACATGTTCATGGTGTTGTTTTCATGTGTTACAAGTCATATCAAGAGCGAAAAAAAAAGCAGTCTGAGCACTTCTTGCTTTGAAACTGCAGTGAGCAGAAAACTGATTCAGTCAGGCTGGGTATATGTCATCATAAACCTAAGGAACCAATCCCAGTAATAGATGGGGTGGTGCTATACAATTCATTAGCCACGATGGCCAGCTCACAGGAGAAGCCAGATGTCACTAGTTACTATGATTAGCTAGTAAAACAGAGGAGAAATCAGGTGCAGCTACTTGGGGCCAGGGTTAGGGTTTGGGATGTATGGGGTGCATGGAGGGGATGGGGGCTATTTACCTATTAATGAATTCTTGACTACTAAATGATGGTAAGGTGTAGAGCTATATGTAAGCCATTTTAACAAGGTATTTGAACTTACTTAGCCAAAAAAAAAAAACAAAAAAAAAACACACTGGACACTATTTATTACTTCTTGCAGAGCATTTTTTATGTTTAAAACATGACTGGAAATGGACTTTAATAAATAGTAATTAGTAGTAAGCAGTAACTGGATCTTGAGCAAATAGTGAGCTCACATCAGTGTTGGAAAACATTTTCTCTAAGTTGTTTATAACTGTTTATTAATGATTTACAAACCTAGTTGCCTATTATAAACCATTTATAAAGCATTTGTAAAGTAAGTCTTACTATAAAATGTTGTTGAACCATTTATCTGCTGATGTATTATGTACTCATAACTGTGTAATACAATATACTATTGTAATAATATATTTATGTAAACAGGAGTATCTACCAGCCTAAAACGAGAGTCCTACTATGAGTGAGACCAACCTGTTCCTCCTTTCTTTTTCCTTGATCAGCCTTTGTTTCTCCAAGCAGTCTGCAGGGATGCTCTCAATGAGTTGGAGCAGTGAACACATGCGGTACTCAACACTGCTCAGCTTCTCCAAGGTGTTGAGGTGGGTCAACCGGCTGTCCATGCAGCAGGTATAGACTTCTTTCACCTTACTGCCCAGAGTGCCCAACAAAACATCCTGTGAGCAAGGACAGGAGGTGGGACAGATGATTGAGGAGGAGAAAATTGGAAGGAGAGGAGATGTTCAATGGTTTACTCCGTAGAACATGTACGTACAATTTGTACACCTTGTGCAGTTTCAAGTTCCCACGTGCAGTTTTTAGACTTTAAACAGGGTGATGATGGGAAAAGGTGTAGTTAAAAGTACAGCACTTTCTGCTTCCTCACCTTGTCCTCTGTTTTTAGTGACTCATGGAGCTGAACCGTCTTTTTTAGCCATGCAGTGTCCACCCACTCTTTGTTTCTTCTTTCCGTCTTGTCATTTTCCCGCAATATTACCTTCTCTTGCGCCTCTTTTCTAAACACAGAGAGAAGTCACATCTTAAGCTGGTTTATGTTTGTAAAATCCTAACATAAGCTAGAAAACTAGGTAGTTAGTGTTAGTAAATCACTAGCTAATGTTAGTTAAACACTAGCTAACTAGTTAGCGAATAATTTATTAGCTAGCTATTTAGGTACCTTTTGCTGACATCAGTTAAAGTAAGATGTCAATAAATGCATTACAGGTCCCCCACATCATCTTTAACCATCTTTTAACCATCTTCATCTTCAGATTTCTTTTCAGCATATACGAGCCAAGTACATAGCATATATGAGTACTATTATTAATACTTTTTATAAGGTTGCTTTTGTTTGTGCCATATCCTCTCATACTGCACATTCTTCAGGCAAATATAATTGGAAAATTATAGCTGCTGTGCAGCAGTGGTCGGGGCCCCGCAATTTTAGGCAAAATTTTGGACCTTTAGTCCGACAAAGTGAGATGTTTGTGGATGCTAGATTGGAATTGGGGAAAGGTAATATGAATTTTACATAATTTTATAGACATTTAATATAAAAAATAACTGGAATGCTAATCAATAATGAAATGATTCATAGCAGAGATAAAAGTGTTGATAAAGAGTATTTGTCTCTAATCCACATAGCATGATGCCTGAACATAGGACTTTCATATTAGAATGTCCGTTCTGCTTTAGCTGAGGCTTGAACTCACTTGAACTCTGAGAATGAGGTCCGTCTTCTATCTCACTGAGCTAATTAGTAAGTGACAGTTCATATGTGGCTTCACAAATTGACTAAGTCAAGCATCAGGGTGCCAGGCAGCAGCCATCCATGCCATGGAAAAGCAAATTTCAAAGTGAAAGTTCCAAAGCTGTAGCACATATGGTTGATTTGTAATGAATGTTCAAAGTTTTGAAATTTAGAGGCTTGCTGTAGCGCCAACATCAGGACTATTGTCTTGTGTTTCCAGTTGAGGACATCTGGCATGGGACTAGACCTTTGTGAAAAGTTTGGGTAGATTTCTCATATGGAAATGTTGTACAAGCTGAGGCTTGAACTCACAATGTTCAACACCAAGAACCATCCTCTATCTCACTGAGCTAATTGGCAAATGGAAATGTCACATGTAGCTTCACAAATTGACTAAGCCAGTCACCTGTGTGCAAGACAGCAGTTGTTAGCATGTCAAGGCAGATTTCAAATGGCTGTCAAAAATTCAGTTATTAAGACAAAAATCCCAAAATACACAAATTGCATCTAGACAGCATGGAGATGTTGGTCATTAGTTTTTAACAATGATTTATTGGCTCCAAAAGTGAAAAACTGATGTTTAAAAAATGCCATTTTTGCATTGACTCCAATTGTTCACATGAGAGCAAAATTCAAAATGCTGTAAAAAATTCAGTTTTTGAGATAAAATTCTGATATTTTCCAAACATCATCTACCATGACTCCAAAATTTTGTCATTTTTTTCATGAACATTGAAAATGTATTTAGCAAGAATTTGCAAGTATATGTTTATAATACCATTTACAGTCAAACATTTTGATGCACTGTAGGCTCAATTTTCGATAAATCAAAAATCTGTGTGGATCGTTTGTGTAGGACAGTCTGAAGATGCTCTGTAGCAAGTTTGGTGTCAATCGAGCAAAATTTGTGGGAGGAGATAGGTTTAATAAGTTTTACAGTTTTTGAAAAAAAACAGAGTGATGGACTTCATAATTTGCAATAGGTTTAAATTTCTTCAGTATTGGGGCTACATTTTGGTGAAAGATGCAAATCTGTAGCACATATGGTTGATTTGTTGTGAATTTTCAAAATTTTGAACTTTAGAGGCTTGCTGTAGCGCCACCATCAGGACAATTGGCCTGTTTTTGCAGCTGAGGCAATCTGGCATGGGACTGGACCTTTGTGCAAAGTTTGGTGATTTTTCGCGCATGGGAAGTAGGATTTCCTAAGAAGAAGAAGAAGAAGAAGGAGAAGGAGAAGAAGGAGGAGAAGAAGTAGGAGAAGGAGAAGGAGAAGGAGAAGGAGAAAGAAAGAAGAACATGCAGGATAACAATAGGGTCCTGGCAGCTTAGGCTGCCCGGCCCCTAATAAAACTAAATCAGGGGAGTTTACTTGGGTTCATCCTCCACTACACCCCTGAACTAAATAGTGCTAAAATTTACTGACAAGATTGGCTACGTCCAGCAACAAAAATATACAAAAAGCTCATTTATGCTCTATGTTAGACATGCATACTTCATCACATAGTGATGAAGCGTTCTGTCCGTACTCTGCGTTCATTTCACCTGTACTTCTGCACCCTTCCTGAAAGTTGACGGATATGGACCAAACACAGCACAACCTTTGGTAGTGTAGCAGTGTAGTCAGTAGTTCAAGCGAGACATGGCCAGAGGACACGATGAAGAAGTTTTAAAAATCCAATAGTATTATAAATAACGTTCTTTGTCAAACAGGAAGTGAAAAAAATGTCTGTTATTTCAACTTCCTCCAGCCTCACCATGTTTACCGTTGTCAGAAACTTTTGACTCTTCTTCTTCTTCTTCTTCAAGGCAACCTTTAACTCTCCTTCAGGGTTGACTCTGAGTGACGTCCTCTAGTGAATGTATTACTTAATATACATACTAATGTAAAGAACGCATGGAAGTATGTGGGCAGTGATGGTTACAGTGCAAGTTAAAATGAGCCTTTCGGATGATGCTTACATTTTGTTTGCAGCCGCATCGATGGTCTGCTCGACCTCCTCCAGTGTCTCATCCACTCTGGTGGAGTTTTGAATCAGGGACAGGCACTGCTCCCTCACCTCTGTTGCCAGATCCAGTGGCTGCTGGGAATCGGAGATGTACAGCACCAGTTTCTCCTGGAGGAGGAGGAAAGGGACACCACACTGTCAGCATTGCAAGTACACACTCAAGATAAAAAGTGGCAGCACTTTAAGAGAACTGACCTCATATTCTGTGCTGTCGCGGTCCACTTTAGAGTTCTTGTCCCTGAAATGCAAAAGAAAGAATTTAGATCCTGGAGAGATTAAAGGAGCAATATGTAGCAAATGAATGTGCAAAGTTGGGGTACAGTAGTCCAAATAGTGAGTTGGAGCCACGGAGTATATACAGGTATATATACACAGCAATCTACAGGTGAAGCTTTAACTGTTAAAAACATCTGCAGCTTCTACAAGATTATTAATGATTTCTTACAACTCATAAACTTAATCATTCAGTGAACATTCAGCTTTAATTTGAACTCTAATGTGAAATGGGCAAACTAAAACACAAGTTATGGATCGGAATAGAAATTTCAAAGGGGGACAACATGGCCACAGTGTTGATATCAGAGTAGTGAATATTTCAACTTAACATGTTCCCTTGATGTCTGATGACATCATGGTCATGTTATGATTTATTACACTACATATATAACAGATTTCTCCTTTAAGATATAATGATATGTGCGTTTGGTAGATGGTTTGCTGTAAATATGATAAAAGATTCATTTAAGCTCAACTTACTTTTGTGTGAATAAACAGCTTGTACCTTTTCAGACATGGCGCTCAGCGTGAATCATGTCACTTCCCAAGAGCCTCCTTGTTGGTTGGACAAGCGTAACCATGGTAACCAGTGCCAATGACAAACTAATTTTAAAAATATATTACACCTAGCACAGAAAAAACCTTCCTTACATTTAAATTGAAGAGTTTGATGTTATGTCAGAACTGCCTTGGTCGCTGTCTGCCTTTGTCTGTTATGCTGTATGCAGTTGTTGTCACTACTGCATTGCAGTGTGGGATAGTTATGCCACTGTAGCGTCCAGAGCTTGCATACTGTAAAATCTGGAAATAGTATGCACCTCACATACTATGGGTTTCATACCAAGGATCCAGACACGCGAAAAAATCTCACATACTGTTGCTAAAAAGCATGATGGTATGGAATTTCAGACGCAGCCATATTGTTAGCTAGCTAGTTCAAGTTAACAAAAAGTTACATAGTTTGCTAGCTAGCTGAAAGGTCAGTTAGCCTACTTAATTGGTTCAGCAGAGAAGCTCTAATATCTCAACTGAGAAAAAACTGTTGGCTGAAATAGCAACTGTAGTCAAAGAAACACTGTAGTGAAGGAGACACGCCATAAAATATGACTAGGTTGAGCCTGTCCCTTAACTGTGTTCTTGATTTGATTATACTTCTCAGTCCATCAGAGTTCTATTTAATATAGGTGTAGTGTAATAACTAAATTGGGCTTTAAAGAGAGGTTTAAATGTAATCTTTCTCAACATTAAACTAGTTTTAAAGTCACAATGAACCATTGCACCAGAGGACATGAAATTAAAAGACAAACGTATCTATTCATGGATGTGGTGTGTTGGTGTGTCCTTACAGCTTGTCGTTGACGGCTGCAGACAATGTGGACTCTATGCTTGATGGCAGAGCTCTATCAGGATGGGAGTCCAAACCTGTGTGCATGTTGAAAACATTTTAGGTGAAAAAGAGGCAAAGCAGTAACAGAATCCTGATCCACATTTTATCAGCACCGCCTTGTTGACAGTTTGAACCTAGTTTTGGGAGTTTTGGACCGTACGGACCTGCTGACTGGACCCTATTGGACCGGTGACACTCCTCTGTCAATCATCATATAGAGCCTGCCATATTAAATAAATGGTTGTGATCGGCCTGATCAGCTGGTGAAATTCTGTCTGAATGGAGGGAGTGCCGGATGTATCTGCCAAATGAAAATATGAGTTCGGCAGATTTGTCTGGTTCCCATTTGGGCTGTGACCGTGTAATTTTTCTTATCACAGTGACAAAGCAACACATTCCCGCAACTGCCTTAATAATTGCCTTTTACTGGACTTCATGAAGCATACTGTCATTAGCATAACGTAGCTCCATTAAGGAATAGGCAGTTCACAAGTGTGTGCAATGTACATGTGAGGGAGAGCAAGCACCAGACCAAGTGACAGTGCTGTTCATAGCGGAGCAGAAATTTAAATGTAACACTAAGTTGTCAGTCTGGCAGTAAATGTACAGGACAGATTACAGTGTGTCAGTCAGTAAACAGCTTCTCAAAACCAAGAAAAGTCACAAAGTCAAGTTTGTTGTTTCCCAAATGCTGGAAAAGTGATGGTGTTCTCCCCAAAGTAAGCTGAGGAGGTAAGGTTAACTAAGCTCCACTTTGGAGGGGTCTGTTGACCAATCAGAGGCTATATTTCTGACTTGTGTGTGAAAGCACTGATCCATAGATGTATTGAGAATGACCCTTCAAAATAAAATTTGCAGTGATGACGGAAATGAGCTCAACCCCGCGGTAGTCACATGACTGCAGTATCACAGTAATGCGGTTATCATCACAGCCCTAGTTCCCAGACTAACACACTTAGGATTTTATTGCTTCAGTTGATTTTACCATTAACATTTACCATCAACACAGACTGGACCTCCACATAAAAAATAGTGAATTATTTGTTTATTGAAGGGCAATACTAAATCAGTGCTCTTTGAAGAGAGTCACAAATAGCACTGTTTATTAATTTTGAGGTATAGTCATCTCACTGGAAAAGATGAGGCAGTTTCAGGCTTTGATAGGTTGGATATAAAGGACCAGTGTGCAGGATTTAATGGCATCTAATGGCATAAAGCATGAGCTAGCAAGTGGGGGTTTCTGGACACACTACTTCTCATAGAACGTGGGGAAGGCTCAAAAAGGTTAAAACTGCAGCAATATGTTTGACAACTTTATTTTCAGAGCTACGTGTTTCAGCTGTGGCTTTCATCAAGGTCATCATGGCATATGGTCACATGGCTTCAGGACAAACATAGTCCCAGACTAAGAGAGCAAGGGGGGTGTCCAATTTGGGACATGACTGATACCATATCTGGTCCATAAACTGAAGAGGCAACCAAGGGGTGTCAGCAAGTTTGTACATAAAAGACTCTAACTGTGTTAATTCAATATAGCATACTAAAATAACACTTTGGTTCAAATACTTTTATACAATATTATAAAGTATAGTGAGAGTAGAAGATGAAAAAGAGAAGTGAAAAAAAGAGAGTGAGGGGTATTTAGGAGACTCTATAAAAACTCAATTGAGAAGTCATTCATGCCCGAGGAAATACACTTTTGAGATAGAAAATCCAAAATGCTTCTCTGTTTATTTCTGAGAAAATTGTCAATGCATTACAATCTAGGGGTGAGCTTGCAGATTACAAAACCCTTGCCTCACCCTCCTCTTCCAAGGTTGTAGAGAACTTATGGTGGCCACGAAAATAACTATGAATCATAATGAAAACATATCTCTGAATATTACATTTTATTTCAGCCATATTCTGCCAATAGATCCCTGTAAAATCTGACACACTGGAACCTTTAAGATCAATATTAGTTGATTAATTAGCATCAGCCTGCCGTTTGAATCTATTTTGTGTTGATTCAGTGGGTTTTAACACTTACCCTGCCTAACTTCTGACTCCTGAGGCGCCCTGCTCTGTTCATCCTGAACATCTCTGTGAGAAGGGACTTGAGCTTTCAAAGCTTCTGCCTGCTGGGCCTCCTGCAACTCCGGAGGCAACAGAATCTCCTTGTATATATTGCAATTACTGAAGATTTTCTCAGTCTTGTCGAATCCGCTATGAAAAACAAAGACTATGTTTAAATCCATATAAAGGTCCATTGTATTCCATTGCAAAAAAAGCCATTGCAGATTAATAACCGTTCACTTTTACTTGTAGTTCTTCTCTTAGCACCTGGCCAAACATTTTATGTACCACTCAAGGTTTTTTGATTTTTAATCTTCAATTATACTGTGAAAATATATTTTTAAAAGATCAAACTCTTGGCTGTTAAATCTTGTGATGGGCCAAACTCCTAGTGATTTTTATTAAACAGCATTTTTTGCAGCTGAGGACTTGAACTTTGTCTTATAACACAAAGTACACACACTATGTGTAGCTTGAATTTTTTTGTTGATGCAAACTCATGTTATTAATAGTTATGGATATATATTTAGTTATGTAACAGAAAAAAAAACTTCTCTGTGACGGAGTTGACAGCCAACTGACAGAGTTGATGTCACACACAGGGGCATGTCCAGACTGTTTTTGTATGTGTGCGGCCCAAGTGGGGAACTGACTTATTTTTATTTATTTATTTTATTAAATTGAAAAAAGTGCTCATTTCAAACACATTATTCAATTATTAAAGAGAAGTGAGAGTTATATCACCTCCGTCAACATAGAGATCAGCTCTATAAGATGGAATATCTGATGGAGTTGACGTCTTATGGAACCTTAAACCATAATTCTTACTTAGCTTTGATTTAAAAGGGCTACAGATGTTATGGTTGAGACACATCTGATTAGAATTTATTCAATTTTTTTTTTCATGCCTGATTAAATCATGTTTTTGTAAAAATCTGACAGAATTGACAGAAATCTGGGACACAAGTTTAAAGGGTCAACATTCTCATAAAAATATAATGGCACATTTTTATACCTGTTATCAGTAGTTATGTTAGTTTTAGAATTTGAAGGCTTTTAACACATTATTTTATTGTTTGATGTTGTGAATTCTTGTCTGGCACACAGCAAGTTTAGAAATGTAAAAAAAATAAAGCAAACCCAAACATTTCATTTCAGTTACATATGTTTTATATATATAAATCCTTAAAGAATAAATTTTCACCCAAAAAAGTTTTTTTTTTTTGGTAGGACACAATTTGTCACAATTCTCAACAATAAATGATGCCTAAAACATGGAGCATGTAAATGCTTACATTTATTTTAAATTTACAATATTATCATAGTGTTACCTTTTTATGGCCCCCATTTCATTAGTTAACTTCTTAATGGTGGCATTCCTCTCTGGGTTGGACTTGCCCTCTTCTTCAAAACTGACAACAGAGACAACATTACAATTATTACAATATTGGATAAAGAATATTTCAATAAAGCTTACTTAACAATGGCAAGGAATCCACCACTGCTTACAGTGTTCTGTCATCCTCAATCGTCTTGCAATTCCTCTTGAGGTTCTCTTCCAAGTTATGAACATGTCTCTCTTTGATGAGTTCAAGCATTTTCATATATTGCCGTTGCTCTCGCTGATGTGCTGTAATGTCCTTGTCCATCTTCTTCATCTGTAGTCTCTTCTTTTTCAGACTTAGCTGAGGAAAGAGGGATGAAGGGTAGAGGGAATATTGCAGATAATGAAGGATAGAAAAGTAAAGCTAGACATAAACTGGCAGTGGAAAAAAAAAAGTCAACTGACGAGGGTTATAGACTGTAAAAAACTGAATGCTGCTCACTTCACCCTCCCTTTCCAAGTGTGTAGGAGAAACTGCTGCGATGTCCCCTAAAATCACATGAAACATGAAAGGCCCCCTCCCTAGAGCCAGTGACTGATTTGTCTGTTCTGGGCTACTGTAGAAACATGGCGGTGCAACACGGCAGCCTCCATAGAAGAGGACCTGCGCCCCCTGTAGATATAAACAGCTCATTCTGAGGTAACGAAAACAAACATTTCTTGTTTTCAGGTGATTATACACTAATAAAAAAAATATTGTTGTGGTTATAGCAGTGGAAACACAACTGCTTTTGTCCACCAGGGCCTCCAAAATCAACACAATACAAAAGTTAGGTGTACAGCAACAGTACAAAAACACACAGGCTAATGTTAGCTCTTGGATTGAGAAAATCATGCCACTAGCACGACTTCTGTGTGTAGTCTTTTTAATTATGTATCTTCACAGTCTGATGCTTCAACAGTTTAATGACAAACTGCAACTTTCTCGACTTGCTAAAATATCTTTTGAATTGATAAATATCATGTGTTTAGTTCATGGCACAATCTGAACTCGATCAAAAAATAATTTCTCTCTTGCCACTGACTACAGTTCATATTTTTTCTGAAGTTTGGTCCCATGGTGGTCCATCAGAAGGAGCACTCTATAACCTGTGGAAACCTTCTTTAGACATAAGAAGGCACCCAGCCCTTTTACTCTTTCCACTACTGAACCTTTAAGTCATTTACCTCCAGCAGTTCTTTACGCAGATCAGTGATTAAAAAGTCCATGTTTCTTCCTCCCATAATAGTTTCTAGGGACAGAAGACAAATAATTTTTATCTTAATCCTGTCAAGCCAAAAGTTTCACCTTTACTACATTTTACATGCTGTGACTCTGCTCTGTCTCCACTCACGCTGTGTAATAATGGGCGTCTGCTGGTCAGGACTGTATTGTGTTTGTTGAGTGAGATTCTCCTGTTTGGCCTCTTCCTCCTCCACGTGTCCTGCCAGGTCTTCCATCTTCTCTTCATCACCCATGACCAAGAATTTACAAAGTTCCTGAGAATGGTGGAGAACGGCAGTACAATCTCAAACATCACTTTTCTTCTTTTTGCACACTGTGATGTCATGAGAGGTTGTGTCATAGAGAGGAGATATATCCCCTCCCAATGGCTGCAGCAAGCACTACAACCCATCATGGCATCCATTAAAGGACTACAAAACCCATAGCCAGGAGGGCAGTCAGGATTGCTGCCCAGCTGAAGGAGATGAGTTGACTGCCCCAGTGAAGGTGCAGAGACTGGAGTGAGAGGTGTGTGTGTGTGAAGGAGGAGACAGCCGTGAGACAGAGAGAAGCAGTCCTTTTTGGTTTTGTTAGAAAGAAGACAGTATACTTCAGTTTGATTTAAATTCCTGTTTTGGTTTTGTTTAACTTATCTGCTGAGAAGGTGTAACTGTTATGAGAAGACTCATACACTGAATTTAAGTTAAAAGCAAACCTTGCTGTCTTCATTCCCTGCACGCACACTTCAAAAGCCAAAGAGGAGAGCCCCCGACCTCTCAAGACATCACAACACAATGTGGAACACTTTGTCATTGTTGTTTTTCCTATTGTTATGGGGACGGGGACGGGACGGTTACAGTTTGCCACCTAGCTAAAAACAGGAAAAAAAAACATTATAATATGTTATAACACATTATATTGTTTGCTAGGAAACTAAAAGGCAACAAAACTTTGCTTTGTTTGCTAGCTAGCCATCATGAACTAACTGTTTGTTAGCTCATGATGGCTCATCAGAGAATAACTTTTTTTAATCAATCTCAAAAAGGCAGTCATTTTAAAAGTTAGAATTAACTTAACTACCATTTAGCATCATTTTTGTCCCAGCAGTGCTGTTAGCTTCTTGGCAAAAATAGGAGCAGATCAGTCCTAACATTAAAGCAAACTGTTTTAAGCACTTTTCAATAATCAATAATAAATAACTCAGTTTACTTACTCTTTCTCGTTACGTCTAAGACAAACTTAAGGACTTCAAACTGTGCTGTTTTGATTCTGCTCCTGTTGGTCAACTGTGGTCATGGTAACTGTGCTGCCTTCAAGGTTCTTTGCTTTTTTTTTTGTTTTTTTTTTGTTTTTAAACAAAAACAACAAAAATGTCAGGGACCTTTTTCACAGCAGACGTTTGACATAAAATAATAGGGTAAAGAGAGAGAGAGCTGCTTTTTGTGCGTATTTGTGATACTTCTTAAAGGCCCTGCAAGACTCAATGGAAGGGCACCTTAATTAATTAGTATCACTGGTAACACCTGTGTTCACCCTTCTGTTTGAAATCATATGGCTACCAAAAAAGGTAAATGTTATGTCAGGCACAAAAAAAGTACACAACACAATGTAAAGAGCTGATAGCAACAACAACAACATAGAATATGAATATTAACAAGATAAGGAACAAAATGGATAAGGGAACAAAATGAAACAAGTCAATGAGACAAATCATAAAAAAATAAAGCAAATCAATATTAAAAATAGTTGAAAATCAAATTATACTACTAAATTGAATAAAAATCTTTAAATAAATAAATTTGAATTCATTTGACTTCAAGTCAAGTTTAGTCAAATATGTCATATTTTAAAAACCTGTGAGCAAGAGCAAGAGAGAGAATTACTCACAGCAAGAAACAGTTAAACATATTTTATAAGATTATAAACGTGTTATTGTAACATTAATAATAACAAATTTCCACCTTGAACCATCACAGAAAAATTACCCTAAACTATGGGAAAAGGCTGGAAACAAGCACAAAAATTAAAACCAAAAAAAAGTTGCAAATATTGCTGTTTGTTATAAATAAAGGTACTTTGTTTCAAAATTTGAGAGCTTTAACTAAAAAAATCAGTGAATTGTAGGTGCTGAGACAAAAAAAAGTGTTACAACTGTCCCTTGTCTCCCTGCTTTATTTTTAGTTGAGTCTAATTAATGTATTATTCATATTTAAAATGCAGACCTTCAGAAATACATACACACATACAACAACTTATTTAGTAGAATTGTGTTTTATTTCATTGTATTCAATTAAAAGGTAGTTTAAATTGGTATCAAACAGCTAGACAACATAATTAAATTTGAAAATAATTTTGCAGCTTATATTTTAGACATGATGTTGCAGGAAATGGCCCAGGAGAACCCTTTGAGAAGTTTACAAGTATGTGGAAATGAATGCCCTCGCAAGTTGTCCCACTTGAAATGAGTGTGATCAGCAACCATATTCTGACCTGCAGCTTCTGATCTCCCTCAGCTCAGTGACGTACCAGGTGATGCAGGCTGGATCTTCCAGAATCTGCTGCAAAAACTGGATGTGCTCTTAAATAAAATTTGATAATATTTATAGAAATATATATATGTATAATAATATATATATATATATATATATATATATATATATATATATATATATATATATATATATATATATATATATTTTTTGAAGTTGTCAAGTTACAGTAAATGTTATCTGCATATATGTGGACTGAACAAATATCTGACATAAACCATATCTGGGTGCTGCTAAACTTAAGACCACTTGAGGCTTTTTTAATTATAATAAATTGTGACTTTCAGATTTAAATGCTGATGAAGTTTGACTCTGACTCTTTCATGCAGATTTTTGCAAATTAGTGTGAAGAAGGGAATTTTTCTGTAAAATGAAAGGACAGTCAATACAGCCTAATCCATTATAAATCAAGAATCACAGATATTTAACAGTTATTCAAATGCACAGAACATTTACTGAGGCTGTCGTTTTAAAAATCTCATGATGTAGTGACAGGATATGGCCACTAGATGGTAATGAACAAACAAGAAAATGTTAGTTTGTACAACTGACATGGAGAATTCATTTAGGAAAACTGGCTTTAATGTAAAGACAAAATAACTACTTTCAGCTGCTTTCAATGAACATTTTTATTATTATATGTTTTAAGTCCTTAATTTCAATCAGATGAAAATACAGTATTTAGACAGCAACATTTCCTGGTTTGCTTAAAGTTTTTGTTGAATGTGCAACTGGATGATAAACTGATTTGTATACAGTACATCTATTATAGTAAAATTAAAATGCACTCACAAAAATAATTCAGAAGCTCTTTTGCATTGGTTATTGACATTTTTTAATGTGGGAAGTAAAGTTCAGTTTTTTTTATATATAAGTATACTTTATGTGGCAAGTATACTAATATGTACTAGTAGTATACTTGTAAGTGTACCACTTTGATACTTATTATAAATTGGCCCACTTTTTACTTTATAAAAGTATACTTTAAGTGTAAGAGTAGTAAAGTACACATATAGTTTTCATTTAAGTTTTATTTTGTACTGCAACTATACTGAACTTAGAGGAGAGGTATACTGTGATTTTACTTGTTATATACTTCTAGCTCATTTTTTAGTTTGTGCAAATAAACTTGTTTATACTTTTAGTTTACTAGCTCTGTAGTCCACTCACTAGTTTATTAAAAGTTTAGTTTACTGAGTTTAGTTTATTCTCATTAAAGTACACTTTAAGTGTGAAAGTAGTAAACTTTGAGTATACATCTAGTTTACATCTAAGTTTCATTTTGTACTGCAACTATACTGTGAACTATATACTTCTGACAGTACACCTTCAAGGATGCTGTTATGTGCCACAGTGTTGTGGGTGTGTGTTCCTTGCTGTGCTCTCCTGTGTCCAGGTCCTGCACCTCCCCTTCTTGCAGCTGCTGCAGTGGGTGATTGACAGCAGAGAGAGAGCAGCGGACGAGCCCAGTGGGCCATTCAGTAGGTTTAATTTAAACTTATTCTTTTAATAAAAGAACCTTTGTTTGTACATTTGCTTCAGTTTCCCTCTCTGCCTTTTCCCCAGGGTTTATTTTAAATCATTACACTCCTCATCCCCTGCATGACCAAACATTGGGGTTGTGACATATACTCTCTGTAAACTACTAGTTTAATAGTTTTATACTGGAAGTATACTTGTAAGTTTTCTTTAAGTGAACTTAACATCATACTTATAGTTTACTATGCATATATTATTTTTTTAATACTTTAAATAAACCTTGAAATGTACTTAAAGTAGATTTTAAGTTAATTAAAGTTAAGTTATGTACACTACCAGTGGATTACACATATAAATTCATAAGACTCAGGATTAAGAACATCAATTTCTTTACTAATCAAAATTTCCAAACAAAAAAGTATAGTACTGGATGTCATATTAGATGCAATATAAGAATGACGACTCAAATCTCAAAACAAATAAAACAAACAGTATGAACACAGTCTTTAAGGTTGGTTAATATCAGAATCTGTGTCATTCTAGAGTCTCTCTGAAATCAGCCCTGTCTGCCTACAAACATGAATAGAACATAAAACATATGCAGGAACACTAAATAAATAGGCTACTCTATCAAGAAATAAGATCAACTACAAGTCAAGTACACTTAAACTTTCTGTATAAGGCAAAATACTTAATTATACTTTTCTTAAGTGTATCTGGATCAAAAATTTACAAGTATAAACTAAATACACTTAGACTTCTCTGTATACTTTTCAGTATGAGCCAAGTATCTCTGATAAGTTAATAAAAAGTAAACTGAAAGCATGCTCCCATCCTTACTTATCCTTAGTGATGTAATAAAAACAAATACAGTCTAATATTGCTACATGGACATTGTGGGCCAGATGCCCTTTCTCAGTATGTGCTCTGGCAATTTAATAGTCAGGATACACAGGTGGGATTAATGAGATGACCACTACAATCATAACAAATACATCCCAACAGGAGGAGCCAAATCCTCTCAGGCACAGAGTCTCATATAGGATACTGTGAAGCATGACAAACTAAAGACATAAAATAGAAAACATTTCAAGAAACAAACCAATGAAATCTCCTCAGTCATCATGTTGGGAATGAGAATATCACATAATCTCTGTGATTATGACTATTAAATGTCTCTTCACATTACAAATAGATGCTGTTTGTACATACATATTACATGGCCATTTTAACAGTTAAACACATTGTGATGAATATCATTTCAAATCTCAAAAGTAACTACATGCAGTAAAAGATTCAATTTCTCACCAATTAAAAATCTGTTCCACTGAATGACAAAAAAAAAACAAAACAAAAAAAAACAGCTTAAATTCATGATAACGCACAACAATTATCATAATGTCACACTGAGGTGTTCAAACCCAGAGCTTTTTTAAACACCCTCTGTGCATCATCAGCAAGCATGTTGAGAAAATTATTGAGACCTCTGTAGATTGTCAGAAAAGAGAGGGCCATTGCTGCTGGGATTCCAAACATTGGAATGAATCTGGACCCTTCCTCTACTGTCATTGCCACAGCTAAGCATGCACATTGAAGAAGCAGCTTCATGATAAGTTCGGGGGTTATTTTTGTTGCAGCCAGTGGTGAGATGATGACAGCCATCAGATCATTAAATGGCACACCTGTGCTGGCAGCCAGCCTCTTCAGGGACGGGATATCAAGACCAAACCCAACTACGTATTGTGTGACAGCACCAACCAGCAAGGCTACATCAACAGCAAAGAGAGCCCAGGAAGAGGTACAGCTGCACCAACTGCAGATGCTGAAGCATAGTATTTTATTTGGCCCTGGAAAGCCTCTTTCTTCTTCTTGATGATCTCCAGGCTGATGTTGGGCATGGCCAACAGCAGAGCATGTCTCTGGTGAGCAGGAAGTTCTCTCTCTAGGGTCTCATGTAAGAGAGAGAAGTCATACAGCTGGAGATCAAAGCTGGACAGCAGGAAGACTTGAGGAGACTGAATACCTTGACTTTGAAGACCTGTGTAACAGAAGAAATAAATGGTCTCATGATTAGTTATATTAAATTATTAAAGTATTTAAATTGTTTTTAAAACACATGAACAATAATATTCACCTTTAAGTTTAGAGGTTTTGTTCCAAAATGTTTTTCTCACCAATGCTGTGATTTCAGTAGTTTACTAATGAACTATTTTATTACTTACAAGATCTTCTTTGCTGTTGTTCATTGTTTTCATAGACCAACACACTGTATAAAATATCTATATATATTCACATAGAACTCCTGCAGTAAAATTTTCTCTAATTATGCGCAAAATTATGAGTATATTCATAATCACTGGAGACCTCAGAGTCATAAGATGAATTGATTTAAAATCTGTGCACAAATTGGAAAACTACACATATGTCAGGTGATTTAGTTTTCTTTTCTTTTCTTTCTTTTTTGTGGAAGTATAGTTTTCACAAGTATGGCATATGGCTACATGGATAATTATGATTATGCAAAGTCATTTAGATTTTCAAAATTAGATGCATTGTACTGCATTTATCCTTACATATACTGCATGCATTCATAAACTAATAGAGCACAGTATCTCATCTTCACTCTATTCTGAGTTACCCATTGTTAATCTATCATGTGTAGCATAAAAACACACTTAACTGGATTATTATTTGTAGAATTATCCTTCAGTTTGCTTCCCTTTAGTGGGTATAAGAACCAATAACTTTTAAATATTAACTGCTTTTATTGTGAAAGTCAGAGGCCCGTATTGTCTTATTGTTGCCATGACAGTTGGATTAAACACTCCCCCAGGTAAAATTTACACTTTAAGCCACTTGTCCACTTTGTCCACATTATTTGACTGGAGGAGAAGAAAAAATAGACTAGTCAGAATCTTTCAGGCTTTTGTTTAGAATTTTTTTTATTTATACCTACATTTTTGTTGAATATGCAAGTTTATGGAAAATTACTTAAATAACAGAAATTGGCTTTTGAGTTGATGATGACAACATGTGAAGAGTTTTATTACATGTGTAATATCTCTTTACACAGTTTGCACAGCTACCTTTTGCTCTCACTTTGAAATGTTTGTGAAGTCACCTATCACATCATTATGTCATGTTCTGCCAGATAACAGATGCAAAATAAGTGTATTGGAGTCAGATAAACAGTGGATAGATACATTTCTTTACTGTCACAGAGAGGATTGTTAGATTTTAATAATCGAAATACAGTTATTTATCTGATCATCTCACAATTATCATAAATTATTACATAAATCACTTACTTTGAATGCAGTGTTCCCTGATTCGTGCAAGAGTCTTTTCTGTGTCAAAGTTTCCCTTTCTTTCCTCAGCTCGTAGATCGTTGTCAATCTTTGAGCGAACAAAGTAGAACTTCTTGCCCATCCTCCGGATCTCCAGAGCCAGTTTCACGTCATTTTCTCTGAAGCGAGTGTCTGAGATGATGATGAAGAAGTCAAACCTCTCAAATCCAACATGCTGCAGGTATTTGTCAGCTGGAAACGTAGTGGTGCCAATACCAGGAAGATCCCATAGTGTAACATTGGGATAGTTTGGGTGGGGGTAACCTTTAACCTCCATGGTGGATTCTACACAATCAGTCGGGGCGGCTCTCTCATCCGTGTCATCTATCTCTCTAAAGGCATTAACAAAGGTGGATTTACCAGAGCCGGTCTCTCCTGTGATGGCAATATTTAGTGGAGTGTTGTTCTGTTTGTCCAAATACTCCTGGATCTTTGTAACAGCTAAGGCTCGATCATTGTTTTGCAGAGCTTCTTTAATTTCTTTGATCAAGTTAGAAACTAATAGATCATCCATGGTGATCCCTGAAAACTGTAGAAAAAAATAAGTTAGAAAGTCACTATTGGCAGAAAATTGAATCCTACAATGATCAAACACCAGGATCATAAAAAATGTGAGAGAATGTAAATATACAATGTGGTGATACAGTAACATGTGTAGCTATTATCAACAGCAGCAGCAGTAGCATGTGCAGTCTTTGCATGATGACATCTGTTCACACAGACTGTAATATTACAAGTTTAGTGGATCCTCTTTAAAGAGTCTGTTTCAGACAGTAATAAGCAGCTCATGTTACACTAAAATAAAAAGTATCATATATACAGGTCACATAAAGACAAATGACACATTCAGATGATACTATTCAAACATTTATAGTCTGACCACTCTACAACCAGACTTGGGGTTTTCATTTTCCTCAATGCCGAAAAAGCCTTTGACCGTATTTATTATCCGTTTTGTATAAGTTTGGCTTTGGCCCAAATTTAATTTACCAAACAAGGCTGCCCTCTCAGCACCCTACTGTCTGACCCAGCTATAGAACCAACAATCTCATTTTTTTCAGATATCTTCAAGCTCAAAGTTTTGTCATGAAACATTATTCTACATTTCCTTTTCTTCCACTAAACTGTCCTCTAGAGGATTGTTTCAAGCTTAACTCAAACCTTTAAGGCCACATTTCAAGACTATATGAAATGATTCAACACATCAATCCTCCGACGCTGACCAAGACAAAAGACGACTGTGAACAGGACTTTGAGATGACTATCCCCGACACCATCTGGGATCTCTGGGAAGTTTTTCAGGCTAAACTGTCAAAAATGTTTTTAATTTCTGATGACAGTTGTCATTGATGCCATCAGTCACCAGTGACTGTGGCCCATATGTTTTGGTCCTGTAACTCACTAAACTGGACTGGACCTCAGTATTTGAAGTGTATTCATATATCAGCAATAAAACAATAGATCCTAATCCACATATGGCGATATTTGGTGTACCCTCCACAGCTCATAACATCACTTTATGTCAGTCAAATGCCAGAGCATTTAACTTCACTTGTTAGCACCAGGATTAATTTGAACAAGGTGGGAAGCTGCCTGCCCTCCTTCTTTTATACGGTGGACTAAGGAAGTCATGATGTGTCTTAAACTGGAGAAGCTGAGATCCACTTTGAAAAGATCACTTAAAAAATACAACAGAACCAGGTATCCCTTTATTGAATATGTGAAGAACTTGTCATTCCCAGCAGTCTAATGTCAAATTTGACACATGAGCTAATAATCTGACCTGATTCTGATTTTTCAATTTAATATATTTTCTTAGTGTGAGTAATGTATATGATGCATCTACTGTACTGTCCAGCTGTTGTTGTCTTCTTGGTGTTCTTTTTTTTTTTCTTTTCTCTTCCCCCAGTGAATTCTTGTGTCTACCTATCTGTGACAGAGACAATTCACTGCCAGATGACGGACTTGATCTGTCCTGGGAAAACTCAAGAGGACTTTATGCCTGTGCTTGCATTTTTTGTCTCTGCTTCCTGGGGGTCTCTTTTGAAGTGTCTGTCCTAAGCTTGTGTCTGTTTGATTATTGCTGTTGATGTCTTATTTTATTGTATTGGGGAAACAAATTTTAAAAACTCAAAAATAAATAAATAAATAAATATCTAAATAAAAAGCAGTCTTTTCTGAATATTGTAAGTTACTCACCCTGAAGTCTTGATGTTGAAACAGATGAGACGAGAGCAGACCAGCCTTTGAGTTACTATGACTTGTTCAGCTGTAAGAGAAGCATATAAAAAGTCTCTTTGCTCCACTAAGTAACAATAGAATAGAATAAATGTTTATCAAAGCTCCACCCTTTAGTCACTGACCAATGAAAATGTCATTCTGTGAGTGCCAGTAACTCATTGGTTATTGTGAAGCAGCTGACTTTCAAGAAATGTGCCGATTTACAAAAAACAGAGAGCTGCAGGCTTTCACTTTGACTGCAGACTACTGACTGAAAGACACTTCAGCAGTGTCCTCTGTCCAACAGCCTATTGGGATTAATTAGTAATTTCATTTTTGGTAAATATTGCAAATCAGTACATATATTTCTTTCATTTTGTTTCATGGTGTTTTTCAAGTGATATAATTATACTATATACGATATTAATACCAGTAACACCAATAATAACAACAACAATAATTACTGTCATTATTATTATCATCATCACAACAACGTCAGTATTTTAATATTCTCAATACCATTATACCATTACCACCAGTGGGACCACTACAGAAGACTGCAGATGAGCATCTAAGATTCAGGAATTCACAATAGACACCACGAACTGACCCGGCAACAAACTGGCCACTTTTTTGCAGACTGAGCACATGGTCCAGCCATGTACTGGGTCTTGAGTCGGAAAGGTAGGCATAGAGTTCATCCTCTGCAGGAATGTCTTCCTCATCGCAGACTTGGATCTTCTGCTTCTCCATGGGAATACATCTGGGCATGAGCTTTCTTCCAGTCTGAAAGAGAAAAAAGATGAAACCCAGGTTTGTTTCTGTAACTGTGTAAACTGAGAAGGACTGACTACATGCTTGAGGAAAAAAAAAAAAACAGATTATTTCCAAATGTGTTTTAAAAACTTACAAACTTTTAGTGTGGATTTGTGAGGTTTGGTGTCCATTATGATTAATGGTTCCACAAATTACAACCATGATTCCCATAAACTCAGATTCATCTTGTGTAAGAACAGCACCCCGTGTGTGTATTGACCTTATGAGAAGATTTTCATGTCGGTTCTTTTACTCGTACTTCAGTATTCATTACAAGATGTAATCTACTTAGTTACTTTTAAACCGGTAGTTGAGTACTGAATACATTTTGAATTAATATCCAAACCTTTCATCTGTATTTTAGTAGCCAATAAGGTGATCTGATCACAAATGAGCCAATGAAAACAATAAAATACAAAACACACTTTGGAGTAAGGATGGTAATGATTAATCATTAACTGATTAATTGCCATTAAGAATTTAACCAATTAAAAACGTACTCATGGATATTTCTATTATATTTTGACAGTGTTTTGTCTGGCAGAGCCATTTGTTGAAGAAGGAACTCAGACTTGACATGACAACAACAACAACAACAATAACAACAACAACAACAACAGCAAAAAAGAAAAAAAACTGAAAACGTGCTTTGTATCTTATAAATTATTAATCAATTGATTGTGTTTTCAGCTATTGTTTCAGGAAAACGCACAAAATTTGCAGCCCTAGTTTGGAATAAGTTAAGTAACTAATACTCTGAGTAGTTTTTGAGATGAAAACTTTGTACTTTTAGTTAAGTAGGTGTCTAACACCAGTACTTTTACTTGTAATTGAGTAATATTTTAGCAATGTAACAGAAATTGTACATGAGTACAGATTTTCAGTACTCTTTCCACCACTGACACAGACACATTAATGGACCATTCACTCATGTCTACTTTAATTACTGAAATGATTTCATTTCTGAAATTAGTATCTTACCAAAATGTAATATAAAGCTTCCATTCTTTATTCGTTAAGTCCTCAAAAAAACCTGTATGCCCGCTGTACATCTTTCCTCAGGCTGAGACTCCTAAACTCATCCTGCACACTCCATCATGAGGAATAATTTTATTGTTATGATTTATTACTTAAGTAAATTAGCCTTGCAAAAATGTAAAAGTTAGCTACATACAAAAGAAAACAATGCACCTTTAGAAATGCTCATCAAACAATTAGGTCAAACTAAGGTCTACCCTCTCACTGGACAAATAACCAATCATGGCACTTAGGGTGGCCAATCAGATTTCAGGGGTGGCCAGTGTCTTGAAAATGTGAATTTTCTCAACTTTTTTGTGTCAGAACAGTGTCAGATTCAAATAAATGTGGCAGGAAATTATTTGCATTACAGTGGTTCCCATTCAAGAACAGAAGTATATATAAGTATATAAATTATAAGAATAGAAATAGAATAGCAAGAAATAAAGAAATAAAGTGCTGTATGTGTCCATTTTTCAGTGTAAAAGACTCACATTTTTCTTCATGTCACTGAGGGATCTTTGCAAGCACTTCTTTCTCCTTTCACGCTGTTTCTCTTCCTCCAGTCTCAGATTTTCTTCGAGCAGCCTGGAACATGATATAGAACATAGGAAAAGAAGGGGGCTTCATGTAACAGGTCTTTGAGGAAACAGAGTATCTTACATAACCATCAGTTTACACTGCACGTCGACATAATACACTGAAGACTGAAAGGACAGTCTGAAATGTCTGTCCATGCCAGGACGACCACAAACTGCTGTGCTGTGTGTTAGTGTTCTGCTGACAATGTCCACATTTGATGAAGACAATACTGCCACACGCTGTTACTTTTAAAAAAAAAACCCTCATAATTTCAAGGCAATCAATGATCGGGATCGATTTTTGAATTTTCAATCAAACCACTGTGTGAAGTCTTCACAGTGAAGGCAGCCATGTTGGATTTGGAACTCTGAGACAGGCCCGTTACTGCCTGCAGTGCACTGATAATCCACCAGAGGGCAGAAGACAAGTCTCAAATTGCATAAAACAGGTTGGTCTGGAAAGTGTTGATCATATTGATGTTGTAGAGGTCTCAAATACAAATGGCATTGTTGGGTTAAATATTACTTTGATCTGCAGCGTGACAATAAGCTCATTTGAGTTTGCTTGCCACAAGAGAGTCGACTGAGAGAGTGTAAACTGCAGTGAACAAAAATCTGTTTCCAAAGTCATCATGTCAAACTTTATTATTGTTTATCATTGCTGTCCAGTGAAAACCACTTATCTCCAAAATGTCAACTTCTCAGGAGTTAAGAAAAACATCATCTGTTTTTAGCTTTGCGGCAATGCATTTTTCTGATTTAGTCTGAAGGAATTCTCCCTCCTTCAATTTTATTGAAAAATTCTAAATCACCAAATTTGGAGATAAATTGATTTCATGAAGAGCAACCTTATACATGTCAATTGTTATTTGTTCTAACTGTTTTTATAATTGTTAAGTGGTGACAAATTGTACATTTTTTTGCTTATGTGTAGTACACTGTGGGTGTATAGCAGGTTTTTATTAGTAAAGTGCTCTTTCTACTGTTGTAATCAAGAAGTCAGATGAAAAGACTGATTAGTTAGCAGTTAGTGCAGGAAGAAGGGTGCCTACAGCTAGTTTGAATCAATACAGAGCTTTTGACCGTTAATTTCAAATTTTTGGATTACATCATCATTATTTTTTTCTCTATAAAGGATTTCACCTTGTCAAGGGTTTTCTTTCATGAGGGATTCTACATTGCTGTGTGAAAGTAGGATTATCCACGTCTGCTTACAGAAACAAATAAAAAGTCAACTATTCTTCTGACTCTGTGTGGATTTGTAAGTAACCCTTCTATCTGAGATGGATGCACAGTTGTTGGAGAGAAAATCTGAGAAAGACAGACACTCGGTTGCAGCCTTTGGGAGCTTTATTACAGACTTCACAACCACAGGTTCACAATACAACAAGCTCAAAGCTCTGCTTTGTCTTCAGAGGTTTTCAGATCTCATCGAATGGCCAAAACATGTCCAAACTTGGCAGCAACAGAACCGTATGTGTATGTGTGCATGTTTCTAAAGGATATCCTAGTATTCATACCGAGTTTCAGAAACTTGGCACCTGGACCTGCCTTATTGTGTGTGTGTGTGTGTGTGGAACAACAATTGTGCAATGACACTATCATTTTTAACACATCCTGTCCTGCACTTTCCCAGAATTAGGAGCTTCCTTGTTCTACTCCTATTTCTACCACAACACAGTGAAACAATAACAAACAGCACACGTCAAAGCAAAAGACAAACTAAATAGTTAACCTAGTGGTTCAAGCTGAAATGATAAAATTTGCCATTACACAGTTTACACCATTAAGAAAACATTAAGTTTTCAGTGCAAATTGTAGAGTTAAACCACTTTGGAGAAAGACTACTAAATGGTTTACAATAAGGTTTCTAATTAGGTTATAACATTATCTTAGAATACAGTGACTTGTTGCTTGCCAAATAGTGAGCCCTCATTTATGTGGACTGTTTAAGCATCAGCTTATTTAGCTTATTTTATCTTCTTCATCAGCAGCATTTACACCTGTCTCTACATGTTTGTTGATAAATTATTGCATTTAAACACTGTCATCATATCTTAATAGTCAAAAGTTTCATCTGACATCAAGTTAACAAATCAAATTACTAGATTCCTACACTAAAGCTTCAGCAGTGTTAATTTCCTTGACATTTTCAGCATGATATCAGCAGCCTTCCTGCTTATTATCACAGCTCTTGATATGATATAAGTAATTAAAGACCCCCTCCAGTGAAAATCACATATTGAACCTTGTTAACATGTTCATGTGTTGTTTTTCATGTGTTAGAAGGCATATTAAGAACGAAAAAAAAGCAGTCTGAGTATTTCTTACTTTGAAACTGCAGTGAGCAGAAAACTGATTCAGTCAGGCTGGGTATATGTCAACATAAACCTAAGGAACTAATCCCAGTAATAGATGGGGTGGTGCTATACATTTCATTAGCCACGATGGCCAGCTCACAAAAGAAACCTGGATGGACCTCGTTACTATGATTAGCTAGTAAAACAGAGGAGAAATCAGATGCAGCTACTCGGGCCAGGGTTAGGGTTTGGGGGGTATGGGGAGTGTGGAGAGGGCAGGGGCTATTTACATATTCATGAATTCTTGACTTCTAAATGATGGTAAGGTGTAGAGCTATATGTAAGCCATTTCAATGAGGTATTTGAACTTATTTAGCCAGAAAAACACACTGGACACTATTTATTACTTCTTGCAGAGCATTTTTTATGTTTAAAACATGACTGGAAATGGACTTTAATAAATAGTAATTAGTAGTAAGCTTGAGCAAATAGTGAGCTCACATCAGTGTTGGAAAACATTTTCTCTAAGTTGTTTATAACTGTTTATTAATGATTTACAAACCTAGTTGCCTATTATAAACCATTTATAAAGCATTTGTAAAGTAAGTCTTACTATAAAATGTTGTTGAACCATTTATCTGCTGATGTATTATGTACTCATACAATATACTATTGTAATAATATATTTATATAAACAGGAGTATCTACCAGCCTAAAACGAGAGTCCTACTGTGAGTGAGAGCAACCTGTTCCTCCTTTCTTTTTCACACAGCAGGCATGGACATCTTTCAACTTACTGCCCAGAGAGTGCCCAACAAAACATCCTGTGAGCAAGGACAGGAGGTGGGGCAGATGATTGAAGAGGAGATGATTGGAAGGAGAGGAGGATATTAAAAACAGATGCTGTTTTTAACTCATAACATATTACACAGGCATTTTAACAGTTAAACAACATTGTGATAAATATAATTTCAAATCAAAAAAGCAGCTACATGCAGTAAAAGATTCAATTTCTCACCAATTAAAAATCTGTTCCACTGAATGCCCCCCCCAAAAAAAACAGCTTAAATTCATGATAATGCGCAACAGTGATCATAATATCACACTGAAGTGTTCAAACCCAGGGCCTTTTTAAACACCATCTGTGCATCATCAGCGAGCATGTTGAGAAAATTATTGAGACCTCTGTAGACTGTCAGAAAAGAGAGGGCCATTGCTGGTGGGATTCCAATTATTGGAATGAATCTGGACCCTTCCTCTGGTGCCATTGACAGAGCTGTGCCTGCACACTGAAAAAGCAGCTTCATGATAAGATTGTGTGTTATTGTATCAAGACCAAATCCAACTATGTATCGTGTGACAACAACAACCAGCAAGGCTACATCAACAGCAACAGAAAGCCCAGGAATGGGTACAAGTGCACCAGCTGCAGATGCTAAAGCACAGTATTTTATTTGTACAAAGGGAGGCAGCTCTTTTCATTTAACTTTGACCAGTTGTCTTATCTCATCTACAAAACTATTTAACTCATTAGTGTTCAGCAGTTGGTGTGATGTAAATAAATACATTTACTAAAGTACTTTACTAAAAAAAAAAAAAGGAGGTACTCGTACTTTACTATTTCCAGTTTCTGCTACTTTATACTTCTACTCTATTTTGTAGGCTGAGATTAACAATCCAAAAGATAAACAACAAATAAATGATGGTGTATCATTAAACTAGCCAGAAATATAAAGTAGCTCAAATCACCTCCACATTTTCCAGCTGCAACATTAAACTGATGAAGATATTCATCCATTTACAGTCATCATGCAGTTATAGTCCAATTATATTCTTATTCTCAGTAATAAATGGACAATTCTCAGTAATACTTTATCATTATACTTCAGTAATACACAATTTAAATATAATTTAAGTAATTTTACTTTTGATACTTTTCTTCCATCTTCAAACCAAATCTACAAATACAACATAATGCATACACACACACGCACGCACGCACGCACGCACACACACACACACACACATATATATATACTTGAAATAAACCTTGAAATGTACTTTAAGTAGATTTTAAGTTAACTAAAGTTAAGTTATGTACACTACCAGTGGATTACACATATAAATTCATAAGACTCAGGATTAAGAACATTAATTTCTTTATGAATCAAAATTTCCAAACAAAAAAGTATAGTACTGGATGTCATATTAGATGCAATATAAGAATGACGACTCAAATTTCAAAACAAATAAAACAAACAGTATGAACACAGTCTTTAAGGTTGGTTAATATCAGAATCTGCCAAAGTCTGCCTACAAACATGAGATAGAACATAAAACATATGCTGGAACACTAAATAAATAGGCTACTCTATCAAGAAAATAAGCTCAACTACAAGCCAAGAAAACTTAGACTTTCTGCTTAAGGCAAGAATACTTAATTATATTTTTCTTAACTATATCTGGATCAAAAGATTACAAGTATAAACTAAATATATAGTAATATACTAATACTAATATGCTAATATTGCCACATGGACGATGTGGGCCAGATGCCCTTTTTTAGTGAGTGGTCTGGCTATTTCATAATCAAGATATACAGGTGGGATTAATGAGATGACCACTACCATCATAACAAATACATCCCAACAGGGGGAGTCAAATCCTCTCAGGCACAGAGTCTCATATAGGATACTGAAGCACGACGGACTAATGATACAAAATACAAAATGTTTTAAAAAAACAAATCAATGAAAACTCCTCATTCATCCTGTTGGGAATGAGAGTAGCACATACATCTGTGATTATAACTATTAAAATGTCTGGCCACATTACTAATAGATGCTGTTTTTAAGTCTCATTGTGTTGTCCCCACATAATAGAAGTTCAGTGTAAGTTCAATCACAAAGATTGGGCCTCATGCAAGAACCACTTGTACAAACATATTTGTTCTTAAGTGGTGCATACGAGTGATTTAAGAGAACTTGTGGCATTCACCAATATTCTTGTATTTTGAATTTTCTTTCAGATATGAACACAATGTATGAGTGATGAATGATGGTCCAGACCTGTTGTAGAGTCATGTGGAGTCAGTCTGCTGGTATCCAAACTGAAGTTTTTCACTAATGACTATATTTCATTAATTTGAAGACATTTTAAGTTTGAAAAATAGATTGTAGAATTATAATATAATTATAAATTTACATATAAAGCCTCTCATCCTTAATTCAATGATTTATTATGACCTGCTGTCAAGTGTATTGGTCGTATATCTGCACATGCAGGTTTATAAAATCTCTGTCCAGGTGAACATCCTCACTTATTCTGTCCTCTGTCTCTGTGATGAAAACTTCTCCTTAACTCTCTCCTCTCACTGCAGTCATCGATCGCCCCTTACTGTGGCTCAGGCAAGTCTTTTTTTTTTTTTTCACTCAGGTCATTTTCATATTGAGACATGTCTTCTTTTTTCAGTGACAGTCCAATCCTCCAGTAACACGGCATTAACAGCACTGGCTTTTTCCCGTTTCTTTGCTTTAGCAAGTATTTTAAAAGGTGTTAAAATGACAGATTTTCCTTCATGGATCTTTGAAAGCAAGACGTCAAACTCCAAACTAAAGTTCTTCTTTTTTCTCTTTGATGCCATTTTCATGAATGAACACTTCTTGACACATGGAGCAGAAAACGCAGCCATATATGGTATTACTGGGGCATTAATTATGCTAATTTACAAGTGCACATGTACTCAAATACGCACAAGTGGACAATTTACACGGTTTTCTGAAGTTACGAGCGTTTGTTGAATCTGATGTGGTATGTTTGTATGAAGCCTTCATGCAAAAAAAAGTAAGAGAAATTTAAGACTTGCATGAGGCCCCTTCTCTTTATGCCTCATTCATCCCTAACTGCCTGAAACCTTTGGCTTACATCTGGCAGGCACCAATTCTGTTCCACTGAATGATAAAACAACCAGTTTCAATTCATGATAACACAGTGATCATAATGTCACACTGAGGTGTTCAAACCCAGAGCCCTTTCAAACACCCTCTGTGCATCATCAGCAAGTGTGTTGAGGAAACTATTCAGACCTCTGTAGGTTGTCAGAAAAGAGCAGGTCATTGTAACTGGGATTCCAAATAATGGAATGAATATGGACACTTCCTCTACTCTCATTGGCAGAGCTGTACCTTCACATTGAAGAAGCAGCTTCATGATAAGTTCGGGGGTTATTTTTGTTGCAGCCAGTGGTGAGATGATGACAGCCATCAGATCATTAAATGGCACACCTGTGCTGGCAGCCAGCCTCTTCAGAGACGGGATATCAAGACCAAACTCAATACATATTGTGTGACAACTCCAACCATCAAGGCTACATCAACAGCAATAGAGAGCCCAGGAAGAGGTACAGCTGCACCAGCTGCAGATGCTAAAGCACAGTATTTTATTTGGCCCTGGAAAGCCTCTTTCTTCTTGTTGATGATCTCTAGTCTGATGTTGGGCATGGCCAACAGCAGAGCATGTCTCTGGTGAGCAGGAAGTTCTCTCTCTAGGGTTTCATGTAAGAGAGGGAAGTCATACAGCTGGAGATCAAAGCTGGACAGCAGGAAGACTTGAGGAGACTGAATACCTTGTCTTTGAAGACCTGTGTAACAGAAGGAATAAATGGTCTCATGATTAGTTATATAAAAGGATGAAAGCATTTAAATTGTTTTTAAAATACATGAAAAATAATGTTCACCTTTAAGTTTAGAGGTTTTGTTCCAAAATGTTTTTCTCACCAATGCTGTGATTTCAGTAGTTTACTAATGAACTATTTCATTACTTACAAGATCTTCTTTGCTGTTGTTCATTGTTTTCATAGGCTGACACACTGTATAAAATATCTATATATATATATATACACATTGTAAAAGTAGTAAATTTTTCTCTAATTATGAGTGAAATTATGAGTAATTAATAATCACTGGAGACCTCAGAGTCATAAGATGAAATGATTTAGAAATGTGTACACACATTGGAAAAACTACACATACGTCAGGTGATTTAGTTTTCTCTCTCTCTCTTTTTCATGATGTAGGCCATTTAATGTTAATTAAACTTAAGGTAGGGATGCATTTGGTTGTCTGATCTAACTGAATGCTGAGCTACTGTTAAAAATCTGCACATAATAGAGTGACAGTAAGCTGATCACAGCAATGTTTATAGCATCATACACTTAATGTTTGGGTGACCCATTGTTAAATTATTATGTGTAGCATAAAGAACACACTTAACTAGATTATTATTTGTATAATTTTTCTGGTACAATTTGCTGGGGTAAAGGAACTGAATAACATAACATTAGATATTAAAGAATAACTTCGGTATTTTTCAACCTGGGCCCTATTTCCCCATGTGTATGTGTGTGTATGATTGATAGCTACAACTCGTTTTAAAATTGGTTCAGTATTGTGGGAGGCGGTTGCAACCAGCAGCTGCAAAACGAGTTATAACGGTAGGGTTATTGCAAATGCGTCCCGTAAAAGTTTGTGCATTAAAAGTGCATTTTTTCGCCACATTCCAGCTCAGATCGCCAGTGTAATCTCTGTCAGCAGCATGCAAAGCGTCTCTCTCACCCTTCACTTCCTCTGGGCTGTGTGACGAAATCTCGCAGGATCTTTGCTTGATGCCGGAAGAAAAAGAAAAGAAAAGGACAACGAGTGGGAAAACTGTTTTCTTGACGAAGAAGTGTTTCAGGATTGGATGTCTTCTCTTCTTGGGCTGGCAGTCGTCATCTTGGGAAAAGTGTGCACTGCAGACCCAATGGTCTGCAAGGTGCAGTGTCTGGACAGGAGTGTTACTATCCAGTTGTAGCACAATTAGCCACAACTTCAGCATCTCGCCATCCAACAAAGGCAGCCTATGAAAGCTGTACGGGGTGTTGTGCGGCATCCTGTTCTTGCAATTCGGCGAAGCACAAACACAAACCATTGTTTTCAATAGTTGCAGTAAAACTCTCAACTGAACTCTGGGACAGCTAACTCTGCTCTGACCGGCTCTCAGCATGACACCTCTGTTTTCTTCTGGCAAAAAGCAAAGATGCCCTCATATCTACCGTTATAACTCGTTTCGCGGCTGCCGGCTGCATCCGCCTCCCTCAATACTGAACCAATTTTAAAACGAGTTGTACCTATCAATCATACACACACATACACATGGGGAAATAGGGCCCAGGTTGAAAAATACCGAAGTTATCCTTTAACTGCTTTTATTGTGAAAATCAGAGGCCTGTATTGGATGTCTTATTGTTGCCATGACAGTTGGACTAAACACTCCTCCAGTTAAAATTTACACTTTAAGCCACCTGTCCACTTTGTCCACATTACTTGACTGGAGGAGAAGAAAATTTAGGTTAGTCAGAATATCTTAGAGTTTTTATTTATACCTACATTTTTATTGAGTATATGCAAGTATATGGAAAATTACCTAAATAACAGAATTTTGCATTGCAGTTGATGATGACATGTCAAGAGTTTTATTACATGTGTAATATCTCTCTATAGTCTACACTCACACTATACTTTCTGCTCTCACTTTGAAATGTTTTGTGAAGTCACCCGTCACATCATTCTGTCATGTTCTGCCAGATAACAGATGCAAAATAATGTGTATTGGAATCAGATAAACAGGAATTAATCTGATTACATCACAATTATCATAAATTATTACATAAATCACTTACTTTGAATGCAGTGTTCCCTGATTCGTGCAAGAGTCTTTTCTGTGTCAAAGTTTCCCTTTCTTTCCTCAGCTCGTAGATCGTTGTCAATCTTTGAGCGAACAAAGTAGAACTTCTTGCCCATCCTCCGGATCTCCAGAGCCAGTTTCACGTCATTTTCTCTGAAGCGAGTGTCTGAGATGATGATGAAGAAGTCAAACCTCTCAAATCCAACATGCTGCAGGTACTTGTCAGCTGGAAACGTAGTGGTGCCAATACCAGGAAGATCCCATAGTGTAACATTGGGATAGTTTGGGTGGGGGTAATCTTTAACCTGCATGGTGGATTCTACACAATCAGTAGGGGCGGCTCTCTCATCCGTGTCGCCTATGCCTCTAAAGGAATTAACAAAGGTGGATTTACCAGAGCCGGTCTCTCCTGTGATGGCAATATTTAGTGGAATGTTATTCAGTTTGTCCAAATACTCCTGGATCTTTGTAACAGCTAAAACTCGATCATTGTTTTGCAGAGCCTCTTTAATTTCTTTGATCATGTTAGAAACTAATAGATTATCCATGGTGATCCTTGAAAACTGTAGAAAAAAATAAGTTATTAAGTCAGTATTGGCAGAAAATTGAATCCTACAATGATCAAACATCAGGATCATAAGAAATATGAGAGAATGCAAATATACAATGTGGTGATACAGTAACATGTGTAGCTATTATCAACAGCAGCAGCAGTAGCATGTGCAGTCTTTGCATGGTGACATCTGTTCACACAGACTGTAATATTACAAGTTACAACTGCTGTTTGACCCAGCTATAGAACCAACAATCTCATTTTTTTCAGATATCAGATAACGTTTCTTCCACTAAACTGTCCTCTAGAGGATTGTTTCAAGCTTAACTCAAACCTTAAAGGCCATATTTCAATAATATGTGACATGATTCAACACATCAATCCTCTGATGCTGACCAAGACAAAAGGCGACTGTGAACAGGACTTTGAGATGACTATCCCCGACACCATCTGGGATCTCAGTATAAACTGCATTTACTCCTTATCCTTGTGCGTCTGTCACTGTTTGCTACAGTTCAAAGTTTTTCAGGCTAAACTGTCAAAAATATTTTTAATTTCTGATGACAGTTGTCATAGATGCCATCAGTCACCAGTGACTGTGGCCCATATGTTTTGGTCCTGTAACTCACTAAATTGGACTGGACCTCAGTATTTGAAGTGTATTCATATATCAGCAATAAAACAATAGATCCTTATCCACATATGGCGATATTTGGTGTACCCTCCACAGCTTATAACATCACTTTATGTCAGTCAAATGCCAGAGCATTTACTTCACTTGTTAGCACCATGATTAATTTGAACAAGGTGGGAAGCTGCCTGCCCTCCTTCTTTTATACGGTGGACTAAGGAAGTCATGATGTGTCTTAAAATGGAGAAGCTGAGATTCACTTTGAAAAGATCACTTAAAAATACAACAGAACCAGGTATCCCTTTATTGAATATGTGAAGAACTTGTCATTCCCAGCAGTCTAATGTCAAATTTGACACATGAGCTAATAATCTGACCTGATTCTGATTTTTCAATTTAATTTATTTTCCTAGTGTGAGTAATGTATATGATGCATCTACTGTACTGTCCAGCTGTTGTTGTCTTCTTGGTGTTCTTTTTTTTTTTCTTTTCCTTCCCCCAGTGAATTCTTGTGTCTACCTATCTGTGACAGAGACAATTCACTGCTAGATGATGGACTTGATCTGTCCTGGGAAAACTCAAGAGGACTTTATGCGTGTGCTTGCATTTTTTGTCTCTGCTTCCTGGGGGTCTCTTTTGAAGTGTCTGTCCTAAGCTTGTGTCTGTTTTATTATTGCTGTTGATGTCTTGTTTTATTGAATTAGGGATCCAATTTTTAAAAAAATCCAAAATAAACAAACAAATAAATAAAAAGCAGTCTTTTCTGAATATTGTAAGTTACTCACCCTGAAGTCTTGATATTGAAACAGATGAGACGAGAGCAGACCAGCCTTTGAGTTACTATGACTTGTTCAGCTGTAAGAGAAGCATATAAAAAGTCTCTTTGCTCCACTAAGTAACAATAGAATAGAATAAATGTTTATCAAAGCTCCACCCTTTAGACACCGACCAATGAAAATGCCATTCTGTGAGTGCCAGTAACTCATTGGTTATTGTGAAGCAGCTGACTTTCAAGAAATGTGCCGATTTACAAGAAACAGAGAGCTGCAGGCTTTCACTTTGACTGCAGACTACTGACTGAAAGACACTTCAGCAGTGTCCTCTGTCCAACAGCCTATTGGGATTCATTAATTTCATTTTTGGTAAATATTGTAACAGTTCATCCTAATAAAGAGCATAACCTAATATGTATCATGTAATTTGCCCATTCACAACGCATGGCTACTGCTGCAAATCCTCTGGACACTCACAGAGGGTGGATCTCACCTCTTCCAAAATTCTGATATTTCTTCTTCTATGGTGTTTTTCAGTTTTCATAAAAGTTTGGATTGGTTTGGAAATGTATGGTGATGTGAGCCTTTTTCAGATCTTTTTAAGATGTTGATGTGTGATGTGATTTTTCCCTGTTTGTGTTTTACAATACATATACATAACAATGCATACAATAAAACTTAAATAAACTTAAAAACATTGCAAAAAGATAGTGCTGTTTTTTGCTGATTGAATACCAGATGCGTTCTGGATCATCTGTGGAGGTTAGAACGTGCATGTGGGGAGGCCTGCCAGAAGCGGTCAGTATTACGAGAGCCTGAACCAGGAGTTGTGCTGCATGCTCATATAGGGTCTTATTTTCTTGTACTTGCACAAGGAAAAAAGTTGATGAGCATGAGGCTTTTTGGTGCTGGATGTCAAACTTGTAGTGTGAGTGGGTGGATTCAACTTCAGAGGGACTGGCTGGGATGACGAGGAGCTCAGTCTGGGAGAGGTTCAGTTGAAGATGCTGTTGTTTCATCCATGTTGAGATATCAGCCAGCTCAAATGTGTTTCGAAGTTAACAAGTTATTTATTATTGTTATAATATTTTAACACATTTATTGCCCTCTTTGCAGATGTAATTTATCAGTAGTCATTTAGATAATTACTTCTTTTCTAATGTAAGTTTCAATCATTTCTCTGTGTAGTTTTTGTCTCTTTCTATTTTTGCAGTGATCCTATATGAATTTCTAATTAAGGGATTAAGAGAATGTTAAAGCAATGTAGCTTTACTTGCATTTTGTACCCTTAAAGGGACAGGTCAACCCAAAATCCAAAATACATATTTTTCCTCTGGCATGTAGTTCTATTTATCCCTCTAGACTGTTTGGCACTTGGCCTGTGGAGCTCAAAGCAGCAAAAAATACATTTCAAAGAAATTAAAAACCAGTGTCTCTTTCCAAAAATCATGGCCAAGTTAATCAAGATAATCCATAGACTAGGAACTGCTACATAGGAACTACTTTCTTCTAGTAGAGAGGAGAGAGTGTGTGTGTGTGTGTGTGTGTGTGTGTGTGTGTGTGTGTGTGTGTGTGTGTGTGTGTGTGTGCTTGCACACAGGGTGTGTGATGCATTTGTGCAGTGGTGCTGCAGTAATAGTGCTGGTAGTTAGAACATGTTGCATGTTGTATGCTGCTTCTTCTTGCTACTCTCTATTTTCAGCCACTGCAGCCAGCTAGCCCTCTTCGCAGGGGTGAAGAGAGGAGCTGAGTGTGTAAGTCTTCTTCTGCTGGTATACAGCTTTTCCACTGCCAAGACTCCTGCAGTGCCTCCCTGTGGCCACATACATCATAACTGGGTACCCTACAGTCCCAGGCTAAACAAGGTCAAGGCTCATAACAAGCTCTGGATTTTTGGAAGGACACAAACATTGGTTTAGAGCTGCAACTATTAATGGATTATTAATCAATTATTAAATTAAGTGCCAACTACTTTGATAATGAAGTTGAAAAATTTTACTTCTTCAAAAGAATTTTTAATGAAAAAGTCTAAATTGTCTGATTTCAGCTTGTCAAATGTGAATATTTTTTGGTTTCTTTACTCCTCTCTGACAGTAAATTGAATATCTTTGGGTTGTGAGTAAAACAAGACATTTCAGGACGTCACCTTAGGTTCTGGGAAACACTGATCAAATTTTTTTTAAATTTTTTTTGACATTTTAAAACAAACATCTATTAATTGATTAATCAACTATGAAAATCATCATTAGTTGTAGTCCTACACTGGCTTAGAATTTTTCAAATATGTTTTGTATCATTTTGGTGCTTCACCGTAAGCCGAGTGCCATTTAGTCTAATTATATTACAGAGAAGGGAGACATCTCTACAGCTGATACCTCCAAAACTCTGCAGCTGACACCAGAACAGTCTGATGGTTAAATAGAACTACAGGCCAGCGGAACATGTGCTGACTATATAAAAGTGAGTAGTGAGGATGTGAGTCTCCAGTGTGTTTGAATGATAAAGGTGTCAAAACATTTGTCTCTTAATAACAAAACAAAAAAAGGTGCTTCAGTCCGTGTGCTCAAGTGTTTTTGGATCAATCCTCCTTGACTTGTTAAATTATCATTAGTCCGTGATCAGTGACAGAACAAAGTCAGTGTGAGAACTTGCAGGACAAACAGGTTTATAACCCACCACATGTAAAAACATGGAAATAACTGCTGCAGTTTGGACCTCCTCAAGGATTAACTGTTAACTTGGCATGGACTGATAGCAGAAATATATTTTCAAAGGAAAGCAATGCAACTAAAAAAAAAAAAAAAAAACTAAAAAAGAACCTAGACATGAAGAATATTATGAATGTCCTTTGGGATAAACCCCTGTGATTTTTCTGTTTTCTTTAAGACACAATGGAACATACTGTCTGTTGTAACTCACAGAATCACACCATCACAAGAGAAAGACTGAAGAGTATTTTAATTTTATAAAGGGGGAAATAACTGCTACACAAGCCTCCAGCCACTCACAGTTTGCATTTATTTCCGTCAAAATAAAATGAGCTGAGTGCAGAGTGAAAATAATTGACTGTGCTATGATACAAAAATAGCAACATTCAGTTCTCCCACCTACAGTAATACTGACAAAATGAATGTGACATGCAATAACATGGAGGCTGCATCTGCTGTCGTTTCACCATGTTTCATCATGAAATGACACGTTTTACCTAACAACAAGAAGGGAGGGGGAGGAAGAGCGGAGAGTCTCATAGCTAGAGGCAGAACACAGGTAGAAAGAGAAAGCAACATGGCGGAGAACCCAAAGAAGTGGCAGAGACATGGTTCAAAAGTGGATCCTACCACAAAGAAAAAGCCTGGACGTTCGGCTGAAGGACTATTAGCAAAGAAGGAAAGTGACCAACGGACAACAAATTACTTCTGCTGACTACCACTGGGTCTTTTCATCCACTAACCTGTCAGCTACAAATTAGCAGGCACCTTGTCTCCCATTTGTAATAGGCTATTTGCGTTTCTGTGGCAAAAAAAAAAAAAAAAAAATACAATAATTACCTCTTCTGAAGAGTCCATCTTTTGTTTCACCGGCTGTCCTTCAAACAGAATAAAAATGTTGTGGAATCACGAATCACGGTGGCAGAGGAATAGCGGTTGGGAGAGGCGGGCATAGTGGGGGGGGGGCGGGGTACACCTGGGCATACATCATATGGAAGTGCCGGCTTTATTGTTGTAATAAGGCAGAATGAGACAAAAAAGTGTTACAAACGTCCCTTGTCTCCCCTTCTTTATTTTTAGTTGAGTCTAATCAATTAATTATTCGTATTTAAATATTGCAAAATGCAGTCCTTCAGAAATACATACACACATACAACAACTTATTTAGTAGAATTGTGTTTTATTTCTTTGTATTCAATTAAAAGGTAGTTAAAATTGGTATCAAACAGCCAGACAACATAATTAAATTTGAAAATAATTTTGCAGATTATATTTTAGACATGATGTTGCAGGAAATGGCCCAGGTGAACCCTTCGAGAAGTTAACGAGTATGTGGAAATGAATGCCCTCCAAGTTGTCCCACTTGAAATGAGTGTGATGAGCAACCATATTCTGACCTGCAGCTTCTGATCTCCCTCAGCTCAGTGACGTACCAGGTGATGCAGGCTGGATCTTCCAGAATCTGCTGCAAAAACTGGATGTGCTCTTAAATAAAATTTGAAATATTTATAGAAATACATATATATATTATATATATGTATATATATATATATATATACATATATATATATATATATATATATATATAAAGTTTGTCAAGTTACAGTAAATGTTATCTGCATATATGTGGACTGAACAAATATCTGACATAAACCATATCTGGGTGCTGTTGAAACTTAAGACTACTTGAGGCTTTTTTAACTATAACAAATTGTGACTTTCAGATTTAAATGCTGATGAAGTTTGACTCTGACTCTTTCATGCAGATTTTTGCAAATTAGTGTGAAGAAGGGAATTTTTCTGTAAAATGAAAGGACAGTCAATACAGCCTAATCCATTATAAATCAAGAACCACAGATATTTAACAGTTATTCAAATGCACAGAGCATTTACTGAGGCTGTTGTTTTAAAAATCTCATGATGTAGTGACAGTATTTGTACAACTGACATGGAGAATTCATTTAGGAAAACTGGCTTTAATGTAAAGACAAAATAACTACTTTCAGCTGCTTTCAATGAACATTTTTATTATTATATGTTTTAAGTCCTTAATTTCAATCAGATGAAAATACAGCAGCAATAGACAGCAACATTTCCTGGTTTGCTTAAAGTTTTTGTTGAATGTGCAACTGGATGATAAACTCTGATTTGTATACAGTACATCTAATACGGTAAAATTAAAATGCACTCACAAAAATAATTCAGAAGCTCATTTGCATTGGTTATTGACATTTTTTAATGTGGGAAGTAAAGTTCAGTTGTTTTTTTTGTTTTTGTTTTTTTTTTTTTTTTTTTGTTTTTTTAAGTATACTTTATTTGGCAAGTATACTAATATCAATGTACTAGTTATTTGTAAGTGTACCACTTTGATACTTATTATAAATTGGCCCACTTTTTACTTTATAAAAGTATACTTTAAGTGTAAGAGTAGTAAAGTACACATATAGTTTTCATTTAAGTTTTATTTTGTACTGCAACTATACTGAACTTGTTATATACTTCTAGCTCATTTTTTAGTTTGTGCAAATAAACTTGTTTAAACTTATTAAAAGTTTAGTTTACTGAGTTTAGTTTATTCTCATTAAAGTACACTTTAAGTGTGAAAGTAGTAAACTTTGAGTATACATCTAGTTTACATCTAAGTTTCATTTTGTACTGCAACTATACTGTGAACTATATACTTCTGACAGTACACCTTCAAGGATGCTGTTATGTGCCACAGTGTTGTGGGTGTGTGTTCCTTGCTGTGCTCTCCTGTGTCCAGGTCCTGCACCTCCCCTTCTTGCAGCTGCTGCAGTGGGTGATTGACAGCAGAGAGAGAGCAGCAGGACGAGCCCAGTGGGCCATTCAGTAGGTTTAATTTAAACTTATTCTTTTAATAAAAGAACCTTTGTTTGTACATTTGCTTCAGTTTCCCTCTCTGCCTTTTTCCCAGGGTTTATTTTAAATCATTACACTCCTCATCCCCTGCATGACCAAACATTGGGGTTGTGACATATACTATCAGTAAACTACTAGTTTAATAGTTTTATACTGGAAGTATACTTGTAAGTTTTCTGTAAGTGAACTTAACATCATACTTAAAGTTTACTATGCATATATTATTTTTTCCACTTTCAAGTACATTATTGTGTGTGTGTATTTTTTTAATACTTTAAATATACCTTTAAATGTACTTAAAGTGGATTTTAAGTTAATTAAAGTTAAGTTATGTACACTACCAGTGGATTACACATATATAAATTCATAAGACTCAGGATTAAGAACATCAATTTCTTTACTAATCAAAATTTCCAAACAAAAAAGTATAGTACTGGATGTCATATTAGATGCAATATAAGAATGACGACTCAAATCTCAAAACAAATAAAACAAACAGTATGAACACAGTCTTTAAGGTTGGTTAATATCAGAATCTGTGTCATTCTAGAGCCTCTCTGAAATCAGCTCCTGTCTGCCTACAAACATGAGATAGAACATAAAACATATGCTGGAACACTAAATAAATAGGCTACTCTATCAAGAAAATAAGCTCAACTACAAGTCAAGTACACTTAAACTTTCTGTATAAGGCAAAAATACTTAATTATACTTTTCTTAAGTGTATCTGGATCAAAAGATTACAGGTATAAACTAAATATACTTAGACTTCTCTGTATACTTTTCAGTATGAGCCAAGTATCTCTGATAAGTTAATAAAAAGTAAACTGAAAGCATGCTCCCATCCTTACTTATCCTTAGTGATGTAATAAAAATCAAAGACAGTCTAATATTGATACACACCAGATGCCCTTTCTCAGTATGTGCTCTGGCAATTTAATAGTCAGGATACACAGGTGGGATTAATGAGATGACCGCTACCATCATAACAAATACATCCCAACAGGAGGAGCCAAATCCTCTCAGGCACAGAGTCTCATGTAGGATACTGAAGCACGACACAATGCACGAAAAATGTCTGGCCACATTACAAATAGATGCTGTTTTTAACTCTCATTGTGTTGTCCCCTTGTAATACATATTACACGGGCATTTTAATAGTTAAACCACAATGTGATGAATATCATTTCAAATCTCAAAGGCAACTAAATGCAGTAAAAGGTTCAATTTCTCACTAATTACTAAATATTCCTTTTCTTGTAGAAACCTTTGGCATGACCAGTTTCACTTCATGATAACACACGACAGTGATCATAATATCACAATGAGGTGTTCAAACCCAGGGCCTTTTCAAACAACCTCTGTGCATCATCAGCAAGCATCTTTAGAAAAGTATTGAGACCTCTGTAGATTGTCACAAAAGAGAGGGCCATTGCTGCTGGGATTCCAAATATTGGAATGTATTTGGACCCTTCCTCTACTGCCATTGCCAGAGCTGTGCCTGCACACTGAAGAAGCAGCTTAATGATAAGATTGTGTGTTATTGTTGTTGCAGCCAGTGGTGAGATGATGACAGCCATCAGATCATTAAATGGCACACCTGTGCTGGCAGCCAGCCTCTTCAGGGACGGGATATCAAGACCAAACCCAACTACATATCGTGTGACAACTCCAATCAGCAAGGCTATATCAACAAAAATTGAAAGCCCAGGAAGAGGTACAGCTGCACCAGCTGCAGATGCTAAAGCACAGTATTTTATTTGGCCCTGGAAAGCCTCTTTCTTCTTGTTGATGATCTTCAGGCTGATGTTGGGCATGGCCAACAGCAGAGCATGTCTCTGGTGAGCAGGAAGTTCTTTCTCTAGGGTTTCATGTAAGAGAGAGAAGTCATACAGCTGGAGATCAAAGCTGGACAGCAGGAAGACTTGAGGAGATTGAATACCTTGTCTTTGAAGACCTGTGTAACAGAAGGAATAAATGGTCTCATGATTAGTTATATAAAAGGATGAAAGCATTTAAATTGTTTTTTAAAATACATGAACAATAATATTCACCTTTAAGTTTAGAGGTTTTGCTCTAAAATGTTTTTCTCAACAGTGCTGTGATTTCAGTAGTTTACTAATTAAGTATTTTACTACTTACCAGATCTACACTGGTGTTGTTCATTGTTTTCATAGACCAACTCACTGTATAAAATATCTATATATATTCACATAGAACTCCTGCAGTAAAATTTTCTCTAATTATGAGCAAAATTATGAGTAATTAATAATCACTGGAGACCTCAGAGTCATAAAATGAATTAATTTAAAATCTGTGCACAAATAGGAAAACTACACATATGTCAGGTGATTTAGTTTTCTTTTCTTTGTTTTCTTTTCTTTTCTTTCTTTTTTGTGGAAGTATAGTTTTCACAAGTATGGCATATGGCTACATGGATAATTATGATTATGCAAAGTCATTTAGATTTCATTATGTAAGCCATTTAATGTTAATTAACTTAAGGTAGGGATGCATTTAGTTATGATCTGAGCTAACTGAAAGCCGAGCTACTGTTAAAAAGCTGCAGAGTTACAGTAAGCTGATCACAGCAATGTTTATAGCATCATACACTTAGTGTTTGAGTGACCCATTGTTAATCTATCATGTGTAGCATAAAGAACACACTTAATAATAATAATTTTCCTGGTACAATTTGCTTTAATTTAGTGGGTAAAAGAACTGAACTTACTTAACTTTCAAATATTAACTGCTTTTATTGTGAAAGTCAGAGGCCTCAATTGGATGTCTTATTGTTGCCATGACAGTTGGATTAAACACTCCCCCAGGTAAAATTTACACTTTAAGCCACTTGTCCACTTTGTTCACATTATTTGAGTGGAGGAGAAGAAAAATTTGATTAGTCAGAATCTTTCAGGCTTTTGTTTAGATTTTTTTATTTATACCTACATTTTTGTTGAATATGCAAGTTTATGGAAAATTACTTAAATAACAGAAATTGGCTTTTGAGTTGATGATGACGTGAAGAGTTTTATTACATGTGTAATATCTCTTTACACAGTTTGCACAGCTACCTTTTGCTCTCACTTTGAAATGTTTGTGAAGTCACCTATCACATCATTATGTCATGTTCTGCCAGATAACAGATGCAAAATAAGTGTATTGGAGTCAGATAAACAGTGGATAGATACATTTCTTTACTGTCACAGAGAGGATTGTTAGATTTTAATAATCGGAATGCAGTTATTTATCTGATCATCTCACAATTATTATAAATTATTTACCTTGAATGCAGTGTTCCCTGATTCGTGCAAGAGTCCTTTCTGCATCAAAGTCCCTCTTTCTTTCCTCAGCTCGTAGATCGTTGTCGATCTTTGAGCGAACAAAGTAGAACTTCTTGCCCATCCTCCGGATCTCCAGAGCCAGTTTCACGTCATTTTCTCTGAAGCGAGTGTCTGAGATGATGATGAAGAAGTCAAACCTCTCAAATCCAACATGCTGCAGGTATTTGTCAGCTGGAAACGTAGTGGTGCCAATACCAGGAAGATCCCATAGTGTAACATTGGGATAGTTTGGGTGGGAGTAACCTTTAACCTCCATGGTGGATTCTACACAATCAGTCGGGGCGGCTCTCTCATCCGTGTCATCTATCTCTCTAAAGGCATTAACAAAGGTGGATTTACCAGAGCCGGTCTCTCCAGTGATGGCAATATTTAGTGGAGTGTTGTTCTGTTTGTCCAAATACTCCTGGATCTTTGCAACAGCTAAGGCTCGATCATTGTTTTGCAGAGCTTCTTTAATTTCTTTGATCAAGTTAGAAACTAATAGATTATCCATGGTGATCCTTGAAAACTGTAGAAAAAAAAGTCACTATTGGCAGAAAATTGAATCCTACAATGATCAAACACCAGGATCATAAGAAATATGAGAGAATGTAAATATACAATGTGGTGATACAGTAACATGTGTAGCTATTATCAACAGCAGCAGCAGTAGCATGTGCAGTCTTTGCATGGTGACATCTGTTCACACAGACTGTAATATTACAAGTTTAGTGGATCCTCTTTAAAGAGTCTGTTTCAGACAATAATAAGCAGCTCATGTTACACTAAAATAAAAAGTATCATATAAACAGGTCACATAAAGATAAATGACACATTCAGATGATACTATTCAAACCTGTATTCCTCTCAGAATACTTCAGATCCCTCTGACACGGACTCCTTTATTACAAATTTGAACAAGATCACTGTGCAGCTCTAGAGAGCCCCTTTTCAGAACGCAATATTTTACAGGCTATTAGTTCTCTACAAAGAGGGAAAACACCGGGCCCAGATGAGTTCCTGTGTGAATTTTAAAAAGCATTATCGTCTAAACTGTCTACCCTGCAATGTACTGTATTTTATGAAATACACACAAAAGGCTGATTTTACTGGGGCTGTTATATCAGTAACATTAAAACCCTTGGCGATGCAAGTCCTACCTGCCAATTAACCAACTATATCTAGACTATAAAATTCTTACTAAGGCCCTCGCAATTTGTCTTGAGAAAATTATGCCCACCATTATTCACCCAGACCAGACAGGCTTTATTTTAGTAGGCAATCCTTTTTCAATGTATGCCATCTGTTTAACATTTTATAGTCTGACCACCCGAGATTATCATCTTACTCGATGGCAAAAAGGAATTCAACAGTATCGAATGGGAGTATTTATTTTCCAATTTGAATAAGTTTGGCTTTGGCCCAAATTTAATTTTGTGGATTAGGACACTCTATTTATCACCTTTGTCATCAGTCTGTACCAATAATATTACATCTGAATATTTCCCATGATACAGAGGAACCAAACAGGGCTGCCCTCTCAGCCCCCTACTGTTTGACCTGCTGTAGCTATAGAACCCCTCGCTATTACCTTAAGATCAGACAAGGAGATTATAGGTATGAGAAGAGATTATGTCGTCCATAAATTGTCCCTGTATGCAGATGACCTCCTTTTATACATATCGGACCCAGATGAGTCCATCCCTAAACGTTTGTTACAGACATTTGGTAGTTTCTCAGGCTATTAATTGAATCTTACAAAAAGTTTACTTTTCCCCGTCAATCAGTTAGCCATGGACATTAATCATGTTCGATTTCCATTGAAGTGGAGTTAATATCTTTCACTCACCTTGAGGCGCTAAGCTTTCTTTAAACATAATTTTAAGTCTTTAATGGATCGCACCAAACAAGATTTGACGTGTTGGTCAACTTTACCTCTCTCTCTTGCAGCATTAATTCAATCAATGACATTACCAGTTTTTTTACCTATTTGAATAATCCCCATTTCTTACCAACTTTCTTTGGAACACTTGACAAATTGATATCCACTTTCATCTGGAATTAAAAAATTGCACGGATCCGTATAACATACCTGCAGAGCTCAAAATTATCTGGTGGCCTAGCCCTACCTAATTTTTTGCATTACTACTGCATAGCAAATATCACTAAACTTTCAACCTGGCTCGCCACATTCCAAGATGGTGAAGGCCCCTTTGGTCAACTATACATTTACATTCAAGATCTCTGATCTGCTTCCCCCCACCTTCGAACTTAAATAGCCCCTTTGTTACCTTGGTTCAAAAATATAATATTCTACAATTCTACATTTCCAATTCTTCCACTAAACTGTCCTCTAGAGGATTGTTTCAAGCTTAACTCAAACCTTAAAGGCCATATTTCAAGACTATATGAAATGATTCAACACATCAATCCTCCGATGCTGACCAAGACAAAAGACGACTGTGAACAGGACTTTGAGATGACTATCCCCGACACCATCTGGGATCTCTGTATATAAACCGGATTTACTCCTCATCCATTTGCATCTGCCATTGTTTGCTACAGTTCAAAGTGTTTCATCATCTCTACTTTACTAAGGTGTCAAAAATATTTTTAATTTCTGATGACAGTTGTCATTGATGCCATCAGTCACCAGTGACTGTGGCCCATATGTTTTGGTCCTGTAACTCACTAAACTGGACTGGACCTCAGTATTTGAAGTGTATTCATATATCAGCAATAAAACAATAGATCCTTATCCACATATGGCGATATTTGGTGTACCCTCCACAGCTTATAACATCACTTTATGTCAGTCAAATGCCAGAGCATTTACTTCACTTGTTAGCACCATGATTAATTTGAACAAGGTGGGAAGCTGCCTGCCCTCCTTCTTTTATACGGTGGACTAAGGAAGTCATGATGTGTCTTAAAATGGAGAAGCTGAGATTCACTTTGAAAAGATCACTTAAAAATACAACAGAACCAGGTATCCCTTTATTGAATATGTGAAGAACTTGTCATTCCCAGCAGTCTAATGTCAAATTTGACACATGAGCTAATAATCTGACCTGATTCTGATTTTTCAATTTAATTTATTTTCTTAGTGCAAGTAATTTGTATGATGCATCTACTGTACTGTCCAGCTGTTGTTGTCTGCTTGTTCTTCTTTTTTTTTTCTTTTCCTTCCCCCCAATGAATTCTTGTGTCTACCTATCTGTGACAGAGACAATTCACTGCTAGATGATGGACTTGATCTGTCCTGGGAAAAGAGGACTTTATGACTGTGCTTACATTTTTTGTCTCTGCTTCCTGGGGGTCTCTTTTGATATGTCTGTCCTACACTGTATAGCATTGTATTGAAGAAACAAATAAAAAATCCATAAATGAATGAATGAATGAATGAATGAATGAATGAATGAATGAAAAGTAGTCTTTTCTGAATATTGTAAGTTACTCACCCTGAAGTCTTGATGTTGAAACAGATGAGACAAGAGCAGACCAGCCTTTGAGTTACTATGACTTGTTCAGCTGCAAGAGAAGCATATATAGTCTCTTTGCTCCACTAAGTAACAAGCAGCCTTTAGTCACTGACCAATGAAAATGTCATTCTGTGAGTGCCAGTAACTCATTGGTTATTGTGAAGCAGCTGACTTTCAAGAAATGTGCCGATTTACAAGAAAGGGAAAGCTGCAGGCTTTCACTTTGACTGCAGACTACTGACTGAAAGACACTTCAGCAGTGTCCTCTGTCCAACAGCCTATTGGGATTCATTAGTAATTTCATTTTTGGTAAATATTGTGAGACAGTGCATCCCAGTAAAGAGCGTAACCTAATATGTAATTTGCCCATTCACAACACATGGCTACTGCTGCAAATCCTCTGGACACTCACAGAGGGTGGATCTCACCTCTTCCAAAGTTTTGATATTTCTTCTTCTATGGTGTTTTTCAGTTTTCATAAAAGTTTGGATTGGTTTGGAAATGTGTGATGATATGAGCACTTTTCAGATCTTGGTAAGACATTGATGTGGATGTGACATTGATGTGTCCTTTGACTGGTGTCTGACACGTGCATAAAATTCTACAATACATATACATAACAATGCATACATTAAAACATTAACATGTTAATGTTAACATTAAAAAAAATACACAGCACAGATGGAAATGTCCCTGCAGTTGCCATTTCCTTTAATGTTCCAAAACATATTTCAAAATCATATTTCTTCCTCTCTCATCTGTATTTGAGTTCACCTATTTATAAATTACATATTGAACTATAAACCGTCTTATAGTTATATTACATATTGTGATATAATTATACTATATACGATACTAGCACCAATGATAATAACAACAATAATTATTGTCGTTATTATTACCATTATCACAACAATGTCCAATATTGCTAATAACATTATCAATACCATTATCAATACCATTAACACCACGCCATCATCATTGCCACTACCACCATCATTATAATGATAACAACAATAACAATAACTGTAATAGTGATAATCAAGCAGCATGCACAGTACATTTATATACTGGGAGAGTGACATTACTAACAGTAATAGTCATAGCTCACTGATTTAAGCTATTGACTTCGGTACAGGAGAGCAGGGTTCGAATCCAGCTGAGGCCACAGTGTCCAGGTGGGTCCTAATGTCTATATTTCTACGTTGATGATATCTCCACAGAAACCATCACTGAGATCAATCGTCATGTATGCAGCGGCAACGCTCGTCCTACGCATGCTAGGCTACAAGATGGACAGCAGTAGCCGGCCGACTCCCAAAGTCACTCCGACCATGGCTAAACAGAATATAGCGATAGGCGCGGGTGGGTGGCAACGTCCACATCCCACCACTCCGACATGGGCTTCTAAATGTCTAAATGGCAACACTTAATGTTCTATCAAACGTCCTAACCCTAACCCTAACCGGATTTCCGAGCGGATATTTAAACCCTTTTCAGATCTATCAAACTGTGCATACGCACAACTCGCCGCAATTTCCCTCATATTTCGCCCTCTACACGGCCAAACCAACCACAACCATATATGGTCAATGCAAATCAGCACCTGTGCATATAAAGTAGCCATGTGCGCTCTGTGGAGTGACGTCAGTGGAAGACGGTGAAGATACGGACTGAGAGAAAGAGAAAGAAGGACTTTCTCTGAAAGCGAGATACATGGCAATAACGGACAATAAACCAGTCAGAAAAATTATTTTGCGTTGAATTGGCGACAATAAAAACAAAAACTCCCAAAATCTGAATGAAAGGGAGTAGAAAGAAGCATAATTGTATTTAATCTGCCCCTTATCCCACAAAAACCTTTTTGTTTTTAACATGATGTCAAAAGTCACCAGTTATCATTACTTTGCCCCTTTCCACTAGACAGTTACACTCTTTTTTCTATCCTCTCCTCAGCTCCAAACACAGTCATCTACACCTGTTAACTCAGGTGACAGAAAAACAAGTGTCAGTAGATCAGTGTGCGCTGCTGCCAGTGTGTTTTTTAAACTTAGCGGGACGTCTCTAGAGTGTGCAAGAAAGAAAAAAAAAAACAAAAAAAAACATAGCCCCCTGACTTTTTTTAAACAAACCATTAGCTGAAGTGAGATCATAAGTGCTTGTCTGATTTCTAAATGCGTTGTTTCAGCACCGCGGACAGTGCTTTATCCATCATGCGGTCACAATGTGTGTATGTGTGTGTGTGGCGTCGGAGTGTGTGATTAGGAGGTCGGACTAATGGACGCAAAATATAGAAATGTGTGGTCGGAGTATGGTATGGGACATCCCCCGGAAGGGTCAGGGAAACCCTCCATGGAAGAGGAGACTGGAGAGCAAGATCACGGCAACAGGGAGGGAGGTTAGCTTGCTAACTGAGCTACAGAAAAATGTAAAGATCAGGAAAGAAGTGCCAAGGAGATACAACAAGCTGTCCAAAGTATTTACAGGTGAGAAGTTATCTCCTGAAACACTTAGAAGTGGATGATTTAACAAATGAGTTACTACAATACCTGATTCAAAATAGAAATAAAGCTAAAGAAAATCTTTCAAGTATTTATAAAATATTGCAAAAGCTTACTACTGTAGATAATAGCACAAAAGGAAAATGGGGAAAAGAATTAGAAATTGATATATCAACAGATGACTGGAAAGGCTCCTTAAATGGAAATCTTATGACATCACAATCCAAATACTGGAGAGAATTTTCCTGGAAAGTAAGCATGAGGTATTTTATTACACCTTGTGTACATGGCAAATGTTACCCTTTAGTTGGGGCCAGTTGTTGGAGAGGATGTGGAGAGCTAAACGCAAATTATACACATGCATTTTTTAAGTGTCCAGTGTTGAAAATTGTCTGGGAAGAGGTTGAGAAGACTATAATGAATATCTTTGAGTTAAATGAACCCCTGAAACCAGTAAATTATTTAGGTATAAACTTGCAAGGGACAATAAACACCACCGACATATATCTTTTTAACATACTTGTGTGACAGCCATGAAGCAGGTGACAAGGCATGGAAACAGAAAAATCCACCCAAACTAGAATTATGGGTAACAACAATAGAACAGATTTTAGACACAGAAAAATTAACATATGCAATTAGAGACGACATACAAAAAATGAATAAGATATACCCTAAAGACAGACTTGATAGATTCTTTAATTATATTAATAGAACCCAAGATCTGTGGTAGATAGCCCCCCACCCCCCACCTCCATCCCTTTTTCTTTTTTTTAAACTTTGTAATTATTCTTTTATTTTTTTGTCTTCCTTTTTGTGTGGTTGTGTTGAGTATGTGTCATTTAATTTTTATAGTTTATATTTAAGGGGAAAAAAATCTAAAACTTTGTGATGTACATGAAAGAAACAATTGTCTGGATTGATGAACATTTAATCATTGCAATAAAGTATATAAAAAATAAAAATTAAAATTTAAAAAATTAAAAAAAAAACAAGCTGTCCAAAGAGACTCTGGAGACTGCCAGAGTATGCTGCTTCTTCTTGCTACTCTCTATTTTCAGCCACTGCAGCCAGCTAGCCCTCTTCGCAGGGGGTGAAGAGAGGAGCTGAGTGTGTAAGTCTTCTTCTGCTGGTATTCAGCTTTTCCACTGCCAAGACTCCTGCAGTGCCTCCCTGTGGCCACATACATCATAACTGGGTACCCTACAGTCCCAGGCTAAACAAGGTCAAGGCTCATAACAAGCTCTGTGGATTTTTGGAAGGACACAAACATTGGTTTAGAGCTTGCAACTATTAATGGATTATTAATCAATTATTAAATTAAGTGCCAACTACTTTGATAATGAAGTTGAAAAATTACTTCTTCAAAGAATTTTTTAATGAAAATGTCTAAATTCTCTGATTTCAGCTTGTCAATGTGAATATTTTTTGGTTTCTTTACTCCTCTCTGACAGTAAATTGAATATCTTTGGGTTGTGAGTAAAACAAGACATTTCAGGACGTCACCTTAGGTTCTGGGAAACACTGATCAATTTTTTTTTTTTTTTTTTTTTTTTTTTTTTTGACCTTTTAAAACAAACATCTATTAATTGATTAATCAACTATGAAAATCATCATTAGTTGTAGTCCTACACGGCTTAGAATTTTTCAAATATTTTTGTATCATTTTGGTGCTTTGAGCACCGCCAGCGAGTGCCATTTAGTCTAATTATATTACAGAGAAGGGAGACATCTCTACAGCTGATACCTCCAAAACTCTGCAGCTGACACCAGAACAGTCTGATGGTTAAATAGAACTACAGGCCAGCGGAACATGTGCTGACTATATAAAAGTGAGTAGTGAGGATGTGAGTCTCCAGTGTGTTTGAATGATAAAGGTGTCAAAATATTCGTCTCTTAATAACAAAAAACAAAACATAAAGGCGCCTCAGTCCGTGTCTCCAGTGTTTTTGGATCAATCGTCCTTGACTTGTTAATATTATCATTAGTTCGTGATCACCATTGACAGAACAAAGTCAGTGTGAGAACTTGCAGGACAAACACGATCACTGGGCCTGCTTTCCATTCAGAGTGGTAAAAACATGGAAAATGAACTGCTGCAGTTTGGACCTCCTCAAGCCACATGACTGTGGATTAATAACTATTAACTTGGCATGGACTGATAGCAGAAATATATTTTTAAAGGAAAGCAATGCAACTAAAAAAAAAAACTAATAAAAGACCTGAGACATGAAGAATATTATGAATGTCCTTTGGGATAAACCCCTGTGATTTTTCTGTTTTCTTTAAGACACAAAGGAACATACTGTCTGTTGTAACTCACAGAAGTCACACCATCACAAGAGAAAGACTGTAGAGTATTTTAATTTTTATAAAGGGGGAAATAACTGCTACACAAGCCTCCAGCCACTCACAGTTTGCATTTATTTCTTTCAAAATAAAATGGGCTAGTGCAGAGTGAAAATAATTGACTGTGCTATGATACAAAAATAGCAACATTCAGTTCTCCCACCTACAGTAATACTGACAAAATGAATGTGACATGCAATAACATGGAGGCTGCATCTGCTGTCGTTTCACCACAAGTAAAAATGACACACTTTCATACAATTCTACATTTTGATCTGACATCAAATCAACAAACATAATCAATCAAGTTCATTCTGGGGGCAAAGAGAAGAGATGAAAAAACAAGCAAACCACTAAAACAAAACTTAAGTTGTGTAATGGGTTATTTGTGTTATCAGTCATGATATGAGTGGTGAATATTTCAAAGTAAAAGCACCTCACTGTCATCCTCTACTGTAATGTAGATTCCTCTTGAGAAGTGGGACAAATCATGTCCTACAAAAAACACTAATTCCAATTTTTTGGTGAGAAATTATTCCTCAATGATTTATATATATGAAATATATGTAATTTATAAAATGTTTTGCTCTACTTTAATCTTTTTAATTTCAAAACTTGCTCTGTGCCAAAAACCACCCATCTCAGACAAGAATTCACAACTTCAAACTATTAAGAAATGTGTTAAAAGCCTCAAAATCTGAAACCAACAATACTGATAAGATATGTGTAATAATCTAATACTGTAGTCATATTTGTTTTAACATATTTTTTATGTTTGCCCGTTAAAGTTGTGTCCCAAATTTTCACCAACTCTGTCAGATGTTTACAAAAATATTATTTAATCAGGCACAAAAAGGGTTAGGTATACTCTAAGAAGCCCTGTCTCACTTCCTGGATTAAAAAAGGCTGAATACTGCTCAAGCACTGTGAACTTTCTATTTTTTGAAAAATTCATTAAATATTTTTACTATCAGATGTGTCTCAACCATAACATGTCAACTCTGCAGCCCTTCTAAATCAAATTAAATGAGAATTATGGTTTAAAAATGTGTATTTTGATTAACATTAAAAGAACTGAGTAACTTTAACAAATAAAATGCTCACTAAAAATAAAATGCTTACTATGACTATGCTGTGAAATTAAAAAAAAAAGTTTTTAACATTTTGTCAACTGTCAACTCTGTCAGATTTTCTATATGACAGAGTTGACTCTACATTTATTAAGTTTAATCACTAGGAGGTTGTCCTATCACAGAGTATAACAGACAAGAGTTTGATCTTTTAAAATACATTTCAAGCACAGTTGAGGAGTAAAAATCAAAACCCCCTCAAAATACAGTTTTGTCCCAATTCTCAAGATTGAGTGTCCAAACGTCCAGTGTCTCCAGTATACCACAGAGGTAAAAAGGAAGGAATAAAAAACAATTATCACTGACAAAATGATCAAAGCAACATCTCTGAGAAGAGTTACATTTCATATTCATAGTGCTGTTTATTACAGCAATTCAGAGCAGGTCAGTAGAGGAGCATTTAGAGTATGTGACATTTCAAAAGCCGTCAAGACACTCAAACACACGCTCCTCTGCTCAGCTTTCAGGTCAGGCACCTGGACTTCATCCTACATGAATTTTCTTCAGAGTTCATGTAAGTTAATTAAAGATCAATACATTCAACATGTCAGTAGCACTGAGGCTGTCCTCAGTTTATGCTTTGCTGAAAAACTTCCAGGGAGGCTTGTGAATGTAATAGTTGAGCGCCCTCTAGAGACAAAAAGAAACACTGCAGCCCTACATGTGTTGTAAGCTCTTCACTTGTTCTCTATGTCAGAAATATACAGGAATAAACTATCTCATGTATGAAGCTGAATTATTTGCAAAGCACTGACTGCTTAAAGGGACAGCTCACCCCCAAAATCTAAAATATATATTATATATATTCCTCTGACCTGTAGTGCTATTTATCCATCTAGTTAGTTTTGATGTGAGTTGCAGAGTTTGGAGTTATCAGCCATAGAGATGTGCCAATATAATGTAACTCAGCTTGTGGTGCTCAAAGTGCCAAAAAATACATTTGAAAAACTCGACAGCAATGTGTCTCTTTCCAGAAATCATGATCTGGTTACTCAAGATAATCCACACAAGTTGTTGTGAGCAGTTTGATGCAGAAGGAAGCATCTGCTCATGGATGAGAGGCTCACGCTCACTGACAGCTGAGCTGTAACCTCTCTTCCATGAGTAGATGCACTCTTCCTGCAGTGATAAAGTTGGCAGGTGTAGCTCAGTAGCAAGACAGTAGTTCCTACATGAAACTGCTCACAACAAGCTCTGTGGATTATCTTTAGTAACTTGGTCATGACTTCTGGAAAGAGCCACTGCTGAATTTTTAAATTAATTTTTTTTTTTTTGGCACCACAAGCTGAGTGCCATTTAGTCCTATGATACTGGAGAGAAGGCAGACATCTCTTTCAGTCGATATCTCAAAAACTCTGCAACTTGCACCAAAAAAATATCTAGATCAGAAAAATCCTGCCCAGCACCTCATTTGAGATTCTAGATGTCAGTACGCTAGATACCATATCAATATCATGTGTCTGTGTCCAACAGTGGCAGTCTAGCTTTATGGTTATAGCTAGTAATGTTAAAAAATGCCCAAGAGAGGAAAGTTTGACTCAGAGAGCATTAAATGGGCGATGGGACAGCAAATACATGTTTGTACTTAATGGAGAGGCGGTATATCTTCTTTGTCTTATTCTATTTTGTATATTTCTTTTTTAAATCAATTATTTCCACGTTGCTATTTTTGCTCCCATATATAATATGTATATGTATGTATATATATATATAATATATATATATATATATATATATATATATATATATATATATATATATATATTATTGTGTGTGTGTTTTTGAAAGTACTTGCTCTTTTCCCGGAGTTTCTAAGGACGACTTCCCAAATGGTTCTGTGTAACAAACTGCCATGTGTGCCAGGTTAGGTGTTGGTACTGGTGCTGTAGTCTTTTTTAAAAGCAGCCCTAATTATTACTACATCCTATAAATGAATGCAGAGGCAATTATGTAACATGAGGCATGATAAGCAGATACATGTATACAGTCTTTGATTTACAACTGATGTGGACCAGGAGGAGTTTGACACCACTGATCCAGATGGATAAATAGCACTGCAGGTAAGAGGAAAAAATTGAAAAATGTGTATTTTTGATTCTTTAACATTAAGACTGCTTAGATAACATGATTCATATTGTGTGGGACAAGTGACAAATCAAGTAATTACAATATATTGATTATAAATCACATAATTCTGAGGGCAGAAATTTTAGTTTACAGAAAAGTCAGTTCCAGTGAAAATTGGTGCAGTTTTAGTTGCTTACAAGTCATTCAATGTCAGTTCTTGAGGTTGGATTCAGTGGTGGGGGAGGAGGTCAAGGATGGCGATGAAAGTCTCTCTTCCCGCCTGTCTTACTGACCAGTTTCACATCTGTGATGATGATGTCATGGCTCACTGCCTTGCACATGTCATAGACAGTCAGTGCTGCCACAGAGACGGCCGTCAGAGCCTCCATCTCGACTCCTGTCCTGCTCGTTGTGCGACACGTTGCTGTGATGACCGCGGTGTTCTGCAGCTCATCCAGGTGAAAGGTGACAGAGGCGTGGTCTAAGGGGAGCGGGTGGCAGAGCGGGATGAGGGCCGAGGTCTGCTTGGACGCCATGATGCCAGCCAGCTGTGCCACGGCCAAGGCGTCTGCCTTTAGCCAGCTGGTTGTCCCGGAGCAGCCGGAAGGCGACGGGGCCCAAGATGACCGTGGCACGGGCTGTGGCCGTGCGACTTGTGGGAACTTTCCCGCCAAGTCCACCATTGTGGCTCGGCCCTGGGCGTCCGTGTGCGTCAGCTGGGCTTCGGTGGTTTCTTCGAGAGGATTGTTGATGTCTGACTTTGTCTGATCAGAGTCAACCTGTCCGAGTTTGACTCTGGGCTCTTGGCTGGAACTGTGATTGTGACACAGTCTAACACTGTGGTGTTTAACATTTATTTTGGCATTCATTAGTAGTGTGCAAAATACTGGCGTTCCTGGGGTCCTGAGTAAGTGGCTCTTCAAAGCATTGGGACCCCTGGTTTGTGCGTACCTGAGACAGTCTTCATTAATGTAGCTCATGACATTTGTGCGTGTAATAGAACTTGCAGTCTTAGTGTGACAACTGGTCAAAGTGAGACCATCAGCAGACTCAGAGGAGTGAAGGGGTGCTACACTGTGGAGGTTTTCAGTCGCGTTAGGTTTGTCTTCTCTGATATGTGACCTAACATGGGTACCCTCACTCATTAAGGTTCTGGAGCAGCAAACATGGGCCACCTTTGTTAAAGTAGTGCAGTCTGGAAGGCACAAAAAAGCATCCCTGTTCAGGACTCTCCTGCTGCCTGGACGGCCCATGTGAGGAGCTGCTGTCGGAGAGAGGAATGTGTCGTTTGTAAGCTGGCGAAACAATGGGGTGAGCTCTCTGACTGTCTTGTGACTTTGGCAGAGACAAGGCTTATGGAATGTAGTGCCTGTTGGAAAAGAGAATATTAGTCAAAGAAAAAAACAAACATTCATATTTAGATATATATGTGATATAAAGCTGACCTTTAGATCAAGATGCATTATTTAAACTTCAGATAAAAGTTACTAACCATTAATTAAATATAAAAGGTCAGTGACAATAAGGGTTGGCGAGATGAGCATTTAAATTCAATTTATAAAAACCTCCATTTCTAAATAATCTTACCAAATTATACAAAAACTGTTTAAGAAATTGTTATTATACTGCAATAGTAAATTATATTTTATTTCCCATTAATTTTCCTGTATATTGTCATGTTTTTACAAAAAATACTGGTCATACCAATTGACACAAAGCAGTTACACCACCTGACAAAGTCTGTCGTTTTTGAAGAAATCGACAATGAAACTTGACGGTCAACAATAAATAAAGTAACCTGGTGCTTCATTTGATTTCAGTTTAGGAAAAACATCTGACAACAAGAACCTTTCACATCTTTTGGAAAGGTTATTGGCCCTTGCAGCAGGATTAGCGGCTGTGAGTAGCATGTGAAGAGCCACTTTTTCCTTGTTCTAAGGTGGCATCTATTGAGGGAAATAGGCTCAGTTATATTGTATTAATTATGAAAGAGCAGAAAATGAATCAATCTCGTATCTGAATTATTGGAGGTTTAGGTCTTTTCAGGCTGCTGTTCGTGTTCAACAGTAAGTATCGCTGTTCATCCACTTTATTCTTTTGTATTATGGAATTATGTGTTAGATTGGATTATACATTGTTTAAAATTATAAGTGAAAGGAATACAAATGTGCATTAAAGCTAAACATTTCAAAAACCAAGGTCATGCAACATAATGCTTTTTTTCTAGCCTTACAGAGCTTTGATAATAAAGTTATGAATTAATCACCACTTTGTCAAACAACAAAATACTGATCACTTAAAAATAGTTATACATAGTTAGTTCATATTACATCTTTAATCAGCATCATGAACTACTGATATCTGATTTAACTGATCAAAACAGAAAAGCTTGTCATTGGAATTGAAACGTCAAACACCTATTTAAGCACATGACCTTGATGTAAAGATTTCAAACATATTTTTTAAAGTAAATCCTAATTTTGATGAATTATCAATGTTTTTTTGGGGTCATACCATTTGACATGCAAACCAAAGCATACCCGACCATACCCTAAAAATATCATATTATATTGTAAAGAATTTCTAACAGTGTCATCAGGGGTCACTCTCTGTGATCTCATTCCTGTCACATGGACTTGTTGCACAATATTAACGATGAATGATGGTTACACCATCTGAAACTTAAGGAAGTTAACTTGACTCACATGATTCCTCAGATTTATTATAATATTCAGAATAATGGTGTTCCGTTACCTTTATTTAATACTAAACAGTACTAATGCAAGATTATTCCAAGCTAGTTTACTGGGTGTTTTATTGACAATATCACCTTATTTAAACAAGTTGAGCAAGTTTTTACAGTTACACCACATAGACATCTTTGCCTTCACTTCCCAAATATTACGTCAAAATTAATTAAAACCAGAAATTTTAGACTAAGTCCTCAAAAAATATAAAGTATGGAAGAAATTTGTGGGTTATTTTTAAATTCTAGGCTTTTTAAATGTAACCATGAAGTCACATCATTGATCCAAATGCATAATTTACTAGACTAGGCTATGAATGTAGAAATAAATATGGTGGTGCAGGTCATGAGGACCATAACTTCACAAATAAATCAAGACTGAGTAGCGACAGAACAGATTGAGTGTCAGAGATTTGTACGTACAGCCATGTCACCCACCAATGAGGATCATAGGCCTGTTCTTCATCTGGGAGATACTGAACATGCCTGAAGACACAAACGGGAAGATATTGCATCAGAGATTCAAATAATCAATCGGAGACCCCTCAGCCGACCAAGATTCTTCAGGTCGACCGGTCTTTTTTTTTTGTGCAGTGTATGTCTGGAGACATTTCTGTCAGCACCTGTACTGTTGCACATTTCTGATCCGTTGTTAGCTAGTTAGCATGCATGAGTTCAGAGGGTTAACTTGGTTTGTTGACTGTACTGCATGAATGTTGCTGTCATCCTGAACATACCACTGATTAACCGTCGGGCAGTTCAATAAAGCCTTACTTAAAGGAATAATTCACCCAAAAATGAAAATTCAAAGGTCGGTTTAGTTTTTCAATCCACAAAACACTGCTCACAGGAATCTCCCAAATAATTTAAGTGAATGACATAATAGAAGTCTCCTAAAGCCCCAACATGTTTTAGCCTAAATCTTCACTGTCGATCCTTAGCTTGGACCCACTTATATGCATGCACACCATCTGAGCTGGGCGTGTGTGTGGTGTGGCGGTGTTCGCGCACAAGTGAACAGCATGTCAGAGCTTTAGGAGACTTGGAGTACACCAGACAAACAGTATGGAGGCATTTTATTTTATTTTTCCTGTTGCTTTTTACATTGGTCAACATTCACTTCGACTGTTGGGAAGAATTGCAACACTGTTTTCCTGTGAAACTCCAGCAGTGTTTTGTGGACTAAAAAACTACACTTGACCTTCAATCAGCGTGATGGTGTGTGGACAACAGTTTATATTATAAACAGGACTGAATAGTCAAATATTTGTATTAAACAGGCAAATCTGATTCAACTGACAAAATTCAGAGTCAGGTACAGCATTAATTACATTAATTACATTCCAGTAGAACTCCTATATAATAATCTGCAAGAATATCACAAATTGCTGCATATAAACAAACCACACACACTCTACTACCTGCATGTTGTTTCTTCTTCCTGCCCACAGCAGCTCCAATTATTTGCAGCAGTTCATCATCTGACGCCCCGGAGCGCAGGACGTCTCTCAAAGACACCTCGGAGTTCCCAAACAAGCACACCTGAGAAGAGACAGACAGGAAGGTGTAAGATGCCAACACCGGAATCACGGATGAGATTATTAACAAAGAACAACTGCACTGTTTACCTTGAGGCTGCCATCTGCAGTGATGCGTAAGCGGTTGCAGGAGCCACAAAAATGGTCAGACATGGAGGTGATGAAGCCCACCTGACCTGCGAAGCCTGGCACCCTAAATGTCTGTTACAAGACAGAGAAGAGTGTCAAACAATTATCCCTGTGAAAGATTTCGCTTCATATGTTTTACTCAGATCTGGCCACGAATAAGAGAAGATTGTCAATGTGACATTTTAGTTTTCTGTTGGCTAACTTATTAATCAACACTACGAATGCTTGTCTGCAGCTAAGATACCACCGTGTGTTCTGAATGACTTACAGATGATCAGCAGGATTCAGAGGGAGGTAAAAATTTCAACTGTGACATTAAATAATGCATACCAGTCTGAACATGAACGAATGGTGCTAGCATCATCCTGATTTATATTTCAGGAAAACCAGGCTGATAAAAAATAAATCATCTCTGCCAGTGTTCCAGCTCCTGACAGGAACAAATCAATACTTGAGAAATGTAGCACAGTTGGAGACACAGACCTTGGCAGTGTCTGTGTGTCCGGTTTGAAGCTTTTCCAGGTTGGGCCACTGCTGCCTAATGCGGTCCAGCATCTCCTGGTAACTCACCATCTTCTTAAAGTTCCACTTGTTGCCTGCAGAGAGGAGAAGAGGAAGTGTGAGTCAGTCTACAGTCTGCACAGGGTGGGCAATAACAAGTTAAAAGCAACACATATGAGTTAAAAAGCAGTTTTTAAGGTCTGAGAACTTTTCATGTTCCCTTTTTTTTTTAAATCGCACTTCTACCCTTTACTTGACGATACTTTTGAGCCAGTGATCTACTTTTTACTTTACTACATTTACCATTAATATCTTCATTAAACTAGTCTGTAGGTGAAAATGTAGTTATATATATAGTTTATTTAATCAGGAAGTCACATAGAGATCAGTGCTAGCTAGTGGTTTGTCGGGCTTTTAATCGGTGTGCTTTAGAAAGCTGTTAACCAAACATAATGCCAAGTTCAACATTAACATAACTTTCATCATTGTGATACATTCTAAAATATACATACATTACAATGTTATTACAATATTACAATGCAAAGGAACTTGTGCTTGAGTACTTTTACTTGAGTAGGTTTCTCAAATGGTAATTTTCACTTTTACAGTCACTGTTATTAGAGTAATTGTGCTATTACTATAGTATAGATTTTAAGTCCTCTTCCCACCACTGCCTAGAAAATAGCGTATCATAAACTATGACAGTTCAGCAACCAGTGACCTATGTGCGCAGCACATCAAAGACACTTCTGCAAGCAAAAATGAACAAGCCACATTTTCCTCAGAGGGAAACGGGAATATTAAAAGCTTAAGCAATTTGCATAAAAACAAGCTGTGCTGAGTGATCATAACCACATTATAACACTGTGATTACTTCAGTAAAACCATTTCATTGGTGCTATTTGATTCTTAAAAGATTTAAAAGAGCACCACATATTAAATATTCAATTGGATGACCGGTCAGAACATTGTAGACAGAATTACTCTGCATTTTCCATATTGTGTTTTGTGTGTGCTTTAAATAATTTTAAATAATAAAGTACAGCAACTCAAGTTACTGTAATTAAGTCAATTGTGTATTTTCTCAAGTCTGTAGTTTTACTTTTACTTAACTATGCACGACACTATGTAACCTATGTTACTACTTTTAAAATCATAATTCACTACTGAGTAAGCCTACTGTTTGAAATGATGATAAGGCTATCTGATCCCAGGTGGACTGGTGAAAACCAGGACATAGAGGAAAATAGTGCAGCAGGCACAGGTTTGCTTGAAGATGTGACTGTGACCATGAGCAGAACAATGAAAGGAGTGATTCAGACTTGAGATTTTGAGACACACAAGCCCCTTTGATTGAATGCTGCTATTAATAATGCATTAAACATCTACAGTTAAAAAGTAACTAATACTTATACTAAACAAAATACTAAATATTTCAGTTATGTAACAGTATTTGTACTTGAGCACAGACTTTCATTCCACCACTGGTAATCAGATATTGTGTGAAGTGACCACTCACCATCAAAGGGCATGTATTCGATGAAGCGCACCTCCAGAGGCTTCTTCTCTGTCAGCGCCACAAAATCCAACAGCTCGTCCTCGTTGAGGCCTCGCATGACTACACAGTTCACCTGCAGAGGGCAGCACACAACAGGAGGCCCCTTATTACAGAGCTGTGCGTCCACCTCTTCAGCAGCCTGTCAACTCTCAACTGTACAACTGCACAATTGAAATAACTGACTGGAGAAGCTTGCCTCAATATTTAATCAATGCCTCACACAGCCTATAGCTGTTACAAGACTTTGCTTAAGTACACAGTAGGGATGTCACAATACCAGAAATCCGTCATAATAGTGAGTATCCATGATTCTCATTACCAAATACATTAAACACCGAAAAAATGAGGCTGAGAAAAGCTGGGGAGATTTACTGAGCCGCCACAAATCACTGTCAGGAGAGCATGTTGCCATGTCTGGAAAGTAACGAAAAAGTAATTTCTGCTCAGACTACTGCTTTTTCACTCATTCTCTCCCTCTTTTTTATTCATATTTTAACAGTTAATTTTATCAGAATTTAGTCTGGTGTTCAGCTGCACTGTGTAGAAAAAGAACGGAGTCAACAGCTTCAAGATTTAACCCGATTTGTCCATCAAATAATGCTGATTGCAGCCACAAAGGTTTGGTTTCCTTACGCAGAAAAGACATTACATTCACTTTCATAACTGCATAATTCTAAACAGGGTTTTCTACAATAATATAGAGCAGTCAGCCAGTGGAGATAAAGTAGCCAGCTTGGAGGGCCAAGAGCCGAGTGCCAATGGCACTGGGACTGCCATTATATTGGAGAGAAGACAGACATCTCTGAGGCTGATATATGCAAAACTCTGTAACTCACACCAAAGAAATCTAGATGGATAAATAGCATAGAAAACATGTATTTTTGATTTTGGAGTGAATGCTCCCTTTAAAGCAAGTTTGAAAAGATGAACAAAGTACCTTGACAGGGTTGTAGCCCATTTCGATGGCCTTATCAATGCCCTCCATGACCTTGTGGAACCCTGGGAAAAAAAGAGGACAGAAGTTAATGAAATGCTCAAACTTGGATAAGATGTCAACATTTTGTAATTAAAACAATCATGGCTTGATATCTTTAATTTTGTGATATCAATACAAAAATAAGGTGGGGATGATGTGTGATTGGTGGGAAGTTTTAGATGATAAAGCATGGAGACACAAAACAATCTTGAGATCAGAGCATGTATCACGTATGTCACAATATCCGCCTGCTTCAGCTTTGTAGGCCTTTACAACATAAGTTCAGCTTTTTCTGTTCACTGCTTTTTAATATCTTATCAAGCCCACCATGATTTGCCACAAACCACAGGGATGTAAACATCTCCTACTAATCCCTCAGCTGCAGCCAGAGCTTTTTAACAGCAAACTGCCAAGGTCAGACTCAACATTTGTTTTCATCAGTACAAAACCCACAAATCCAGGCAGACACACACTGGCTGATTAGCTTCTCTGTAAGAGCTGAGGTTTCTAATCACAATGAAATGCCTCATGTGTTGTATTTAAAAACCTAAATAAGCTTACTGAGGGCGAAGAGACAAGATTTCTTTCGGGCTGTTATAGTAGGGATGTGTCTGCTTAGTTGACCAAATGATTCAACGTCACAATCCTCGCTAGTCAGCACCAGAAATACTGTCTGTTGCCCCTAAGATGCTACACAGCTGCCCACCAATAGCCGGGGCAGCAGCCCTCCTCATCCTGCACTAATGCACAGATGTTGTTGTAATCAGAAAATAGGGACAAAGATGACATCTCATAAAAACCAGAGTGAGAAGTAACTGAATACAAGTGCTTTGTTATTGTACTGAAGTAGTTTTCAGGTATCTGTATTTTACTCCAGTATTTATTTTTCCACAACCTTTTACTTATACTTCCCTACATTTTAACACAAATACCTGTACTTTTTACTGTTAACATTTTCAAAACAGGCTCTTACTTTAGTATTAATGCATTTGAGGGGACAAAACAGACATAAAAAGACAAATATGACAAATAAGACATACCATGACAAAAAACAACATAAAAGATGCAACAAGACATAGAAAGACTCTAAAAGACATAACAACACAAAAAAGACATAACAGTACAGAAAAGATGTAACAAGACAAAAAAGACTTAACAGGGCAGAAAAGACATAAGACAAAAGGCATAGCAGGATGGAAAAGGTGTAACAAGACAAAAGAGGTGTAAGTAGATGAAAAAGACTTAACGAGGAAAAACAACGTAAAAGATGTAACAAGACAAAAAAGACTAACAGGGCAGAAAAGACATAACAAGACAAAAGACATAGCAGGATGGAAAAGATGTAACAAGACAAAAGAGATGTAACAAGATGAAAAACGATGTAAAGACGAAAAAACAATGAAAAACAAAAAACGACGTAACAAGACGAATAAGATGTACCAAGACAAAAAACGATGCAAAAGATGAACCAAGACAAAAAAGACGTAGCAAGACAAAAAACAACGTAAGAGATGACTACATTTTACTTTTATATTTTAAGTCCATTTCAGAGTCTGTCCTTTTCTACTTTTACTTGAATAAAGAAGTTTAGTCAGTGCCACAGTTTTTTTTGACAAAGTATCTGTACTTCTGCTTGAGTAAAGAATGCGTGTACTTTTGCCATCTCTGCATAAAACCAGTATAATTTGTCAGTATTTTGATCTAGGAAATGAATAAAAGTTTGTATGTAGGCTGCGTCAGAATAAACTGGCATATACCGTTCATCTGCAGCAATGTGGCAACAGGCATGTGGACATTAACCTGCAAGGACAGCAGCTAGCTGCTAGCACTGCTAGCGTAAGCCACACTGCAACAACACTACAATGTCATGACATCCTTTACCCACAGAGGCTGTGATCCTGCCTGGTCTGAGGAGAAAATGCATTTAGGGAGGTGTTGTCATGTTTTGTAGGATAATGAGCCACATATTTTAGCAGCATTTAAAATATGATTTGCTTACTGAAGAATGTGATTGACAGCTTAAAATGGCTTTTAATAAACACTGCAATACTATTTCAGACAATGTTTAACCTTAACAATCAATAATTTGTGCTAAATTTTAAACTGTTTTCTGAGTGTTTTCTTTCTTTTAGACTAGTCGATAATTCTCAATTAAAATTTCCAATTAAACAACAGGGAAGTTAGCCACCAGGAACATCCCAACCGGCTATAACTACAGATCGAATGTCTGCTGAACTTTTTACTGAGAAAAAAAAAAATCAGTTGTCATGGAAGAGGGTTGGCTCAGACAACACTTTTTTCCACGTGTAAGTACTGCCATCGCTCCTTTTCCTCTCCTACAAGTCCAGATTCAGTCGGTCCATCTGTGTCTACCATCTACACGCCAACCACCCACAGCTCTGCCCTGCTGTCACCTCCACTCCACGTGTGTTTAGAGCTTACAGGCTCCTTCAGTAACCTGAAGGGACTGACCCGCAACAACAGGCACACATACACAGTATTGACTTAGGCTGACAATATATTTGTGGTTTTTGACAGACAAAGAAAGCTGCAACAGCACTTCTGTCCTTGTACTAATCGCCCTATTTTACATACCAATTCACAGCTTAATACATTTTAAGCTTCAATTACTTCAACTTCCATCAAGTGTGGTAGCTGACATTGTGGGTCAAATACTTTTCTGTACCTTTCCGCCTGACAATGAACTCAAATTTGGCAGGGACCAGTGAATCCAGGCTTATGTTAATCAGGTCGAGGCCAGCATCTTTCAGCTTAGGCAGAAGCCTGGCCAAGTTCATGCCGTTGGTTGTCACTGCAATGGTTTTCAGGCCCTCCAGCTTCCTCAGTTCTGCTGTAGAGGGAGAGCAAACATGGGATCATGAAGAGTAAAAGTGGTAACATGACAATGTCTAATAATGATGCTTCACTTGAGGCAATTTTTTCAGATTTTCTGCAGCTCCCACTGGAGCCACACAAGGTTTTATACATTTACACATACAAGTATTTTTTTCCATATGCAGTAGTCCTTCCCAAGAAAACCGGTGGAGTTCCATTTTTTAAATTGTGCTTCACAAAAACAACAAATTATATTTAAAATTAAAAAGTATTATGCTAATAATGTCACACAAAGTGCATAAAAACAGACAACTCTGAAATATATTTCTCTATGTATGCATATATAAATAAGACGAAGGTTAATGGGTGACAGCTATCGAAAGCAAAATTAAACACTGACGACTGACATCCCTAATGGGGTACGTAAGTGATAATGTACAGTGAGTAGGTCATTATTGTGAAATAAACCTTGACAAGGTGGTGCTGGTCTTGAATCACCCTGTAGGGGTTTATTGTGCAATAAAGAACTGCTCACTGTACATGATCCCGCTTATTACATGGTTACTTACCAAAAAAACTTTTTAATTTGACACAAAATATTAATTTAAAAAGGATTTTATGGATTTAAAAATGATTTTATCTCTCCTCCAGTGTCCCTCATCAGAACAGCGTCCACAGCAATGGTCTGTTATACAGAAATAAAGACCCTAGAATGTAATAAGAATCGATATATTTAACAAAGCCATGTTATAATTATCAATAGTCAGTGTATTACCTACAGTACAGTAGATGGCGATTGACATGCACCCAGTTTGGAGAAGCAGAGCAGAGTGCCAGCTCAACCTGACTCCACTGGTGAAATCAGTCATTTTACCTCGAGCTGCTGGTCTACTGCTGCCTCAGTCAGACCGTTTGTGTTATTCTGTGACTTTGGTGTTTTAAAAGGTTAGTTGGGATTCACCAAAGTCACACAATAACACACACAAACTAAACAAATCGAGGCGGCAGTAGACCAGAGAGGTAAATTTGCCAATGGCTGAGTGAGAGTGATTAATATTTGTCTTATAACATGGAAAGGTAAAGCTGTGAAAATATTCTAAATATAGCATACACTTAAGCCAATATTGTTTTTTTATATGGGTCTTTTTTTTAGGTGGTTAAAACACATTTTGTTGCCGACGTTGACCACGGCAATACATTACTTAGCTGGTACTGGTATTTGTTTCTCATTCTCCAAACTGTGAGGTGTGTCGACCGACATCTACATCAACTCCACAACAAATAATCCAAACTATCCCTTTAAAATTAAAGATGAATCACCATGACACCAACCACATGACTCATCTTTGAATCAAATTTCATAAAACCAACTAATTTTTCCTATCATCAGAAAACAAGAGCAACAAATGCAGGAGATCAAAAGTCTGGTTTCTGTTCCGACTTAATTAAAATCATCCACTCCAGTAAACTTTAATGAGGGTCATTTGAGTTTGCAGCGATGGCCTGTCACATGACTCAGTGATAATTGCTGATCTTTATGGGGCTGTTGGCAGCCTATGGTCCTTCCTTCTTCTACGGAGACGTTACCGATCGGGCACACCACACTGCTTTGTTCATTCATGTCATGCTTTAATGTTGCTCTCACGAGTGCTGGTCTCAGAACAGGATCCTCAGTGGCAGAGGCTGCATCAATTAATCTACAAATTAGGCTGTAAAATTAAAATGGCGTGATAATACGCCTAGTAGACTAAACACAGAGCTGTGGTGCAACAAATAATTTTGCCCTTCGCACATAAGTCTTAATCTGGAGGCATGCATGGAGAATTGGTCTGGCTCCTCTCTCTCCTTTCTGTTCTCACGTCACTTAGAGAAGTGAAAAACTGGAAGTGGAAGTGGGACTGGTTTTATGACTTCTAAGAGAGTAGTGCAAACACACTGGCAGCACACCAGGATCATAAAGGACAACACACCCTAATGCACATTAACACTGGTACCTATCAACTCTATTTTTCACTGGATCCTTACAGATGATATCCAGCACATCAGGTCTGATGAGGGGCTCTCCACCGGTCAGGCGGATTTTCTCCACACCCTCCTGGACGAAGAGGCGGGCCAGTGTCAGTACCTCTGAGGTGGACAGCAACTGGCCCCGTGGCGTGAGCTTCACTCCCTCTTCTGGCATGCAGTACTGACCTGAAAATGGACAGAGAAGGTAAAATCGTAACAAGGCAACAACGATGTGATTTGCCACCCAACAGATGCTTCTATCTTACATGATCACAAGTTCACACATTAACGATCAATGATTTACTATCATCAATGCAAAGTGCAGACCTGCAAACTCATAAGAGGTGAAAAAGGTGGAGGTGACATGTTTTGTAAACCAGTCCTTCGTAGCGGGGTCTGGGGGCATCCTCCTCCAGAAGAAACATGTGATTTGTACAGAGACATGCTTGGATTTTTTTCCTGGAGTCTTTCCGGTAACTATTATTTTCATTATCGATCAATCTGTCAATCGTTTTCTTGATTCATTGATTAGTTGTTTGGTCCATAAAATGTCAGAAAGTGGTGAAAAATGTTGATCAGTGTTCTCCAAAGTCCAAGATGATGTCTTCAGAAACCAGAAAATATTCACATTTAAGAAGCTAGAATCAGAGAATTGACTTTCCTTTCTTCCAAGAATACCTCAAACCAATTAATCAATTAGCAAAATAACTGACGATTAACTTATTAATCAATTCACAATTGATTATTCGATTAATTGTTGTAGCTCTGATTCCATTTAGAAAAAACATGGTCAAAACATCACCTAAATGTTTTGATTTTAAGGTGTGATCGTGTTTGGAATTACATCAATCAGATGACAAATGTTCTGCATCCTTCTCAACAAACATCCTGCTGTTGAAGCATTTTTGATTCCCCACCTGTTCCAAACTACTTTTGTGGAACTGACCCTGACTCTCAGGAGAGGGAAAACTGCATTCCCATGAGGAACACTGAGATCTAACATTATCAGTAAGAGTTGCGGTGGTTCTACTGTAGTAGCAGCAGTAGAATCTTTATTACTAAATGTGGTTTCTTCAAGCACCAGGGAAAATAAACCAAACCAGCTACAGTTTAACATGACACAGTGGGAACGTCTACTCACAGCGCAGGTTGCATTTCTCAGTCAGGGAGATGCGCAGGTAGCTGTGCCTCCGGCCAAAGTTGTCAGTCAAGAATGCTGAGAAGGGCAGCGTGCTGTCGTCTCTTAGCACCTCCTGGGGACAAAAACAACAGGACAATGGCAAGTGATGTGATACACAGAAACAGCTGATAAGTGAGGGTACAGTAACACTGCTAGGTAATCTTATTTTGCATCAAACACAAGATGTCCTCTGCTCTGTGTGCATTTATTTTATTCTTACTCATGTCTTGGATCTCCAGAGGTGAGAAACACTAGTAGGAAAAGGAAATGTGATAGTGTTGTCAGAACACAAAATTTTTTTAATTTTGATAAAATACCTTGAAAAATATTGATATTCAATACCATTTTCAACACCACAGGGAAAAAACTGACTCATAATTAAAATCAAAATTTTAGATTTTTATTGAAAGATTAATATTAATATAACACGGCTGTAACATGAGGGTGGATAAACCAAATGAGACAGCATTGTGACTAAGTGAGAGGAGGCGGGACTATATGCACACTGCAGAGGTGTGTGTCAACTCTAGGGCTGCAACTAATGATTATTTTCATTGTTAATTAATCTGTTGATTATTTTTCCCATCAATTGATTAGTCATTGGGTCTATAAAATATCAGAAAATGTTTTAAAATGTTGATCAAAGTCCAAGTCATTATATAGTCAGTTTAGTATCACAGAGGAGTAAAGAAATCAGAAAATATTCAGATTTAAGAAGCCAGTCAAAAAGGCCTCTTGCACACCGTCTTGTAAAAAAGCAAAAGAAATTTCCACACACTGTCGTCACTTACTCATTCATTTAATAGACAAGATTTCTTCTTCAGGTATATAATAAACTGTTTCAGCTTATAAAAGTGTTTTTTATTGAGCAAGTGATGACAGTGAGCAGCATTTCTTTTTCATTTTTACATTTAACAAGGCTGAAATCAGAGAATTTTAATATTTTTTGTCTTAAAAATTACTCGTTAATCGATTAATCAATCCTGTCACAATCTTGTCACTCGAGAAATATTTTTCAAGTCTCTCTCAAGTTATTTTCATTATTGATCAATGTGTTGATCATTTTCTCCATTAATGAAAAATGTTGATCAAAGGCCAAAGATACTCAGTTTACTGTCAGAGAGGAGTAAAGAAACCAGAAAATATTCACATTTAAGAAGCTGAAATCAGAGAATATGAACATTTTTTCTCTTAAAAAATGACTCAAACTAATTAATCTATTATCAAAAAAGTTGACAATTAATTTAATGATAGATTAATAATCAATTAATCAATGCAGCTCTAGTCGACTCATGGTCGGCGAGTACCAGAGTATCGATACTATGAAAAATGAGTATTGTAAGCATTTCAAATATTTAGCATTGATGTTTACTGATGTTTTTGACAACACTAATATGTGATAAACATATGATTATAAAGATATATTCTATTCCATTTAAGGCCAACTTGGAGAACTGCATTTCAATAGAAGTATCAAGTCACTGAAAAAAACAGAGTGTTGCATGTGGCTTAGAAAATGGCTCCTGACCTTTGACTGTCAACAGTGGGTAGCTGTTATGTCAGAAGCTATCAGCACATAAGCAAGCATGTGACTAAACGGTAGGTTAGACATATAAAATTTAATCACAGGACCCACCTAATACTGAAGATTTATGCATCCCCATTTATTCCTATGTAGAAAATCAGAGTCAGAATCAGCTTTATTGGCCAAGAGTGTGCACACATACAAGGAATTTGACTGTTTATTCTTTGCTCTCAATGTTCTTTGACAGAATAGATCAGATATAATAGTGAGAACAAAGCTGAACAAATAAAGAGAGTAGACAGGACTGTTGTGTACACAAGAATGTGAAAAAAATAGAAGTACTATTTGGAGACCACAAGCATATATTTTGGGATTGCCCAATAATTCAATTGTTAAAAAAGAAATTATGGAATTGAATGTTCCCTAAAAACTTCTGTCTGTTGTTATCTATGTTAGGAGCTGTACCTAAAGAGATATAGCACGAATCAGTACATACTGATACTTTTATTGTTGCCAAGGAAATGATAATAGTGAACTGGAAGGATGCAAAACCACCAACTATAATCCAGATGGATGCAGAGACTGAAAGGGATTTAGCCAACATAATGGACCAAATGACTGCAAGTCTGCAACTGAAAATGAACACTTTTATACAAAGGTGGACTTGTGTTATTCTACATCTGGGTGTTTAACTAAATGGAATGAGTTGATGTAGCATGTAATGTATATTATAATGGAATACCACTGAAAATGACAGTGATATGTTCCTCCCTCACTGAACCTGCCCTGCTGCAAATGCCCAGATTTCCATCAATTCCATCAGATTTTTGCAAAAACATTATTTAATCAGGCATAAAAATGGTCAGCTATACACTAAAGACCCCTGTCTCACTTCCTGGTTTTAAAAAAAAGTCTGGGATACTGCTCAAGCACTGACAAACATTTAATTTTTTGACAAATTCATTAAACAGTGTGACTATGAGATGTCTCAACCATAGCATGTTGATTCTGTAGCCCTTCTAAATCAAAGCTAAATAGGAATTATGGTTTAAAAATGTGTTTTTTGATTATCATTACTAACTCATACTAACTTCAAAAAATGAAATGGCTGTTCACTACCACTATACTGTAAAATTTTTAAAAACGTAACAATCTTAAACTCTGTAAGACTTCAACCCCATCAGATTTTCCCTCTGATATAATTAACATCTTACATTAAATAAAGAAATTAATCACTAGGAGGTTGGCTGGTTACCAGGCTTAATACCCAAGAGTTTGAGCTTTTAAGGTTAGCATAGCTGAGGACTATATATGTGTTAAGTTAAGGGGTTGCTGACACTGTATGACTGATTTCACAATTAATCAATTATTAAATCAATCATCAACTATTCTGATAAACACTTAATCAGTTTGAATCATTTTTTAAAGGAAAAAAGTAATTATTCTCTTATTCCAGCTTCTTAAATGTTAATATTTTCTGGTTCCTTTACTCCTTCATGGCAGTAGACTGAATATCCTTGGATTGTGGGCACTACACAACATTTTAGGACATCACCTTAATCTATCATCAAGTTAATCGCCAACTATTTTGATAATCAATTAATCGGTTTGAGTTACTTTTGTAAGAAAGGAAAGTCAAAAATCCTTAAATGTGATTATTTTCTGGTTTCTGATGACATCATTTTGGACTTTGGAGAACACTGATCAAAAATTTTCACAATTTCCTCACATTTTATGGACCAAACAACTAATCAATGAATCAAGAAAATAATCGACAGACTGACCAATGATGAAAATTATTGGTACAAGATAGACTTGAAAAATAGGTCCAAACATGTACATAGACATATTTGGACCGATTTTTCAACTGAGAGGTTTGTGACAGGATCAAATAATCGATTAAGCAAGAAAATAATCGACAGATTAATCAACAAATAACTGTTTAACTTCATCACAGACATGTCTCCTGCTTAGAAACACCCTTACAATACTGTAAAAACATTTTCAAAGTTCATTCAGTCACTGATAGTCACATACCAGCTAACAGTAGTAAACTACTGCTGTCCTCCTATAAAACCATTTTGCAACACTGTCGTGGTCATGAACTTGCTGGATTAATGTTCAGTGGGAGCTGGTTAAGCCTTCATCAGGCCCTGGACAGACAGACGCTAAAACACACTGACACAACTTAACACTAACATGCCTTCAGTCATTAACAAACGTTAGCTAATAATTACAGTAACTAGCCTGCCATTAAACATAAGCTAACAGTGAAACCCTCAGCACCGTGTATGACTCGTGGTCAGTGTCTCAGTCAGTTTTACCTGTCTGGACCTGCTGGTTTTCAGAGATGCAGAGAAGTTGGCAGCAGTTAAAGTCGAGTCTCCAAGTTCAAGTTCATTTTCCTGGTGCGTAGCACTGGAATACAGTCGGTGGACGCTCACATTAACGCACCGTGCGAGTTTCCTGAAATGTGTTAAACTGTTGTTTCTGTCAAACAGGCGGCAGCACATGCTGGCGGGAGCAGCCATAGGTTTTATTTACAGTCGGCTTCACAGTCCTCTTCAGTTGTTGACGGAGCTCCACTGCAGTAAAACATGTCAGTTAACCACCCGAGGACGGGAGAGGAGTACTAGGGGCGGGGTTACGTCAGCCAATCGTGCCGACGTACGTAAATGTCAATGCACGCTGGGTAGTGTAGTCCGAGGGAGATGATCACATTTTGACACAGAAACCTCAGTTCTACTTTTTTTTTTTTTTTAAATTCTGTTGAGTTATGTGAAAGAACAACTCGAGAGAAACGTATTAGAAAAATATTAGACATAAAAATAAAAATACTTGCACCATGTCAACACAGAATACCCATAGCATAAATTACCACACATCAATAGTACATACCTACAATAAAATACAGATTTCAATCATTTAAAATTATATAACATAAAAATATATAAAATATAAATGATGAAAAATATAACAAAAATAAAAGACCTAGGCCTAGCCTAGGGCTTGAATATGATAAACCTATAAAAGGAGAAAAAAGTCTAATCATAATATAAATGCAGGCTATAATGAAGGCTTTTATAAAAATGAATGAATGAATGAATAACACTCACTCTTGAGAAATAGGACACAACCTTGTTTTGAGGGGGTTGATTTTGAGTGATTACATTTTTTAGTTGATGTAGATGTCAGCTCTGTCATGGAAAGTCATAGTGAGAAGCCTTTTTTTGTAAAATCCTTAGTCCTTTTTATGCTAATCAAAATACACATATTAAAATCATAATTCTTATTTAGGTTTGATTTAGAAGGGCTACAGAGTTGACATGTTATATAGACAAATCTGATAGCAATATTATTTAATGAATTTGTGGAAAATTTGTGGAAAAATAGAAAGTTTACCCGTGCTTGAACAGTATTCCCAACTTTTTTAAACCAGGAAGTGAGACAGGAGTCCTTAGGGTATAGCTAACCCTTTTTATGCCTGATTAAATCATGTTTTTGTAAAAATCTGACAGGGTTGACTGAAATCTGGGACACAACTTTAAAGGGCCAACATTTTGAAAGAAAGAAGGATGATTATAATAGCACAATTTTTATAACTATGTTATCAGTAAGTAGTTTTAGATTTTGAAGGCTTTTAATCAATTTTGAAATTGTTAGAAGTTGACAGTTCTTGTGGGACAAGGGTGTTTTCTGGCACAGAGCAAGTTTAGAAATTAAAAAAACTAAAGCAAACTAAAACATTTCATAAATTACAAATATTTCATATAAATCCTTAAAGAATATATGTTGTGTTAGTATTAAGATCTTTTAAAGTTTTTCTGGTAGGACATGATTTGTTCCAATTCTCAGGAATAGGGGATAAATAAATAAATACATACACTGTGTGCCCATGTTTATGGTGAATACAAAATAACTGATGAAACTGATTTCAAATCTCTATTTCAATATTCATTTGCAGGTAACTAATTCACTCATGGTTAATCTGTGGCCATCCATGCCACTGGAGTGCCCCAGGATTGTTGCCAGGTTTGTTCATGTGGTAATCCATTCTTGCACAAAAGTGGAATTTCTTGTGTGTGGGGCATGGACCTTACACACATACAGTTGTGTGTGTTGGCACAAGTTCCACTCTCTTTTCACATCAAGAACATGAAGAGCTGAAGCTGTAGTAGACCTGTGTCTTTAAAGACTGGTGAGAGACTTTGGAGTCAGTAAAATATTATGAATGTATGCCTCAAAAAACTTTGTCTGTGAAGTTACCAAGCAGGATAGTTGAGCTGAGAGGAGCTCTATGACAGGCTGAGGTCTGGTTTTATTGTGTCAGAATAACATAAAGAATAAATTTTTCATTTGTTGTCCATTTCAACAAACTAAAGAAGCAATAGGAAATAAGTAATATTGTTTCTGTCCTTTTTCTTTCTTTCTTTTTCTTTATGATTCATCTGCCTAATCTGTGACAAATTAAAGCAATGACAGGCCACGAGGCTAAAGTTGGGGACCCACACTTTACCAGAAACAGAAGAGCTTTAAATTTTATTTTAGGTGTTTCTTCAATTATTGGCACTTTTAAGTCCCAGCAGTGAAATTTTGGATTAATGTTAAAATTCCTCCTATGATGTTTGATAAATATATATACAGTGTTATTGAACATCTTGACAAAAAATGAAACACCACTCCACTCTACTAGTCTCCATCCCACCCGCATGATCAGCAACATCCTCTTTGGCAGGTTGTAAGATTGAGAAGAATATGCAGCAAAGACGATAATCACCGAACTAAGGCTAAAGAAATGTCCCGACGTTTTGGACGAAGGGGATATGACCAGACTCTTGTTGACCAAGCTTTTGAAAAGCTAACGAAAAAAGAGAGGGAAGAATGACTTAATCCTTCACCTAAACAGAATGTGATCCAAGTTTGGACCATTTGCCATCCTCTAACAGCTCTGTGTCCTCATGTAGCACTTCTCAGAAGCTAAAGGTTTATCAGAAGAAGAAGAAGAAGCATACTTTATTAATCTCTGAGGGGAAATGACATTTTTCACTCAGCTGTAATTTTGTACATACATACACAGGACCTATACATGCATCAGGGAGATGTCAGAGTGAGGGGGCTGTACACCTACACATATATACACATAGACAGGCGTCCCAAGCAGTTAGGGGTTTGGTGCCTTGCTCAAGGGGTGAACTGGCACCTCTCCAGCTACCAGTCCACATTCCTTGAACCGGCGACCCTTCGGTTTCCAAGCCAAGTCCTTACAGACTGAGCAACTGCTGATCTAACAACATACTATTTGTGTTGTTCTGACTCACAAAGCAAACTGTTACTGAAGAGAAACAACATGTTGTATTCCATTAACACTCTTTACAATTTTTTCCAGTTGTGTTCCAACATGAAACAAAACATAACAAAAAAAAAATCTCACTGTGACCCTTAGGGGGCGCCATATTTTTGAGATGATCTGAAACTATGTAAAAGTTCAGTCAGATCTCTTCAGTTATTTGTTCTCCCATTGTCATGTAAAAGGAGTGGACTGTGTGGTCTCTAAAATTAGGTCTTTAAAGAAAAAGGTTGTGGGGACATAAAATATGGATCAATAAAAATATCATGAAAAACATGGCAGTCACATTTAATCAGATGTCATTCACCAACAGAGAGCAGAGAACAGCAGAGAAACCACAGATCAGCTGATGTAGTTCTGCTATCAGCCCACTAGATGGAGGACATGAGTCACACACGGCCACAGAGCTGAGGATCAAACTACTGTGAACTAGAAATAGTCTGTTAACACGAGTCACTACAACTGTGACATGAAAAACTGACATTAAAAACTCTTTTGTGCATCAGTCAATCTTAAAATGAAATATGGAGCTCAATCACAGATCAAATGTCTGTTGAAGGGCCTTAAATGTCGTCTTCTGTCTTTATATTGTTAAATGTGGTGTATTGGTGTATTGTTTGTCTCCTGTCTTAACCTTTGTGATTGTAATGTCATGTTGGATGGATGTATTTTGTCTTTTTGTCCTGATGTTTGTTGTTTATGATGTTGCAAATGGAGCTACTGTGACACAAGACAAACTTCAGACTTAATAATAATAATAAAAAGTATCAATCAATCAGTCAATCAATCAGTCATTGACCTTTTTGCCAAAGGGAGAAAATGATCTGTGTCACGATGAGAAATAAGTGAAACTTCAAGAGACGGAAAGAGGAGAGAGAAGTTAATTTGATGACGGTGTGGTAGTTCTATGCTACAAACCCCACATCCTCCCTGAGCACCTTTTCCTCTAAATTTCTCCAGTGTCTCGTCTTGAGTCTCTCTTGTCCAGCTATGGATGTCAAATAGAAAAAAAGTCTCTGAGGAAAATAAGGAATTCGGTCATATGTGCTACAGATTTACAACTTTCACCAAAATGTAGCCCCAATACTGAAGAAACTTTTGTACATTTAAACCTATTGCAAATTATGAAGTCCATCACTCTGTTTTTTTCAAAAACTGTAAAACTTATTAAACCTATCTCCTCCCACAATTTTTGCTCAATTGGCACCAAACTTGCTACAGATCATCTTCAGACTGTCCTACACAAACGATCCACACAGATTTTTGATTTATCAAAAATTGAGCCTACAGTGCATCAAAATGTTTGACTGTAAACGGTATTATAAACATATACTTGCAAATTCTTGCTAAATACATTTTCAATGTTCATGAAAAAAAATGACAAAATTTTGGAGTCATGGTAGATGATGTTTGGAAAATATCAGAATTTTATCTCAAAAACTGAATTTTTTACAGCATTTTGAATTTCACTCTCATGCCAACAATTGGAGTCAATGCAAAAATGGCATTTTTAAACATCAGTTTTTCACTTTTGGAGCCAATAAATCATTGTTAAAAACTAATGACTAACATCTCCATGCTGTCTAGATGCAATTTGTGTATTTTGGGATTTTTGTCTCAATAACTGAATTTTTGACAGCCATTTGAAATCTGCCTTTACATGCTAACAACTGCTGTCTTGCACACAGGTGACTGGCTTAGTCAATTTGTGAAGCTACAAGTGGTGTTTCCATTTGGCAATTAGCTCAGTGAGATAGAGGATGGTTCTTGGTGTTGGAGGTTGTGAGTTCAAGCCTCAGCTTGTGCAACATTTCCATATGAGAAATCTACCCAAACTTTTCACAAAGGTCCAGTCCCATGCCAGATGTCCTCAACTGGAAACACAAGACAATAGTCCTGATGGTGGCGCTACAGCAAGCCTCTAAATTTCAAAACTTTGAAAATTCACAACAAATCAACCATATGTGCTACAGCTTTGGAACTTTCACTTTGAAATTTGCTTTTCCATGGCATGGATGGCTGCTGCCTGGCACCCTGATCCTTGGCTTAGTCAATTTGTGAAGCCACACATGAACTGTCACTTGCTAATTAGCTCAGTGAGATAAAAGACGGACTTCAGTGTCAGAAGTCGTGAGTTTGAGCCTCAGCTAAGGCAGGATGGGCTTTCAAATGTGAAAGCCTTATGTTCAGGTATCATGCTATGTGGATTAGAGACTGCTAAGATTTAAATAATTATGATTCAGGGAGTTTTGGGAAGAGACAAATACTCTTTATCAACACGTTTCCCTGTTATCCCTTGTCTCTTTTCCCTGTTTATTTGGCTTAGCTATCAGTCAATATGCAGAGTCTCTTGTGCCAGAAATTGTGAGTTCAAGCCTCAACTGATGTAAAATGCACATTAGAATGCCACCTTTTTTTCATCTTCCTACACTCTGCTTGTTGCTCAGAATTGCCTAATTTTGCCTAAAATTGCCTGGCCCCGACCATTGCTGCGCAGCAGCTATAATTTCAATAGTTTTTATACAAATCCAGGAATCTCATGATGCTTTTTATAGCTTTTCATTCATTCTAATAAATCATTGAGTCTGGATTTGATGTAACACAGCATCCAAACTGGATCTGATGACGCCACTCAAACACTAAAACCATCAAAGCATTTCAGTTCAAAACTTCAGTTTCTCTGTTGTCTTAAACATGAAGTGAAGTCAACTGTTGATGTGATGATTTGATCTGCAGTTACATTTATTGTCTCACTTTCTTTATAAAACATGATGACAACTCAAACAAGAAAAGTCTTCTTATTTATGTGAAAATAAAAGTCTTCTCTTCCAGTTTTTCTCCACATTAAAGACAGAAAACAAAGTTTAACCAAAACAAAGTCAGCTGACCTAAACTGAAAAATCAAACCTGAAGTTTCTGAAACACGTTCGGAAAACAGTGAAATGAAACAGAAGCATCACTTTTTGTTGCACATGTTTGATGATTTTCATGTGAAGTGTATAAAATAAAACTCATGTCCATCACAACACACTGCTGACACACCGGATCAGACTGTGCTTCATATACTGCAATTATCTGATTCTGTGCATCTTATTTTAGGGTGGAATTTCCCTTTAACATATTGATCCACTGTGAACAAACAACAGAGAAATGATCGCTTCATATTTCTGTACAATGTTTGTTTCTCTTCAGTCAACAGGTGAATCTACATCTTTGTTCAAAAACCTTCATCTGAATGACTTATTACATTGTTAGAGTTATTTGTTACATTAACTATCAAATGAGTCATTTCAAAGATTTTCTTACACAATCACATATTATTAAAAAAATAATGATTTTTCGTTATCATAAATTACTCACAGTGCTTTAATCCATCAGTGTCAACAAAGTGACTTAAAACACAAGTTTTCCATGACAAGTTCATATAAGCACAAATTGTGATTTGTAACAAGAGACTTTGACAAATTTGTGTACATCAGTGTGGAACAAAATATGATACGTGAAATACAAAATACGACTCAGAGGAGATGAAGAGATGAATTATTGGATATAACTAAATATTAGTTGATGGAAATAAAAATTGTCCCAACTGATGAGAACAGATAGTAGAGTGGATTGTTTTACAGTAAAGAATCCAGAGGTTCAACATGAGTTTTACAGACAGTCTGAAGGATCGTGTGTCTGCAGAGTAAATAGCAAGGGGGCTAACTTAGATCCATGTGGGACACCTTTAGCAACTGTATTTTCTTGTGTTTTAACCTCTGATATTTTTTTTATCTATTTTTATTGTCATTATGCAAACAAACAAACTGGATTTAAAACATCAGTCTAAATATCTGATTTGAACCAGCTGTAAACAAAATCTAAATCAGGATTTTCAAGAAAGTCTGAGACTGTAACAAAGTTTGGAAAAAGTTGCCCCCCTCTGGTTTACTTGCTTAGTTTCACTCAATGGGATCATAATTATGATATTTGATCCCACAATCCCACAGACCCTCAACAGTTGAGGCAAGACAGCCTAATATTGCTGTTTGACATAACTTCAGACTACAGCAACAAAGAATAAAGTTCTGTCCAAAGATATTTATTAGTTTCTGACTCTGAGAAAAACTGTATCTCTGAACTGTCTTTTTAATACATTCATGCTGTTCTATGTGATCTCCTTTTGATGACTTCTTTTTAACTACCCCCCCGTCATTAGCGTCACTTCACTTGTCTGAGTTGTGGGAGGAATTTACAGTCCACCTGCTACCACCACATTGTCCACTTGGGGATTTGAACCTGTGATCTTATGGTTAAAGGACACGTCTTTAAATCACTAGACCATCAGGACAACACAGCTGTCCCTGACATCAGCTGACATTAAACACTAAGTTAGTTCTGCAGACAATTAATAAAGTACTGTGTTGAAGTCAGTGAGAGTGAATAATTTAATGATCTCAAACACTTACACATGCAAAAATATTCTGCTGGTGATCAGTGCATCGTAGTGATTTTGTAAAATGGTGAGTAATATCGGTCTCTTATAAGCCCGAGGAGAAGAGAAAGAGTTTCACACAGAATCCACCAAAACAGTCTGAGGGCTAAATGAAACAGGTGCAGATACTTTCCTAACGCCCTCTCTGACCCCGCCCACTGGCTGATGAGCCAGGAAGAAGCTCGCAAGCGGAAAATCAGAATTTAACTGTTGGGAGCAGAGTTCTGAAAAAAAAAGTTCACACATCAACCTGCTTTTCTTGAGTGTATTGTCAAATATTTTAGTGAAATATGATCAAAAATGAGACAATAAAAAATGTTCATAGAGTAAAATTACATGAAGATATTAAATATCACTGCAGTCTCACAGTTTCACTGATCTGAACACAATTCAAACCAGCCGATAAAGAAAATTTAAAGTTACAGAGGAAAATGACTAAATTTTAAACTTCTTTCAATGTTCCAATAATCAAACACAAAACAACAACATGATTCTGTATTGGTTAAATAATCACTGGTTTATTTTCTTTTCTTTTGGGCTTATTTTATTTCACTGTCAGCTGTTATAACCATAATTTATTCACTATTATATTTTTATATTTGATATGTTTTGTAATGTAGTGACTTACTGTCACGCCCTGAAGATATGTGATTCTGTATGACGTGAGATAGACTGTATAAAGTTCAGTGTTTCTATTGTATCTTTACTCTTTTGGTATTAACTGTGCCCATGTGAACACACTGTACCAAGATCTTCTCTGTATACACAATGTGTTGTATTAAACTCATATATTCAAGTCAGAACAACTGAGGCTCCTCACTTTATCTTTGTTCCTCAAAGTGAAGTTTGACCAAGAACAGATTTTCTTCATCGTATATACACATATTACTGTTACACATTGAAGAATAAGACACATATTTTTACATACTCTTTATTTGTATATATTTTTGTTTTATATTGTAGTAATGTACATATTTTTACAGACTTCATTAATTTCTCTGTACTTATATATTTCTCTATTCTTAAATACGCCCCAAGTATCAATAAAGTTTTTCTCTTTTTTTGACACAATATTTTACTGAATTTTCGAGAACAGAATAAAATATAAACCCCTCTTGACAGCACAGATATGAGCAAATCACAGCATTTATCATTCAGACACACACGTTACATGAGAAGAGATGATACAGAGATCTCAGAGCTCAGATACATTACACAACTAATGGAAAACATTTTCTAACAACGTCCCATTTATAAAAACTGTGGATTTGATTTGATTTGATTTGATCTGTCAAAGAAAAAAAAATCACATTTTTGATCATTTATATCTGTGTAGAACCTGATTTTATGGTATATACATGTTTATTCATGTGAGACAAAAAAATCAGGTTACAAAGTTCAGAAAATCTAAAAGTACATCTTTACGTTCATCCAAAAACCTGAATGAAAACATATTTAAAGGTTTATTAAGGTTTTTAAAATCAGATGAACATTCAGCAAAGTAAAAAAAACACATGGAGATAAAATGTGTGTGTGTGTGTGGTGGTGGTGTGTGTGTGTGTGTATGACCTCCTACAGTCAACACAGAGACACTAAAGAACCAGTGTACCAGACTGAAAATCCAGGATAAAGAGGTTCGGTGAATGTGGTGTTGAAGGTGTGGAGGTGGATCAGTGTGTCAGATGAGACTCTGTAGAAGGACAGAGTGCCAGCAGGACAGTCCACATACACTGCTACTCTGTGAGAGACAGAGGAGGAGGAGGAAGAGGAGGAGGAGGAGGAGTAGGAGGGGACATCTGTTTCTCTCTTATTGTGCCAGACAGAGTAACCAAGAACATCCGAGCAGCTCAGACTCCAGGACTGATTATTCCGTCCAAACAAACAGTCACCACTGTCTCCTCTCCTCCTGATTCCTCTGTAACTCACTGATATATCAACCCCTCTTCTCCACTCGACCTCCCAGTAACAGCGACCAGTCACACCATTTCTACACAGCAGCTGATACCAGTACTCAAACCTCTCTGGATGATCAGGATATGGCTGCTCCTCCTCCACACGTGTCACCTTCCTATTGCTGTCAGACAGTTTGAGGTTTGTGTTTACTGTGTTTGTGTCGACTGTGAGTTCACAGGCGTCTGATGGAGAGAACGAGACACAACACAGCAGCACTTTATCATCTAACACACCTGATGGGTTTATTTGTTCTTCATTAACAGACTGCCTGTTAATTAGATCAAAGCTTCTCATCTTTCTGGATCTTCTTTCAAACTGACAGTTGAATGCAGATACAGAAGCTTTTGGTTTAAACTACTTGAACATGAGCTGCCTTGTTTTCATGAATCACAGTGAACACACACTTACACTTCCTCACACAAGGTTTCAGCCTCTGCTCTCCACCATGATCCACCCTGGAGGAAGAAACAAAGTCAGAATGAACCTTCAGAAGCTTCCTTATCAATGATCTTCATAAACCTTCACTCAGATCCACCATGAAGACAAAACAACTCCATTTATAAAACACATTTCAGACACAGACTCAGTTCAACTTTACATCAAATACTCAGAAGAAAACAGTCAAATAATAAAAAGGTCAGACAAGAAGGAAACATCCAGAGAATCAAGATAATAAAAGACTAAAAGATAAAAAGGTTTGAGAAACAAGCTTGTGGCCTGGAGGTCGTCAGCAGGATAAATCTAGGTGGAGAAATTGAAAGAGCAGCTCTTGCCCCTCCCTCATTACCACCACTGAGGTGCCCTACAGCAAGACCCTGAACCCCAACTGCTCCAGTGGAGCTGCTATGGCCAGCAGATCGGACTGTGGTTGTACTGGGCAGCTTCCAGGTGTGAATGTGTGTAACTGTGTAAATGTGATCAAGACGTTCCTGAAAAAGAGAGCATTGCTCTCAGTCAAACTTCACTGAATAAATAGTTAAAATTAAGTCAATTATCACTTTGAGTGCGATTGGGCCTCAAATTCTACATTCTGGTCCTTTAAGAGGTTCAGACAACCATGGAAAAAAACAAGGTGAAATAGTAATACTATAAATTTATTCTTTGAGAATACTACACTATACTATGCTATAGTTTTCTTAAAGAATGTTTTTGTTTAAATTAATTTAATCTGTGTATTTGTACACCCACCTATGTTTCACTTGCATGACCTACCTGTGTTTCAAAGGGGAACCCTTTTGTAGAGAGGTGTAGAAAATAGATATAAAACAGATTCTTGTGCATCCTGTAGATTCTTTGGGTTAAAGTCCCTCAAAATTTAAGACCTTTCATAATCAAACATAAGACTTTTTAGGTCTCCACACATATACTGAATGTGAACTTTGAACCTCTTGATGAGTTTGTATCCTGGTTTAAATCATTTTACTGTATTCATCAAAAAGAATGTCAAAGGCGTCAATAAATGATCAACAGCAGATCCTGGTGAGGTGAGTCTCAGTGGGGACAGGGACTCTCGGCACATCAGTTACTGTCTTCACTGTTATCAGCAGTGTTGCTGCTACAGACAGTGAACCAACAGCCCTCAGCTTGTCAAGTGTGACACAAACAGTGTGTGAGCTCTTGTTGTGTGTTCATACCTCAGAGTCTCCAGTCTCCAGTGTGGATCCTTTAGTCCAGCAGACAGAAGCTTCACTCCTGAGTCTCCTGGATGGTTGTAGCTCAGGTCCAGCTCTCTCAGATGGGAGGGGTTGGATCTCAGAGCTGAGGCTAGAGAAGTACAGCCTTCATCTGTGATCATACAGCCTGACAGACTGAACATACACACAAACACAGACACACACACACACACACAGAGAGAGAGAGAGAGAGAGAGAAGAGAGAGAGAGAGAGGGACAGTGAGAGAGAGAAGAGAAGAGAGAGAGAGAGAGAGAGAGAGAGAGAAGAGAGAGAGAGAGATTAGCTTGCTTCTGCACAGCAAGAGGTGGGGTACACCCTGGATAAGTCCCCAGTTCATCACAGGACTGACACGTAGAGAAGACAAACACCACTGAACCATCATGTCGCCCCAAACTGATGAGAGCAGTGAGACTGAAACACTGACTGACACAGTTGTGTGTCATAGAAACAAATCAGTGATCTGGAAGATCAGCTTTTATATTACATATAGTCCTTTGATCCATTGTTAATGTAAAAATACTACTGAAAGACTCTGAAAACATTGTTTTTAAATAGTAAAAATGCAAAGACTAGGGGTCTTCACCTGGACCCCTTAGCTGATTGATAGACAAAGCTGGAGCCCCATACTCCATATATTGTACAGAATATTTTCAGATGCTTCTTTTTGGTTTTGTTGTAAAAATAAACCAACTTATCAAATAATTTGTTGGATTGATGTTAATGCAAATTTTCAGACACATTTCATTTCTTGAAAAGAAAATTTTCAGAAAATTATGGAACAATAATTTGGGCCCCCCTGCAGTAAATCGGGGATCCCCTCAGGGTTTTGGACTCCCTGTTACAGACCCAGGGTTTAGACTGTTTCTTAAGACTGTGTGGGTGCCATGATTTGATCAACATCAACATGGAAGCTAAACAATGTACTGCTGTGTGGACCGGTGTGGACAGGAACGGCAGCAAACATATTTTAGCCACCTGAAAAAAAGGACCACCTGAAAAAAAATGTAGGGAAGCATGACATGGAGTTTTTCAGCTGATACTGATAACAATAATTACCTGCTTATTCTGCTTCAGCATTGGACTTTGCATCCCTATAAAAAGATCATTATCAGTTTAGTGTGTAAATAAAGTTTACATTATATTTAGAATGTTTTCACTGCTTCATGTTGCTGTCAGACAGCCTTTTCCAACAGGGAACTGAAGCTGCCATCTTTCCTCTCTTCAACCAACACTCTTCACAAAAACAGTAATTTTACCTCACAGGACACAGGAGTTGTTGGTCTCCTGTTGCCTCAGTTGATCAGTTTGTTTGTGTTATTGTGTGACTTCAGTGTTTCAATGTGTTTGTTCAGATCTGAATTAACATTACACTCCACAGATAGAGGCACAGACACTAGAGATGCACCGATTTCAATTTTCATGGCCGATTCCGATTTTCAGTCTTTCTAAGAACTATAATTGACAGCATTCACAAACATTTTTGCAAATTTTCTTGTAAAAATTAAATTGGATGTTCATAATAAAACACTGACTATTAAATATTCATTAAATACTATTTTACATTTTCTCCAAAGTCCCCCTGGTTACAGCCAGGCCTTATTATAGTTTTATATTAAGATTATGAACAGAGGGAACGTGATCTCTCGAGATCATTGAATCTCGTGGGATTTCGCAGGAAGCAATTTCACGTGATCTCCAGTGGAAGATGTAAACAAACCGGAGACTGACGCAGTGCAACAGTTTGCTGCAGTAAAACTTTGCCGTGAGAAAAACAGATGCAGAAGTTAAACAAGTCTGGATGAGAAAATGTTTGAGGAGACACATCAACACAGGTTGTTTATTCTTCAGCCAGAACAGGAGATGAGATTTTAACTGTCCCTCTGTGAACAGCAGTCTCCTGCCGGCTAACAGTCTACAGCTGTTCTGCAACATTGTCAGCAGCTCTGTCTTGTTGTAGACTTATTTTTCTTTATCCTAATCTTGGAATCTGTCGCTGACACCAACTTCATGCAAGCATATGTCTGAATGTGTGTAGCTGTGATCAGTTGCTGTGGTGGGTGTGATATCACAGCCAGTTTGTCTGCAGCGCACATGACGTGACCATCATGCAGAACACGTGTATGACAATGAGGGGCACAGAATCGGATATATGATGTCTGACCAGCTGGTCACCGGTCAGGCCGGTCACGCTGAAAACCAGCCGGTTCGGTCCCTGGCCGGTCAACTGGTGCATCCCTAACAGACACATGTACAAACCGTCACACACGTTTGATTGCATGACCTCCCAACTAACAGATCGAGGCAGCAGTAGACCAGCAACTCTTTTGTCCTGCAAAGTAAAATTCCTTTTATTTTTCTAAGGAGTCTTGGTGACTGTGAAGAGAGCATAGATGACAACATCAGTTCTCCATCTGACAAGTGTGATAGAAATTCCCATTTCTTATGTAATCCTGTATCTGCATATCATAACTACCTAAGGCAGGACAGAGAGGAAGGCCCGATATAACTGTGTGAATCACAAATAACATGAGATGGAAGAAGCCAGAATTGCTGTATTGTTTTTCTGAATGTCCCATACCATTATGTGATAACAATATGCAACTCACCCCTTCCTGACCTATCTGTGTATAAAAACACCTTCTGTTCTGTGCTCAATCTGCCCAGCTCATTCTTTGCCTGAGTAAACCTTACAGAAAGACAGGTTTCTGACTCCGTGCTTTGTTCAACAGAAATTGAAATGAACTGAAGTAAAGTGAAGACAAACTCAAATTACATTATTTTGTTTTTGCATGAAAACCATTTTCTCATATGTTTTAGATATTTACAGTATGTAGATGAAACCCTAAATTACATGGCTAATATGCTGTTGTGGATTTCAGTTTCCAGAGGATTTAAAGCTGCTAATGGCACCTTTGCTGAACATTTTAAAGAAATTCTGACAATTTCACAAAGACAGTCATTTCCAGAAAGTCTGTCAGAAGAAACTGTTTGTGCTATGTGAGTTTAATCTAGACAGTGAAATCCAGTAGATGTTGGGTATCTTTTTCAATAGACACTAAGTAACATTTAAATGCTCCTCTGTTAAACAGAAAATAAATCCTGACCTGATAGTTTCCAGTCTACAGTGTGGACTCTGGAGCCCAGCAGAAAGAAGCTTCACTCCTGAATCCTGCAGGTTGTTGTTACTCAGGTCCAGCTCTCTCAGATGGGAGGACTGGGAGCTGAGGACTGAGGACAGAGCTTCACAGCTTCTCTCTGACAGATTACAGCCACTCAGCCTGAAGAAGAGTTAGAGATAAAGACAAACACTGAGACTGTTTCTGTCATCTACAATATAATAAAACACATTTCTATGACTACCCTTATTTTTCCATGATTAGTGTTTTTATTGTGTATATTACTGGGATCTAACATCAATTCATGAAAATTTCTAAAACTATAGTCACATCTCTGGGATCACAATAATTTTAGCAAGGTGAATATAATGTGATAGGTGATTTTTTTTTTTTTTTTCATGACTTTATTAATCTGTGGAGATACAATTAAACTACAAATGTGATGACCTTATTATCTGCAGTTATCTGCGAACCTACAGAACTTTGCTGGAGGCTTTGACCACTGGCAGCAGCCTCAGAAGAGCCTCCTCTGAAGCAGAGTATTTCTTCAGATCAAACACATCCAGATCTTTTTCTGATGACAGCAAGATGAAGACCAAAGCTGACCACTGAGCAGGAGACAGTTTGTCTGTGGAGAGACTTCCTGAACTCAGGTACTGTTGGATCTCCTCCACTAGAGAACGATCATTCAGTTCATTCAGACAATGGAACAGATTGATGCTTCTCTCTGAAGACAGATTCTCACTGATCTTCTCTTTGATGTACTTGACAGTTTCCTGATTGGTGCATGAGGTACTTCCTGTGTGTGTCACCAGACCTCGTAGGGGAGTCTGATTGGTCAGCAGAGAAAGACCCAGGAGGAAGCGGAGGAACAAGTCCAGGTGTCCATTTGGACTCTGTAAGGCTTTGTCAACAGCACTCTGGTAGAAAAGTGTTGGTTCAGGTTTCTTTCTAAATAGTTTCCACCTTGGAGAGTTTGATTGTTCTTCTGACAGCAGATTGACTCCAGAGTTGATGAATGTCAGATGGACATGAAGAGCAGCCAGAAACTCCTGAACACTCAGATGGATGAAGCAGAACACCTTATCTTGGTACAGTCCACTCTCCTCTTTAAAGATCTGTGTGAACACTCCTGAGTACACTGAGGCTGCTCTGATGTCGATGCCACACTCTGTCAGGTCTGATTCATAGAAGATCAGGTTGCCTTTCTGCAGCTGCTTAAAAGCCAGTCTTCCCAGAGACACAATCATCTTCCTGCTCTTTGGACTCCAGTGTGGATCTGTCTCAGCTCCTCCATCATACTTGACATTCTTCAATTTGGACTCAACCACCAGAAAGTGGATGTACATCTCAGTCAGGGTCTTGGGCAGCTCTCCTCCCTCTCTGGTCTTCAACACATCCTCCAGAACTGTAGCAGTGATCCAGCAGAAGACTGGGATGTGGCACATGATGTGGAGGCTTCGTGATGTCTTGATGTGGGAGATAATTCTGCTGGTCTGCTCCTCATCTCTGAATCTCTTCCTGAAGTACTCCTCCTTCTGTGGGTCAGTGAATCCCCTGACCTCTGTCACCAAGTCAACACACTCAGGAGGGATCTGATTGGTTGCTGCAGGTCGTGTGGTTATCCAGAGGCGAGCAGAGGGAAGCAGTTTCCCCCTGATGAGGTTTGTCAGCAGCACATCCACTGAGGTGGACTCTGTAACATCAGTCAGGATCTCATTGTCATGGAAGTCCAGAGGAAGTCGACACTCATCCAGACCGTCAAAGATGAACACAACCTGGAACTCTTCTAACCTGCGGATTCCTGCTTCTTTGGTTTCAGTAAAGAAGTGATGAACAAGTTCCACCAAGCTGAACTTTTTCTTTTTCAGCACATTCAGCTCTCTGAAAGTGAATGGAAATGTGAACTGTATGTCCTGGTTGGTTTTGTTTTCAGCCCAGTCCAGAGTGAACTTCTGTGTTAAGAATGTTTTCCCAATGCCAGCCACTCCCTTTGTCATCACTGTTCTGATTGGTTCATTTCTTCCAGGTGAGGGTCTAAAGATGTCTTCTTGTCTGATTGTTGTTTCTGGTCTGTCTTGTTTCCTGGATGATGTTTCAATCTGCCTGATCTCATGTTCATCATTGACCTCTAAAGCCCCTCCCTCTGTGATGTAGAGCTCTGTGTAGATCTGATTCAGAAGGGTTGGGTTTCCTGCTCTTGCAATCCCCTCAAATACACACTGAAACTTCTTCTTCAGGTTAGATTTGAGTTGATGTCGACAAACCGAAGCAACAGTTCCTGAATAGAAACACAACAAATATGATTAGTGAGTGGATGTTATTGAGAATTTGAGAAGAGTTGTGTGTGTGAAAATCCTCTTACTGCTCTGCAGACAGTCAGCCAGTGCCTCCTGCTTCATTGTCCTCAGGAAGTTCAGTGTGATCTTCAGAAATTTCTCTCTGCTGCTCCTCCTCTGTTCTTCCTCCTCACTGTCCACCACCTCCTCATCCTCATTCTGCCTCTCTAAACATTTTGGGTAATCTGGACTCAGAACCTTCTGGATTTTTTTCAGCTCATTCTTCACAAAAGCGACAATGTTCTCCTCAAGATGCTGGAAAGAATAAAAATTAATTTAAAATTAGTATTATTATTATTATTATTATTATTATTATTATTATGTCTAATTTATTGGGAACGGAGGTAGAAGTTGTTGTTGGACAAACCATAAATATGGTGTCCAGGTCTTCTGGATGCTGCTGGACAGACTGACCACCAGGAATCTCTGACTTTTGCTCCTTAAGTCTGGTGAGAAAACAGAAAACATGAACGCTTCAAATATCAAATGACATACATGGTTGCATATATAGCTTTTAGAGACATTTCCAGAAATAGGTGATACAGTTTTGGCATCTGTGACTTGGTATGTGCTATCTTTGTTGCAACAGGCAGCTGTACTGAATGTATTGGTGTGCACAAACAGGAGTGTACTGAAGGTGTGGCAATTACAGCCTTGTTTAAGGGCACCTCAGTGGTGGTAATGAGGAGAGGCAAGTGTCACTATATAGCTTACCCTGCCCAGACAATCCAGTCATAAGCCTACATCTCTAACCTTTAGGTCAACTATGGTGTACTCAAAAGGTTGATTTAAAGTTCCGTTCCATAAAAAGTTCTGTGGTGGCAAATAGCCATGGTGGGTAACTGGTACTAACTTGTTGACTGAGCTACTGTTACAATGTCTGTCCAGAGTCAGGTTATTGAGTAGCCATACAGCTGAGTGATGTTAGTGATGTTTGACTATGCTACACACAGACATAGGGGTCTTGCATGCAACTAAAGACTCAAAAGACAGCAGGCACATCGAAAAATGATAAATGCTGGGTGCTGGACAGAAGAACAGACACAAAAATCAAAAGTCTACTGTTGCATGCAACTAACCATCCTCTATGGTAACTTGGCATTATCTTATATGAACAGACACACAGTGCTCAGGCAGCCATTCTCCTTCGAATCACAACCCATGGTCTTCACTGAATGGCTGCAGGGTCGTCCATCTTTGTTCTTACACCTGCTCTCTTTCTCTCTCTTTCTTCCCCATATGTCAGGAAGTGTTCATTCGTGAAAATGGAACTTTACTTTATATAAGTTTGGAGTGTGATGTTCTGTTTTCAGAGATCCATAGAAAATCTGTCATTTTAACAGCAGTGGAATTAAAAGACCCGCTAAAGCAAAGAAACAGGAAAAGCAAATGCTGTAATGTCGTGTTAACTGAGGGTAGGACTCTCACTGAAATAAAGAGGACATGTCTCGTTATGAAAATTACTTCAGAGGAAAAAAAAAAAAAAAAACGACTCGCCACAGCCTCAGCAAGGGGTGACTGTAGCAAAAGGAGAGGTTTAAGTGGAAGTCTGCACTCCTGCTGTTAACTTTCCACCACACGTAATCTGACGGTTTTATCCTGCGTTTTGTTCTTTTTGTTCACCTAATCAGCCACTTATGAGTCAGAAATGGCTAAAACTAACATTAGAGACGTCTGTAATTCATTTCATTTGTCAGAAAAACAACAAAAAAGCATTTTCTTTTGGCCACACTGATGAAAAAATACACTGTCAGTGATCATCTTACCTGCATATGACTCCAGTGATGAAATAACTGTTTGTCATGACCAGTTTTAAGTTTTAAGTCAAAATACTGATGTTTTTCAGTTCAGTGATGGCTAACATGCATCATAACTCCTTTTGATTTGAGACAAACTTTAAAATATGCCACTATTATCATTATTCTAATGTGCTTTATGTGTCTGCTTTTCAGGATTTTGGTTGAATAGAGACAAGTTTTTGAAAATTCAAAATATGAGAAAATTGGTGAATGTGACAAGTTCTCCTAAATCACTTGTACGTACCACTTAAGAACCAATCTGTTGGTTCACTGGTTCTTGCATGAGGCCCACTGTTCGTAATATTAGCTCATTAAAATGATTATATGCCACGTTGCTCATCATTCTCTCTCTTTGAAGCTGCAATCCTTTTTAAAACATGTTATGATGAGATAAGAGGAGTTGGAGAACATTACAAGAGTGTTCCTTGAAATGATAAACATCAATAAAAGGTGGTAAACTGTTCATTGATTACACAGGCCACTTGTACACTAGACAGGGCCTCATCAACCCTGGCTACATCACCTGGACGACAGTGTATGATTGGTGAAAGACCCAAAAAACCTGATGACCCCAGGTTACATCACAGATGATGCGTCCAAGTGCATTTGAAGATGTATGTAATAACTAAATAGCCTTTTGAAAGAGAGCTGCAGATTTAAAAAAATCAGCAGTTAAAATTCTTACTTTTCTTCAGCAGAGTGGTGTTCATTTTTGAAGGTTATAGGTTCAAACATGGACCCGTCACTCTCCATGGACACACAGCTGGGTACAGGAGAGTCTCGTCTCTGCTGGTGGACACTGATAGAAACAGACACACAAACCAAGGCAACAGCTAAATCTTCATCTGCGCCCTTTTTGTTGTTCTCTCCCGTGTCGTTGTTTTGACTCTGAGGTATCTGCTTTATTTTACTACATGTTCGCTTTCAGCTGATAGGAGTCGTTTCAAGTTAATGATGCTGAAAACAGTTTTTGAGTTTCCTGCTTCATAATAAAAGCTTTGAGATAACAAAATATTGGTGGACCTTTATTGTGAAGAATTTATAGGAAGTAGCTTGTAGTTAGGCAGTGTTTTAAAGCTTCATAGCACCCTGCCAGAGCCTTTCTGATAGACGAAAACACTATGTGGACATGAGCCCTTATTTCATTAGTTTAGTTTATGATGATTGTAAACAGAAAGTACACTTGTCTTTTGTCAGCACCTCTGTGAATTAGATCCCAGTACATCATGAACGCATCATTTTTGTCACAGAGACCAGACTGATGTTAGATTCTGTGAAGCAGGTAAAGAGAGGTAGACTAAGTTGAACATTTCCTCATGATTCAGGTCCCAGAACACTTTGCAGTTAGAAATAAACTTGTCAGAGAAACTTCTTGTTGTTTCATGGAAACCTTTGGTTGTTCATTATTTCAGTCATTCTCTCATATTTTTCAATGTATTTTAATATTTCAGCTGTTGTTTAAATTGTCTGCTCTTTTATTGTTTGTGCTGTAGAGAACACTGGGCTATAGAGAAATAGATTTTTTTTTTTTTTTGTTTTGGCACTGTAAACAAAAATTCATTAAACTGATTATGTCATGTTGCTGATCATTCCTTCTGGTTTAAGGTGAAATCCTTTTTAAAATATGGTATGATGAGATAAGAGGAGTTGGAGAAACTTAACAGAGTGGTCTTTGAAATGATAAACATAAATTAAAATATTGTATGAATAAAATAAATGAAATTAACATTCATCCAACAACAACAACAACATTGTTAGAACTTCTACAGAACATGATGTAATCTTATGGGAACGTTCCCATCTAGGTGGGACTATGTTGACTTACTGAGTCTCTGAAGGAAGTTGCCCTTTAAACAGTAAAGGTGGTTCCATGGACCGGTGACTCTTGATGGACACACAGCTGGGATCAGGTCCAGGAGAGTCTGGTCTCTGCTGCTGCTCTGGGCTTCAACACAACACACACAGAGAGCTCTGACTGTGAATAATGATGCTGGAGTGATTTGCCATGAACAGTTAGAGATGGCCATCTCACCTCTGAGCTTTGGTCTGGCTGTCATGTTCCCCACACAGAGTGGTTTTAGAGGGAGGGACTCCCTCCTCTGTCTCCTCACACTGATTCATAGCAGAGCCCACACCTTCACACAAACACAACAACATGCTGTCAGAGCTCACACATCATTTATCATCATCACAAATATACAGAGCTCTGACTGGAGGAAACTAATGAAGCTTTCTGACAACAAATTCACTAAAATACTCTACACACTGATCTGAACTGAGTGAAGTTTTGGGAACCATTTAGCTGATTAATTACAGGATGGCAGTTTTGATAACTTTCACTCACTTTAATCCAGTAAGAATAACAAACACAAGGTGCTTCAAGCTCATTCAATAACATTTGATGACTTATGAAGTTTTTTGTGTTTTTGGATGTCTGGTCAAGTTGAAACAATTGACTGATTGTAAGAGAAACTGATGAAACTAAGTTGCTGATCAGATAATCAGAAGGCCAGAAGAACCCTGAACTGAGAGAGATGATGATTCTTATTGATTAATCTGGAAGAATAAAAGTAGTTGAACCTGCAGCCAGAAACACAGTGAGAGTCAGAGAATCACAGAGCAGCTGGTGTGTAGTTTTGCTATCAGGCCACTAGATGTCCTCACTCATCTACAGTGAGCACAGAGCAGCTCAGTGCTCCGATAAATACCTTGAAGAGAAGAGAGTCATATATCTGTAAAATTCACTGACAGACAATAAGATTTAAGATCTGAAGAAGCACTCAGAGTGGTTCTTCAGAAGTATTCTGAAAGCTGCTGAGAGACACTTTAACTGAAGAACTGAGAGTACTCCTGAAAGAAGAGAGGGAGCGGGCCGACCCTGTTACTATGGATCACATCATGTTTTTTTGAATAAACATATTCAGTATTCAGTATTGGTTGACAGGTAACCAGTCTGTGTCAGTGAATCACAAGTAAAACATTATAGCTGCTGCGCAGCAATGGTCGGGGCCAGGCAATTTTAGGCAAAATTAGGCAATTCTGAGCAACAAGCAGAGTGTAGGAAGATGAAAAAAAAGGTGGCATTCTAATGTGCATTTTACATCAGTTGAGGCTTGAACTCACAATTTCTGGCACAAGAGACTCTGCATATTGACTGATAGCTAAGCCAAATAAACAGGGAAAAGAGACAAGGGATAACAGGGAAACGTGTTGATAAAGAGTATTTGTCTCTTCCCAAAACTCCCTGAATCATAATTATTTAAATCTTAGCAGTCTCTAATCCACATAGCATGATACCTGAACATAAGGCTTTCACATTTGAAAGTCCATCCTGCCTTAGCTGAGGCTCAAACTCACGACTTCTGACACTGAAGTCCGTCTTTTATCTCACTGAGCTAATTGGCAAGTGACAGTTCATGTGTGGCTTCACAAATTGACTAAGCCAAGGATCAGGGTGCCAGGCAGCAGCCATCCATGCCATGGAAAAGCAAATTTCAAAGTGAAAGTTCCAAAGCTGTAGCACATATGGTTGATTTGTTGTGAATTTTCAAAGTTTTGAAATTTAGAGGCTTGCTGTAGCGCCACCATCAGGACTATTGTCTTGTGTTTCCAGTTGAGGACATCTGGCATGGGACTGGACCTTTGTGAAAAGTTTGGGTAGATTTCTCATATGGAAATGTTGTACAAGCTGAGGCTTGAACTCACAACCTTCAACACCAAGAACCATCCTCTATCTCACTGAGCTAATTGGCAAATGGAAATACCACTTGTAGCAGCCAGTCACCTGTGTGCAAGACAGCAGCTGTTAGCATGTAAAGGCAGATTTCAAATGGCTGTCAAAAATTCAGTTATTGAGACAAAAATCCCAAAATACACAAATTGCATCTAGACAGCATGGAGATGTTGGTCATTAGTTTTTAACAATGATTTATTGGCTCCAAAAGTGAAAAACTGATGTTTAAAAATGCCATTTTTGCATTGACTCCAATTGTTGGCATGAGAGTGAAATTCAAAATGCTGTAAAAAATTCAGTTTTTGAGATAAAATTCTGATATTTTCCAAACATCATCTACCATGACTCCAAAATTTTGTCATTTTTTCATGAACATTGAAAATGTATTTAGCAAGAATTTGCAAGTATATGTTTATAATACCGTTTACAGTCAAACATTTTGATGCACTGTAGGCTCAATTTTTGATAAATAAAAATCTGTGTGGATCGTTTGTGTAGGACAGTCTGAAGATGCTCTGTAGCAAGTTTGGTGCCAATTGAGCAAAAATTGTGGGAGGAGATAGGTTTCATAAGTTTTACAGTTTTTGAAAAAAACAGAGTGATGGACTTCATAATTTGCAATAGGTTTAAATGTAAAAAAGGGGGCTACATTTTGGTGAAAGTTGTAAATCTGTAGCACATGTGGTTGATTTGTTATGAATTTTCAAAATTTTGAACTTTAGAGGCTTGCTGTAGCGCCACCATCAGGACTATTGGCCTGTTTTTGCAGCTGAGGCAATCTGACATGGGACTGGACCTTTGTGCAAAGTTTGGTCATTTTTCGTGCATGGGAAGTAGGATTTCCTCGAAGAAGAAGAAAGAAAGAAAGAAAGAAAGAGGAGAAAGAAAGAAAGAAAGAAGAAGAACATGCAGGATTACAATAGGGTCCTGGCAGCTTAGGCTGCCCGGCCCCTAATTAATCAATACTTAATCGATAGACAACTAGAATTAATTTCAAATATGTTAGATGTTGTGTAAACCACTGTTACCGAAACTTTTTGAAAATGACAAACCATCGTGACTCAAATCATATTAGACTTCATCAATAAATCATTTGTGTACAAATGAGTGTTCCTGATCAGTTTTATTGCCACTTCCGCGTCACCTTATATTATCAGGATGTGTGTTATTGAAATCATGTTCAGGTAAAATATTTCATAAATGAGAAATTAATGCCTTTAGGTGAGTTAACAGGTCATCTCATTGTTTTTATTTCCTCTCATCAGGAAAACAATATCAGACATTTTAGCCACTTCATGAATTAGACAAAGTGTATTTAGGCAGAATTAACAGGCTCTTGTTTTTAACCCTCTCATCAGTAAAATAATATACAAGATAGTTTTAAATGCTTTATAAAAGGTTTACTTCACATATAAATCTTAACTTTGCAGAATTTCTTCCATAGTCTTTTATGTATTTGGTGACATAGAACAAAGGAACACTTGAGACCGGTGCATAAGAGAGGGGTGAGTAAAGTTGAACAGTGTGCAGGAGTCCTTTTGCAATTTATCTGGTGACCCAAATAAAATCTTCTGTGACCCGCCTGAGGGTCACGCCCCAGTATCTGTGAAAGACTGGTGTAAACTGTAACAGATCTCATAAATGAAACCAAAGAAAATATTTACTGGTTGAATATTGTGTGTCAATAGGGCTAAGAGTCAACACACATCTGTGAGAATGATGTTCATCGACTTCAGCATTCAGTACCACTGAAACCTCCGAGCTCATCATCAACCTCAACTGTCATCCTCACTGTGAGGAAGTTTACTGATTTAAATTCATGTTTGAACTGATGTCTGCATTAAGGGACACCTTCAAACAATCGGAAATAATTTTTTCAAACCTTAAATAAATTATGATGTCAAACAGGAACATTTTCAGAAACAGAAAAGCTCTGGTAGTGGAGAAAATTCAGATCCAGCAAAGGTCCACTTACTGAACTTATTTCCATGAGTGTCCGTCAGTCCAGACACTCACTGTGTGTCCTGATCAGGTCTGTGCAGAAAAACAGGGTTAGATTCGTCTGAGTGTGACGAAGGAGGACAAAGGACAAAGTTCAGTTTTTGCTGTTTTATTATGAGTTTTATCAAATGATACATTGAACCCTGTCATCTACAGCAGCAGATCTGCTTTCATTCAGACTTGTTCACTGCTGACATCAAACTTGGAGAGGAGAAAATAAAAGTTTATCTGATTACTTGTTCACCCTGTTCACTCTTGTGATGTTATTTTCTCTTTAATTCTGCTTCATCCTCTTGTCAAAAGTTGTGAATACTGACACCAACTGTGACACAAAGGGGAGGCGGGGCCCTTGAGTCCCTTTGTTGGGCCATAAGCAACTTGTGTAGTGTGCATATAGGGCCGACCAGCTCTGGGGCGATTACTTAAAACACTCAGAACAAAGTGTGGTTTAGTTCTCCCTGGAACAAGTATAATGAATATCCTTTTTGCAACATGCTGTTTTTTGTTTTTTTGTTTTTTTGTTTTTTTGTTTTTTTGTTTTGTTTTGTTTTTTTTAGAAAAGCTGCCATGAAATCAGGCATTTTAGGCCGCAACAATCACAGACACAGACTGCAAAAAAACTGGAAGGAATAAAAAAGGAAAGAGATGATGATCAATCTGTCCAGTGTTCTATGAGTGAACTTCAGAATTAAATTTGATGAATTTGCAAACCAGTGATGGCAAACACAATAGCAAAAATAAATATTTACATATAAACACACATATCTGATGAATTTTTGTGTCATATACTGAAAGAAAAGAGTTTTCTGAACATTGAGCTGAAACTTTGGCATGCCTTAGAAATAGCTTTTGCAGCAAATAAAGTTTATAAAGATTGGAGAAAAATGTGTTTGCCCAAAGAATATTACCATGAATCAAATAAAGATAAATCATGAATAATATAAAGTAAATAAACGAGAGACATTTATGAAAGTTTGTAGTTTGTTGATGATCTCCAGTGACTTTGCAATTTTGTTATCAATAAAACTTTTTCCAGTTTTTCCAGTTCAAGTAGTTGCTGTGAGTAAACTGTGGAGAACTCTTTATATCACGAGATGGCAGCAGAGCACAGGCTGCAATAAAACAGCCCAGTGCATGATGTATATTATTTGCTAAATATGAGATGTAACATGAAAGTATACTGAATTAAACCTAAGGTAGGAAATCCTGGGCCCTCTTTAACAGCTCAAGGAACATGACAAAACAGAAGACAAAAAAAAAAAAAAGACACTTCAGTTTGGAGTCTATGAGAGCTCAGCAGTAAAAACCTAAATACAGTGGAAATTAATTTGCTCTTGTGATCTGTGATTGGTCCTTTATTGTATTTTTTCTACATTAGATTAAAATTAAATTTTAATTTTTGTCATCAAATACCTTGTAAACTTGCCTTGTCACCTAGAAATAATGTTTGTATACCACCCATTCCTGAAAAATGGAATAAATTATGTCCTCACCCCCCAAAAAACCTTTAAAAATGATTAATACCAACACTTTAATTCCGATTTTGTGGTGAAGATTTATTCTTTAGGGATTTAAATGATGAAATGTTTTAGTTTGCTTTATTATTTTTTATTTTTTATTTCTAAACTTGCTCTGTGCCAGAAAACACCCTTGTCCCAGACAAGAATTCACATCTTCAAACAATTTAAAAATGTGTTAAAGGGATAGTTCACCCAGAAATAAAGGTTCAGTCATTATCTACTCATTATTGTGCCGACTGAAGGTCGGGTTTAGTTTTTTAGTTCATAAAACACTGCTGGAGTTTCACAGGAAAACAGTGTTGCAGAATCTCCCAAACAACTTAAGTGAATGGTGACCAGTTTTCAAACATATAAAAATACAGGCTGCTCTCATTTACAGTTCGTACTTGAACATGCCACGTAATCGCGAGCAAGGAGACTGTGGTCACGTGATGCGCTGACTCCCTTCCATAAGCTATTTTCCATTCAGTAACAAATGACATTTCAGGAGATCATTTTAAAGACTTTAAACCTGGAATCAAATCAATTAACTATGAGATGAACTGTGACCATAAAACCATTCGATTCGGCTGAAAAGGGGATGGAAAACTGTGAAAATACAAAGGTACAAGACTGTGTTCGTAATTATTTTTGAAGAGGAAAAAAACTACACATCCCACAATCCATTGCGAATGATACCCTTTCTTCTTAAATGTCACTTTTGTTGTTATTGCAGTGTTTATACTGGTAATATAAGTATTGAAATAATTTGTCGTTTGTGTTTCGTATGTATTTAATTCATGTTTACAGCAGCATAACTTAATTATTTATAAGAGTCGCGTTAGCTATCTCACTAGCCGGCCTTCTAAGGGGCCGTAAACATTTCCATGGTAACAGTGCACTCCACCAATCATAGACCTTACTGTTATGTTTTAGGATTGTGGTTGTGGATTACTCTCGCATTGACTTTAACAATCTATTGATTATCAGAATAGTTCAATAGTTTGATTCTTTTTTACCAGTTGCCTGGTCAGGCAATACCAACCACGTGTTTAAATACTTTGTATATGTATTTATTTTGTATTTATTTCATAACTTGTTTTCCCCCAATCCTCTATTCTTTCCAATGATTTTTAATATATGAATATTTTTTACTGGTGCTTTTTATTTGTATTTTTGTGTGATGATTTTCCTGTGTTTGTGCAAAATATTGTTCTTTTCCACAATAATTTTGTGATATGTTAAGGTTTTTAAGGTAAAAGTAAAAATAATGCAACGTAAAACTATTCCACTATGCAAAATTAAAAGTATCATCATCATTCAGTATTTTAAGGTTTTCATCATCAGTAATTTATATTCATTGAGAAGAACACATATTATTTCTGTTTATTACACAGCTTTATTGAACATTCAGTTAATATAATAAAAACAATAATAAAATGATAATAAAATAGTATAGTAGTATTAGGAATAATAGTAATAATAATAATAATAGTAATAGTAAAAATAATAATAGCAATAATGATAATAATGTAATAGTAAAAATAGTCATAATAATAATAATAATAATAATAATAATAATAATAATAATAATAATAGTAAAAGCAGTAATAATAAACATAGTAATACAATAATGGTAATAATAATAGTAAAAAAAATAAATAAATAAATAAAAATAAAAATAAAACATGTGGAAGATGAAATGCTCCATCCTCTGGAACAGATCTCCCTCGGGCCTTTTGGGTTTATTTACAGTCGTAAGACGGGACCTTCTCATAGAAGTAAATGATCCCATCTTCCAACAGGTCGTGTGGAACGTTTTGAACGACTGATATGGACAAGCCGTCCGCTTTGATGGTAACCTGATGATCAAAAAACAGGTAAGACAGAATGTGTCCGTTGACTGTGTCGTGTCTGTGACAAACGACAGAGCACGGTCTGTAGAGCTGCGTCGTGTCCTCGGCCACAGGAATTTCCACAAACTGAGACGGGGACACGGGCGCTCCTAAGATCCAATTACCTACAACAGGTCGACCCAGATAAAAAGTTAACAAGTCCGGGCTGTTCCACACTGTCTTCCTTTCTACGATGGAGCCACATCCCATACACTGTCCGAGACCTTGGCTTTGACTGATGGCGTCCGTCAGGAGAGAATTGATGCTGTCCTCTTTATCTTGTCGCTGGAATAAAAAATAAATGTAATGGCTCCAGGTGGTAGATGTGGAGAGGTTACATCCTTCACATGTGTATGTTTCTGTTATTCTGATGGTCGTGTTCACGCCACACGCATCAAACCAGCCCAATAAAGGCCTCAGTAGATCCAGTGCGTCATTACACTGCCTCAGACGTAATGACGGTATCACCTCACTTAATTCTCTTAAAGGCCTGTGCATTTCTGCCGGTGTAAAAGTCCTTCCCGGGTTCTTGAGGGCTGCTAGAAACAGCTCAGCAAACTTTGGTGTTCTTGACAGCTGTGTGAGGGACTCCGAGCGTTGTTGCGTTAATTTGTCCCGCACAGCTTTCAGGTGTAGCGTCGCCTGCAATGTTGCGTTCATCCAACAGTTATTGTATCTGTTGGGAAACCTGCAAATGGACTTTGTGGATTTGTTTAAATTTTCTGCGCTTATTTTGTCTTCTGTGTCGTCACTGCACACCGCAACGATTGGCGCTGTTGGCGCCGTTTGACTGATTTCTTCAGGCGTCGTTGGCTCGTGTGCAGTTGTGTTTGTGCTGACCTCTGGTGTTTTGGCGCACTTTGTTGAGTCAAAACCATCGTTTTTGTCCTGTCCGGGTTCTGTGGTGGTGTTTCCAAGTCCATGTTCGTCTGTGTCTTTGGGAGGCAAGTGTGTCTCCACGAGTTTTTTGACACCTTTGGTGACCAAAGCACCCACAATTAAACCGAGTGCAAACATGATGCTGTCAGTGTGTCTGAATCCAAAGTGAAAAATGTCCTCTGCTCTTCTTAATGTGATTGTACAGATTATTTTGTACTGTCTCCTACACAATATGACCAAAAAATGCAGAGTTGTAGGCTTATAGGCAGAGGACGTGACGTATCAAAGTCATTCCACTTCAAAGCATACCGCTCTGATGTCACGATGACGTCACGACACCAGTACAACAGCGTTCTCGAGCAGAACTGAACTAAAAAAAACTTTATTCATTTATTTTTTTTCCATGTACAAACTCAACAAATTAAAAATAAATAAATAATATATGAAAAAAAAGAATAATTTTATGAATAATTTTTTCTAAGCTTTCAACATATTCCATTCCATGAGGCTCGGACCACTATGACATGCAAAGGGTCACATGTACTGTCAACACAATCAGTGGCGGAAAGGAACTGAGTACATTTACCCAAGTGCTGTACTTAAGTACAATTTTGAGGCACTCGCACATTACTTTAGTATTAACTTTATGCTAATACTTCTATCACATTTTGGAAGCAAATATTGTACTTTATGCTGTACTACAATTATTTGACACTATCTAATTACTACTTTGCAGATTAAGAATATTAATTCAAAATATAAATGTTGTTAAATACTCGATTGGTCAATCATGGCATTTAAAGGTCTGTTTTTTCTGAATAGCAGACGGTTGCTATGGAGAACAGACCGTTGCTATGGATGCAGTTCTGATCATAGATTCTGGGGGAGCAATAAGATAATTTTTACATTAATCTTTCATGTCAAATTATTTATTTTTTGGGGGCCAGAAGCCATATGGAATAGGATGGTGGTAAAGTGATCGGATTATTGTTGCAGAGTGTTGTGCATAAAAGTTCATTTTACACCCTGTTAGTGACCAAAGCTGTCAAAAAATTGCAGTGAATTGAGGAGTACAATATTTCCCTGCATGCAGAAAGTGGCATGAAAAGAAAATACTCAACTGAAGGTACAAGCAACTCAAATTTGTACAAGTAGGACACTTGAGTAAATGTAATCAGAGCCGGGCAGCCCTACTCTGGGCCAGCTGAGCCTTTACAAGCAGAATTTGATTTGGTGACAAAGTTTTTTTGATCACAAATCCATGTCAATAAGATACATTTAATGGTACTCTATTGTTTGTTTATTGTACTCATTCAATCAATATGATAAGAATAACTAGCAAAACCAAATTTAAGCATAATAAAGTTTCTGGACATTGTCATCTTGACTCTACAACCTCTGACCAGAAGGTGTTTTTACTAGGGCCCGACCGATATGGATTTTTTGGGGCCGATGCCGATGCCGATTATTAGGGAAGAAAATTTCCGATAACTGATTAATCGGCCGATTAAATTTTAACATTAATTTTTTTTTTAACAAATGCCTGCTTTTGAGCCTTTCAGACATTTCTTTCTTACAAAGATGTAAATTGAGGGCAGAAAATTAATTGCAAATACTTTTATTGTTTTGAGGCAAGCAGCATATAACACAAAACCTTACCATCCTTAACATTACCATTAGGTTTTTTTTTTTAAATAAAGTGCAAAACGGTAAAGCTTACCTACAGTAACGTACAAATGTTTTACTCAACATCTTTGGTAAACAAACAATAAAAAAACAATTGCAAAAGAATGAGGTATTTTGTGTGGGGCAAGGAGCATAAGGACAATATTAACAGATTTCACAAGCCCGCAGTAATGTTCTTCTTTTGATGTTTAAGTTCTGTGATTTCTGACTGACTGTGAATGTGTATGGTACGGGCAGGTAGGCTATGTGGTTGGATGAGAAACTGAGGGGGCGGGGTGAGAGTGAGGAAAACAGGGTCCTGTGTGTGTGTGTGTGTGTTGTTGTAGTTACGTCGGGTCGGACGCTACAATATCAATAAAAACGTGTGCTTAACATAGACGTCGGACATAATCTGCGAATTTTGGCCGATTACCGATTATTCTCAAATGGGCTATAATCGGCCAATTTAATCGGCCGACCGATAAATCGGTCGGGACCTAGTTTTTACACTCACCAACCACTTCATTAGGTAGGCTACACCTGTTCAACTGCTTGTTAATGCAAATATCTAATCAGCCAATCACATGGCAGCAACTCAGTGCATTTAGGCATATAGACATGGTCAAGATGACCTGCTGAAGTTCAAATTGAGCATCAGAACGGGGAAGAAAGGTGATTTAAGTGACTTTGAATGTGACATGGTTGTTGGTGCCAGACAGTATTTCAGAAACTGCTGATCTACTGGCATTTTCACACACAACCATCTCTATAGTTTACAGAGAATGGTCAAAAAAACAGAAAATATCCAGTGAGCAGCAGTTCTCTGGGCGAAAATGCCTTGTTGATGCCAGAGGTCAGAGGAGAATGGCCAGACTGGTTTGAGATGATAGAAAGGCAACAGTGACTCAAACAACCACTCGTTACAACCAAGGTATGCAGAAGACCATCTCTGAACACACAACACGTTGAACCTTGAAGCAGATGGGCTACAGCAGCAGAAGACCACACCTGGTGCCACTGTTGTCAGTTAAGAAGAGGAAACTGAGGCTAGAATTCACATGGGCTCACCAAAATTGGACAGTAGAAGACTGGAAAAACATTGCCAGGTCTGATGAGTCAACGGTTCAGGCTGCTGGGGGATATTTTCTTGGCACACTTTGGGCCTCTTACCATCTGAGCACCATTTAAACACCACAGCTTACCTGAGTACTGTTGCTGACCATGTCCATTCCCTTATGACTTCCAGCAGGATAACGCACCATGTCACAAAGCTCAGATCATCTCAAACTGGCTTCTTGGACACAACAATGAGTTCACTGTACTCCAGTGGCCTCCACAGTCACCAGATCTCAATCCAACAGAGAACCTCTGGGATGTAGTGGAACGGGAGATTCACATCATGGATGTGCAGCGGACAAATCTGCAGCAACTGTGTGATGCTATCATGTCAATATGGACCAAAATCTCCAAAATCTGTCAATACTTCCCTGCAATGTCTGTAAATTTTCATTACTAGACCACGTTGTTCACAGATGTACACACTGACTTGGGGAAGCCCCCGTAATCCTACATATTTACACGAAAGTGTCTATTAATATGTATTGTCCCTGATTTCTTTATCAAATAAAAATGTGAATGAATGAATGTATCTGAGAGGGGATGGGTAGGTGTGGTGCTTGATTGTCTCCTGGTGCACGATGAAGTCGATCTCATCTGTTGTCATACCGACCTGGAAGCCACAGGTCAAAATTATCAAGTTGTTTTTGTTGTTTTTCATTACATAGAAACACACATATTACGAAATACGAATACGAAATACTTTATTGATCCCCAAGGGGAAATTCATTAAATACACTAACTAAATATACATTAAATATTATGTGTAGTGAGTAAGCGTTCACCTTCAGGCTGCGTCCTGCTAGAAGCAGTACATGTCTGGCTAGCTGACACGCTCTGGCCTCGATCTGCTCTTGGTCTTTGATCTCTATGTAGTCTGGCCATTCTGGGACCAGTCTAGACTTTATGTAGTCAGGCCGCACAATGTGCTATAGTCAGGGTGGAGAGGAAAGACGGGTTATGAATTTTTAAAGTGTGTATCCCTTGATTAGGTGTGATAGTAAAGAATGAAAGCATTGAATCAGTCGCAGTACTTTAAAGGGTCAGTTCAATTAGTTGAAGTGGAATTGTATGAGGCACTTATCCCAGGCTACGTTGAAAAATAACAGCATAAAAACATAAAGTTACTGTTTGTCTGGTATAATCCAAGTCTCCTAAAGCCCCAACATGCCGTTTGCACAACGTCCACACCACACGCATTCAGTTCAGACTGTGTGCGTGTGCATGTGAACGTGGCTCCAAGCTAAGGATCTACAGTGAAGATTCAGGCTAAAAACATGGTGTAAATAACATTTTTTTAAGTCAATTTGGCATGCTGGGGCTTTAGAGGACTTGGATTAAACCAGACGAGCAGACAAGAGGCATTTTATGTCTTTTATTTACCTTACCTCTTCATGAAAACCAAAACCATATCAGCCAGGATTCACATATCTGCAGAGTGTCATATTCAGAGTCACATATTTTTAAGGCAACTCACAGTCGTCCCCACTGTCTGAACCAAAATGTTCGTTCATCACTGCTCAGGGAAGAAGTCTGCATCCTTCCTCAAAAACCACACCAGATTTAATGTCTGAGGATGGAGGAGGGGACTGGCAAACTGGGGCAACGAGCTGTCTGAAATCAGCTTTAAAATCCACTTTTATACCATATAGGCTTTGCAAGGTAGAACAGTTCTCTGTATGAAGGGTTCACAAATCTGGTGACCTGGAGCACTTCTGCCGTCCGAGGATGGAGGAGGGGACTGGCGAACTGGCGTGAGTGACCACTGGAAATCACACTTAAAATGTTTCATGGCATTCAGGCTTTGCAAGGCAAAATCTGTGTATGCAGGGTATTAGGGATGTATATCTCCACCACTGAGGCCGATTCGATACGCATCTCGATACACAGCCACCGATAGGATACATTAACGATACAGTGAAGCCTCTGTCGATGCGATGCGATTCACTCCTGTTCACGATACGATGCGATTCAAAAATGATTTGATAACGATATGACTTGCTTACAAAGAGATTCGGTTTGATATGATGTGATCCAGTTCGATACAGTTAGTTGTGGTACGAGAGTGTGCCCATATCAGATTTCTTATAGCACAACTCTGCTTTACTCTCTGTATCAATTTGAGGGATGCATGTAATATTTGTTTTTTTTTACTGAGCAAATCAGTAAATCCTATTTTTAAAAAAGACATAATTCAGTATGTATAGACAGAGCATTAAATTGTATTTATAATCAGAAATCAGAAATACTTTATTTATTTATCCCCGAGGGGAAATTGTTGTGGAAAAACTAGAAAACGGCAGGAGCGACTGCAACAGGCTGCACGCACCGTCGGCGCATGCGCACATATCTCTAATAAGCAATTCTTACTGCAAATTATGTTCTCTGTCTCTACAATTTTACAAAACGTAGGCTATAAAACTTCACAGTTTAACAACGTGCATAGTGCAAATTATATGACCTGCTGCCAGACTGATGTGCTTGACATAACAATGTTTCACTTAGTTGGGAGTGGACAGAGTTAGCTGTCAGAGGAGTGTTTTGTCCAAAGAAACTTGCGATAGACCTACTGTTCGTGTCACCAGCTTTGCTACCACTCGGTGTGGCTGGTGCTTCGGTAGAACCCGAAGGAGAGGAGGGAGGAGCAGCCACAGAGGTATCCACGCCGTGCCGTCTTTTCAGGTGCGTCGCCAGGTTCGTTGTGCT